>CM056837.1:20632793-21302793 GCA_029853015.1 Chelidonichthys spinosus
CCGTTGTCCGAGATGTTGACGGGGGTCCAGGGGGTCCAGGGGGTGGTCTTCTTCAGGTCCGGGCACGGCAGGGTGTTGCACGACTGGTACTCCTGCAAAGAAAATCATTTAAGAGGGAATTAAAGACGACAAGCCGGAGACAGGAGATGCACGGCGTGTTATATCCCGAGCAGAATAACAGACGGGACAAAGGATGCTTCTTTTAATTCTCAGCGGTGACTAACATGGAATTAAAGGGCTTATTCTAGGAGGAAGTAAACAGCTTTCATCGTCAGTCATCCTTAAGGCCTCCTGATTCCTGGTTTACTGTACTGTGTTACAGATCTGTATGTGTCATCTGTACGACGGCGTATTCGGGTCGCTGTAAGGAGAAAAAAACCTAATAAGCTCGCAAATTTGCCACCTTTTTTCTCTGATTATTCCCCCCTCTCTCTCTTGTTTCATTCATAAACAAACAGGACGTAATGCAAAGTAGTAAAGTAGTAGAAGTAGATATATAACTATATATCTTCTACTTCAACAACAAAACTTTTTATTTTGGCCCTCGTGGCTGAAAGGAAAATATCCTGCCGGTTGCTCTATTTGATTATAGGTGAGTGTAATATCGGCCTCTTTTGTGCCCCGGTTAAATAAATAAGGAGGGGGACGGGGGGAGATGACAGGGCAAGAAGGGAAGGTGAGACGGCTGCCGTTTCCCCTCTGCTTGTTTATTTATGCTGAATGGGCCTTGAGTGACTGCCAGACCTCGGCAAAATAAGATAAGAGTTCCTTTCTGCAATCCGTCAGCCTGTCACACCGGACCGGCTGACAGGTCAGGAGGAGAGGACCGCGATGCATTATACAGCAAGGCAGGACTCCTTCTACCCCCCACCCCCACCTCCCTCTCCTGGTCTCATTCATCTATCCATCATCCATCTTCCCTTTCACACTCTTCATAACTTGCTTTGTGTCAGCTCCCTTTCTCCCTCTCTGTCTCCCCCATCCACCATCATCACCCCCCAAAGACCAACACACACTTTGTCAAGCTCTCTCTCCCCTCACTCTCTCTCTCCCTCTCTCTCTCTCCTCTCTTTCTCCCCCTATCTCTCTCCCCCATCTCCCCCCCCTCCCCTTGGGGGTACCAAGGTTAAAAACACAGGGAGGATTTAGATTCTGTTCGGGGGCTCGCCGTGATGAATGAGGGTGTCACCTCCGCCTCACTTCCTGCCTCTCTCTCTCTCTAGCGCAGTAATCATCTCTCCACATTAATATTTAACATCATCACGTATTGCCCCGCCCACAATCAGCCCATGACTGAAAAAGGGAAGCAAAAAAAAAAAAAAAAAAAAAAAGAAGAAGAAAAAAAGGCAACCTCAGCGTCTCGCCGCCTACGGCGAATAAAAACACGGCACACGGCGTGAAGGAGGAAACGATGTTTGTTGTGTGAGTTGTTGATGGCGGCGGCCAAATACGGTTAATATTTAATGACGCTCGTCTGGGAAGCGTTTCCTCCTCTTCGCTCTCGGAGGATTAGTGTCGATGCAGAAAGACTAAGGAGATAATTACTGGAACCTCGTTCAAGGTCCTGGAAGGTATCTGGACCACAAAACACTTTACATGGACTACAAAACACTTATCATTGACTACAAAACACTCTACATGGACTACAAAACACTTATCATTGACTACAAAACACTCTACATGGACTACAAAACACTTATCATTGACTACAAAACACTCTACATGGACTACAAAACACTCTACATGGACTACAAAACACTTTAAATGGACTACAAAACACTTTACATGGACTACAAAACACTCTACATGGACTACAAAACACTTATCATGGACTACAAAACACTTATCATTGACTACAAAACACTTATCATGGACTACAAAACACTTATCATGGACTACAAACTTATCATGGACTACAAAACACTTATCATGGACTACAAAACACTTATCATGGACTACAAAACACTTATCATTGACTACAAAACACTTTACATGGACTACAAAACACTTATCATTGACTACAAAACACTTTACATGGACTACAAAACACTTATCATTGACTACAAAACACTTCACATGGACTACAAAACACTTTACATGGACTACAAAACACTTTACATGGACTACAAAACACTTTAAATGGACTACAACACACTTTACATGGACTACAAAACACTCTACATGGACTACAAAACACTTTAAATGGACTACAAAACACTTTACATGGACTACAAAACACTCTACATGGACTACAAAACACTTTAAATGGACTACAAAACACTTTACATGGACTACAAAACACTTTACATGGACTACAAAACACTACATGGACTACAAAACACTTTACATGGACTACAAAACACTTTACATGGACTACAAAACACTCTACATGGACTACAAAACACTTTAAATGGACTACAAAACACTTTACATGGACTACAAAACACTCTACATGGACTACAAAACACTTTACATGTTTGATGAAGTGTGTTGATTTAGGATAAATCGATTTTTCGAGAGGTGGTCCCCAACATATAACACTATTGCTACATAGAAATGACTAAAAACGAAATAATAATAATACATTTGAAAAGGAAAGAGAGCGTTCATCAACAGCAATTGAAATAAATAAATAAATATTGCTTTTTTTGTTGCAAGTGGATACTTCCTCTTCAAGCCTCTAAATAATAATAATAATAATAATAATAAAGCAATGTTGCAATGGTGAGAATATGACCTAATGCCATGAAGATCTGGTGCCCCACATATCAGAAGCACCTGGTTTCACGATATGAAAACACAAGCGTCTGTTTCATCCAATAACAAACGCTGAAGGACAGCCGACGGCTTATTGTCTCTTTTCCTGCAATAATAAAAGCTCTTGTCATCGCGGGTGAATACCAAATCTGGTGCGATAACAAAAACAACAACCGTCCCCTTTGCTTTTTTTAAGACATGTTTTGAATAATGCATTAAAACGGACCCACGGATGTGAAATAAACATCAGCCTAGCTCTGCACATAAAAACCACAGAAACACACAAATAAAATAACTCCATTAAAACTGAGGCGGAGCAGTGAACCGGTCACGCTACACGTATATATATGTATATATATTACATGTAAATACGCCTCGGAAACCTCGCTGTCATTAAACTTTCATTCACTGTTCACTGGCAAAAAAAATGAGCTATTTAAACGTTCCATCGCATTCTTTCCAGAGGTAATAAAAGTAATAAAACAAACACAACAACAAACATTTCCCGTACTCTTCACTCCGCCTCGCTTCGCGTTTCAATTTCAAAAAGAAATTAACCGGAAAGTGAAAAACACGAGCTGGAAAAAAGCAGTCAGATGTGACAATTGGATTCAATTAGCCTGCTGCTTTTTTCGACTTTTTTCGACTCTCACACCCGTGTGCCCCCTGCAGGCGAGAGCGGGGACAGCAGCAGTTTTTAATGAAGTGCAACACCTTTAATAAAAAACCCAAAATGGGAGCTGGAATAAGTAATGTGGTTCTGGCTGCAGCTCCGGAGAGAGGACGGCCGTTAGCATTTTACCGCCTCGCACAAACAAGCCGCCTGATTGGTTGGCGTGGAAGTGTGTGTGTGTGTGTGTGTGTGCGCGAAGGTGTCGAAGCACGACTAAAGAGTGAAAGTTTGACTTTTCTGGCACTTTGGCAGTGATGTGTGTGTGTGTGTTGTGTGTATTTGTGTGTGTGTTTATAAGTTTATGCATGGCTGAGTTATGGATTCAGGCGGCTCCTATCTCATTCCAGTCTCCATCAACAGACCTTTCTGCTTTATTTTGTATGTTTTTTAAGGTGTTATAGGCTGAGGGGAACGAAGTTGAGTGTGTGTGTGTGTGTGTGTGTGAGAGAGAGAGTGTGTCATAATAGTGTCTGAGTGCCAGGGAAAGTATAAGCCTTCGGCCTCTCTCCTTTTTTATATTGAAAAATGTATGAATGTGGAGTGGAGGGCGAACTACATTGTATATATTTACATCTGTGTGTGTGTGTGTGTGTGTGTGTGTGTGTGTGTGTGTATGTGTGAGAGAGTGTGAGTGTGTGTGTGTGTGTGAGTGTGTGTGTGTGTGGGAACAAAAGGCTCTCTGTGGTGTCTGGCCAGCGGTGGGAGGTGAATAATAAAGTGCCTCTCCAGCCTCCGACCATCATTACACTCATTATCCATATTATTGGACCAGGGGGGGCGAGAGAGAGAGAGAGAGAGAGAGAGAGAGAGAGAGAGAGAGAGAGAGAGAGAGAGAGAGAGAGAGAGAGAGAGAGAGTGGTGTGTATATAGGATTAGCTTGTAAGCTAATGTCTAAGTGAGTGGTCCTGATGATGTGAGATAGCAGAGTGACTAATCCTCTCTGTTCAAGTTAGAGTAAGACCAACCACACCAACGTCAAGCTCTCTCTCTCTTCCCCCATCTCTCTCTCCCTCCATCTCTGTCTCCCCCTCTCTCTCTCCCCCCATCTCTCTACCCCCATCTCTGTCTCTCCCTCTCTCTCTCCGTCTCCCAGTCTGACTCCATAATGAAGTCGGCCAGCAGCAGCAGGTCTCCAGGTTTCACACCAGTGGACACACACACACACACACACACACACACACACAGACAGACAGACAGACACACAGACAGACAGACAGACGTACGCACGCGCGCACACACACACACACACACACACACAGACAGACAGACAGACAGACACACAGACAGACAGACAGACAGACGCACGCACGCACGCGCACACACACACACACACACACACACACACACACAGACAGACAGACAGACGCACGCACGCGCACACACACACACACACACACACACACACACACACACACACACACACAGACAGATAGACAGACAGACACACACACACACACACACACGCACACAGACAGACAGACAGACAGACGCACGTGCAAACACACACACACACACACACACCGGGTGCTTACCTTCCATTCTGGCAGTCTGCTGGCCGACTGGCAGGTAAATAGAAGAAGCTCTGGGTGTCATTAAGCAGCTCTGTGTGCTCCGGCGGCGCTGCACGGCCTCCTGTTTGACTTATTTAACTCCGAGACGCAGAGTCAAGACTGAGAATAATGGCCTTTAAAAAAAGGGATTCCTTGCATGGGAGAGATATTTGATGTGCTCGACTGTAGAAGGAAGGAACTCTTCTTAAAAAGCCGTTCAATTCACAGCGGGAGAGATGAGAACGCCACGATTAACACGTAAACGCTCTCCGGAGACGTTGAAAGTCATGTGACACCATGAATTCATGCAAAAAGAAGCTTGTTATCAGCGTTTCATTATTTAAAGAGCAAAAACTACAGAACTCTCACACAACTCATTATCTTCCATTCTTCTAAACCCTCACTGTTTAAAACACTTGTAGTGTAACGGCGCTGAAGTGTTCCTTACCCTGATCACAATCAACCCCACCTCCTCCCCCCTCCTCTTGATGAAAGTAGTCTGAAATTGGCTGTGGGAGGAAATAACACCAGGAGCGTACCACTCCTGGTCCGGATGAGCAAGCTCAGCGCCGGAGGAGCTTTTTCTCGTTAAACACAGCAGGAATTACTTGCTGATTTAGCTCGGAATTTTTTAAATCAAACTCGATGATTCATTGCCTCGTTATCGGGAGGAAATGCATCCTATAATAAAGTTTTTTTTGGGGTGAAGGCAGGCGGGGGAACGCCACATAGAGTTTGATGGAGGTTTATGACAGTAATATTAATTTCATGTTTTTTATCTTTAGGTTTCCCCCTTAAGTCAGAGTTTAATACAGGAGTAAATACATCAATCCATCCCAACGTGTGACGACGCCTCGTTAAGCTCCTTAGGATGATGATGTTGATGCTTATTGTTGCTTTTATTTATTGATCGGGGCGGTTGGGCTAAGATGCCAGTGGTAGCTTCCACTCGTTGTCATAGCAACGGCAAACATCCTGTGTTTATATCGCCTATGACAAGTTGCAAATTTGCTGAGAATATTGCCCCCTCTCTGTCGTTGTAATACTCCATACTACATAATTCTTCACCAAAGTGCTGAAAAACGTCCGCTATGATCACGGAGGTTGAAGTTTCTCTCTCTCTATTTCTACTAAAACAAAGAGGAAACCTTGTCCTCTCGGCTGGTTACTAAAGAGACGGCAGCATCGTGAATAACACAACTGAGTGGATATCTTTTCCTTCTATTCCTCTATTATGCTCTTGAACAAGGCATTCTTATTGATCGCCTCCTCGAGCTTCTACACAGCACAAAAGCATGCTGGATGATCATCATCAAAAAAGCTCTTTCACAGGATGAATGTCTTCCTGTTAGCAGCACTACACGTTACCAACTTACTAAATGTAATATTAAGAACCTCTGATTAATGTCTCACGGCTTCATTGTTTGATTTCTCCAAGGTTGAGTGTCTGAGCACACTGTTTCAGTGAAGTACTCCACCGCCGGGCCACCAGAGCCCTCCGCTTGTTTATTTCCAGCCCAGATATCGCCCGACTCCTCTGGGGACTCAAACCCCCGGAATGCAGATACAGTGAAACGAGAGAGACGGAGCAGCGCGGCAACGGGCCGCTGGCTCAGACTGATGAAGTTGCAGTCATGTGGCCTTTTGCATCAGCAGAAAAAAAGAAATAATAAAAAAAAAGCCAACCCCTCCAGGACTAAGTACTTCCATGATGATAAGACTGCCGAGGCTTTACGTCAACGGGGGCAAAGGGAGGGCAGTTCAGGGAGTTTGTTCTTTTAATCGTGCATGTAGCAACATTTTTTAGTGAATTAGCTGCACCGTGAATAAAAAAGGCTTTTGTCTAGAAAAGACAGTGTCCTTGACCTGAATCCCTGCTAGCTCCATTCAGTGTGTGACTCTGTTGTAGAAGCATCAATAGAAACTTACAAATCTAACTAAATGGATTTTTTTTTCTTACAGTTTGATCCTTTTTCAAAAATAATACAAAGTTTCTTGAAAACTCTCTGTAAAACCAAGCAGATGTTAGCCCGTCGCTGTCGATTAATGCCTGGCGAACGCCGGCTGCTGATGCCGAGGTGGTTACCGTGGCGACCTCATCCTGACAAGTAAACATGAACCACCACGTCCGAGACGTCTCGGTGGGGTGTCCGGTCTGAAGAAGCAGCACGTGTGTGATGACAGAAGCTGCAACCTCTGTGTGTGTGTGTGTGATTAGGAGTGCTGGTCTCCTTCTGTTTAATTAAACATGGAGATTTCCGGGGGAAGAAGAACGCAGACAGATGGCTCATAAAAAAACATCCATCACGTTTTTGTGGGGGGTTCGTGGTCCTCGAAGAACACAAAAAGATCTTAAGAAGAAGGAAAAAGTACGACGGCATATTAAAGCCACCGTAAAAAGAGAAGGGGGCAATATTCGGAGAAAAAAAAGTCGCAAATTTGCCACTTTATAAATATATGTCGCCGATATAAACAAGTTTCTTGGTTCCGCTAACAACGGGTGTTTGCCGTTGCTATGACAACAAATGAAAGTTACCGCTAGCATCTTAGCCTAACCGCCCCGACCAATAAACATAAGATGACAATTTAGCATCATATAAATGAACTTGCAATATAAACTGGTAAATTTGCCCTGTGGTTTTTTTTTCTTCCCTACAGTAATTCTGATTCGCCGCCGTAAAAAAAAAGACACAAATGTATAAAAGTGAGGGGCTTTAATGGCACTGAAGCAACTATTAACCGTGGACAGCTGTGCGTTTATGCACCGTCAGAGTTGTAAATGTACCTTTTGATCTGAGTAAATGTGCACGTGCTTTAAGCCAATAATACGAGTTCGCCAAGCTGTCCGAATAACGTCCTCCTCCGGGGGGAAGAGACGTTTATTCTGAGAAAACTTCCTCCTGTAATCAGAAAACTCTCCCATCAACACAGACTCCAATAAATACATAAAAAAATACCTCAAAGGTCTCCAAAACATCAAAAACACAGCCAGTCAAAGAAAGTTTTCCATTTCCGTGACGCAATAACGAGGTGCCGAGAATCCCCCCCCCCCGAGTTTCCTTCCAGGAATGCCGCCGCATTCCCAGCATGCCCCTGTGCACGCACGCACGCAGTGAGACAGCTGCCTGTCTGAGGGGAGAGTGTGTGTACGTGAGACTTACATGAGACTTAATGGGACTTAATGGGAGGTCAGTGTATTCATTTGAATGTTCCGCAGCCACTAATGCATCATGGGTAATTATCACAACGGGGCCATTAGGGATATTTGTGGATTTTGAGCTAAATATTATGTGGTTTCTGGATGCAAATTCAGCATTTGGGAGATTAAAAAAAAGAAAACATTTATTTGACGTACATTCAGATTATGAAAACGTTCATATTATTATAAATCTAAAACCAGGGCATCTGTTTTATTCCCCTAAACTATCCAAAGCTCAAATGTTTCTCCACCACACTGGTTTGGAAAGGCTTTCATAAAGAAGTCAAACAATAACCGCGTTGCATCCACGAGACCCTGACCCACATTCTCTAATCCACCTCCAAGCGGGACACCAGAGGCTACAGCTATCATGTTCATTCTCACTTATTTTTACCAGGGAATGTGTGTGTGTGTGTGTGTGTGTGTGTGAAAATAGCACATCACATAATTCTGTCAAGGAGAACGCTCATATTTCAACACTTACTTGCATCATCTGTGCTTGTGGAGGAAAGCTTTGTGGCACAAAAAATAAGCCTATTCATATGTGGAGTGATTACTGCGTGTGTGTGTGTGTGTGTGTGTGTGTGTGTGTTAAATATGTTGGTCATAAATCTGATGGCTGCCAACGGCGCCGTATAAATATAGCCGTTGGGGGATGACTGTTGTGTTAAATGTGCCAGTTTCATCACGATTCAGGCGGAGTTTCAGGAAAACGGCGGCCGTGACGTACCTGACCGCAGCCGGGACAGTCGTTGCCGTTCTCGCAGGTCCTGCGTCGTGATTGGATGCCTCCGCCGCAGGGCACGGGGCAGCGTTCCCATGCCGACCAGGCCGACCAGTAGACGTGCGGCGGGCAGGGCAGGTGTTCGTTACAGTACCTGGAGGAGGAGGAGCAAAGGGAGGTGTCAGCAGGTAAATGTATTCCAGAAGATGAATCAGGAACTCTTTATTTATCTTTATCCCTTATTATGAAAATAATTATGAATGAAGGTTTTATTTTGAAAATGTGAGTATTACAAAACAAAACTATTAAAGTAAGCATACGCTTATTTAATCCTACCCCGAATACACTTCTCATTATAAATACACTTTCATGAGTTCATATTTCATTACTACTCAGGGTTCCTTCTCCAAAGTCAAATCCAAGCACTTCCAGGTGTATTTCCATGCTTTTCCAGCCCCTTCCAGCTGTGGTAAACTCCATCTTTGTACCAATCCAATGGTCAGTATTCAGTCTACTTATTCTGTCACTTGTTCATCACATTAAATGAGATGTTCTTGTCCTCTAAACAACCAACATGATGTTTGGAGACAGCTTTTTACAGAAGGACCACAAATGAAAGGAAAACTAATTCCACTAACAGATCCACAGAAATATAATCACCAACTATTTTCATCATCTGTTCATCATCAAAAGTCATTTTTCATAAAGAAATGTCAGAAAATGCTGTTTTCAGTCCCTCAGATATGGAGATCTTCTTTCCTCTGTTCTATCATAGATGTCATCACATACAACACACATTTCAAGACCTTTTCAAACTCATGTAAGTGGATTATGTGTGACGGCTGTTTGGAAGAGGAACAGCTACTTTCTCCTGCAGGACACTGGAATTAAATACGTGAAGGACGTTTGGAAACCCTCGCCACTGAAATGTGAAAATAGCTACAAAGAGTTTTGCACCACAAGACAAGAGGATGTCTGAAAAAAGGCACATAAACATCGCTTTAAGAAAAAATAAAAGAGCAAATCTCTCTGATGTGGCGTCGGAGACAGAGGACGCGGCGTTCTGTGAAAACCGGAACACGTGATTGGATGTTGCCACCAGCGACGGCTCGGCGGTGGATCTCCTGGTGCCGTAACGACCACCGTTGCATAAAAGCACAGTATGGAGAATCTTAATGTGCTTTTTTTTTGCATAATTCATTGATATGAGCCAGTAAAAAAAAATCATCCACTAATTACCTCGTTTTACAAGACAGGATTACGAGGGAAAACTAAAATACTTAATTACTCAAATCCTCGTTATACAATAACGACAGACGATTGCCAGCCTTATTAGTAGCGCATATCATTTATTTTTATAACTTTCTTTTGACGCATACTATAAAATGTGCACTTCATTGCTATTCAGTTGTGTTTTTGGGAACATGAGTGTCTTGTTGAAGAGGACAAAAAGTCTTGTTGTGGTAAAAACAGCTTTTACTTTACACCCCAAGAGGCTTCCATTGTGCTGTTTTCCCAAATACTCAGCTGCTGTTGGTGGCAAATCACAAAAACATTCTGTATTCTCTACACTATATATATATATATATATATATATATATATATATATATTTACTATATCGTTGTAAAAAGATCCCGAGAGCAGTTTGTTCTCTTTCCATTTTCTCTAATCTGCACGCTTGTAGTGGGATGATACAGTGGGGGGTTTACACACACACACACACACACACACACACACACACACACACACTCATAAAGGCTTGTGTGCAGACCCCAAATACCCAAGGATGGATACTATGAAGCCATTTTACAGCTTCAAAATCATCATCGTCGTACAAACTTCAATCATTCTAGACCAGAGATCTTCAAAAGGGGGTCCGGGACCCCTAGAGGGTCCACAGAGTTACTGCAGGGGGGGGTCCCTGAAATTATTTGATCCCAAACTGTTCTTTTTGTTTAATATTATTGTGATAAAATAGATTTAAAATATGAATCTGTCAACAATTATTATTTTAATGTCTTAGCATTGTATCCATCCATCATTACAAAGTCATCATTGGAACTACACATTATTATTGTTTAATAAGGAACATTATATGATATGTAATACGGGGTCCCTCCACCAGGACTCTATAGACCTTGTGGGTCCCTCGACCGGGTCTCTGCTGTAGACCAATCACAGTGTCCAGTCTCCAGACAGCAGAAGGGACTGAAGGCTCCTAATGACTGGCTGAGTAAGCAGTGAGGATGATGTCCGAGGGAAAAACGGGCAGAAGGTTCATAAACGCGCCGACATTAACCGACCAGATTTGAGCCCACGGGCGCCGTCGTTTCCACAACGTTTGGAGTTTATCTTTTTCTTTGGTTTTCCAAACGCGCTGCCATGCTGCAACTAACAACCAGAGCCAAAACTAACGGGAAGCCGGCCGGCTGGAGAGAAAAAAAAGGAAAAGGTGAGAGAAATGTTCTATAAATATGAGCTCACACACCGTATATACATGCTCTAACACGACTGGGATCCAAACACGAGAAGAACAAAGCGAGCAGCGGCTCACACCTCTGAGAGGCGGCTCGTCAGCCAGGAAAAGAAAAGCACTTCCACGGCTTTTAAAAGAGACGCTGGGCGTGACAGAGTGCCACTTCCTGTTTCCTGGAAGCTCCTACAGAAACATGGTGGTGTTTTTGGGATGTTCAATGATGCGTTTTACCCAGTTTTTTGTAGCTTTCACTTGTTGTCATAGCAACAGCAAACATCCGGAACCAAGCAACTTGTTTATATCTCGTCTATATAAATTTATAAACCCGATAATTTGTGACTTTTTTCTTCCAAATATTGCCCCCTCTCTCTGCTCCGTTATCTTTCCTACAGTGGCCCAAATACGCCGACGTAGACACCTGACACACCTATAAATGCTCAAATACACACACACACACACACACACACACACACACGTCTAGTCTCCCCATCTTATCCCTTTCTCCCTCAGGCAGACTCAAAACTGACAAAGCATAATTCATCTGTTAACACATTTTCTCTATTGCTCTGCCTTACTGTCCATAAGCCTGTCTCTCTCTCTCTCTCTTTCTCACACACACACACACACACACCTCAATCCTCCAATGATCCGTCTGCAGCCCTCACAGCTGGCCTCTAACTGGCCTAAGGTGTTTTAAATAGCTGAACAGAGCGAGCACTAAGAGCAGGATGGGGAGATGAAACAAAGCAGATTAAAGCCCGGGGAAGGAAAGAAAAGTGAGAGAGGGGGGGTCTTTAAGTGCCAGCCAGCGTTTTCTTCCCAACGTGGTTTCATGAATAACTGGGCTGTGGCCGTTTCTCCATATATTTGCCTTCAGAGCTCCCGGTGGAGCGGCCCTCGAGGGATGAAGGGCTCCACCAGGAGGAGGTTTGGGTGAGAAAAAGAGAAAAAGTGGGAGGTGAGAGAGAGGAAATGAAAAAGAAAGTGCAAAGAAAGAGAAAGAAGCAAAAAAAGAAAAAACGAGGATGTAATATAAGGTTCATCCTTGAAGGCTGTATCCAATTACTCCTCCATCACAATGCCGTTTCTGTTGCCGTGGTAACGGCTGGTAACAGTTTGCTCCTTCTTTTGCTTTCCTCCCCTGTAACCTCTGAACTGTATTTCTTTGCACTTTTTTCAGCTTCCACGTCCATTACGAGTCTTCATGAGGATGAAATAATCTATCAAGACGCCATCGTCTAATGTTCAAACACAAAGCTGTCAGCTTTCTCCTCTGTCGGTGTTTTTGATTTGGAGAAACAATGAAATGGAAGTTTGAGATGACAAAGAACAAATTGAGAGATTAATGAAACTGTATGAATATGTATTTATTCTGACTCGTTCCACCTGGCGCTGCTTTGTGATCCTTTACTCTCTCCTTGAAAGATTTGTTTTGTCTCCGGCCGAGAACAGGTTGCTTAGAAACCACAGACAAACACTTCTTTATGAAAAAAAAAACAAAAAAAAAACGGTGATTATTTCTACGGCAAAGCCTCCAAAGCTTCAAAACGTCGCCCGGGCTTCTGTGTGCGTGTGAAAGCCAGATAATTACCCCAGCGCAGGCCTATCCCACTCATCCCTTAATTGGCTGTCAGAAAGTTGGACAGATGTGAGCGGAGGAAAGAAAAAAAAAAGAAGTCATGCTTCCTAACTGATAGATAATAGCTTTCTTCTCTTGTGTTTTTATTATCGTGCACAGAAATACAACACTTATGTATGCTGTTTGTTTGCTTTAACCAGTGCATGTGAACGTAAATGTGTGTGTGTGTGTGTGTGTGTGTGTCGTACCTCTCTTCCCGGTTCTGGCCCACGCACACGCGGCCGCCGTGGCGAGGCGTCGGGTTGCTGCAGGAGCGCTGGCGGACCTGGAAGCCGATGCCGCAGCTGGTGCTGCAGGGCGACCAGGAAGTCCAGGGAGTCCACGCGCCGTTTCTATGGAAACGCACAGAGCGACATCATCGGTCTGAGCTGCTGATGGAGAGGTGATGGTTTGGTAGCCAAGGGGGTTTTCAAACAGCTGCATTTATCGACCTCTAGTCATTGAATGTGGGCTCTGGTGACTTCCTACGACGGCGGTTTAAAGCCACTGTATAAAAAAACAAACGGAGCCCAGAGAGGGGGCAATATGCCGAGGAAAAAAGGGGCAAATTGTCATCTTTTGGGTGTTTATTGAGCTAAGATGCTAGTTTTCACTTGTTGTCATAGCAACGGCAAACATCTGTTCTTTGAGGAACTAAGCAACTTCTTTAAATCGGCTAAGACAACAAGTGAAAGCTACCGCTAGCATCTTAGCCCAACCGCCCCGATCAATGAACTAACAATAAGCACCAACATCGTCACCCTAGGGACCTTAACGAGGCGTTGTCACACGTAAGGATGTATTAGTTAGAAAAATAAATGAACGTACGTTCATAGGACGTGAGCTAGCATAAATGCAGGTTGTTAGCATCTTAAAAAACTCACAAATTTGCCACTTTTTTTCTTTGAATATTGCCCCCCTCTCTCGGCTCTGTTTTTTGTTGTTGTTTTCTGGGATATTTGATGCACAACAGCATCATCCCGGTTAATTTGAAGTCCGAGAAGTGTGAGTGAAAAAACAATCAACACTTCTGAGCAGCAAATGACGGAAACGCGGAGTCTATCCGTTAGCTGCGTTTGTCAAGTTTAATTGCTCTGAGATTTTTTATTCTATTTCTGTGGCGTACCAAGAAAGAGATGCACACACACACACACACACACACACACACACACACAACATGCTGCCAAAAAAAGGTGATTTCAGATGGAGCAGGTGTGAGGATGCAGAGAATTAATTATCACGTATCCAGATAGAAATCCATATTCATGTACTGTTGACAGACAGATGGAGGATTTGTTTTTAAAGCTGTATAACCTGGAGCAGTTGGCGACCTCCACGCTGATCCCGTAGCAGTGCTGGCCTCCGCACTGGGGGGCGGGGCTATCGCAGGCTCGCGTCCGGCACAGGCAGGACCCGGCGCTGCCCCCGTCGCTGTGGCTGCAGGTGGACCAGCCCGACCAGGCGCCGAAGCCGCCGTCCACCGTCACGTTACGGATCTGAACAGGAAAAAACAACGACATTTTGAGAGAAAATGTCTATTCACAGAAAGGGGTCGCCTTCAGGGACGTGGAAACACAACAAACACAAATCAATTTTACGCAAATTAGATGCAAAAAATACACCGCATGATATCAACAGCAGCACATCCAAAAATTGCGGCTGAAATGGATGGATATATGAAAATTGTCTCAGGGTGTGATGATATTCCATAATAGAAAAGTAGAGCTGCGAATGGACACATTTAAGGGACAGAAATACGAGGAAATGAAGAAAAGTGGCGACATAAATATACGTGAAGCGAAACAGAGCGAAAACAGGATATTACATCGTCGCCGGCACACGAGCTGCATAAAAACACCGGAGTGAGATGGAGAGCCGGCGGAGTCACGGGGCTACATTTCAGGGTGATTTAAAAATGCAACACTTTGGTACGGGGAAGAAGAGAGCGAGAGGAATAAATGCCGGCCCTGCTGTTGGTAATTGAACTCCAGCGCGGCTAAAACAGACATTTGCATCAACGGGCTTCTAGAAAAAGACTTTCAACAGTCATTCACGTGTTATTTGCATGCATCTAAATAACTCTTCTCACTGTTGTGAAGAGTAAAAAGAGTGATTTCTGTCATTAAAACAGGGAAAAGAGAAAAGACAGAAACCGGATGATAATGATATGATCATTTCTGAAGGTGGATGAAAAGCTATAAAAGGTAAAAAGTCATTTATTTTTCCTTCACAGGCTGAAATTAAACAGCTATACTGTAACATAATGTTCTCAGAGTCGGAGGGTTTGGTTAAAATGACTTTTAGAAGGTTAACATTTACAGAGAAGAAATTCAATTTTACCTACTTTTTACTTGACTAGACCAGGACTTTATTGAGTGAATAAGTTGCACATCTCTTGTTGCTTACATAACGTATGAGTGAAAAAGCTCCACACTTTTACTTTGCAGGGAGGAAACAGCCACTTTAAACGGACCAAACCAAACGCTAACTGTGATGAAAGACGACTTCTTGTTTTTCCAGGTTTTTTTTTTTTTACATCTTTGGCGTTGCATTTTGTTGCGGACTATTTTCCCTCCGTTCTGGTCTGGCTTCACGATCCGCCTTATTGTAAAAGCTATTCATCTCCGTCAGAGCACAAAGTGATTACTGCCAACGTTAATTCATGCTTCACTGTGGATCTGGTTAGACCGAGCTTTAAGTGAGTAAATACACATTACCATTACTGGTGTGTTGGCCGAATGAAAATACATTCACACCGGATGTTATCCTTAATCAAACCCTAGATAGTTTAGGGGCCGTTAAACATAAAGACAGGATGGAACACCCATCAGCACAGCTAAAGCTAATTAACACATATTGTTTGTCAACGGTGTAAAAAATGCTGTTTTTGGGACGTTTTATGGCTAGAATATGTTAATTACTGAGCTTTAAAGGTGCTGCTTGGTGCATTTTTGGTCTTCAACTATTTATGCTAAGCTAAGCTAAGCTAAGCTTCTCCAGCTTCATATTTACTGCACACAACTGGACGTGATATTAATATCCTTAAAACTACGTACAATGGGTTTACATGAAAGCACGACTCTGTTTGATGCTTTTGCCTCCGACATTAGAATTGGTTTTGAGCTGCGACAAGTAGTGACTAGGCGGAATTATAATTTGCACGAACGACTGTGTGTGTGTGTGTGTGTGTGTGAATGCGGCGGTGGCCAACTTCCTGCCAGAGCTGCGCTGACAGACGCCGCTGGGTGCTGCTCGCCGGCTCGACTGCCAAATCTTCCTCTGAACACGAAGCCACATAAAAGGGCACGAAGGCACAGAGCAACTCTGCGCTGCGGACCGGCTGGAAAATGATGTCTGTGTGAAATGCTCAAAAAAAAAGAAAAGAAAGAAGCAGAGCCACGCTGGAACCTACGACGGCGTATGAGGGCCACGGTCGAAAAACAACAACAAAACGGAGCTGATAGTTTCTAAAGTGGCGTTTATATGACGCCAAACTGTCGTCTTATGGCTGTTTATTGATCGGGGCGGTTGGGCTAAGATGCTAGTGGTAGCTTTCACCTGGTGTCATAGCAACGGCAAACATATTAGCGGAACCAAGCAACTTGTTTATATCGGCTATGACATGGAACCACTACCAGCCAATACCATCGTTAGCTGTTTTCTAATGAAGCAGCGAGTCGGAGGCGGTGCTTAAAGTCCAGTTCTTCAGTCCCAAGATGAAGATTTTTTTTGGTGGATTGTAAGTTGTGAGCGTTTGGAGAGAGAATACAGGGCAGACTGCAGCTTTCAAACATGAATACCAGAGTATTAAATGTGGAGTGGAGAGAGAGAGGGAGCGACCGTCAAGGCCGAGTTGAACTTTTCAAAGCAGCGACGGCAAAAAGAAGAAACGTAACAAAGCAACGCGAGTACGGATCCGACAAACCGGCCTCGGAGATGTACTTACGGGGCATTTTGAGATGCTCTGCTCCCATTGGCTCATCCGGACGCTCTCCTCCAGCGTGGTGCATTTCTTCAACAGCAGGTCCCAACCACAGTACGGGTCCCTGGCTCCCACGCAGGCCCTGGAAGGACAACAAAACACGTTTTGACTGATTCATGTGAAGAAAGAAAAGATGAGATGAAATCTAACGGCAGATTACGGAGAGAAAGCTGGAAGATACGGGATGAGGTGATGGATGGAATGGTGAAATAGGCGAGATAAGACAGAGAGAGAGAGGAGGTGTCCAAAGAGAGTTGAGTGCCAAACAAATTAACGTAGAGAGGAGAGAGAGTGACAAGAGGAGAGGGGAAAGATAAGAAAGGCAGGAGAGAAATGTTAATAAGAGCATTGCTATGCTCTACAAGGCATCAGCATTGTAAAAACCACGTCTTAACACAACGTGCTGATTGATTCCTCAGGTAATCTGCAGCCCAGCACTGGGATTACAGTTTTTTTTTATGCCAGCACACATTTTTCTGACTATTTTACAAGCTGCTATTTGGAAAAAAAAAACATATCTGGCTCCATCTTGCCGTATTTGCTTCAGGTCTCTCTTCATGCAAATGGTGTGTGGCGACAGCGCGGTGACACATCTCTGAGCCGGCAGCGTCGGCGACATGTAACCGGAGTCGTCCGTGGGGTTCATGACAATGAAACACAAAGCAAGGGCGCCGGCATCGCACGCAAAAAAAAAAAAAAAAAAAAAGAACGAAGGCAAACAGCTTGCAGCTGACGTGGTGTCTGGGTTAGGGAGCGTATCTGTGAGGAGACGAGGTGAAGGGGGGGTGACGGCAGCGGCACGAACAAAGGGAGAAAGAACGGGATCACACACACACACACACACTCACACACACTCAGTCAAACTGAGAGGCAGCCTTCTAATATTTCAAACAAGTAAAACCGGTGATGATGAACCCTGCAACTCTCCCTGAACTCTAGCTGCCAGTATATGGTTTTATATATTTTATCGGTTTAAAAAAAAAACACCCCAAAACAAAAAGTGTGAAAGAGGTGATGACGTGCCATAATGGCTGCAGCGTATATCACAGAATATGAAGCCTCGACCCTTCAGGGTGTTGTTTTTCTGTTTTAACCTTTTGAGTTAATTTATTTATTCATGCATTGTAAGGTTCCCTAAAACAAAATGTATTATTATTATTGTTATTGTTATTCCACTAAGGGCTCGTTGTATAGGAGATAATACAGGTGTGATGGATGGGGGTCCTGGCCTTGTGGTGAGTCTAGCCCCCCCGGCCTTTTTTCTTTACCAATGTTTATGCCTTTGACGGAGCTTCTTCCAGACGGACAGAAATCCAATATATCTGCTCAACACAAGCGACTGTGCACATGAGGCATGATAACAACAAGAGGACGCCAGTGTGACAGGCGGAGGGTGGGGATGGGGGGTGGAGGGGCAGCAGCGAGCACCTCCAGCGGCTCAGACGAAAGCTGATTTACAGGCTTTTAAATCTCAGCAAAAGGCCACGCAGTGACACAGAGGCCTGGCCCTCTCTGATAAAAGGGCATCTTATGAAAGTTCTCCAAACTTCCTCGTGCACACATTTGTTTTTTTCCCCACCCCATTGAGATGAATAGCCTGTGCGTGGACTCACTCTCGGCTCTTGTGGTAGCTGCATCTCTTCAGTGGGATCTTGACGACCTGGTCCCGGACCCCCACGTACAGCTCGCTGCGACTGTGCAGGATCAGCAGGGATCGGATCGGCTGTCTCTTCCTGGGCGGGAACAGCTCGATCTCCTCCAGCAGGCAGCTCCCCGTCGACTGATTGAGAGGGGAGAGCACTTTCCTGATAGTACCGTAATCTGGAAGGCAGAGATTGGGGAGGGGAAGAGAGGATTTGGTCATAAAGAGGAAGTGTTTATCTACCCCAGAAAAGGTATAGAAGTCGAGAAAAAACAACAAATATATCTCGGATGAGGTGTGAACTTGGTGTGAACCAAGAGACAGTCACTTCCTGTCAGGGAGCTACTGATATAAGACTTGTCGGCAGTGGCTGGCGAGGCCCCCGAGCTCTCGGTTACGCCATCAGAATGCAGCGCCGTTGATGCAACCAGGGGGATCGGTACTGTATGGTGCTTGAATACATGATTTCCTGTCTTTTTGTTGCAGAGGAAAAGGGAGCTGTGAGAGAGAGAGACGAGCGTCATCGTGAACACGTCCTGACCTTTATTTTTTTTTTTTACGTGAGGTATCGGCCCCGCGAGATGAAGTCGGGGAGGCAATTTCTTTTGGGAGCGCTAAAACAAACATCATCTCTTATACATGCGATCCCTTGGGTGGAGAAGGAAAAAAGTAATTAGATGCCGAGGGAAGAGAGGGCGAATGGCTAATATAGTTTCAAAGTAAAGGGGGATGTAAAAGTGGAGTGTTGTTGCCCCGAGCGGCGTTGGACAGGAACACGTTCCGGTGAAGTGGCCGCTATTTAGTTGGTTTGGAAGTGGACTTGTTCGTCGTTGGATGGAGGGCTGATGTCATGTTTGGTCCCGGCTCTCCAAGCTTGGTGCAGGAACCAGAGGTGTAGTGATGTAGCCGCTACCAAAAAGAGGCTATCTGATTCCAAAATGTCTCATTTACATGTTGAGGTACTACGCTAACATGCTAATGTTAGCCGCCGGTTTACTGCAGTCAAGAATCACCTGGTTTTGAAGGCTGTGACTTCTGGAGAGCTGTGTGTCAACTACGACTAACTACATCTATTGCTTAGATTTCCCTCGGGATCAATGAGGTATTTACCTACCTACCTACCTACCTACCTACCGTATCTACCTACCTACCTACTTTATCTACCTACCTACCTACCTACCTACCTACCTACCTACCTTATCTACCTACCGTATCTACCTACCTACCTACTTTATCTACCTACCTACCTACCGTATCTACCTACCTACCTACTTTATCTATCTACCTACCTACCTACCTATCTACCTACCTACCTACCTTATCTACCTACCGTATCTACCTTATCTACCTACCGTATATACCTACCTACCTACCGTATCTACCTACCGTATCTACCTTATCTACCTACCTACCTACCTACCGTATATACCTACCTACCTACCGTATCTACCTACCGTATCTACATACCTACCTACCGTATCTACCGTATATACCTACCTACCTATCTTATCTACCTACCGTATCTACCTACCTACCTACCGTATCTACCTTATCTACCTACCGTATCTACCTACCGTATCTACCTACCTACCTACCGTATATACCTACCTACCTATCTTATCTACCTACCGTATCTACCTACCTACCTACCGTATCTACCTTATCTACCTACCTACCTACCGTATATACCTATCTACCTACCGTATCTACCTACCATATCTACCTACCTACCTACCTACCTACCGTATCTATCTATCTATCTATCTATCTATCTATCTATCTATCTATCTATCTATCTATCTATCTATCTATCTATCTATCTATCTATCTATCTATCTATCTATCTATCTATTTACTCTTTACTCTTTACTACTTTACTCAGATGAGGACCTAACACTTGTTCTATTTTTAGCTCTTACTGCATCGGCAATGATACATCGTGGTTTCTTTGTTTCCTTCTTTTGACAAATGTACTTATTGTAAGTCGCTTTGGACAAAAGCGTCTGCTAAATGACCTAAATGTAAATGTAAATGTAAATATCTATCTATCTATCTATCTATCTATCTATCTATCTATCTATCTATCTATCTATCTATCTATCTATCTATCTATCTATCATCCACCCACCCATCCATCCATGCTTGTAATTAAACAGCATATTCACTTCACCTGATCCTTCTGCTCACATATAAATACAAGGTTACATTATAGTATATAACACAAAATCAAGGATTTTCCTCCCTTAGAATGTCTCCTTTTCTTAATTATCGCTACAAATGCCTTTTCATTGAGTGATACGTAATAAATATGCGATTTCTCTTTCTCCTCTTGAGGCTTTACAACTTGTAGTAATATATCGTTGCATTTAACTGCATTCTGAGAAACAAAGAGAAATATGCTGCTGCAGGGCTACGATTACTAACAAAGACTTGATAACAAAAGGCAGGTTTGAATGAGCGAGCCACGCGTCTGAATAAAACAACCCTGCACCTCGACATCTTTTGACCCCCGAGTCGGAGCCATCAGGTTTTTCCACAATGACTCCAATCAGCGGGGAGCGTTTAAGCGTTAATAATAGTGTGTGATTCGTTACAGTGTGTGTGTGTGTGCTACCCGATGGCCTTGGCAGGGCTTCAGATGTTTTCATTAGCGGCTGGTTAGTGTCGGGGGAACTTGCAGTGTGGGCAGCTCCGGTCCGACGCTACATTGATCACAGCACCGTGCAAACAATGAGGGGAGATTTGGAGGGGGGCGGTGAACTGGAACATACTGTGTGTGTGTGTGTGTGTGTGTGTGATTCCATGCATGTGTGATACCCCTAAAATAACACAGACTAACAACATGAAGACCATGTTGACATTTCCCAGTGGGGCTACGGTACATTAGCACGCCGAAGTGGGTCAAAATCCAGCTCCGGCACATCCGTTCATAATCCATATTGTGCGTTTGTATCATAATAATACGGGACGGACGGTGGGAGTGTGTGTCTGGTGTCTGGCTGATAGTGTTTTCAGCACTTTGCCAAGTCCCGACATCACATATTGTCACGTCAGCGTGATCAAACAGCGCACCGATAAGCAGGTGGTGCCACGCGGTTCAGCGAGTAAGGGTAAAACTAGAGCCGGGTGTTATTAATTACCCGTCTGTCTTCCCTCCTCGCCGAGAGATCGCACGTTTGCGATACGTGGTGCGAGGCGTGTCGACATATGGATAGAGAGAGAGAGAGCGATCAACTCGGGTCGGGAGACGGAGTTTTGATGCCTTCTTTAGAAGTGGAGATCTGTTGGTTTCGTTCTTCTTCTCTCGGGCCTTTTTATGTGCAAAATACTGAACTTAAGGCGGCCCTTAAAAACCGTATTTATATGAAAACAAACCAATATTCATGATGTTATGACTAATAATTGAAGCTTAAATTTAGAAAGCTGTATTCTATGTTATTTATATAGAGTTAAAATGTTAATCCATGCTAATCGGCTGCTCCCGCTGTGCAGGTGTGAATCCCCAACAAGAGCTTGTGAGCAAGCTGGGGAGTTCAGTCTGGAGAAGTTGGATGGAGTCGGAGCATCAGTTCGGTTCAAAGGCGACCCAGAATGCATCTGTGTTTAGATTTTTTGCAGATTTCCAAAAGTTATTTCAGCCGAGGTGGGAAGTAGAAGTACTTTGTTATTGTACTTGAGTTGAATTTTCAAGTATCTGTACCTTTACTTGAATGTTTATTTTCCTGACAACTTTTTGCTTCTCCTCCCTACATTTTAAAACGAATATCTGTACTTTCTACTTTCAAAACAGGCTCCTTACTTTAGTATTAATGCATTTCAGGGGAATCATCAATAATGTTTTTTCTTATTAATTTGTCGAGAGATTCAGTTGACCTTGTAAAAACCAGCTAGTAGAAATCCTTTACTTTCTACTCCGAGTACATTTCTACAACGACTTATTATTTATAAAGTGGCAAATTTGCAAGTTTATAAATATGTATAGCTGATATAAACAAGTTGCTTGGTTTGCCGTTGCTATGACGAGTGAAAGCTACCGCTAGCATCTTAGCCAAACCGCCCCGATCAATAAACACACATAAGATGACAGTTTGTCCTCATATAAATAAAACTTACAATAAGCATCAACATCATCACCCTAAGGACCTTAACGAGGCGCTGTGTATATGAATTAGAATAATAAATGTGTACATTCATGGGACGTTAGCTAGCATAGATGCTGGTTGTTAGCATTGTAATAAACTCTCAAATTTGCCATGTTTTTCTCTGAATATTGCCCCCCTCTCTTTTTTCTACATCTACCAGAGTATCTGTACTTCTACTTGAGTACTTTTTACTTTGGTTTTCAAGTTCATGAAGAACGTTCGTGAATAAAAAAAAATAAATAAAAAATGACAATATGATGTGTGCAGTATTTTAGTATTTTTCACTGCCTCCAAAATCTGGAAAAACAAACCCAGCGGGTCAGAAAACTCACCCGTTGCCAAGTATATGATGTGAAACAGCATGTCTTTGCCCTGCACCACGTCCACCGCCACGTGGGTGAAGCGCACGTTGTCCTCCATGAAGTAGGGCACAGGGACCACGGGCTGGACCACCTCGTGCATCAGCAGGAACTTCTGGGCGTCCTGCAGGTTCCTCTCGGTCAGGTTCACGTAGGAACCCGAGTCGATGGTGCCGCACTGCGGACGCACGGAGGGAAGACATGACAAAAGAGTGAGTGACGAGGTTAATAACAGCTCCCAGCTCTTTGGGATGAAAAGCTACCGTTAATAAGCTTAATATGTTTTTTTGTCCAGAAGTACTGCCGGAGATGAGGAAAAAGAGAGGGATTGAATGATTAAACGAGAAAGGGGCTTTAAAGTCGATTGCAACCTGGTTGTGATGGCTCGCCGTGCTCTCAAGCTTAAGGCTTTGTCGTCTATACGGAAGACGACTGAATGGATGTGTGACTGAGCGAGTAGTTAGCTCTTTTATTGCAGTTTTTTCCTCATATGCATATATATTGCTGTCGAGTTTTGTTAGTACCAACAGTAACGGCTCTGATTGCTCTTTTTTTAAACCCCCAACTTATCTTAAAAAAAAAAGGTTTTCATCTTCGGAGCTTCATTATTGCTGTTCATAATACTACATAAAAAAATTGCAATAACATTCAAACAAAAAAATCTAAAATGTTCGGACCTGCCTGGCAAACAGTCCAGCTACAGAACAGACACGTCTCATATAAATAAGTAGATTTCATCGCCGCAGATTAATTTGGTTTTTATCGGGCTATTGTTCCCAGAAGAGGTTTTTTCCTCCTGGAGCGGAGTCACAATGTGAAATATCTAATATGTAAGACTTTCTTCCCTGACTTCATTTATTAAAAGGAGTTCAATAAAGTGAACTGTCTCCACACGGGACTTAAAGGAGAGAATTATTACGGAGACCAGAGAGTAGTTTATATTCTTGTGCTACTGAACGTGTTTTAACAACAGTATCAGCTCAATATTTCTTTGGCAATTATAATCAAATGCTTTTCACACTGAAAGAGGTCAACTGGTAGTAGACACTGCACTCAGGCTGCAGTATCACGACCCTTTGCAGCACTAATAGCATACTCAAAACTACAGAATGTGTTTTTGAAGCATGTTGTTTTTCGAGTGGGGAATGTTTTTGTTCTTCCTTCCAACGAGCAGAATGGGACTAAGTGAGGCACAAAGCCCAGTCCAGTTGAGGCAGAGCTGGATCAGGGAAGCTAACCATGCATGTCCTTTCTCAGTCAAAGAGGATCTGGGGTCAGGAGGATTGTGGACTCCTCCACAAAGAATAGCTCTTCTCCAAGACGCGGAGCAGAGAATACAAAAATAAGCCCGGCGCTTGACAATTACTCTAACCCAAATGACTGGTGTACCGTTTTTTTTTTTGTGTGCGTTTTGAGCACAGCGTCGCAGATGCACCACAGTTTTTTCCTCCATCCACAAAAAAAACCCTTGTGCACAGGCTCGCCATACGGAAAGCGGAGGCCGGACCTTGGGTGGCGATTAGTTCCCACTGACTAGCTACAGAAGCAAAGCACAGACACTTTATACGGCTCAATCGCTGGCCTTCCCTGGGCTGACGGATGAGAATCATGGTGGGCTTTCCCCCGGATGGGCAACGGATCAGCGCCCTCGCCACGTCAGGAGATGGGAAATTGAAGCCCTGAAGGACGAGGCAATGCAACACTGTGTGTGTGTGTGGAGAGGACTTTATAATAACATATGTCTCAGGTTTCTTTTTCGTGGTTTGTGTCCTCGCATGTATGTGGATCGCTTATCTGCATGATTGTGTTCCTGCCATCGGGACAAAGTTAAGCGCTGGCCGTTTGTGTGATGTCCGTGAACGCGCGTGGAGAGACGGATGCAGTGATTTTCCCTCCGTTCAGTCAAGGTGAGGAACAGAGCCGTCCTTTGGCTGAGGGCCCATCCGACCAATCAGCTGTCGCGCTCCTCATCAGCGCACTGTGCGCTCTGCCAGGATGATAAGTGCCTCGGAGAAATATGGTTGCATTACGGGGGCTTTTTGTTGAAAATTCGTCCCGGGTCATCTCAGCGTCCTGATTGCAATATTTGATGAGTTTTTGGCTCCAAATGATCGTTTACAGAAAAGTGACACCTGTTGTTTGCTGCACTCAAAGTATGGAAGACAGCAAAGCCTTCTTATAGCATTAGGCTCAAACTCAAACAAAGAAGTAGTTAATTCAAACAAAAACATTTGCCTGAAAAACAATCCAGCAGCAGAACAGACACTCATCTAAATAGATAGATTTAATCGCTGCAGATTCATTTTGTTTTATTGGGCTTTTATGTAAGATTTGAAAAGTCACACCTGTTGTTTGCTTCACTCAAAGAATCGAAGATGACAAAACCTTCTTATTGGCTCACTCTCTATGCAGATGACCAACCGATTTACACTAAAAGCTGACTTTACAGCCGCAAATCTTCTTGCATCCATCATTTGACGTGCAGGCGGTGAAGTTGGATGCAAGGAAGAACTACAGGCCATTAATCAGCATGGATTCAGATCTGCGAACTGCGGATGGCATCCGGAAACATCGAGTTACGGATGAGGATGACTTGAATATCCAGCCGTATTATATTCGAGTCAGAGAAGCATACGGCCGAAGACACGCGGGCGGAAGGAGGCCCGAGGCTGCAGCGGGGATTATATAGCCAGCAGAGACTTTCTGAACCTGAGCTGCAGAGAGAGCACACACCGGCTGGTTTTTGAAAAGAGAAGCGAAGCTCATTTGGAGTAGAGCCAGTACTGTATAGAGTGTGCATGTGTCGAGCAAAAGTAAGTAACGTGGTTTGCTAGCGGATAAGGGAGATCGATGGCAGCAGAGGAGAGTTTAACTTTAACGGTGAAGATATCAGGTTGAAAGTATCAGCAGAGTTTGCAGCTCCTCGAAGGCAAGCAGAAACTTTTCCTCCGTCTCGTTGAGTGACGTGACGAGTGGCGTTTAGAGGCGAAGCGCTCCAGAATGCATCGCTTCAATTGACCACATTGACCGCCGACACTGTATCGGACAATCCACATTTTTTCCCCTCTACATACAAAGCCGAACAATGAAAGCGTTTGTACAGTAAGCAATTGCGGGCGTGACAGAAAACCTATACAACAACCGAGACGGTATTAGCTCCTAACGCCCCGGCGAACATGACTCATAGCCCGAATAAACCCCGGCGGGATCAATCCGTGTGGTTAAAT
The DNA here is from genome assembly GCA_029853015.1 of Chelidonichthys spinosus. Taxonomy (NCBI): domain Eukaryota; kingdom Metazoa; phylum Chordata; class Actinopteri; order Perciformes; family Triglidae; genus Chelidonichthys; species Chelidonichthys spinosus. Next base: position 20,659,144 of record CM056837.1, read on the forward strand.
GGGGGGGATTTTCTCTGCAGACAGATGGGGAATTAAGCTCTCAATCAATGACTGATGTGTGTGTGTGTGTGTGTTGAGTGATGACTTCATCGTGATAATTATCCCTATTTGGCAGCAGGCTGTTTTTGTGGGCATATTTTTTGCAAAACACATGTGGTCGGTTGGCTTTTAAAGGTATCTGTGCACACACAAAGGGCCTTGGGGAGAAAAAAACAGGGTATAGGCCATAAATCCTGCGCTCGTAAATCTAATCCTCCAACATTGACAAATGCTTGATGAAGATGTCACTGAAACCTAGATAAAGTGTGCATCGGTCCAGCGGTGAGGAGCGGCTATTGTGCCTGAGTTTAAGTAGAGGGATGCGGATGGAGGGGAAGGGCTGATCGCCCGGGGTTTATCCTTCAGGAGCAACAGAAGCTCACTGTAATATATCCACAGTATGCTGAGCGGGGGGGAAATAGAAACAGATATGTTGTCAGCATCAGCCAGATAGAAGAAATTGGTTTTTCTTGATGTTAAATGAATTTTTCAGACATGTAGATACGACACTTTCATACAGATCCGTGGGTATGAGCTTCTCTGGGCAAACTGTCACAGCAAGCATTTTTTTTTCTGCACAAGCATGTCATTACAGATAATGTGGTGCGAGCGACTTCTCGACCGAGTGAGCATTTCGCGACGGCTGCCGACTTGACGGAAACATGATGGAGGGCTCCGGCGATGAAGGAGAAGAACGTGTGTGGAAGTGAAAGCGAGTGTCACGCGTTGACAAGGCGGCACTCGCGAGGAAATTCAATACCTTGTGGATGAGCTGTGTGGATTAGCGCCGCCGCTATCTGCTAAAACCCGGCTACAACCGAGAGCCACTTAAAGCTAATAAAACATTCCTGTGGAATCAGGGCCTCTGTAGAAAAAAAAGGAGCCGATAGAGGGGAGCAATATTCTGGGGAAAAAAAGTGGCAAATTTGCGAGTTTATTCGTTTTTATGCTAGCTAACTTCCCATGAATGTACATTTATGTTTCTAATGAATCATCCCAACGTGTGACAACGCCTCGTTAAGGTCCTTAGGGTGATGATGTTGAAGCTTATTGATGGTTTTATTTATATGAGGGCAAATTGGTCATCTCGTTGGTGTTTATTGATCGGAGCGGTTGGGCTAAGATGCTAGCGGTAGCTTTCACTTGTTGTCATAGCAACAGTAAACATCCGGTGTTAGTAGAACCAAGCAACTTGTTTATATCGACTATATATATTTATAAACTCGCAAATTTGCCAACATTTTTCTCAGAATATTGCCCTCTCTCACTGCTCCATTTTTTTTTTTTACAACAGTGGCCCTAATACGCCGTCATATAGCACCGCTCTGGTTTTTAGCACAGAAAATAAAAAATAAAGTGCCATTTGTGCAAAAACAAGGCTGGATTATTGGCAGAAAGGGACGACAGTTCACAGAACGAAGCTATGAAATACCTCGAAGGAACGAACGCGCCATTGTTAAAAAGAAATCACTGGATATCATAACGAGCGGTCGTAATGTGTTCACGAGCAGATGAGGGATGATTCAAAGAGAGAGGAAATTAATGAGAGTGAAGAGCTACTCGCTACTCCGAAGCGGGCTCATCGGGGTGAACACACACACACACACACACACACACACACACACATACAGCATGCATAAATTTCCCAAGGCTTCACACATATCGTCAGCTTGTTTAGCAGCGTGTTGGGTCTAAATCACCTCAAGCATGAGAAGTGATCATTAAGGATTAGCTCTGAACTTTAACTCACGCTTCGTAACACCGCCTTGCCGAACACGCCGGTGGGCACCGTGATGATGATGCCATCGCAGGGCGTCCAAACTGAAATACGTCTAAGTACAGACACTCATGGTCCCCAGAGGATGAATACTACTGACTTTTCCCTCTCAGCTTCGAAAGTAGATTACCATTATTTTGTACTGAAATACAAAAATATGAACTATCGAATGGATTTCCGTGACATTTCATGCCCCGCCCCCCCACGCTCAGGATAAGTTGGAATAAATCCCATCAGCCTCAGCTTTGCTTTGTGGTTCGCGATAATAAGCAAATGTTAGCATTGTAAAAATGGTAGAGTAGCCTTTGCCTTGGTTTGATGTTTTCTGGTGCCTCTGTTCAAATAAAAACCAACCAGACAGGCACTCTTCGTCTTGTTACCTGAAAGTCGGGGTTGGGGTTCGGGTAAGGCAGCCACGCTGACCGTGAGTTCTCCTGGTACTTGAATGGCCCGTTGAAAACCTGCGATATGGCGCTGAGATTGAAGGCACACACCGCCGACGCAGCGATGCTGTTTCTGAATGTCAGGAAACAAGAACAAAAGGGATGAGACACCTAAGAAAAGAGGAAATAAGATGGTACAGTATTTGTGTTGCTCTCCAACCCGCCAACAATACAAATCAAACGGCGGACAGACGGACAGCAGACACCGGCATGAGCGATATCGTCATTATTGGGATTATAAATCCGAAGCCAACGGGACGCAATTAAGCTGTTCGGCCCTCTCTGATTAACTGCAGCAGGATCTCTGCGCCTTGAAATACAGCTTTGACTTTTTAAGCTGTCAGTTTCAACAAGTAACCGGGGTCCCCTGCCCTCCGAAAGAGAGCCAGAGTAAAGAATGAGAGTATTAACTCTCCAAGTTAAACTGAGGGACTCGTGCGACGTGAATTATAATCCTGCGTGGCTGTTCATTAAACTCTGTGCCTGCAGGGGGGGGATGTTTCCAATACCCTTCAAAAAGACTTCTTCTTCAGCAAGAGTGAAGGCATTGACCATAAAGAATAGATTACTCAGCTTTTACAGTAATGATGCCATGTGTGTGTGTGTGTGTTTGAGAGGAAAAATAAGATGGAGAGACAAAAAGAGGGAAGGCTGTTTGTGAAAATAGATAATAATAGTTTTCATCCATGGATGCGTCCCATCTCCCCCCCCCCCCCCCCCCCCCACATGTGCACGATACGGCGTTCGCTTTAATAAGTGATGATAAGCTTCTTTGGTGGGATTTAAATGCCAGACGGCGCTGGAATGAGCGATCCCGTTTGTCCCTAGTTTACAGGAGGAGGAGATTTTCCACCAGGGAACAAAAAAAATTCAATTTAAGATGCACTCGGTGACGTAAACTTTTTACCGTCGTATCCCTCAGTTTTATTCGCTCAGTGTTTCGTGCCGCGAAAAGGTCGCATTCCACGAGTTGATGGAGTCGCAAAAGCGTGTTTGTTTGTTTACACGGCTGACAACGAAAAACAGCGTGAATTATACATGAAGCTATTCCGCGGAGTGAAAGAAGAAAACAAATCTGATGATGTGAGTTTGGCGTTTTCATCTGATATCGACGTGCGCCGCGCGACCGGATCTCCCTTCGGTTCATCCTTCACAATGCAAATGACGGAGGAACTGAGGAGACGGTGGGAAACAACGGGAAGACTTCAACTTTTAAAAAGTTGTCTCTAACGCAGTGATCATTGATTTAATATGGTTGCATGCAAATTGCAAAAACAATACAGAATATAACGAGGGCTTGGGGGAATTGGGACAATTAGTGGAAATCACTCAAGTTTGAATGGAAAAGCTAATTTGGTAAATGCTAATTTTACAGGGTTCTTGAAAATGTCAGCTGTAAAAAATAAAATAAAATAAAAAAAGAATCAGCTGGAGCTCACGGAGCTAGTGTTAGCTTAATTGGGATTAATTTAATTTCCGAGATCATGACATCAGAAATTTACAAGAAAAAAAAGTGCACACCATGAGACTCCTCATTTATTTTTTAAATTGATTTTAATGGAGGCAGATTTTTATAAATTTGCAACTTTATAAACTCATGAAATGTGGCTTTTTTCCGCCCTAATACGCCGTCGTACAAATAACAGAAGTTATCACAAGACATCGAGTGTAAATAAGCCGTCAAGCTGTCTCTTTATGAAAATGAATTACGAGTCATTTTCGTCACCGCTTTTTGTGTAAACTTAGTGCGTAGGAAGGTGTAGCCACGGTAACGGGGGTCGTGTTTAGCTACATTTAGCTACATTGAGCTACTCACACGTTGGTGGTGAAGATGCCGTAGAGCAGCTCCAGCTCCGGCAGGTAGAAGGTGCCCTGCAGCTCGTTGTAGTTGAAGGGGATCTCCCCGGGTCGGGAGCAGTTGAGCCGGGCCTTCATGAAGGTCGTCCACGTGTCCTCCAGCAGGAAGCGGCCGCCGATGTCATTCTTGCAGACGCGTCCGGCACGGGAAAACACCGTCCGGCCGCAGTCGTGCTCCACGGCGTTCTCCCGGAAGAAGAAGTAGGTGAAGTTCCCGATGTCGTAGGAGGAGACGAAGTTGGGTTCTGTCGACGGGAGAAAATGAAGAAAATGAAGATAAGATAAAGTGCAACGGAAGAGGAAGGAGAAATCCTGAAAGAACAATATTTAAGGCTCGTTGGAGGGAGAGCGAGTGGGAGAGCGAGCGGCGGTGTGCGATGACTGATTGACTCGCAGGCGGCGTGAAGCCCACACAACAGCAGGTGATCGGGATTAATAACTACGGTGGCAAACGTTATTAATGGCGTAGCGCTGTAATAAGAAAACTCATTTTTCACTCTCCCGAACCTAAAGGTTAGGATGAGAAATGACCAAAACAGGTGTCGCATAATAGCGCTCCCGCCCGATCTAAAAAACTCTGCGACCTCCGCGACACCGTCACAGCTACGTTCGTCTTTATGTATGACATTATTGGATCTAAAGCGCTACACTTTATTCTCGCTGACAGTGATTTAATTCACCTTTAAATGAAAGTGTCTCCCTCTCTCTGCACCTTCGGAGGGCAGAGCAAGGAGGAGAAAAAAAAATCAATTCACCATAAAATTAGTTATTAAACCTTTTTTCTCCCCCCCCAGAAGGTTACCGCATGTATGTGGTGGCTTTTCATTTATATTTTTCAATTTAGCTTAAATGTGAATCAGATAAAAGTCACTTGCTGACAAGATACCGATTGACCCGCTCGTCTGTAGGCCGAGTTCTCCAAGTTCTCCAATCTGCACGTGTTTCATGGGTAAAAAAAAAAAACACATCGATTTCACTATGTCACGCTCCTCAAAGGAAAGGGTGAAATAAACATAAAGATTTTCTAGTTTGCTAACAAACTTTTAAAGATGATTATTTTCACTGATAAAATACAACAGAACAATGAGAGCATCTTAAAAGCAGTAAAGAGTTTATCAAAGCATTAGCTAGCTAGCCTTAGCAACAAACAAAACAAACCTCACCTCTTTAAAAAAAGCAAAACTAAGTGAAGCATTGCAAACTTCATCGACATGTTTACGTGATTAATTGGCTCGTTGGATACGTTGCTGTTGTTTACTGTGATAACGGTCTTGGTTGGCCTAGCATTTTCACTAGCAAAAGCCAACACTCAGCCGCCTGAAACTCCACACCACCATGATATTTAGTCACCACAACACTGTGTGACATTTATTAGTATGTAACACACCTTAGTATGAAACCAGTATTAGTGAATTGCAGACTATTAACGGGGAAATATGACAGAATGAAGAACAGCTGTGCTAACGCAGGCAGCCATGCTAACACAGGCAGTGGTGCTAACGCAGGCAGCCGTGCTAACACTGTGGTGCTAACTCAGCGGTGCTAACGCAGCTGTGCTAACACCACAATAACAAAGACAGGAAGGATATCACATGACCGACTAATAGCCTGCAGGTTGTAAAGACGGTTCAAGTCGAGAGAGAGAGATGTTTTTTATTTTGTGGGGTGTTTGAGGTTTCATCTAGTCTTTTTTTCTTTTTCTTAAGCATTCGCTGCACTACTTTCACTCACACAGAGTGATTTGAGGAGGTATAAACAATCTTTTTCATCCTAGAGAGACAGATTTGAGATAATCATCTGCCATGCTTCGTTGTTTCTTTCTATTTAAAATGTCTATTTCAAGGGATTCCTCCTCACCGTTGAGCCACTTGGAGTTGTACTGGGCGGTGCGTAGCGGTGGGAGGCCGCCCAGGCTGCGATAGATGGCGGGGTCTCGCCCGGAGAAGTCCATCGCCGTGGCGGCGTAGAGCTCGCCGCTGGAGGTGATGAGGGCGGTGGAGTTGTGCAGCGGGTTGTAGGGACACCGGGCCATCCCGCTGATCTGATCGTGGATCTCCGTCAGATTGGTCAGCTGCAAAGGAAAAAGGAAGAAGAAGAACATGAGGCAGGCGTCGAAGGGTCCTACTGAGAGAAAATCATTTTTGATCGTTTGTAGATGGAGAATCCCTCGAGTTGAGAAACCAAAGCAATGAGAAGCATTTCAATGTGTTAAAAAAAGCATAAAAATATAGGACAAAGCATCAAATAGCTGCATTAAAATGCAAACCAGAGGTTTTTTGTGTGTTACTGCCAAAATGCAAATAGTGCAGACAGACTTAAAAATAAATACTCAGTATAATTATGTTTTGTTTACTACTGAGAAACACACAAATATGAGCAAAACCATGAGTACAATCAGAGAACGCATTTAGCATCATTAGCAGCATGAAGCACACGAACAGAGCAGCTGCAACCACAGTAAGAATCCGTCTGCCAAGGAAGCAATGAAATCCCTGAAACAGGCTTCTGAGAAAGTTGCTGGAGTATCTACAGGGACGAGCAGCTGTTTGTCTGGTTAAAACCTTATTAAACCATCACATCGAGTTAAAAGAAGTAGATGTGAGCTGCATTCTGCCTTTGGATATGAGGCCAAATCCAACTGGCCTTTTTTTAAAAATACTTCCCTGCATGACCCCGGCTTAGCCCTGACACACTGCGCTGGTTTCCCTGGTTTAAAAAAAGAAAATAAATAAAACAGGCCATAGCTCAGTGACTCAGCCTTGAGTTTCCCCCTCCAAACAGGAGTAATACATTTTTTAAATCCAAAGATGTAATTATATTGTGCAAAAAAAGTAAACACAGTGTTGGGAGGATTAGCTCACACTTCCATCCAAGTTCATCTAACTTTCTGGCGGCAAAAAAAAGATTGCACTTATAATCTCAGGCTTTAAAAATCCTGTGATAATTAAAGTTATTTTATTTGCAATTACTTTTCCATCAATCAGGACTTGTTTTTTTCTTCTCCTGGAGGACATCCAGTGACTGATTCACAGCTTTTTCGACCGATTCATCCACGGACAAGACAGCGATTCAGCCCACGTTTTTTTTTTTGGGGGGGGGGGGGGGGGGGGGGAGAGCAAACCGGTCACTTCTTTAGCCAATTTCCTGGAGCCGGTTCGATGCGGATCAAGGGTTTCCGTTAACTCCTGCCACCTCTCCGCCCTGCTCCACAACAAAAAAACAGAGCAGCGCTGTCTGAGCTCCGGGATGATGAAAGGCCGGTATTGACCGCATCGCTTCGTGGGTTGGAATCGCTGCTTTTTCAGGTCGATCGGGTCATTTAGGGGAAAAAAAGACAATAAATAAATAGACTGCAGCAGTTTCCGTCGCATATTTAAGGAAGTGGAGTGAAAGTCGTCTCTATGGTGAAAGCCTGCAGCTGCACGAGGAGAACACTGAAGGGACTCTGATATAGAGAGTTTTCAGACGAAGGCGCTATGTGAGACGATATTGTGGAGAGAATCTTAAACGAACCACCATAACAGGAAATCTAGCCACAAGCTTTTTTTTTTCTCTCCTGCCACAACAGGATTTTCATTGATTCCACCGTGCAGCTATCTGTCATGAGAGCGTGAACAGAATTAGAGATTAATGTCTTTGTTCCGAGCAGAAGGTGATTCGATGATGGGGGGGAGGCAGGTGTGGGGGGAGGAGGGACGCGTGGGAGTCAAACACTTAATTTTATGGCGTTGTTGTGACTTTTTATGCTCCAATTTATGATGGATATTATTTTTATCCATGTAAAAAATACACAAAAATCTGGCAGCAGGTGACTATTAAAATAATAATAATAATAAAATGTGTATTTTCCTGTATATCAACTCATCTCAATTTAATTAAAACATTTTATTCACACAGTTGACCGCATATTTTGAATATAACAGGAATAGAAATAAAAGTCACAATTTAATGAGAATTAAATATGATTAGATTTTTACTTATTCTCTAACTGACTTTCTGTATTACTGCAACATTTTTAATCAGAATTATTACCAGGCTAGCTGGCTATTATTTTATGCTAAGCTAAGCTTCATTTCCAAAATACAGACATGAGTGGTATCTATTTTCTACGCTCAGCAAGAAAGTTTTCCTTAAAATATCAAACTATTATAAGTTTGTTGCAATGAAACGGCAAAAAATAGCCGTACCTACAAATCCTCAGTTTGACTGATACAATCTCCTACAATCTAAGAAGCTAAAAATGATCGAAATGCGCTATTTTTTGTTAGTTTTTTAACGTTCTGACATCATCCAGGCTGTCATCCTGCATCATCATCATCATCGCCCGGCTGCAGCATCGCCACGAGTCAGCGAAACGGACGTTTAATCCATAACCTCCGAGCGCTTTTTAAACTCATAGAATATTCTGCTCTCGTTCATCCATCATGGCGGGGAGTAAATCTGTCCACGGTTTCCCACCGCCACTTCACCGCTGCCCCGAACCAGTGTTTCACATTAACGGACGTTCGCTGGGTAAATATGACAGCCCAGCCTCGTGAAATACCGCCGTAATAATGTCATGACATTTCGTCCATATGTATTTTCATAGCGGTAAACAGTCATTACGAGCCGGTGACCTTTGGGCCGCGGTTTGCTTTTTGGACCAAAACAAATGTCATGGTAATGGTAAGCTCCCGCGGCGACAACAGGAGACGCACGGATATCTGATGTGTTCTTAGAAACAATCTGACATTTTAAATGCAGTGGGCACTTGTCATTAACAATAATAGATGAAGAAAAACACTTCAATTACTCGCCCTGACACTTTAATTTGTAGGAGTGTGAGAGACGGACGAGCGTCAAAGATAGAAGAAGAAAAGACAACGTGATTTGATGCTGAAAAAATAAAAGCTGAATAAGAGCGGTGACTCACGAAGAAGACAAAGCAGCACAAGGATATATTTACTCGTAGGGCAATGCTGTGATTATGACGAGTAATGAGCTTAAGGGACGTTTCTTCATTACGACATTTGACAAGTTTGAGGAAACATGACTTCTTAAATAACCAAGCTTAATAAGATTCATCTCATAATTAGTGGAGGAGGCGAAGAACAGCTGGAAAAAATCCTGTGATAACAAGATCACGACTCCGTTACGTCTTGATTAAAAGTGTTGATCGACCTTGGAACCTTTTTCCTTCTGACATTGTCAGTTTGATCAATAACATGTCGATTCATATTTGCACACTGATCTGGCTCACCCAGCTTGAAATGTCACTGTTATTGAAGGATAATGACTTATTATGACGGTTTCCTGGGGCAACAGGCTGACAAACAAATGTGGAAAGGTATGGGCTCTACCACACCACTTAAGGCGGTATTGTCAGATCCTATACTTAGAGGACGAGCGTGTTCTTTGTGTTGTAATGTTTGATTAGCCAGCTGTTCAGTCTCGGGTTAGAAAAACGTTAAATAATAAAGAGGAAATAGCACAAAGTAATAGAGAGATTAAAAAAAAAAGCGCCAAAATATAACTTAATTATAACTTTTGACATAATGAAATGAGGCAACAATCCGTTTGCCTTTGGTTTGTGGCCGTCCCCGAACATTAATATGCAAATTCACTCGCTGACGTTTTAAATTAAAATACAATCAGAAGCCTTAATTGACCCTTAGCTAAGCCCCGCCCCCCACTGCTCTTGTCGGAGAAACCATGGAAGAAACAAGTGATATCAGAGAGAAGCAGACACATTCAGTTTACCTTCATTCGTTAGCTTAGCATAGAAGTGCTAACGCTAGTTAACGATGCCAACTCATGCTAATGTTAGGGCCACAGGTTTCTACAAAGAAGAGCTCAAAACCCAACGCTCTGATTGGCCAGTCCACATTCAAGGGGCGGGACTTAGCGAAGAGCCAATTTTTGTCAAAAAAAGAATGAACATATTTGTGAACATTTACAAAAACAAACGGGCTACAAACAGAGGCACAGCTGGTGTTTGTACCGTTCGGTTGGTGCAGATGGGGGTGAAGGCGTTGGTTCCACAGGTGAACAGCCTGTTTCCGTTCACCAGCAGCACCCTGATGTAGTTCTGGCACTCCTCCTGTTGGAAAAACAACAACACCAGCAAACAGTTAGTGGCGGCACCATTATCCCTCCATCATCAGCAGCATCAGAGCAGAGGGACCAGATTACACCTCCTGCCAATAAACGAGACAAACACCTGGGCCTCCTCGAAAAAAAAAACGTGGCCAAGGCTGACAGAGTCTGATCAACTCTAATGCCCCCCCACCCGAATCCAGCATGGACCAGGTCTGGAGAGGGATCCTGGGCTGAGGTTGAAAACAGATAAATGCAGCCGGCGTGAGAGAGGAGGACTCAGGGTTGGTTTAGAAAAACGAAGAGCACAAAACGTATTTTAGGGCGCTCTCTACGTTAATTCAAACAGCTTCTTCCTGAAGTGGCGTTCACTGCTCTATTCCTAGCTCCGGCTTTTTAGGCTCCGGTTTCTTAGTGAACCCACTAAGCAGTCAGGGTTTTGTTGTTTTTTTTATGGCGCGTGACAAATGAAGTGATTGATAGAATGATTGAACGTCGTGCGCTCCGCCGCGGGGGGCTTTCATGCAGGTTTACTGGGGATTTCCATCAAGCAAACAACATCAGTAAGTATTCATGTCAAGAAAAGTGGCGTTTGTTTTCGTCCCAGAACAAGGTGATAAACCGGTCGGGTCTTGAAGGGAGGGCGGGGGGTGAAGGGGGCTGAGGTCGAGACTCTCGTAAGAAATTTAAAACCCCCGTAAATCTGCAAGGCCCCTTGAGGTGCCCTGGGTGACTCCACCTCCACCAACCTCTCAAGGGTCTGCTTCAGGAGCGGAGGGGGTTTTATTCCCCCTCCTATCAAGATGAAGGTTGACTCATAAAACAACTCGTTTCCCGTTGCTAAGTGTGTGCGGACGTGTTCATGCGTGTGCAGTAAAGCTCGTTACGCATGCCCATATAAGGGCGCTCGCTTGTGTACTGTACTCCAGTATCTGCATAATTCAGTTTCTCCTCTGCTGTTTCGCTTCTACGGTAAATAACGGCTTGTTTAATATTTGCCCGGCTCTAACAGCCTTGACTTGTTTAAAAAAAAAACTCCTGACAAATGTTCCTCGTCTGTACTGTAATACAGAGGCTGTTTATGCTCTTGCATTATATAAAACAAAAACAGAGGCAGCAATCAAACCCTGTCAACTCAATTTAACTCTCCTTTTCTTCTCCCGGGGTTGAAATAAATCAAATACGCGAGAGGGGAGAGAGCGGACGGCGTGCGTTAGGAGGAAGAAGAAAAAAAAAATACAATCACTTGTAAATTCACTCAAAGCACAGGGACGGTATCTGTGTAATAGTTTAAGCGATGGTATATTGCCGCTGCGCTGAGCTAGGTAATAAACCGCTGACAGCCGCTGTCAGCCGCCGGAGAATGAAGACTTTTAATGCTATTCTCGGCATACATCACAGGAGCTGATCCTCAGAAAGCGAAACAATTTGACTCCGGAGGGAGACGAGGGGGGAGACGGGGGGAGACTCTCAAGGACCGAGGTGTCTTTGGTCTGTAATTCACATGCAGCTATCTCGCTCCGGCCAGCCCGTGCATGCCTATTATGGCTCCCGTAACCACCTTTCACAGGGGGATAAATACACAGCGGTGTACTGACACACACACACACACACACACACACACACACACACACACACACAGGGATCAGGGCTGGGTAGTTCACCTACAAGTCAAGTCCTGGAGTATATGCCGAGTTTAACCGCATACAAAAACATACGCTTCTGCAAAAAAAAAAGAAAAAGAAAAAAGAAAAAAACTACAAAAAAAAGAAAAACATAGGAACTCCCTTTATGTGAGTTTTTCTGCTTTTTCAGTTGATTTAGACACTTTTTTTTGTCCCTTGTGAGTCTGTATGTTAATGCAGAATAAAGAGCTTCAATATGTTTCATAATAACATTAATTATTTTTGGCGGGAAAGTGGATTACTTTTCATCTTGTTGTACCATGTGACAAAAGTCATCGCAATGTAGTTTTTAAACGTTTGCTTTCTGGTTAATAGTTTATATTGCTGTCCAATACTTGTACTGTACCATTTCCCATCATCCTCAGCTGTATTTAGCAAATATTAGCTTGCTCACGCTACGTGCTTAACATCAGCATGTTAGCATTGTCATTGTGAGCATGTTAGCACGCTGGTGTTAGCATTTAGCTCAAAGCTGCAAGCATGTCTGCAGACTCCTGTACTACTAAACAGGAGGTGGAGTTTGAGATATTTTAGCAACTATGGTGTGACAATTGAGTTGCCTTATGGGAAATGTAGGATCTGGGGCTTTTCATCTCTCACTAACTAAAAGGGGACTCTAATCCCTCTTTAATTGAACCCATAGGTTCAGTTTTTTAATATTCAACCCTGGAACTTGTATTTCTCGACATACTGACAAGTTGTCGGATAAAGCAATATAACAGTGTGACATTGGCAACGCTCAGACATCACTTCAACTCACCTCAGACTTCCCGCGGCTGAAGCAGGCTCCCTTGGTAAACTCATCGCAGTGCCACTCAGCCTCCTGCCGAGAGAGAGAGAAAGGCAGCGTTAAGACTCCCAAATAAAACCAGCCAGAAGACGTGAACATCAGAAAACAGTCATGAACCACAAAAAAAAAAAAAACAATGTCTGGCTCTCAACTCAAATTTTTTTTTTACGTCAATTCGATGTCTGGTGACTTTGTCTGAGACAGCGGGGGCAAATAAAAACGCCAGAGACGTCGTGGAAACAGGAAACCATGTACGGAGACGAGTTAGATACTCTGCTGCAGCACTGATTTCTGGGTATTCTCTGACTCGAGTAGGAGGCATGGGATTAAAAGCACGGTAAACGAATGTGACATTACCGCTTCGGTGTACTCACACACACACACACACACACACACACACGTTTATAAGCCTTTTTAAAATACAGACACAGAATCCAATTAAGGTGCAAAGCAAAGACCTCGAGAAACAGAGCAACAGGTTTTGCACCAATTTGAGGCATCTTTGAGCCCCCCCCCCCCCGGAGAAAGATGTCGAGGAAAGAAAAAAAAACACCTTTTTCTATATTTTACTACAGGAAAGGGAGAAGATAAAAAAACCTCATCTCCTCAGAGGGCAAAGACGCCGGCGTGCTCCAATTTCCACTATTTAATTTCGGCGTGACCTCTGGAGGCGGTTTCTCATTGACAAAAAAGTTCTGTGCCGGTGAAACGGGTGTTTGGCCTCGCTACAGCGGCGGACCACTAAGACACTCGTGACAAGGCAGAATTAGCCGCCGCCGCCGCCAGCAAGAGAGGAATACTTAAGAGGGAAAAAATCTGTCTGTCTGCGGCAATAATACGCTCCACGCCAAGAAAAAGTGTCTAAAAAGTGAAAGTATTTCGACTTATTTCTTGGCTTCCTGTGGTAATAACCTGGCTGGTGGCCAAGAAGAGGAACAGGAATCCACCGTCTGTGGGAATATAGTAAATATGGCAAACTGAAGGAGAATATTAGATGTCACCTTGGTATCGAGACGGTTTTCATGCCAGGACAAGAGGAGGGGGGGATGAAAGCCGAGACCCCCTCAGCATCTACGAGAACGTCTTTAATTTCCTCTTGGAAGAAGACTCCGAGATTCCCGTGTGTTTGTTAAGACAAGGCTTTCGGCGACGTTGAAACACCCGATTCCTCATCACCGCGGTAACAGGAGGCAGCTTAGAGAAGGAAGAGGGGGCTCAGGATGTGGGGGTGCCGTTCAAGCGAGGATAAGATACGGAGCATTAATGTGAGCCGGCTTGTGCTGGTGGTTTTATCGGTCCACATTCCAGGGTCTATTTTTGGGGTCGGACACAACGCCACACATCAGCACGGATGGATGTGGGCGCTGAAAAGTGCTTTTACTGCGGAGAGGACCTGCTAATAGCCCCGAAAAAAACCTCACTCACATGTTCAGGGTAGGAAAAAATCAATCATAATACAATCCAAAACTCAAATTACCTTAATGGGAGCAAAGTGGTTGCTTTTATCATTACAGGGCGATTATATGATTTGCCCGTCATTTGAAATACTTCAAAGCAGGTTTTTCAGAGTGGTATAAACGGTATATTATCATCATTACATCTTCAAAGTCCCTGTGAAACAGAAGTACCGTGAGCAACTCCCAGAGAAACAACGTGCAGTTATAAAAAATAATGGATTTCAAATCAAATTGGACCTCTAAAAAGTGGGCGAGAGATGAAGACTGATTCGTGGATGGACGTCAATTATTGGTCGAAATTGGTCATCATTTAATTTTACAGGAATATTAGATTTTGGTCTAAAAATACAAAGAAACCAATGTATTTATTATATCTTTGCATGCAGTAAAAACAAATATGACAGAGGATGCATTCTGAAAGGGTTAAAAGAGCATTTTTCCATTAATCTTTAAGAAATGAACGTCATGACTATAAGGGGGATATTCCAGCGTCATTGACCACTAAAGCCACCGACTCGGACTGCCTTATAGTCCAGAGTAAAGAAGAGAATCCCAAGTGCCAGCACCGGCGCCGTGAAGAAACATTAAAATCTCATTAACGAGCTTTTGTTTGGCTCCAGTGTGCTCTTAAAGATGAATGCGTCTCGAACGAATGTGGCTTTTATTAAAAGGAAGCTGCATTACAAAGACTGGTTTTTTTAATGCCTTTGTCACCATGAAGAAACTGAAACGGAGACTTGGAGGGGAAACAAAGACGATGACAGAGGAGCCGGATTACATTCAGTGAGTTGAGCATGGTGGTAAAATGGCCCAGAAGAAAAAAGGAAATATCCATCAAAGCGCTCATAATAATAATCTCTAAGAGCAACCATTGGATGTAGTGGAGAAGGAAGAGACGTGCAGCAGTTAAAGGGTAATTGTGGTTTATTACGACTGTCCATTTCCATTGGGTTTGATAACATTTTACTCAGCAAAGTATGTAAAGATATGGGAATAAGTCCAACAGGCAACGAAACCCCACGGATCATCAGACACGCTGTAAAAAGTCTATCCAGCTTGTCTCAACCGATTATATTTAAAGAAAGAATGGGTGTAATTTGATGGAAAAATCCTTATGAGCATCAAAAACATCCTGAGATGACTTGGACGATCTAGATCTAGTAAATTCCAGCGTATTGATTCATAAATGTGTGTTGTTTGTGTGTGAGATTAAAACTGGGGGGATAAATTGTGGGATTGTAGTTCTAAATCTTACATAATATATTGGGGGGCACAGTAGTGGCACGGATCAGTAGATAGAAAACGCTGGCGCTCAGAGATAAAAGTTCTTCTTATTTATTGTGGGAAAGAAGCCTTATCTGAGGGAGCTGGTGTTTTTGTTTCTCGCAAAATATGGAAATACACCAGAAGTCTGGGAAACTGTTTGACGTTCCTAAATGGTGAGTAGGGAAGAAGAGGCCTCTATCTCCCATGGTAAACCGATCTGATATGAATGAGCTAAACAAACACAGGACTTTCACCCAGAAGGCCGCTGTTCGTGTCGCGTGTGAATCCAAGTCAGCCTTGACTTATTTTATTATAGTTTAACTTCTTTACGATTACCAGACAAACATTCCTATTTTGAACTCCAACTACAATCTTAACCAAGTTAAACCAAGAACAGTTTTTGCCTGAAGCTGAACAATTAGTTCTGTTGCGTAAGTAAAACTTAAAAAAAAAAAAAAATAGTGTTGCATTTAATAGGTTTATAGGTTTAAGCATTGTAGGACCATTGACCAAGCTGCTGTATTTCCCGAGTTGTACAGTTTTATATTACCAAAAGTGGACAGCCATTTGAAAGTAAAACAAAGAAAAGTAAACAAAGAGTGATTAAGATGCGAGAATTCCGAGAATTTGGCACATTTGTTGGTTCAGGGAAGCCCTGAGACGTTGTTCCCTGTGTCCGCCCGCTTCATCGTCCCCCTGAAACCAGCCTCAGAGACGAAGCATTGTGCTCCGTCCTCTCGGCAGCCGTCACACTGAGGGGCTATTGTTGTGTTTGAGGTGGGTTGGAGAGAGAGAGAGAGAGAGAGAGAGAGAGAGAGAAAAGGAAAATGCAGGACAAACAGACGAAAAAAGAACAACTTAGGAATCAGCCAAAACAAGGGAGACAGTAGTCAGAGAGACGAAGACGGGAGCGAGGGGCTGAATTCCAAAAGCATTTCCAGACATGATGTTGAATATATATTTGAAATGAAAAGGATCCGGATGAACACGCCGCTGACAGCTGTCTCGCTCTGTAAAAACGGCCGGTCTCATTAACGAGGTGGGACGGCGAGGGTCGGGAGCAAGCGCCGGACAGAAATCTAATCCGTCTTGTGAATGGCCGATATTTGCCTTTTGATGTGCGCCGGCACAACATCGTTCACTCTCCTATTCACACTGATGTCGGCTGATGTAAGCCGCTGAAAGATTTACACACCGAACGGGTCTCGATGGCGTGTCCCGGGGAGTCACGACACGGACCGTAGTAAAGAAGAGTTGTAGTGCCTCGCACTGCTTGCTCATGATACCCCCTTGTCCAATCACTCCATGCATGTAACTGGCCCAGTTACTGGTAATTGAATTAGCACCGTTTCCAGAGCGATGGAGGATAGTTTCTGTAAGCGACAGATTAGCGGGGCTAATTGTCCGTCTGACAAAGGGGTAATTGCGGGAGGCAGGGCCCGTGACATACAACACGTGTGAATGCAAAGAGGCTTTTTCTTGTTTTTTCTTCAGAGTGGCCTTTTCTTCTAAAGGACACAACAAATACGCTGGGAAGTGGAGAAAAAATGGAGGTGCATATACGTCTGGATGGCGTACGGCGACTGTTGCCAAGGGGAGCTGTTATGGATGGTGTTTTCATGGGCGAGCGAGAGAGAGAGGCTGGAGTGGCTATCCACTCTTTTCTCTCCTCCTCTAGTGCTGTATCGAATGGTGAACAATGCCACTGATCCTCCTTATCCCCGTGCTTATTGACTAATGCTGTGCCACAATGTGTTTCAGTAGAAACTCAAGCCTCGCCGTCTGCATCCTGTTTTCCATGCGGCGTGGAAACGGCACGCTGGTATCGGATTCAAACAGGGTTTTAATCTCCGTCATGTCTTCTTACATTAGCACCTCTTACTTTAGGATATTGAACACAACAAGCTCTTATTGCGCCTACAAATTAGACATCGATGAGCGTGAGGTGTGCAAGGGGTAAAGATGGAGGTAATCGCTGCATAAAGGGTATTCAACAACGTCAAAAAGGGCATTATTTTCAGGGAGCTCACAGGGCAGACGGGACCCACAAGGCCGAGTGGTACATTGAGCCTGGTTTGGCCATTCGTCAGCCCTGGCAGCACAATGGGAAATTGAACACAATGCAAATGCAAGAAGAGCCAATTCATCAGTGTTTGTCCCCCCCTCTCTCTGCAGCGGGCCGTGGCCGGCGGATAACGGCGATGCCAGCGTTGATTCTCCCGCTTAGCGTTGGCAGCAGACGAGAGGCAGGAAGCCGGGGGTGACGGAGAAGGGCAACGCCGAACAGATGTGAGATATATTCACCTGTAGATGGAGAAAAGGCTGCTCATTTAAAAGACCCTTTGGACGTGGTATCTGTAAAAAAAAAGTCTTGCCGTCGGGGTCGAGTCCTCGTCTTCTTCCTTTCAGCGCAGCTGCTCAAGTTTGAAAGCGGAGCAAAGGAGAAAATGATCCAGCTTTTTTGTTCCAGATCAGTGAGGATGAGGGTAAGAGGTTGACAGGGAGAGGAAGACCTCTTCTGGCTGCTGAGATGCTGCAGGGAGAAAAACTTTAAGTGCTAAATACTAATTCCAATCAAGGCCAAAGGGAGAGCTGGCTCATCTTTCAAGGTCTGACTCTTCCCACTTCAACCTGATTGCCATTCAGTTCGAGTTCACGAGAATGTGGAAGATTTTCTCTTTGTGACTGTGAAAGTGTTTTCCTGTCGTGTTTACAGTTTCTCAGGTAGACGTGTAAACAGATCTCCTTCAGAAGCGACTGAACACTTTTACTCTTAGAAATAAGGGTTCCAAATGGCTTCCTTCTGAAAGGATATGATTTGCTTCTAAAGAAACCTTTCGTGAAGTAAATGGGTTCTTCAAGGATCACTGAAAGGGAAACTATGTTGTGGGTTTTGCTGTGCCACATCAGAACCGGCCTTTAGCATTTGAGGTGAAACCCTCGATAGAACCGCCTAAAGGTCCGAAAAGGTCCTGTATAGAGCCTTCAGAGATCCTTCTGGGGTGGAACCATTACACCACTGAAGGGTTTCCTATAAAACCTCTCACAGGTGTAGAACTCTCTGAAGAGGTCCAAGGTTGAACATTTCCAAAAGGCTCTACAAAAAAGGGTTCTCTGATGAGGACAAGCTGAAGAACCCCATATGATTGTAGTTAGCACCTTCATTTCCAAGAGTGTACTCCCAGGACTCACTGAAGAAAAAAGAAAAACAGCCTAGAAGTTTTCTGACGGCTCGGCAGAAACTCCTTTAAGAAACGTCCCCACTTCTCTGCATATCTGATGTTCTTGTTCAATCTTTTATTACCTTGAAGTTAGGAGGGCATTCACTGAGGAGATTATGGTCGCCGAGGCTCCGGCTCCCATCGATCTACAGAGTCTCAACTCGATATGTGCGATAGAGCGGGTTAGACCAGCAGCGTTTAGCTTCCACCCCGAGTGTCACTACCCCCTAAATCCTCCGTGATACAACGGTAAGCCTACCCAGAATTCACAGTGCATTTTACAACCCTTAAAAAACAACTCATCACACAGCAACCAATGGGAGGAAAAGTGGGACTAATTTAGCCTTCATCCAGCATGAGGTCGTCTGTTGTTGCTTTCATAAATGTTTCATACATGCAGATGAGCCGAGATCGATCGTATGGTAATTACAGCCACATCTTTAGCAAATTAGAGTTTGTATTACACCCGTCTACCACACACAGCCTCCCCTCTATGCGCCGCCAGCCATGCAAGAAAACAAATCACCACCACTGGGCATTATCTGACATGGCTGATTCACGGGGATTGGAGGGGGGGTAATCACTAAGAAACGCGTAGGTGTAGCTTTTAGCTTGTTTTTCTCTTCCTGCAAGAAAAACAGAACCTCATGCAACTCTTTTGAACAGCGGTGCAACAGAAACCAACGCGGCAGGGCGACTAACGAACGTTTGTCTTCCAACTTTCTTTGTTTGGTGTCTCGTGCTCGGCGCCACCGGTCCCCTTGTAAACCCATTTGATCAATCACCAATGCATATAATGTGAGTGAAGCGAACGGGCGCCAAAGGGGACGTTCATTCAAGTCTTTCATATCCAGCAAACCCGGGCCACAGAGGCGACTAAATCTCGATGCAATTAATCTCCTGTTGTATGTGAGGGTGGAAAAGAAAGAAAGGAAGGAGAGAAAAGGAGATTTCAGCAGTTGAACTCAGCCTTCCTCTTGACTATCCCCCCTCCGCTCTAATCACATGCAAATCGGGGCACTGGTGCAAAGGTCAATCTCAGATTGGCGGGGGGGCTTGGCGGGGGATTACCACGTACTATTCTCTGGAGAGAAGACGTCGTGGAGACGAGGGGGGGCGATGGAATCTCCTCGCCGTTTCTGCAGCGCCAGCCAAGCACAGGATGAGATAAAGGAGGAGGGATGATTGGGTGCGAGAATGCTCAGGAAAGCATGTGTGGCGTCCCACGGAGCGGCCACAATAGACCGCGTGAATCCTCGTCTATCTCCGTGGGGGGTTTCTCTTCGCTCCGACTGTCGTCTCAACACTCGCCGGTTCCTTTTGTGTGCGCCGCATCTCAGCTCCTTCCTCGCCAAGGAAGAAATTGGCGCTCATTTTTACCCTCTTTGCAGGCGGATTTGATATTCCCTCAATCTCCCCCTTTTGTTCCATCCAGTTATTCCCCTTTCTCTCTTCTCCCAGGGTGTAAATGGCAGACATCAAGAGTTGTCAAACCATCAAAGAAGCCCGGTTGCTGCTGCCACCGAGAAATAAATCCCTCCACGTGTCAATATTTGTATGGAAGCTCAGCGGGTCACAAACTGCCTAATGCCACAGGGAGGGATGTGGGTTCATACAAGTGGAGTAAAAAGGAAGGAAAATTGAAGGGTGCAGAAAAAATATTGTAATGACAACATGTGGGCAAATTGCTACCTTGAGCATCCTTCTATTTATGCATGTTTTGTGCAAATGTTACAGCTTGTCACACCCCGAAGTTAGCATTCTTTAATTCCTGTTGGTTATTTCCAGAGCAGGAGAGTTGAATAATATTAAAGACATCGCAAGAGATGTTAATACCCTGGAACATGTGGAAAAGCACGGCTGCAGAGCAAATGTCACGTATGTTTTCGACTTTGGATTTAAACACGCTGTCTACGTCTTCATGTCATCACTCTTCCCCTTCAGCGCATCAAACCCACGGCGCTGTCGACGGAGCGCCGCCGTCACTCCGCCGGATGGGAAGTTGTTGTGACACGTGAAATGTTAAACCGTTTTACTGTAACAGCTTTAAGTTGCGGGGCGGCTGGCAGCTACGACTACAGCGAGGCGTTCGCTGGTGGCTGCGTGAGAGCAGACACAGCGAGCACAGCCTCCCAAACGTGGGTGAGTCACAGAGAATTAGCACTCACCTGGATCAGTGTCAGGTCTTCCAGATTAAGCCTGAAGAGGTGATTTCTGCAAAGTAAAAGAAGAAGTATATGAGCTGATGGAGGCATTTTCTTCAAATACACCAAGATGGAAGGGAAAAGCACAAGCTTTGTACAGTTTTTACCTCCTGCCCATCGTGTCACCGGTCAAAAAGGATTTCCACCTCCCCAAAAAAAAGGAGCATACAGACTTAAAACCGCTTAAACAGCAAGTCGGGGGTGACAACGGTTCAGAGGATGTCGACACACTTAAAAGAGTTATTTCCGCCAATTTAGCATTGCACTTCTAGAACTCTGTCAAAGTCAAGAAGGACAGTTCAAAATGATCAAAACTGGTGCAGCTACGACGGCGAATTAGAAGGCAGGGCAAAGTCGAGAGAGGTGGGCAATATTCGGAGGGAAAAAAGAAGCTAATTTGCTACTTTATGAAGTCGCAGATTTGAATTTATGCATTTATTTGACCGGGCGACTGGCTAAGATGCTAGCGGTTGCTTGACCGGATGTTTGCCGTTGTTATGACAACAATGAAAGCTACCACTAGCATCTTAGCCCAACCACCCCGATCAATAAACACCCATAAGATGACAGTTTGTCTTTATATGAATAAAAGCAACAATAAGCATCAACATCATCACCCTAAGGACCTTAACGAGGCGTTGTCCCACGTTGGGATGATTCATTACAAACATAAATGTACATTCATGGGACGTTAGCTAGTATAGATGCCGGTTGTTAGCATCGTAATAAACTCGCAAATTAGCCACTTTTATAAACGAGAACATTTTGCGACTACTTTGCTCTGAATATTGCAGTTTTATTACAGTGTCCTTAAAAGCCGTTGTAGGTGCAGCTGATCCAGATTTAGTGTCTTTTTTTATTCCATACATTTTTTCGCTTGTCAAAAGCCTGGAGCCTACATTTCCCACAATGCAACTCAACAACGTTCACACTCTAATGAACCTTGAATGAGCTTGATGGGCTTCAGACGCTGCAACAAACAATGAACCTCTCGGTTTCTTCAACACAAAATTAGGAGGCTAAAAATAAAGACCAAAAAGATTAAAAGTAGGATTTTTACACGCAGGAGAAACAAGGAGAAGATAAGACGGAGATTGCGAGGAAATCAAAGCCCGGCGGTGAAACCCTCGCTAATAAGTGGCGTTCCCCCGCTTTGCCTGAAGCCTTTTCAAATCTTGCACAGCACAAACAAAACCATTTCACTGGCATTTACAACTTTTCAAGAGACATTAGGTTGTAATGAACGGCCCTCTCAGGAGGAATGTTCTGTATACTGACTAATGATGTCTCGGCTGTCGGCTGAAAACCATTACGCAGCATTACCAGAATGACATCGCATGAAACTTGACAATTTGGACTGAAAGCATGATTTATTTTTCACCTCCCCCTTTTGAGACTTCTGTATTATTCATATTTTGCTATTTCATTGGAGTTCGACCTGAAAGATCTTTTTTCTTTGCATTTCTTAAATAAACTATTATTTTTTAAGGCAGAGACGTTTGCCATAGCCTCGATAACAACCCGTAATGCATTTTCTCTCTCTTTCATATCAGCAATCATCAGTAACTACGTTTTTTTTTTAAACATAAAGTAGAAATGTAATTTCAACTCTTCAGGCATGTTCACACACACACACACACACACATATATATATTCAATAGTTCTCCTGCAGAGTGGCTATCAGCCAGGTCTCTGCGTAGTTTCTCTGTATTGATATTTGCATCGATCCCTCTTTCCTTCCATTATCACTCGTACTCCGAAACCTCGGCCTGCAGCCGTCCATCCAGCCTCAACCACTCTTAGCTGCTGGCTCGGGACCCACAACACAGCTTAATCTCACATTTGATCTAGTTTTTTACATCTTTTTTTTGCAACTGATCCAAATACTGAAGAAAAGATTGACGGCAACAAAAAAAAAAAGCTATATTATATTACGTTTAGTCAGCAGTTTTCACCTCTCTTTGACCTTTACTCTCCCTCCGTCCACACACACACACACACACACACTGATTAGCCTGTTCCGTCCACGTTCCCGCCGTGCATTAGTAAATTCCCACCGGCTCACTTTGATCCTGTTTGTTTGGCGGTTTCGTCTCCATTGTTGTCTCCCGATCAGAGTTCTCCCGGAGAGTTTCTTTCTATTGACAAGTGAGCCATTAGGAGAAAGTGCAGCGGGCACTTCATCTGGCCTCTCTCACACACACACACACACACACACACACACACACACACACTTGGCTAGGCTTGACAAAGACAATGGACTCCATCAAAAGCCAATTTCTCTCCGTCTATAGAGAAAGCGATCATCGACTGATCATCGCTGATTGAGCCAATAAAAGGGACGAATGAAAGAAAAAGAAACGTGGGTTACCTGGCACCGACGATCAGCTCGTTCTGGCCGGGGTCAAAGGTCAGCTGCGAGTAGTCCACCGTGCCGTCCGCCTTGAACCTGGAGATCCACGGCTCCATCTCTGCAAAAAGAAGAAGAAAAGAGGGTTTTTACGATGACAGCCGGGCTGATGGATGATAAAAGGGCTGCAGTCACTTTCCTGGAGACGCTCGACTGGTTCGGGTTCCTTAAAGGCCACGTCGGTAACCTTTCCTCCTGCTTTTAGAGGCGTCGCGGAGCGTTTGTGATTCAAACAACACTCAAAAAGGATTTGGCCTTTGGTCAGAAGTGAACTTCTCGCACCGTTAAACGGTGAGTTCAGTTCATTCAAGTGTTTTCAAGGATTTCCAGCACCCGTCCCAACCCTGATATATGTATCAGGAACGATGTAATAATACAATATATAACAGCGTACATTCACAAGGGCCATAGTAACACTTTATAATAGTAATAATCTCCTTTGTGTCATCGATGCTTTCGCTTAATTAAAGGATGTGAATTCCACCAGAGAGGAACCGATATCGTCTCCACAGCAATAAAAACACGTCTCCGTCCCTGTTCCAGCTTTTATGTCACAGATTGTAAAGCGGCTGATTCGTGAGGAAACGTGACCCGACTCATTTACAGCGGATTTTTAAAAGAAAACACATTTGGTTCTCTTCTGCAAGGAACAGGAAGAGATCATTACGTTTCCCCCGTTGTTGTAAAATGACAAAGTTTAGCATATTTTTTAAATTTGAGATCAGGCGGGGTGTGACCTGCCTCGATGCAAATACAGACTCGACTGAGGGAAATGAGCAGGAGCTGGAATAAATAACAAAAACGCTGAGTCATCTTGGCTGATAAGGTCACTTGTTCATATTTCCACGGATCAGAGTCCTCTTACATGAGTGCTTCTCAGACAAAAAACAAACCCCAGATCTTCACTCACAAGTGATTATGTTCAAAACAGTGAAATGTAGCTTCCTGTCCTCTGATTCATGTGAACCGCCGCTCCTGTTGAGTGACCGCTTTCATGGAAATGAATCCCGATGAGACTTTCTTTTACGTAAGTTGACCTTGGTGCGGTGGATGAGTAGATCCATCCCCAGACAGACACTGATATCTTATCCACAACATGCCTGTTTCTGATGGCGCCTGACCCCATTAACCCCTGACCAATCGGACGGCAGACGGCCTGGGTGGTTGCCGAGCGATGAGGACAGCCCGTCTACCGCCCCGGTTACCCGATACAGGTTTAGTCTAGCATGGTCAATCCGTCATAACGCCGACGTTTTCACTCGTCACACACTTCATCCTAAACGAACATCATGTTTCTCCACCTTTTACAAAGTCAATTCAAGCACTTTCCAGGCATTTCCATGCTTTTCCAGCCCCTTCCAGCTGTGGTAAACTCCATCTTTGTACCAATCCAATGGTCAGTATTCAGTCTACTTATTCTGTCACTTGTTCATCACATTAAATGAGATGTTCTTGTCCTCTAAACAACCAACATGATGTTTGGAGACAGCTTTTTACAGAAGGACCACAAATGAAAGGAAAACTAATTCCACTAACAGATCCACAGAAATATAATCACCAACTATTTTCATCATCTGTTCATCATCAAAAGTCATTTTTCATAAAGAAATGTCAGGAAATGCTGTTTTCAGTCCCTCAGATATGGAGATCTTCTTTCCTCTGTTCTATCATAGATGTCATCACATACAACACACATTTATAGACCTTTATTCTACATCCAAGCACCTTGAAAACACACTAAAATCCAAGTGTTTTCAAGGATTTCCAGCACCCTGTACCAACCCTGCATATTTAGAATATATAACATTTCCTGCTGGTATTTAGAAATGAGTGTTTTGGAGATGGTTGCCAGAACTCCTGCAGAGTGATTTTAGTGTAAAAATCCATTCATCACTATATTAGTGAGTTATTTCCAGACTAAAGCATATAAAGCCTCTCCATCGGGGCGGCAACAGAGAGGGACAGCTTGAATATCCTCCCTGCAACACATTCTCTGCTCCTTCAGACACACCTGTCAGCGCTCTCCCTCCGCCACCGCATCAAACGCAGAGAGCTTTCTGTGACAAAAACCAAGACAAACAAGAACGGGAACACTAGGGAGGAACATCTGGGGGGGGGGGGGGGACAAACCCTCCAAACCCTCCAAACAAAACGACACCATCCGTTCTGCAGAGACAGGTTCCCTTGTTCTCTTTCAAGTCTCTCCGGTGACGACTAGAGAGGAGAGAGCATCCCCCCCGTGTCTCTCTGCAAGCTTTCACAGCTCTAATGCATTTTCATTATAGCGGCGGTGGAATAAATAAGAGGGGGGAGATCACGGGCTAACCAACCCCCCCTTTAAAAAAAAAAGATTTCATTTTTTGCTTTAATGGCTGCTGCTCTGCTTATTCTGGAGGGAGACACAAAGTTTCTGGACGTGCCGATTCCTTTCGGCTCCGCTGGGCTTCCCGACGATCCACCAGCATACAAATGTGGCACCGACACCCTCGGGTGGGGGGGGAGCTGCCTGACGAACCCCCCATAAATCTCCCTGAGTCACGGGGGGGGCTCGCTAACGGGTGATGGAGTGTGTGTGTGTGTGTGAAGGGAGGATATTTGCTGTAGTGCAGGAAAAAAAAAGATTATAATTGAACACAAGTCGAAGGATTTATGGCCTTTTGTGACGAGGCCAAGGACCATTCATAAACATTCATAAACATTCATAAAGCGGCGTGGACGTGGGCACCTCCCCAGAGCGATGCAACTAAATATACAACGGTGGGCTTTAGAGGATCGTAGTACTCTAAAGCAACGCCTGCAGGTTAGCTTCTCCACGGAGGGTGAGCACGCCGCTTTGAGCTCTGCTCTGGAGGGATTTACTTGTTCTTGGACGGGTTGGAACGGCTAATTTTAAGAGGGTTTTTTACGATCCCATTAAAAAAACGACCTTGTTGTTGATGTAAAGCAGAAAAAAAGGTGAAAAAAAAAAAATCCCACTCAGGCCTGCGTTGCCACACTTTAAAACCAGTGTGATAATGTAATCGCATCATAGCCACGCTCGTCGTACAAGCAGACGCCTGAGACGGAGGCATTATCACACACACACACACACACACACACACACACACACACACACACACACACACACACACACACACACACTCTTGAGGATTGGGATAAAAAACAGGGCTCTGAGCCAATGAAACCACACTGACACACCCCTCCCTGAATTTGTCCCATCTTATCCCCTTAACCCTCCATCGTCGTCGTCCTCCTCCTTTAAATAGCCCCTCCCATCACTCACATCCCCGTTTGCTCCGACTCCAGGCGCGTTGACACAAAGACAAAATGACAGGAAGTATACATATTTATGAGCCGCTCGGAGTCAGCCCTCCGCAGTAACAATGGCAACATGTGGAACCACTTCTGAGGTCCTGAATGGCTGGTCGTGTGTGTGTGTGTGTGTGTGTGTGTGTGTGTGTGTGTGGCAGCAGTGAACGGCGAGGCCAATCCTCTGTAAACGCAGCTCCCCGTGGTAACGGACGGCAGAAGAACGGCGAGCATTTAGTGAAGTTGATGCGAGGAAACGATTTGGAGTCGAGCGGAAACAAACAAACACCTGCTCGGTTTGAAAAATATCCAAAAGCGTAAAAAGAAAAACCCTTCGAGGACGCGAAGGTCCTCCAAGGTTTTTCTTCCTATTATGCCATGTCGAGCGTGAAAAACGGGCACATTTTTCGAGCCAAAAGTCCCGAAACTGGAATTCACCACGGCCGTGTGCTCTCCGGCCCCGCTGGCATCGGAACAAACCGCCGTGAAGCCACAAATAAGTGTTCAGTGAAATATTTAAAATCCTTAATGTGTGTTTAGGAGTCGTTTTGTTACGGAGGAAGGGAGACAAGACCTTGTAACGAGTCTCTGTGAGGGATGGAAATGACATGTGGGAACATTTCTGCAGCGGAGAAATGAAAGGCATGCAAAAATAAAAATACAAATATGCACATGCCCTTCTTCATGCCATCGGCAGCCATTGAGATAAAACATGACCTCCGACACGACTAAAGCAATGCTGTGGAATTTAAGGCCTTAGAGGGCTTTTAATTTGGAAGGAGGACCCCCGAATGACCAATTAAAAGACCTCCGATGCTACTTGTAGCCTGTTTATGAATGCTACGAGACCATTTGTTTATTTCCCCTGAGTTTGCTACGCCTCCCTCCCCCATGTTAACGACGTGCGGGCCGATCGGGGATGATAAAACAGCCTCGGATCAGGTCTGCGGCTGTAAAACCGGCCTGCCGGTTCCCCTCCTCGGAGACGTGGCCCCCATTTAAGCCACAGTTTACAACCTTTTAAAAGCCTCGGAGCCCCCTTACACCCAGCAACACTTGTTAAATACAAACACTTTATTAAAAACAACATATGTATCTCTGGGGGGGGGGTTTGAGCTGCAACACGAAAAACCTTCGTCCCCCCCAAATATCTTCAGCAACAACCGGGATCCAGTCTCTCAAAGCCCCGCCTGAAATAGCTCCATGGCTGCAGCTATATTCGGACCCCGTGAAAAGGCGTAGCGCCTGTACATTTCTTTTTTGTGTAAACATTTTTGAACGCAGCTGCCGAACTGTACTTTTCCGACATTTAAAAAACGCCAAGCAAAGCAGAACTTGGTATTTAAGACTGTATGGCATCCGCATCCACAGTAGCAGCTCTGTCAGTCGGGTGTGATGCCAAGTCAGGAAAAAAAAGCCACCGTTCCCAAGCGGGGTCAAACCCTGAGGCACGCCCTTCCACGGCCACAACCACACAGAGAGAGAGAGAACTCCTGCTGAAGGTCACAACCTTGGTTCAAAGATATATATGGGAGATGCATTCAGACGTATTGTTTAACTCAGTGAGCCAACGCGTTAGCTGCAGAGGTAAAAAGCAGCATTTAGCTCTTTTATTTCATCACCTCGTGTGCCGTCAGACAAACCTTGAATACAAAACCGTCTCATGCCAGAAAAGATGAATCTAAACTGCAGTCGATGGATTCTCATTTCTTTCTTGTAATCGTTTAACCTCTAAGATATCCCGGAGTCTGATACGATTTAGTCAAATTGCCTCTTTTGTCCCGACAACAGTCCAAAAATGTTTCCTTTAGAAAGGGATAATTTGGTTTCTTGCAGAGAATATTTATTTAAGCAAGCGTACGTTTATGTCCTCGCTGTGAGACTCGACGGATACGTTTTGACTTTGTAGAGGGGGATCCGCCGTTGGGACCTGTTGGGATCCGTTGGGGTCCGTTGGGACCCGCGTGTCGTCCCCCGTACAGCTGAAGAGCTCAACAACCCGGGATTACACCACATTACATGCAGCGCAGCGACACCCAGAAGGAACGATAAGAGGTTTAACGAGAGGCTTCTCTTCCCTCTCACGTGTGCAAAATATCCATTTAGTGCAAAAAACAGCAAAAGGGTTGTCGGAATAAAGCTTTGTTTAAAGTACGAAGTGTTTGAGCCACACAAAGACTCATCATCAGGCCATAAAAGGAAAGTTATTAAAACAAGAAGCGTGAAAATAACTCTGAAGCCAAAAAGATAAATAGAAATCTTTACAAGAGGAAGTGGGAATTAAAGAGGGGCTGATTCTGAACAACAAAGCATCATGGGAAAGGGAAACGTCTTGGTGTTTCTGTCTCCACACGACATGAAACCCCCAAGGCCTACAGAGACCGGGTGAGGGACCTCCAAGGCCTATAGAGACCCGGTGAAGGACCTCCAAGGCCTACAGAGACCTGGTGAGGGACCCCCAAGGCCTACAGAGTCCCGGTGAGGGACCTCCAAGGCCTACAGAGACCCGGTGAGGGACCCCCAAGGCCTATAGAGACCCGGTGAGGGACCTCCAAGGCCTACAGAGACTCGGTGAGGGACCTCCAAGGCCTACCGAGACCCGGTGAGGGACCTCCAAGGCCTACAGAGACCCGGTGAAGGACCTCCAAGGCCTACCGAGACCCGGTGAGGGACCCCCAAGGCCTACAGAGACCCGGTGGAGGGACCCCCTATTCCATATGGTATAAAACTGTGTTGCTTATTAAAGCGGGCCAATAATAATGTTTAGTGCAGCCTATAGTTCCATAACGTTTAAAATGAGGTCAACAAGTCAGTGAAATTTACATGCAAACTGTATGTTTCTGAACCAATAATTCCACTTTAATGTTCTTAACGTTCTCCATGTTAAATCTACTATTATAGTAGAAAAGGTTATTATGCAGCGATCAACCACTTATATGGAAATAAACGCTCGGCTGGAATCAGAATCATCATATATTAAATAAAACCATGTAAATTAGATGATAATTAGAGTGAGGAATAAAGAATATGAAAACAACTGGTTCTAATAATCATCTGTAGTTATCGGTCTGACCCGGGCAGACTTGATCACCCTCTGAGATTGATCTTTAATCTGCAGTCAGACACTGAACTCACTCCTCTTCCTCTCTACAGTAACTTCTCTGTTAGTGAACCATGTCTGATTACCAACTCAAATGCCAACTCCCCAACCGGAGCATCAGTCCACCGGAGCTTAATGGGCCATTGTCCTCGGCCGACCCCCGCCTGGGAACTCATCACGTTAGCCGGGCGGTTAGTCACCGGCGATCGGCGGCGAGGGGAAGAAGACGGAAGACGAAGGCGAAGGAACGAGTCCTGGTTTCGGGGGCGACCTTGGTCTTCTAGTCCAGAATCCTTCTGTGATTATCTGACTGGGACTCCAGCTGGAGACTGAAAACAGCTCGATGACTTGGCTTCGCTGCTTCGAGGAGCAGACGGAACGCCATCGATCCGCTATCGGTGCTTTCCTTTCGACTGGGTTTCACCTCGTTTCATTACAGTTTAGAGAGATGAAAGGGACGGGGCGATGAAATGGGATGCAGAGGATGTAAAAACCTGCAGAAAGGCACATGAGAAGGTTGTGTACCTGGTCCGGGTCTCAGGGGAAGCACAAGAGGAATCAGCTGCTGTAAGATAAGCACGTTTAAATATACCAATACATAAATCTATATATAATATCCTGTTTGCAGCTCGGGGGAAAACAAACTGCTAAATGCTCGCTGAAGTAGAGACCCGATGAAAAGCGCTCTACCTTCTACTTTCTTTGTTACATATTTGCTTTCTGAGTTTGTGTCGCCTAGCAACAGTGATGAACGGTCCAGAAGCCGACTCTGACTCGTGAAGGTCGGGGAGAAGGATGGAAACGATGTGACGGAGGTCAGCGTGAATGTAGAGAATATGTTCTGTTGACGTGATGATGATGGTGATGGTGATGATGACATCACGGAGGGGCGTGGTTACCTGAGTGCGGGACGAGTGGGTGCTCCATCTTGTGACAGGGCGATTCAGGCAGCAGCACCGGCCCTCTCCTACTGGCCACGCCGCTGGGCCGCAGGACCAGCATGCACTGCAGCAGCAGCAGTGCATGCTGGGTAAGGGGCCGTCCCATCTGAGGGGGGGAGGGGGGTCAGCCTAGGCTCGGCTCACTTCAGGCCCTCAGGGGCCAAGAGCATCGGAGAGACACACCTGACGGGACAGAAAGAGACAGATTTAGGTTTGAAAACAACAGTCTTATTTCACGTTTAGTTTCGGGGGGAAAAAAAGAAGCTTGATGGCGTGCAGCGCCTCGCCGCCGCCGGCGTGGAGGATTCTCACGCAGCAGAAATAAATCCTGACAAAAGGGGAGCGAGGTGAGAGAGGAGGGAGTGTGACAGATTTGGGGGGACGGGACTGCTGAGTAAAACCAGCCTGCATGACACCTCACACCTCTGACCTCTGACCCCCAGAGCATGAATCAGACACGGCTCTGCATTACCTCCAGCACAGCGTGTGTGTGTGTGTGTGTGTACTCTCATATCTGAAATGATGCATGCTTTTGTTTCCTCCGAGAGGAGTTTGTATTGTTTGTATGTGATAATGAAGGGCAGCAGGAGTTCAGTGTGAAAATATGTCACATATGTGTGTGTGTGTGTGTGTGTGTGTGTGTGTGTGTGTGTGGAGCTGCATGCCACAGCACTCCTTTGTGGTCACTTAAACCCCTGTAGCTGCTGTAAATCTGATGTGTTTGCATTCACAGCCCTCATTGCTGGATGTGATTATTATATAATGGTGGACAGATTCATGCTTCCCAGAAGAAAGTCACCCCCCCCTCACCCTGCCCCCCCCCCCCCCCTGCAAGAAACAACAAAGCCGTTTCCACAACTCAATTGTTCAGGACTCCTTCTCTACGTGGGGGTGAATTGATGAGCGGTCTAGACCTTCTCCATCATTACTTTTTAATCATTTATGCGATGCTATTACCGAGAATGATTCATGCTGCTGCGCGGCAGCAGGAGAATACCCCCCCCCCCCAGATTTGTATTGAGCATGTGCGGCCGAGTGAGTAAAGAGGAAATCTCAGGCAGAAGTGCACCGGTGTGCGGTTGCTTTACTTGGATGAAGTCTGCGGTCCGAACGCCGCCGAGCGCTCTCATTAATTTATTGCTTGAGAAATAGACTTTTCATCTGTTGTCCAGTCAGTCAGAGGGAGGAAAGAAATAACAGAACTATCTTCTCCTCCATGTTGGACCTGATTTATTATGAATGACGAATTGAAAATTAGCAAAAAAATCATGTTTTATTTGCGATGGGAAGGCTGTAAAATATAGAAAAGGGCTGCAAGCTGCAAAAGAACTGGTCAAACTGAAGTGGTGAACATTTACTTTCCTCAGACACAACTCTGACACACACACACACACACACACACACACACACACAGATAGATATAGAGTCAGACACCTGAGTGAGGTCGTTTTTATCTCGGTTTCCCCTTTAATGGGAAAGTTTGCTCTCCCTTCAGTCTGCATGAATAGACTCCACTTGGGGGGCGACATGGAATTCAGCTTCAGTCTGGGTCCAGTGTATAAGTGCAGAGACAGCGGGGGGGTAATGTAAAACACCTGTCATCCACAGTGGGGGAAGCACAGTGACAGCAGCGCCGGTCCTTCTCTCTGTTTGTCTGCTTTAGTCCACCCTTTCACCTCCTCCCTGCAGCTAAAAGTCTGCAGACGGGAACATTCCTCTTGTCATATTTAATTCAGCTTTCTAAACTTTTTACATGGAGGGGGGGGGCCATCTGCCGGGAAACAGAAGGGAAAACGCCACATATGAAATGAGATTATGGATGTGTTTTTACAGTTTGCTGGTGTATAAGACGTTCAGACACGTGTGCACATTCAGTATCGGAGTCTCAGTGTGGGTCTACATCTGGATGGAATGAATCTCAAAATACCTCCCATCTCTGCATGTGCATGAACTAAATGAAAAAGCCAAACTGAGCCATCGCCAAAACAACAAGCAAAAACAAAAATCGGAGAACTGTGAATATTTTCAAGTCATAAATTTAACAAAAACGAAATGCTTGTGAATCTTTAAGACCTCCGGATCGCAGTGATTTATAGCCCACGCATGCTTTTGCATGGTGTCTGTTTTAATGTGACGGAGTGCAGACGGACAGCTGGAACGTGATTTAAAAGTGAAACCCACTGAAGTGATCTCTGGTGGATCCGATGTTCCTCCTTTAAACCCACCACAAGCCACCGCCGGTCCTGTGGGAGAACACTGGGAAGCCTGCTGTGCTGTTCGGTGGTCTAAACTCTAAATCATCTCCAGGGCTTTAGAACAAGCCGCCTCCTCCTCCTCCTCCTCCCACTCCTTTCTCTCTTTCACACCTCTACACACACACACACACACACACACACACTGGTATCACCCAGGGACCCGGTGATGGATAACACACTGGTGCATCCAGGGCACTTAGCGGAGACGAGCCCTGAGGCACACCAAAAAAAAGGAACATGCTGTAAACGATGTTGTCATTTGAAACTCATGTACGAGCCGCTCTACAGTGTGTTACAGTCTTCCTGCCAGCGTATCAACTCAACTACACACTTTATTACGTGAGATCGAGGTAAATCTATTATTTTTCAAGTTGAAATTCAAAATTCATTATCTCAAAAATCTTAATCACCTCCTCACAACATATTAACTGTATTAAGTGTTTTTGACTCGTTGCTTTCTGGACTACGGTTTTGAAGGAACTTTTTGCAACCTCTGACAGGAAGTGACCATATTTGGACTGCGGAGGAGCGACGGGTGGCTCTGACGAACACAAGCAGCACCCTTACTGGATCTGGATCCATGTGGATTCTGGTGTTGAAGCTGCTAACAAAAGTTAGCTTCTATAATTTAAGGTCAACTTTACAGCTAAGTGTTAACGTCATCTTAGTAGCTAACTAGCATTGGTAGCGACCTGTCAATCAGCAGGTAAGCCCCGCCCCTAAAGCATCCCCTGCTTTCTGGTCTCTAAATGGACCTGTCAATCAGCAGGTGGGCTTACCACTGGTCCTGGTCTGGTGGACTCTACATCATGATATGGGACTTGGTATCCTCTTGGATTTTCAAACTATCACAATCAAAATGTATTCTGGTTTTCTTTTCACGTCGGATCTAATCTCCTGAAGTACTGCGTGGCGATGTTGACCTCTCACGACCCCACAACTAAACGCAGCACACTGAATGTGCAGCTCCTCTAAAAAGAGTAGAAGAAGAATACAGATGCAAAGTCGACTGAGCAGTAAAATGTTTGGGAGCTAAATAATGGATCGCCTCAGACAATCGATAGCTGCCTGCTGCATAGTTTTGGAGAGTTATATAATGGACACACACACACACACACACACACACACACACCTGCATCTTTGCATTGTTGGAAGTCGAAGTGTCAGCTCACTAATCAATTGAAGTCTTCCCGCGGTAACGAGTGCAGAGAGAGGATCATATTAACACCAGTATTGATTCTGTCTGAAGGGGACTTCATGATGGTTGAATTACACACCACACACATAATGAATACACTCCCGGAATAAACGCCGGCTTTGCATCCGTCACACTGACACGTACACACACACACACACACACACACACACACACACACACACACACACACACGCAGCCTCACATACAAACACGTTTGTCAAATGTGAGTGGTGCAGTGATGATCCATCTGTCCAAACACAGTCAGGGGAGGGTGAGTTTGGGGTCACAACACACTGCTGATGGATGCCTCACACTCTCTCTCTGCCTCTCATACACACACACAGACACACACACACACACACACTCTCTTTGGCCAGACAGGACACACATCAGTAAAATCCCAGACTTTGCTTTCATCCAGAGACATCACAGAGCTGCTTCATAAAGCTCTACGACTGTGACTGTGTGTGTGAGTGTGTGTGTGTGTGAGTGTGTGTGTGTGTGTGTGTGTGTGATTGACTGGGTGTTTGCCTGTGTATCTCTCTGTCTATCTGGTGGGTTATTGCCAGGTTTTTTCTGTTTGAGTCTCTGTCTGCCAGTTTTTGGTTTCTGGGATTTTTGGCTTCTTGGTGTTTTATTGAACAAAAGCAACAAGCAGAAATAATCACGAGATGATTGCTCTTTTGCTGTCTGTCTCTCTGTCTGCCTGTCTGTCTCTCTCTGTATCTGTCTGTCTGGAAAAAAAGACAGCTGATTGGTTTACGATCACACTAAGTTATTGACCGATAAAAGAGGACTATAAACGACGACTCACCAGCTGGCGGAGTGAGCGACGGACTCGATGGACCGAATGACAAACGATCAGACGGAACGACCAATCAGACGACAGCCAGACCGATGAGCTGCCGGAACGAGCCAATGACTGCGGTGAAAAACTCTACATGATTGACAGACTACGGCTTCCTTTCTGGCCGCCGTGAGGATGTTTCTTTCACCGCCATTTTTCTTCGATTTCCTGCATCATTATCCAACTTTTTGTTTCTTGTTGTGACGGGGAAACGACGGAGTGATGGCGACCCCCCCCCCCCCGGATCAGGCTGGTGGGGCTGTTTGTGTCTCGCCAAGAGCGAGATTGAAAAGCACACTTGGATCAGAGGACTCGTTTTTTTGTTTCGTCAGCTTATCTGCGGTGCACACGTTGTTAAATCAAATGTGCAGTTTGGACTTTTTCAGATACAAGACGTTACAGGTTTGTAGTCGGCATCAAGATGAAGGTTTGAAGATGGGTGCGGTCTGAGCTATGAGATGGGGTGTAATTAAGTATTACATGCAATCAGTCAGGAGTCAGTGGTGGTCTCTGGAAACAGGCTGGAAGCTCAGAGATACAGATATGACAACGTTGCATCCTCTTTAAATAAAAGGAAAAGCATGCAGAATCTAGATGTCCTTCACAAAAACATTTCAAACTCAATTATGAAGCAAAAAAAATAGGAAAAAAAGAGAAAAGACTGGTTGAGTTTAAAGAAAATAAACAATCCAATGATAAATAATGAACTAAAAACATAAAATATAATATGACAGAGGATATGAATTATGGAGAAGGGGTTCTAATTGTGTTGCCATGTTTGAAATAAACCAATCTAATCCAACCTCTATGGAAACACGACTTCTCCTTAGAATGTATATTTGCAGATGCATGCGTCTGTAGTGTACGGCTATATTTTATGCCCATGTATAATCTGACTCTGAGTCTGTAAGTTCCACAAACAGCTTCATATTGGGATGTTACATCAAATCAAACAGATACCAGATCAGCTCCCTGCTGTGTTGGTTTGCTGCGGAGGATTTGGGAAAAACCAGGCTGAGAGTTCTTGTGTTTTCTGCGTATCGGAAGGAAGTACTCATATCGTAGTACAGTTCAAAGTTTGTTTCCCAAAACTTCTGCTGAAACTTTGTTTTGTTACAGTCTTGGAGTAAATAGTGTTTAAGAAAATGTCAGCCTCCTCGGCTCCTGAT
The DNA here is from genome assembly GCA_029853015.1 of Chelidonichthys spinosus. Classification (NCBI taxonomy): domain Eukaryota; kingdom Metazoa; phylum Chordata; class Actinopteri; order Perciformes; family Triglidae; genus Chelidonichthys; species Chelidonichthys spinosus. Next base: position 20,695,187 of record CM056837.1, read on the forward strand.
TAATGGCTGCACACACCTCTCTGCTATTTCTTTGGGTTTTTTGCTCATGCTGAAAAACACAATGAATCTTAGAAAAACACACAAAGTCTTTGTACTGTACTTCGGTTGAGTCCTGATGACTCGCCTGACCACGACCATAGCTCTGGTCTGTCTAAATCTGTATATCACACACACACACACACACACACACAGAAAAAAACACACCCAGCAATTTCTCCTTCCCCCGAGTCCCACCCTAACTCTCAGAACTTTTCCCAAAATCCTGCTGTTATTTTTACTCGGCTCGGCCTCCGGCGAGGGAAATAAGAGGCGAGAAAAGGTGACATCATCCCCGACACACCATTAGACAGGGGGGTTGCCAAGGTGACGTGCCCCCCCCCCCCTCCACGCTCGCTGGAGGTCTCGTGGTTAAACGTGACCAGCGCGATTAACAAACTCCCGTCAGAACGTCACCCTCGAGTTCAGATCGAGGCTTTCAAAAACGGTCTAGTTCAAGATTTAGGTCAAGGTAAGAGTCAGGACTTGTAGACTTCATAATAACAGAGAATTAATCATCTCGGCAGGTTCGTTGGTTCATTGTCTGCTTTTTGACGAGAACTGCTAGGTCTTCGTGACTTCTGGGAAAGTTTGTTTTCTTGCCGAGAGCTAGACACTGGGATTGATTCCTCTCACGTCTGTGGGCTGAATACGAAGCCCAAAGCATGCTAACATAGCATTAAAGACGAGCAACCAGCTGCTCTGTCCAAAGCTAACAACGATCCATCTAAAGCTAAGCCTGTTCCCATGGCAACGTGTATAACTAACGCAACATTTTAGGTTTTTTGCATGTCATTTTATCAATCGTGTAAAACCGTTGCAGTTAGTTTTTCAGGTAACAAAATCACTTGTTAAGTTTAGGAAGAGCATCACGTTTCAGCTTCAAATACGTAAAACATTAACAACTTAACATTTTTTAGTGAGGCCAGGCTGCTAAATAAAGTATATCATTTTCTTTAATTCGTACAAAAAAATGTTGTACAAAATTGTTGGCTGTTCTGTGCCAAGAGATAAAAAACTCCAGATTTGTTGTTTTAACTTCTGCGCTAACTTCTAGCCTTTATGCTAAGCTAAGTTCAGCTAAATATTTAGTGTACTCATTGCAAACATTCCTTGAAGGCTTCCTGCCAGAAACACCAAACAAACCCAGCCGGAGGACCGTGACTCTCAGCTGCATCAGGATCAGTGAGCTGCACATTATTCCGTCTGAGTCTGCAGACGTCGACTCGTCGTGCAAACAATCTGGCGGCGGACGCCGGCACCGATCGGCGTGTTGAGACGACGCTCTCGGGCCCTCGGGCGACCGTCTCAGCTGATCTCAGATCTGTTCACAGAGACAAACTGTCACAGCTGTCTGGCTGCCGCGGAGCGCCTTAAATCTCCGAGAAGAAGCTCGTCAACTTCCTGTCTGACAAAAACCCCCGACATCTCCCTGAGAGTTGATGCTTCCATTAGAAACGGCAGCGAACTGACAGGGAAGCAAGTTCAGGGAGGGTACTTCTCAATGATGATGTCATCGATGACAGATTTACACAGACCCCCCCACACATACATAGATTTGTAAGATCAGCTTCTCTTTCACCTGCTGATGATCAAAACAATCCTCTCGTGGATGTTTGAAGAACTCCCTTTTTTTGTGTCATTTTCTTCAACATTTAACACGCCGGCATCAAAGATCCCTCGCACTTCAAAACCCCTTTGTTCTCGGTGCGGGCGGGGGGTCACCTGATGCCTGATCAAGGCGGCGGTGCCGGCGGCGGAACGAGGACGGCCTCGAGGCGAACGACGAAAACAAACTCGCAACACGTGCAGGAAACACAAATGTTCACTCGTGTGAGTTTTTTTAAAGCTTTAATTACACGCTCGGCTAACGGGGGCTCTAACACGGTCCAAAACCCGCCTCACCACCGTGCACGCAAACACACCGGCCCTCTGCACACGCCGCTCCGCCAATAACAAGGCTGACTACTAACTACGGCGCCGGCTCATTGATCCGCCCTTTCAAAAGGATGCCACGCTACCTCGATGCTAAGCTACATGAAAAAGAAGATGACACTCATCGTCTCATTCCAGCTGAGGACGTGGGAATCATGAGTGCAGACTTTTTATTTTCCTTTTGGTTGCAGCAAGTTTTAAAAATCATCCAATTACTAATATCATAATCAATCACATGGGCTTCAGCGGTGACAGGATATGAGTGTGTGGGGGATGATGGATGGAATCTCATACGGAGGCCGAGTCGCTGAGAAGGCTTGTTGGTGGATCTGCACTTCAACATCAGTGAGCTTTTATAGTTCAAGGGTTTTTTTTTAATTTAAAGCGACGATAATCATAATTCTTTCATATTAACAATTGATGTTCATCATATAGAAAGGCATGAAATTGGAAAGTTTTGCAGTCTGAAGTGGAGAGAATGAGAATAACCTCAAGTTGGCTTGAACAGGGATTGTTAAATTCAATAATAATAAAGACAATTATATTTGGTTTTCTGAAATGTTATGTTTGAATATGCAAATGAGGCATCATCTAATGCTAATTTTGGGGGGAATTCTAGTTGAAATAAACATTTCAAAGTGTATTTTGTGTGTTTTTTTCCACTGAAAGCATGAAAAACAATGTTTTTGCCGGTAGTGTCTCACATTCAGGATATCAGAATACTTTTTCAATCCCTGGGGAAATTGTACAGCTGCAACGGCTCCATAAGAGTTATGTGTTCATAAATAAAGAGCCTATAAACAAATATGTATAAAAATATAAATAAAGACACCAAATATAAGTTATGTATGTACAATGTACGGATATAAAAACAACACTATATGCTGCATTTATGTATTTGCTTGATATGTGAGTTAGAAATCTTTATAGTTACATAAAAATGCTGATTTTTCTATATTGTGTGTTGTATCTGTCTGTTTGTTTCCACATTTACAGTAGTAAAAATGAATGCATCTTTTTCTTTACACGATGACAAGTATTCTTGGCTAAATATGACAAATCTCTGGTCATCGTCCCACTCAAACCCCAAAGAGAAGACTAATCAAATCTCTCCACATGTTTCCTGCGACCAACACATCCAAGACAAGAGACGCTGCCAACTCCTACAGCTCCGTAATTATATAAACCAACACACATATATTCCAGCACACATAAAGGACGCGGAGACGGGGAGGGAGCCATAAGGAGGCTGCCTCCAGATGAGTCGTCGTACAGTATCTGAAGATATGTGGCAGGAGGGGAGGGGGAGTAAATTAGCTCCCGGCTCCACTGGAACCAATTAATTACGTGGGTGTGTGCACGCGTGCGTGTCTGTCTGCGTGTCTGTCTGACGAACGCCTGGCCTAAGTTGGTAATTCGCCCCTGTTAACACCACAGACAGGCACAATCCAGGGGAAAGTTATAGCTGCTAATGAGAGGGAGTGATGGGATTGGTTAGCAGCAGACGTCCCTCTGTGTGTGTGGTTGTGTGAAGTCTCCGTCCCGGACAACAGAGGAGCTCGGCCCTCAGGCGTCCGACGTGATCGTGTCTCCGCTAGACGGAGCAAGCAGATGTAAGCCGATCTGTCTCCCCCTCCCTATCTGTCTCACCCCCACCCTGTCTGAGGATCGTCTTTCAGGGAGTCGGCCCACTCTGACTCTCACCCTCTTGACTTGAAGCCACTCTCAGATCCGAACACCTTAGCCCCCGGGGCTCAAACTCCCGTCTCTGGATCCATTAAGGCTTGAAAAAAAAAAAACTTCAACTGTGGAACGTCTTCCTTCTTCTGATTCTTCTTCTTACTTCCTCTTTTCTTGCTCCGACTGAGAGCAGGCCTGAGGGTAAAGGCTTTTAATTGGGCATTTGATTCGCCGTCCGAGTCCAGAAGAGATCGAGAGAAGACTTTATTCGTCGGCCGGTACAATTAGGAGGTGCTGGACTTGAAATATACACATATTGATTCTGCATTCATGTAATATACTCATGGTAACAGATGGCCAAATACGTCAACTTCTTTTCCAGATTTCACTGTAATTATAATAATCCCACTGGTGTATCTTTACACAATCTATTTGAATAACGTCTCCTCTCGAGGTCATCCTAAAAAATGTCTGGATAATTAGCTTATTTACATCCTGTGAGGAGTGGAATCTGATGATATGTTGCGCCTTTGAAATTCAGCGAATAATATATATATATATATATATATATATAATATATATATATATATTATATATATATATATATATATATTATATATATATATATATATATATATATATACTGTATTTATATATATATATATATATATATGAATAAAGGCTAACTTTTAACATCGGGGCTCAGTGATTAAGATTCTCCTGGGAGTTTGTTAATTGCGTTTCCTTCTGCGTGAGAGAGGCCGGCTGGTTTTTATTTTATTGAAGGAGAACATCAAATCTCTCTCTCTGAGGGGTAAAAACCACGAAGGCGCAGCGGCAACAATCACACATATTAATAAACGGGGAGATGTCCGTCATTAGAGCTGCATCATGTTTATTTCTTTAGTCTGCTTCAACAGCCGTCTCTAATGACGGCAAAACGTCAATCAAACGGGACATTTCATGCATCATAACCTCTCCTTTTGTTCAAAATACCGTACTAACCTTTAATGCCATCTCCCACAGCGCAGTGTGAACACACACACACACACACACACACACACTCACACACTCTATTTATACAGTAGTGAAGCTGATGGCTGACAACAAGCCATATGTAGAAACACTGTGTTACCTGCACTCAATAGTCTAACACACACTCAATATGCAATATATGCAAGATTTCATGGATGCACGCCAAGCCAATCAATGAGTCACTGCACGCACACACACACACACACACACACACACACACACACACACACACACACACACACACACACACCAGCACTAATGTCATTAACGGTACTCTCGCTACACAACCACCACAGCAGATCTATCACAATTCAGTCAAATTGGTTTCAGTCCGAACAACTCTGCAGGACATTGTAAGCTTTTGAAAGACAGAGTTTTCCAGAAACCATCCTAAAAAGTTGCTGATTCTGCTGCAGCGATATCCCAAAATACAAAAAAAAAAATCTAAAACACAACTCCGCCCGCACCGGTTCATCTTTCCCAGAACGAGGGAATAAATCACTTTCTTACAATGCTTCCGTATCAAAGAAAAATAGATATTTATCGCGATACTCACGAGATAATGCGAGAATCGCGGCACATCATATCTCAGGTAAATCCATCTGGTCAGGCTTCAGGTGAGGCAAGCCAGTGTCCAATCAGAGTGTTTCGTTCCGAACTGAAGAGGGTTAGCGTTAGCTGCAACGCCGTCAGTCAAAGAACGGCACTGAAGGCTTCCCGGACGTTTGATTGACAGATCGGCTCGCTCCATCACCTGCCACGTACTTTATTTTGAAAGGGCCTGCCCTTTTACCAAACGGAGTCCAATGACGGCTTCTCAGCTAACAGACCATGTGGGTGCTTCGGGTTCACCCATGTATGAGCCCCCCCACCCACATCAATGGGCTCCATTACCTTCACGCTCGGGTCCAGAGGTTTAATGATCAGCTTGTCCTTCACCGCGTGCTCATTAACCACCTTCCGTACAGGTAGATTTCCTCGGGAAATGCCAATCGGAAAAGGTCAAGAAGCGAACAGACGCGGCGGATTAGAGCACAATTTGACCGAACGCCAAAGAAGACACAGTTGTTAAACGAGGAGCTTCGGCCTCGTATAACGGAAACGCTGGCGGCGATACGGGAACTATTAACATCAGCGTTAAAACTGTAAATGTCTCTTTGTGGTGTTTACTCAGGAAGTCCTGATGCTGCCTGGAAGACCAGGACTGTAGTACCGGGTACCAGGACGTCAGGCTTCGGAGGGGGGATAGAAACCCACGCCGCTCTCTTACTAATCAGGTCTTCCGTAACGTTTAAAGGCGTGAAACATGGCGTCCTGCATGATCATTAACACATTAGATGGGACACACACACACAGCATCTCTTTAAATATAGATCTGCTGTATCAGTATTGGGGATCCACGACTTCATGGCGTTACACGCCAACATTAAATATAGTTTTTTGTCGTGCATTTTCCTGCCGATACTCGCTGAAAGCTCTTTGAAAGAGTCTCTTTCCAGCTCGTGTCATAACTGCCGTGTAGTTGTGAATATCTGAAGACGTCAGACAGCTAATTGCACATCGTTGCAACGCCGACAACACGTTGCCTTTTAATTGTCCTCGATGAGCCGTGTGACAAACAGAAATCTTGTTGAGAATGTGTCATCACTTCCTTCAGAAGAAAAAAAAAACAAACCTGAGAGCGACAAAAAGGGGAGGGGGGGAGGGAGAAACATCCCGTCTGTCTGCGTGTTCACAGCTGTCTGTCTGTCTGTCGGGGACGAGACGCACATCAAAGAGACTAATAACGCTGTAAATTGCCACATATTACAGACGGTTGGATGGTCTGTAATTGTTACAGGAATGTGTGTGTTACAGGAATACAGCAGGTGTGTGTGTGTGTGTGTGTGTGTGTGTGTGTGTTGAAAGGTGTTTATTTAGGATAAACCTTGAGGTGTATCATCTCGTTTTCGGGTCCCAACATCCAACCCAATCACGATAACAGAGAATTTGCAGAAATATATAATAATAATAATAATAATAGAGAGAGAGAAACGATCAACACAACAACGTACATTACGACGGCGTAGGGCGGCAAAAGGAGCCGAGAGAGGGGGTCGCAAAAGTCGCACATTTGCGAGTTTATAAAGTTGCTACTCTTTTACGATGCTAACAACCTAAGATCCTCAGGGTGATGATGTTGAGGCTTATTGTTGGTTTTATTTATATGAGGCTAAATTGTCATCTTATGGGTGTTTATTGATCGGGGCGGTTATGCTAGGATGCTAGCGGTAGCAACAAAAAGAAAAGAAAAAGAAAGACATATGTACATTATAAACATTACAACCACTAGGTGGCCCAAAGGCTTAAAATAGATTGATGGACATTGAGTGTGTGTGTGTGTCTCAAAAACTGCTATAAAAATATGATATATTAATATGTTTTCCCACTTTAATGCATACACAACCTCACCCCCCCAAAGATTGCCCCCCAGGGTCTAAAAACAACAGCATCTACTCATCAGCATAGAGCTGCATCCCCAGAAGATGAAGAGCCACCAGGCCTGTATGTGTGTGTCTTCTAGGTTCTAATTTAAGCTCACGGTTAAATATACGCTATTCGCCGCTGCACGCCGCCCCCCCCCCCCCCCCTGAACCCGCGTACGTATCACAACGCCCCTTTGATGACTCGACATCAAAGCTGGAATATCACCCACTTCTAACTTCCCAACGTATTAATTCTCTTTCTATGTTTAGGGAGGTTTTTTCTGCCTTGTATCGCTGCGGAGTGAAATAAATTAGCTCGTCCTCGCCGTTGCATTTTAATGCAACGCAAAAGCCACACAGGAGAGCAAACTCACTGTGTTTTTAGTCGACTGACCTACATTTCCTAAGAAACGATGGCACGTATGAATTTGGGAATACCTTCGCTGTGTCATTACGGTAAAATTACAGGTTGAACACCCCGTCATCTTTTAAGGGCGTAAGGATCACGTGTGGTCTCGCACCCCGGGTCCATCTGGGCCTGATTGTAGGGCCCAAACCAGATGTTCCTGCTTGTTTGTGTGTGTGTGTGTGTGTGCAGCTGTCTACCTGACCTGAATGTATCCATTACAGCTCAAATAGCTCTTTGTCAGCGTGAGTGCGTCTGACCCACTTGTACCAGTTTATGTTTACCGGCATGTTCCTCCGCCGAGCGTCTCCGCCGCCGCCTCCTGATATTCATTTAAACAGTTTGAACAGCTGCTTATCTGCTCCTGGTTATTACCGCGTGCACGTCTCGCTTCATGTTTGTCAAAACGCACCGAAACCAGAAGGAAAGTTGTGTGTTGTGTTGTGTGTTGTGCAGCTGAAACAGCAGTTTAAGGTGTGAAATATTTCATGAGCAGCTATTTTCTGACATTTTATTGATAAAGTGATTAAAAGGTGTGCAGGATTAAGTGGCGTCCAGTGGTGAGGTTGCAGTTTAACTGAATACTCCTCCACCCTAAGCCCCTCCCTTCCCCAAGCGTGTCGTAGAACTACAGTGGCCTTCAGGTGACAAAGAGCAACGCTTGGTTTGTTTGTTGCTTTTGTGATGTCACCTGTTTTAACTTTTTATTTATTATTATTATTATTATTATTATTATGAACAAACTCCGATCCAAACTGCTCATTTTCAGGTTATTATAGATGAATAAAACTATAATTATGACTATTGCCCATTGACAGCTGCTCGGCTCCCAGACCCTGAATACAGGATGAGCGTCAGACGATGGATGGATATTGTATTTCTGCCAACAAAAATCCTGCACACTTGACCTTTAATTTGAAAATAAAACAACATCTCTTCTCTTGAGATAAAAACAAAGAATCAACTGCAACCAACGGTTACCCAGAACCCCCTTCTCTGACGTTTACATGCTGCTCACAGTGGAGTCGCCGGATTATTGTGGTTTGATACATAACTGCTGTTTAAATAAGAAAAAGAAAAAAAAAGACAAGCTCATATGATTATATTGCAACAACTTCCACAACCAGTCATTATAATCAAGCTTGTGAGCCTAATTCCTTTCCCCCCTCTCGCTTTCTTAATGCATCTGAATCCAACAGGAATCCCTCCGACAACGTCAACGAGTTGCCCAATTAAGGCAATTTAGGAGTATTAAATACAGATTTGCTGCTTTCTCTGATTACCCTCGTGTGATAGCCTAACTCCTCAGAACTGCTGGGATTCCCGCTCACGCTCAACACTCCTGCATATGATATTTACTGGTTAAAATGTGAAAATGCACATATACGTCCACCAATAAGGAGGAGCAGCTTCTCGGTTCGTCTGGCTAAAGGCTGAAAACACTCCAAAGTTAATGGCTTTCAGACTCGGTGCTGACCTGCTCTCCCAGAAAACTGGTGCAGGTGGAGAGGTGCAAAAAAAAAAAAAAAAAAAAAAGATTGGGAGAGGAAAAGAGGCGAAGAAAGTGGTTTCGGGTCACTCGAGGTGGATTACCGGAGAGAGGGCCGGTAATAATGAGAGGAGAGGAGGAACAAAAAAGGATGGAGGAGGAGGATGCAGCAGAGGATGAAGAGTGAGCGGTTGGAAATTAAAAAGGGGGGGACGAGGGCTCGGATGGATGGAGGAGGTCGGGAAGGGAAGAGGAGGAGAGTTAAAGAGGTTAGACGGGAACAAAAGGAGCGCTGAGTGAGGAGGAGAATGGAGAGGATTAATCGGAGATGGAAGGGAGCGAGGAGTTTAGAGGCACTTCAGAGGAAAAGGAGGTGGGGAAGTGTGGCTCTGCTGTGAAGAGGCAATGTGTGTGTGTGTGTGTGTGTGTGTGTGTGGAGAGGGGGGTCCCACTGAGGTAATTGAATCAGGACTGGAAAACAGCAGGGAACAGACTCCAGGTCAGGCACAGCTGGAAAAGCAACAGCCTTTCCTTTTTAAACGTAAAAAAAGGGAGAGGAAACACCGGTGGGGGGTCAGGGGTCGGGATCTGGGACTGTGCAGTCCAGAGAGGTGACTCTCTATGTGGCCCTTTCACAGGAGCCTCAGATCCAGATCCAGATCCAGGTGCAACCCGGTTCAGGTCTGTTGGACATGAATTCTCTTCAACACACCAGGCGTTTGTTGTTGGTGTCGTGTTTCACCGTCCACCGCCGTGTGAAATGATGACGGGTGAAGATCCATTCAAACAGGGCGGACTGAAATAAACCAGCTCACACACACACACACACACACCAAACGACCTATAATGACACCGCAGCTTTTTCCCAGAAAAAAAAAGCGTTGCAGGCGAAGACTAGAGTGCTCTGTTTTGTTTTTTTAATCCGAGCTATCACACTAACTACCGCTGTTTCAACAAAAAAGGGGGGAAATTGCCTAAAAAAACAAACTTTCACCATTGTGCTACCTCACACCTCAAACTGGAGGGGGAATGTTGGCGGAGGTTCATCGTGGGTAGCAGCGTGGACATAAACAGAAACAATCGTGGGTGTAAATGGGTCTAACAGGGACATAAAGAAAGTTGGGGCGAGTTGTCTCTGCAGCTGGGCCAGACTGTTAATGTCTGCACTTTTTCTATTAGACCCCCCCCCTGGCTGCCTCGTACTATTATTGTAATTCTTCTGGGGGACCAAGAGTGTGGGTGTCTGGGAGTCTGGAGGTGATAAAACAGCTGAAAAGCACATAAATAATGACATAATGATCCCCTCCACCCTTCGCTGTAATGATGACAATGGCGTTTTCCAAGCTGGGATGCTGGTGGGAGCAGGGAGGGAGGGGGGGGGGATCCACATGTGGCCTCCATGTGTTCCTTCTTCACCCTCCCAACCCACCACGCACATCCATCTCTCTCTTCGTCTACCTTTTATTATCTCGCCATCGCTGCACATCCATCTCCTGAACGGATTCTTTTCCCGCGCGAGCATTTATCTTGTTCGCAATCGCAGAAATATGTATAAATACGTGTGAAAGCTTTCTGTTCCCGGAGGGAGGGGCAGCGTATCATCTGCATTAATCAAGCTGTCAGGTTGTGTGTTGTGTGTGTTGGAAACAGCAGAGAAGGAGAGTAAATACCAACAGGTGATTCGGAGTGACAGGATCAGTTAATGACAGTCCGGCCGCTGAGGCAGAAAGAACAGCGTGATTTGTGTAATTGTTTCCCGCCGCCACCACCGCACGATAATAGCAGTAAATCATGTGACTTCACTTTGCAATTAGCATGTTTTCCTTCCTTTCACAATAACGATAATAACAAAAATCATGCGGGTAAATATGATAATTTGATCGAGATCTGTGTTGGAAATAGTTTGCCTCAATATTGTGGGTTCTTCCACAGAAATAGAAGTTAAAGCTGGGATGATGTGAATAAAATACAAGAATATCAGAAATTAAATGTACAAATACAAGCCGAGTGTTTACCAAACTACAGAATGGATGATTCTCTATGTATGTACAGGTTATATTCTGCTATAAAATGATCATCTATATGAGCAGCAGTGGATGTTTGATGTCGACACTTTCTTTCGCCGCGTATTTAAATCTTAATTGCATCCGAATGGATCTGAAAGACGTTGACTCACTAAGACGACTAAGGAAACAAAAAAACAAGAAAAAAGTGAGAATCAAAGATGAAACCGAGCGACTGGAACCCACCAATTACTCTGATTGTTCCGGCAGAGAAGTGATGAAGTCTATCTGAGAGGGCGAGACATCACTTGAGTGTTCACGATAACAACACAAAACAGCCGAGAAGAAACACACAATCAGAAAAGTGTTAATTATGATGCGAGAGGGAGGGAGGGAGGGAGATCCTCTGAGGACAATGACAGGTTACGTTTCGTTGTGTGCAAAGAGACCTTTAGAAAGCTGGCATGTTTCCCACCATTAAGACATTTTTTAGTCTCCTTGGTTAAGTTCCTGCTTCACTCTGACCTTCCCGTATCAGAGGGCGAGCCGGGAGATGATCGCCCTCCGGGGATGGATTTAGTAATGTAGTCATATTAAGGTATTCATCGTGGAGGTAGAATGTGGGTGGAAGGAGGGGAAAACATCCCTTCTTTTTTGAGGGATTTGTAGAGCTCTGGCTACAGATTTGAGGTTTTTTGAACACCAGCATGAGGCATTCAAAGAAAACAAGAAAAACTCAGCTATCGCTCGATGGTCTCCAGAAAGAAACAACATCCTTTTTTTTCTCTGTGTGATTCCAAAGTCAATAAAACAGACGTTGACCCTGCAGGGGAGCGTCACCTTTTCTGATCCGCCGCAGAGAAGGGAGCGCTTTTCTGCCGAGGGTGGGGGGAGTGTGGAGCGGTGAAGAATAGATCAGGATGCTTACGGGAGCCCCCCACCTCCCCCCCATTGCTTTTCAGGGAAGGGCAGAGGTCTATTTTTAATGACAACGAGAGCAGAGCAAACAAAGTGTTGTGGTCAGGGCGAGTCCAGAGGAAATGAATCCTCGGCGTAGGAGTTCCCTCCCTCGCTGCTCCGTCGACAGTCCTGCAACAGCTTGAGTCCAAAAAAAAAAATCTATTTCATCCCACGTTCCCACTGATTCTGACTGAGCTGATCAGATCGGCCTCATTAAGGGAATGGTCTTTTCTTCCATTAGCCTCCTGCTGACGGGGAAGGAGCGCTTGTTTCTCTGCAGCTGTGCAGGTTTTTCTCTTGGATCTGTTTGAAAGGGGTCATCGGTGAGGTCTGGGAGGGGTCAGGTGGGGTCAACCAGCCTGGGGGTGGGGGGGGAGGGGGTCACCATGCATGAGAAAGTGAAACCAGAGCCATTGAGTTACCCCGCTGACCTCCGGAGGTCAAACACCTGCATGTAGCACAACTATTCATAGTCCTACATATTCTTATTCTCAGGGAATTATCGATATCACCTTTCTGTCTATCTGGACGCCTCTTCATCTACGTTATATCATGCTGCAAGGTTTAAAGGCAACACAACGCCTTAACGTGTGTGTGTGTGTGAGTACTCCAGTCTTCTGTATTCCAGACGGACGAGGAGGAAGAAAAACACACATCTCCTCCCAGAGAATCATTAAACCCACTTCAGTCCCAGCAGGGCAGCAGGAGAGTCTTCAGCATAACTCACTGCTCAGACACAATAGAGGCAACAATCTCTGGTTTCATGAACAGCACAATCAGACCGTTTTAATAGCCGGGGGTAAGAACAGAGCACTCCTGGTAATACCAGTAGAATTACTCCATTGTCTTTTTTACACAAACTCATATCCTTATCGCCGAGGCCCGGTGCCTGGCTCGGCTTTTAACGGACTTAATGTTCCAGAACAAAATATCCCTCGAAACCAAAACCTCCCACTCGTGTACGATGGTGTTCGACTCCGACTGACCGCTTCCTCCACTTCCTCCACTTCCCCCTCTTCCTCTCGTGCAAAGAGCTTACATTCAAAGTCAAGTTAACTCAGACAACAAGAAACAAAATACAGGAACGGCTTGTTTCTCTCTGATGGTGTGTTTGGAGGGAAGAGTGAGATGTTATCCAGCAGGAATACTAAGTGTGCCGCTGGTCTCAGATCAGACCACACACACATCCTCCGTGTGGTTTCACCGGCAGCACTGTAGACGACACACATTCATATATTCACACTCCCCGCAGACTCATAAAGGCTGTGAGTCACGAGAGAGTCTGAGATGTGTGTGTGTCGTGTTTTTGCCTCTCCTTTCAAGGGTGTACAGGTTCGGTTTCAGACACACAATGATGTCAGAGATCCTCAGGGTTCCTCCACCTTTTCCAAAGTCAAATTCAAGCACTTTCCAAGCATTTCCAGGTGCATTTCCATGCTTTTCCAGCCCCTTCCAGCTGTGGTAAACTCCATCTTTGTACCAATCCAATGGTCAGTATTCAGTCTACTTATTCTGTCACTTGTTCATCACATTAAATGAGATGTTATTGTCCTCTAAACAACCAACATGATGTTTGGAGACAGCTTTTTACAGAAGGACCACAAATGAAAGGAAAACTAATTCCACTAACAGATCCACAGAAATATAATCACCAACTATTTTCATCATCTGTTCATCATCAAAAGTCATTTTTCATAAAGAAATGTCACAAAATGCTGTTTTCAGTCCCTCAGATATGGATTCTCTGTTCTATCATAGATGTCATCACATACAACACACATTTCAAGTGTTTTCAAGGATTAATGTAACTTAAAATCACAACCAGGCTTCTTGTTAGAGACTATAGATTTGTTTTTGCTCTTTTTAATTAAGGTTCCATTCTAGCAAGTTCCAAAGAGGATATTAACTGTGAATAACGATAATTATAATGATAATAATAATAAAATAGATTGCATGCAGAGCAGGTGGAAGAGCTTGTGCTTCCTGTACTAATGCCTGGTTTACTATTGTAGACCAGATCAGACGCTAATCCGGCTCGGCACATCAGCGCCTTGACCCACATTCTGAACATCACGGGGAAATATTTGTTTTCTCTAAAAATGCAGATGAACTCTTTGTGTCTCCAGCAATGATCTAAATGAGGAGAAAAGGTCTCAAAGAAACCCGACAAGGAGCCCCGATGAGACGCTGTGAGGGGTCACAGACGTAATCATGAAAGTTCATCATGTCTTTGATGTAAAATCTGAAATGTAACTGGTTGTCAAAAAGTTAATTGGAGTGAAAGTATAGAGCAGCACTGATGCAAGTATTTCAAAAATAGAAATGTAATCAGTTACATTCAACCGTGCCTGCAGCCTGAGAGGAGAAACTGAGGGCAAAAAAAGCTCCACCTCTTTGCTGCAAAGTCATGATTGAAGTCAGATGAACATCTTGACATTTTTGGACTTTGGTCCCAAAGTCTTTTTGGATTTGATTGCGTTGACAGTAAGAGGGCATTTATTTCCCCGTCGTCTCCTTTCTGTCAGTCCTCCCGTCTCTCTTATCGTCGTCCCATCCTGCCTGTCTGTCTGCCTGTCTGTCTGTCTCTCAGGACCTCTGGTGCTGACAGATGAATCCAGCAGACAGGGTGCACCCAGAGACCGCCGCCTTGTATATTTAAGTTTCCCTCAAAAACCCACGCGGCCTCGTCCGTCTGCTCGTCAAACCTCGTATCAGCGAGTCCATCTCCACATAATTCCTCTTCTCTTTCTGCCCTTTTTCTATTCCTCCATTCAGAAAAGCCGTCGCCGCCCCTCTTTGTCTGGGGAAGTTCTTATCTTTTTCCCCCCTATCTCTTTCCATCTCTCCTCTCATCTCCCCCAGCATCTCCCTTCCACTCACGCTTTCCCCCGCCTGGATGAAACTACAAGCAGCTATCTCCTCAGATGTTATCACAAACTTTCCTATAAAAGGTCGGATAAAAAGAATATTGCATTTTCCCCCTCATTCAGAAGCATCTCCTCTCGCAACTTTAAATATTCTCGAGGATTTTAGCTGTGATTAGCCCCCCCTTTTCGTAATGATTTCAAAGCTAGAGATAAATGTTTTCATTTGCTGAAGATTAAAGGCTTTTCCTGCATTTAGATCCTCTCATTGATGAAATTAGAGCTTCTCAGGCTGGTGTTTTTTTTCCGCGTGGCGGTGCGATAGATGAAGGTCTGATAGCTACTAAACACATCACATCAAAAGAGCTTCTCATCGTATAACGATACGCTCCATGAAGATAAGACGCCGCGACGCCGAGCGTCCCGCGAGGAACAAAAAAGACTTCGGCTGCTTCACCTCCTGCTGATGCGGAGGCAAAAAACATATTTACAACACGCAAATAAACACCCAGAAAAAGCACCTGCTTTTCGCTTTAAATCAGTGCACGCTGCTAATTTAGCTGAAACTATTCATAGCGTGGAAGTCTCGCAGGAGGAAGTCCACTTCTGCCTTTTTTTTTCACCTCTGAGCTACAAAACTGCAGCGGCTTCCCATAAAAGAGAAATATACGAGCTGAGCGCTCCAGCTATCAAATGATCCTCTCATTCACGCCTCAAAGTCATTCATCTTCCCCAGAAATACAGCTGGGTGACGGCCCGGAGAGAGAGACGGAGGGAGACGGAGAGCGAGAAAGTCTGCGTTTCCCTCTGTGTGTGTGTTTGCGGTGACAACTCATGACTCATTTCACCCGTCAAACGGCCCTGTGGCGCCCGCTCGCTCAGTAAACAAAGAGAAGAGGCTTCTCCACTGGAAATCTTTTCTTTTACCCCCCCAACACACACACACACACACACTCACACACGGACTCAGCTTAAATAAAGTTAATAGCTTCCTCCTGTTGTTGTCACAGACGTTTGGATCCATCTCTGTTTAACCTTTCAGACATCCTCTTGGCTTGATCCCCCCAGTGAAGAAAAAAAGAGGCTTTGGGGGGGATTATTTAATCCTGACCCAAATATAGTATCCCTCTTCTTTCCCCGAGCTGGTGGTTTTAAATAAAGACAGATTGGGGGGGTTTGGGGTTTGTAGCGGAGCTGAATGTGGTGGAACGGTGGTGGAGGTTCGACTCCGACCGCAGACGTCGGCTCCGAGGATCATATCGCTCCACTTCTTCCCTCCACCTGCCCTCTGCACCGTTTAGCCCCCCAGCTTCATTTGACAGGATATCTGTCCCATCAGAGAACTGCTGACTCACACCTTTCTATCCTCCCGCCGCTTCATTTCCAGCAAATCCAGCGTTTTCACTTTAACTCACTTGACTCCAGCTGAGCGGCACTTTAATGTGATATTTCCCTCCGCGTTGGAGAATTAAGTCCCCCGATGTGTTTCAAACGATGCTTTTCCGGCGCTGACCTTCACAGAAAGACAACATTTGTGATGTGAAAAACAAAAAACAGCTGCTACGTCTTTGCATTGTTGCATCCTCACCGTCTCTATGGCAACTGTTGTGACACTTTTAACCAACCGAAGAGCTGTGGATGATAAACTTTCATCTTTCAGGTTTTCTGGACTGGCAGGGCACTTAAATCCCGCCGAATCGCCATAGCAACGTTGCATCATACTGCTGGAGATGAAGGGATTGTTTGCTCACTCCCAGGCAACTTGTTCCTGCTGATATGAACGCGCTGCCTCTCCCAATAACAAACCAGCAGAAACCTTCTTCTCCTCACATGTGGGGGAACGACTCTCGGGAGAACGGCAGTGTTGGGATCAGAAGTGGCGTCAAGAAAAGAAACAAGGCAGCGATGAGATAATGGCAAAGTGTTTGTGATGTATAAATAGCCGGCGGTGGTGAGAGGACAAAGCACAGCAGGGGGAGAGGCAGCAGAACCACTCCAGTGTTAGTTTACTTGCATATCTCTGATAGATCACCGTACGGTCAGGGACAAACCCCCCCGTCTGGATAAATAATAACCAAAGATCACCGGGGGGGCAGAGAGGGTAACGGTTGTTTGCTTTACACGTGCACCACAGTCTTATTTTAATGCTCCCAGCGGGGGGGCTTGACCCCTCCTGAGGGAACAGCCAATCACAAAAAGGTCGGCGACAATGGGCTTGTCATTTAACTGGGTTCCCATGGCGACCACACACACACACGTACAGCGGTGGCTGGGTCATTTCAATCAGGGAGCCCTCCGGGCTCGGACTAATTGCTGTATTTGTGTGGCTGCTGTTCTGTGTCAGCGCTCGGGCAAATTCCCAACACAGTGCAAATATCAATCACGCTAATCATACGCTGCCCTGGAATGTCTCTCTCTCTCCCTCTCTCTCTGCTCAGGGCTTTAACTAACCACGGCTTCCATTATCGATTCATCCACTAATAGCTTCTTTCAATTAACCAATGAGTTATGGTCCCATGTTGACCTTTTCACTTTTCTTATTCTATCGAACCAACAATCAAAAACCTAAATGTATCAAATCCACTAAAATAAAGGATCAAGGAGCGAATAGAAGCTAAGAACCAGTAAATTGGCATTCTAGCCTTTTGTATCAATTAACCAATGAGTTATGGTCCCATGTGACTTTTCACTTTTCTTATTTTATCGAACCAACAAGCCTAAGCATGATATATAACACGTATAAAAGATGAAGGAAACCAGCCAATATTCACATCTGAGAAGTTAGAACCAGTAAACTGGTTTCTCAAAATCAATGAAACTCAATTAAACAATTAATAAGGGGCGTCGTCAAATGTTTAAGCTGGTTCAAGCTGCAACCAGACAATGTTGGAGGTTTTTTTAAGGTTCAAAAGTGATCGATTATCAATAAACTGCTGCAGAAACCGACTTATCTACCGATCCCGGCTCTCTGCGTCACATGACTCCTTGATGAATCATTCCCTCTCTCGTTTCATATTTCTTGTATCCAATGTATAATAAAACCCTGAACCCTGTGACTCCAAAGTAATTCTACCATCTGGATGTGCCCCCCCCCCCCCCCTTGTTTCTCCATCGGTAAGCACAGTGTGACGGTCCATCCTTGTGGGTCCGAGGCCACGAGATCAGAGGAAGCCGGCTGCGTTTCTCAGAAATGCAGCTTTTTCCAAGAGTCCTGAAAGGCCGGCACGACCGCAACAACCCGCCGAGCCGCATGAATCCCAATGAAACGGAAGCAAAGTGCTTCACACTCTGGACACAACAACAACGTCTGACGGAGACCGGCAGGACTTCACGCCTCCGGCTCGGAAAAGAGACGGGGAATCAGTGACTTAGTGAACGATTCCGGTTAATCGTTCACAGGGTAGAGATTAGCATGGAACCACATACATTACCTCCATCACGTCAGACACAAACACGCAGGTTTGCCTTCTTTAATCTGAACAAACATCGGATGCTCCGTCAGCAACGCTCGGGTTTCCAGTCGGCATCAAAGAAAAGGTACAAATTAAACTTGTATAGTTGAAATAACTACAAAAAAAGAATCCTCCAAGGATTCGGCTCTCTGTGTGATTGAATGGGGAGTTGGTGTGTGTGTGTGTGTGTGTGTGTGTGAGGTCGTTTCAGAGCACAACAAAGGGAAGTGCAGAATAAAAAAAGTCGCTTTCATTCGATGTAAAAGAAGAAAACAGTAAAAAGGCCTGAGTTCTGTTCCACGTCTCAGCAAAGAAAGCAAACAGGATGAAAATCTTCACAAAGCAAAGCTAATGCACTTTAAAGGTCACATGGAAGCAGAGACAACTGATCTGCAGCAACAACAACAAACACACACAATCTCAACAGAACCAGCAACTTTGAGCAGCAACGTTTCCACAACTTTGCATCTGACATTTCCAGCATCTTTTCCCCACAATGACGTCATCGTCTTGCTGCTACTATCATAAGGAGTCTGTGATCCCAGACTCTGGATCAGTTGTCTAAAAAAGATGCTGAAAGAGGAAATTAATGTGCAGAGACCTGCTGGTGGTGGTGGTGGTCGCACTCTGCCAGCGCCCCCCAGTGGTCAGACAGCGCAAAGCAAAACATACAAAAACTTCTACAAACTGATTCTACATATTATAAATAGAAGTTATGTCGTTGGAGGGGTTGGTGTTTTATTGCATGCGTCCTGTGACATTTAATCAATTTAACTCTAATAAACAACTAATAATAAACCTCATCATGTAGACACGCAGGAGACGTCGTGGGTTGGTTTCTCAGGAGCAAACACGCATAAAAAATAAATATATGTATCTTTATATTAATAATAAACTTACGAAGTGAGGTGCCCAACTCCCGGTCATCTAGCAGAGCGGAGCTGCGTGCGTCGTCCCGGTGAGAAGCGCGATGGTTCTACGGGAGAAGACGAGCTGAAGGTGATAGATCCGGTGCTGCCGTCTCTCTCTGTCTCTCTCTGTTCTCTCTCTCTGTCTCTCTCTCTCTCTCTCTCTCTCTCTCTGTCTCTGTCTCTCTTTCTCTCTCTCTCTCTCTGTCTCTCTCTCTCTCTCGGACCTCCGTTAAAAAAACAACAACTCCTCCAGGTCCTCTCTGTGCTTTTCCTCCCGTCCTCCTCCGGGAGCCACGCGCGTGTATGTGTGTGCGTGTGTGTGTGTGTGTGCGCGCGCGCGCGTGTGTGTTGCTATTTCTGCTCCAGCACGGAGACGCTCTGAGTCCCGGAGACGCTCTGAGTCCCGGTCCCGGTGTGCTGCTGGCGGCTCCTCGGAGGCGCACGGTTTGTAATCGGACACCGCGCACCGTCGCCCTGCGCCACAGACAATGTTCCTCCGCTCTCCCTCTCTCTCTCTTACTCTCTCTCCCTCTCTCTCTCTTACTCTTACTCTCTCTCTCGCTACCTCTCTCTCTCTACCTCTCTCTCTCCGGAGGGGGAGGCAACTAAACTGTCTCTTCAGCTTGTGCGTAAAGGGAGAACAAAAAAAAAGAAGCCAAGCGGGAGTGTGGAGCTGAACCGACGTGTCCGACGCGCCTCGCTCTCTCTCTCTCTTTCTCTCTCTCTCTCTCTCTCTCTCTCTCTCTCTCTCTCTCTCTCTCTCTCTCTCTCTCTCTCGCAGCTGCGCATCTCACGAGCACGCGTTTTGGTGGCAGAGGAGTGCGCGTCCGTCCGTCCGCTCCGAGGAGGTGGGGGAGGAGGAGGAGGAGGAGGAGACGTGGCAGCGGCGCACAGCTGTCCCGCAGGTGGAGGAGGAGGAGGAGGAGGAGGAGGAGGAGACGTAGACCTCGCGTGAAGCTACAAGTGCTGACATTTTGGACATCTTTATCCCTCAATGTGCTGGATTGGTTCCAGCAGTTAGACGCCCCCCCTTTGGAGTCCAACTAACATCAACCTGCGATTTAAAAAAAGCACTCCAGTGTTTCAGTCCGGGAGTCTCACACCGGCCTGTTTGCAGGTAAAAGCATCATTCAAACACATTTTAGAGACTTTTACCTGCAGATCCTCCCAAAAACCTGCAGGTGAGGATCCAGGTCCAGGTTTAGTGGAAGAAGGGGGGCCTGGAGTCCAGCAGGGGACAAGTCCAATGTGCATGATTCCAGATCTCCTCCAGTCCTGAAAGATTAAATCATTTAAATGATTTGGAAAACTGATGACAATAATGTGTAAATACAACAATTACAACGATTACATTAATCTATGCACAAACTTTTAGTATCAAAAATAATACAAATTGGAAGTTTTGAATCGATTTAGAAAGTAAGAATCAAGATTTTTTGATTAGTGGATGGATGGTTTTGTATCTGCTAAAACTGAGCAGTAAACAGATTAATTCTTCCACAGCAACACAATTTATATTTTTAGAAAGTAAATATGTGTGTGTGTGTGTTTTAATAGCAGCATTTGCAGTTGAATCCCCTATGTGTCGTCTGGTGAAGGAACAGGGAGGTGCACAGCTCCGGGGCTGCGTCTGTCTGGTTGACAGACACGTCTACACGGAGGCAACAACAGCCTGCTAATATACGCCTCCTCCTTTAAAACAGCAGCGGCGATGCCCCGGCTCCTCCTGTACCCACATCTATATTCAAATCAGGTCATTTTCATAAAGGAAAAATTGCCGCGATACCCACGGAGGGAGGGGGAAGCAAAGCTGAGATTTACATTTCAAGTGGCCCTCCGTGCAACTGTGGTTAATGCGTGGGTATAACCTTTTCCTTTCTCTGTCGCAAAGGGAGCTTCTCTTAAAAACATCCGAGCAGATCGGATGAAGGCGGGGCACGCCACAGGCTGTGGCACTGCTCCACTAAGCAATATCACAAACTATTAGTTTGTGACCTCCACAACTTCTTGTCCCTCCTCCTTCCCTACAAGGAACTGTGTTTTTTTTAACTCTACATGATTGACTCTCCCATTCAGTAGATTGCTTTTAAGTGTGAACCCTGGGAGCTCCAGCTGGGCTGCAGAGCGTCGGAGGCCCGAGCTGCGAGTTGCATCAGTTAAAAATAAAAATGTATGAAGGAGCCGTCGGACGCCGTAATGGACGGTTTCTGAGCACATTAGTTCATGATGGGAGGCCGAGAAGGAATGAAGCAAACCCACACTGGCTTTTAAAGTCTCCTCTGGTGTTTGTGTGTGTGTGTGTGTGTGTGTGTGTGTGTGTGTGTGTTTGTGTGTGTGTGTGGTGTGTGTGTCCACCATTATTGCTCAGCATTCCTGCCTTGATGTCAAGGCAAACGAACTCAAGTTGCCAGGCAACCACAAAAAAATAAATCCGTTTCAGAAGGTGCCTCCATTCACCTGCTTGTATAAGATCTCGGTAGGACATATAAGGTGTGTGTTTGTGTGTGTGTGCGTGTGCGTACGTCGTTTTTATCTCTCAGCTTTTTAAGGATTTTTTTTTTATTATTCTTCGTCTACAAAGTGCAGTGACCAAATAAAATTTTCAAAGAATTTCAAAAGAACCCGAAGGACAACTTTTATGTTGCAGCCACACCGGAGGGACACGACGCTCGTGTGAGGATATACCTCGGCAGCGTTGCGTTGGCTTCCTGTGCGTCCATAAAAGGTTTTCGGATCCAGATCCGTATAGTCCCCCAGAATCCCTTTCTCAGGCTCACCATCTGTCCTGCAGCTTCCAGGTCAGCACACACACCTTTCAAAAAAACAAAAACATCACAACCCACCAGCCGGCCGCCGGGACGTGCAGAAACCCCACACTCTCACTGACACCTAAATGCAACATTTTCACATGCGGGGGTTGACATATGGGCTCTCTGATGCTTTCGCATCGGCACGATCTGTGAGAAGATGACTCGACACCAGAGGTGAGACGGGTGAGAGGAAGAGAGAAGGGGAGCAAACAGGCCGGGGAGGGATGAAAAAAAGCGAGGGTGAGAAAGTGTAGAAAGAGAGAGAAAGCGTCCGGCCGTGAGAGACTGCAGTCATCCCTCACTCGGAGCTCCGTACCTGCAGAAAGCCAATGAGCCGTCCCGCGCTGCAGCAGGGCCAAAGCCATGCGATTCCTCAGGCTTACTCAGCCTTGCTGCACCCCTGCAGCCGCCGCCGTAGTGCCAGGACTCCTCAGTCTACTTTCCCCCGCCACGCTCCGCCGGACGAAGGATGGAGCCGACGATGCCATAACTGTCACGGCGGCGGGGAGGAAGTATGTCTGAGAGAAGCGGCAGGTGACAAGCTCAGCGATATTATCGGGAGGATGAAGTTCATCAGATTGGAGGGAGACGCTTTGGTCCAGACTGAAATATCTCAACGGCAGCTGGTTTGCTCTTCGTGGAATTTGCCTGCAGATATTCATGGTTCCCAGAGGGTGAATCCTACGATCTCAAAGTGTCACTTTTCCTGTGAAATTTCTCTAATTACTGTCTAGATATACTTGCTCAGCATATAACCTGACGGTCGCACAAACGTCGACGTGGTTTGCAGAAACAATTGGATTGCTGTGATATTTGATAAATAGCTTGAACCATTAACTTTTCAATCATATTATTTGGTTTATGATCAAACGCCTGAAAAACTACACACTAAAAAAGGAAAACTGGCTCAAAAAAAATAAATAATTAAAGGTAACAATTTGCATGCATCTTTTTAAGTTATTACAACTCTTACGCATTATTAAGTAAAGCCAACAAGCCTTTTACAATCATAGTAAGACAAATATTTAAGTACAACCAACATGATTTGACTTCCAAATGCTCAATTATGTTGAACCAACTCAATATTAATCCAAAAAGTTGTGACGACATTACGTGGTCAACTGTCTTTTCATTTAAGTTATTCTAACCTATTTATTTTAATTCCATCCTACTCAAATTCCATGGAAATTATAACCTTCATTCTATTGAGTATTTGTAAATCATTTCAACACATTTCAGAGGTGAGAATCTGTTCGTAGAACTCGGGTGAGTAAAGTTTATACTCCCCGTTCTCACTTAAAACATCATTAAGGAAGTTCCCCCCGTCGCCATCCTGTTTGTGCGGGTCACGGCTCACGCCAGCAGCCTTCTCTGAGGCGGCGTAGCGGTGTGATGGAGTGTCTTAAAGGCCCGGTCCGTCCGGAGCCGGGGAACGAATGGACTGCATGAGATAATGAAATGCAGCACCGGAGTCCAGCAGGGTCATCTTTCTCCCATTCTGCCCAGATTCTGCCTGGCTTTATTTGTCTTTGTCCTCCCCCTCTATGGCCCCAAGATGGATAGCAAAAAAGAATATGGCTGATGGTGAGAGTTCTTTTGCTTCTACTCTTCTTCTTTTTTAGTGTCTTCTTTTTTTTCTATCACCATTAGCGAAGTGGCAAAGTTAAGGGCTGCAGAGATGAACTCTGTGAAATTCAATCATGGGAATTGAAGGTTCGGAGGCGTGAGGTCTTGGCCCCCATGGGCAGTTTGGAGATTGCTGGAGATTAATTAATGTCAAAAAAAAAAAGAACGGAGAGAGAGAGAGAGAGGGGTGTGGAGGAAAATTATGTATGTGACTGCCGGGCTTGGTGTTTTAGCCGTTTCACAGCGAAGAGTGCAGCCGGGTGATTTTTCCCTCTGTGTTAAGAAGATATTTTATTCCCAGTCAGTCATTTTTGAGAAAGCCAAAAAGCAATTTAAGTGAAGATAAAGTAGGCAAAAGCTACCCATGGCTAAATGGATAGAAAAATAAAGCCACTTATGTAAGTACTCAAGGCGCGTATAATCCAGAGGAGCCAAAGTGGGGAAAAGTACCAGCATCTCCTGTGCATTGTAATCTTCTGAAGGCAGACCCGCAGTTAAAAGGGGACGACCACTCAATTAAAGATTTAGTTTATTTATATAGCTTGAAATTGTCCAGTCAAAAACATATGAAGCCATATTTTTTATTATTTAATAATTAAAAAAAAGGATGTCAGCTGTCAGCTTAAAATATAACCTTATCTGCAGAAGATCCTCCTGCAGTCACAGCCAATTTCCCACTTCACAGTCAGAGGAGATTTACATCCCAGATTACGCAGACAAATAAAAAGCGTGCTGCTGCTGCAGCTGTTTGTGGCCCACAGGGGGCCCTGAAGTGATTGTTCACCAGCAAAACTGGGCTCAACCATCTCAGGAAACAGGGTATAAATCCTCAGTCTCTGTTTTAAACACTATGTGGTGATTCAGGGTGACTTTGCGTGGTCTCTCTGTGGCTGCAACGCCATCCCACAACACATACACAAACAGGAGAGGGATGAAATGTATATGAATCACCAAACTAGGGCTGCAGCCGCCGACAGGAGGGAGTTGGTATCAGCGTGAACCGTGACGCACTCCAAGCAGGTGTGCATGAGGAAATCAAGATTGGTCTTCTCGCTACGCTGCGTTTCCATCTCGAAAAAACCCTCGATGTTTGTGAGCTGCTGCTTAGGTTCTAGAGAGGAAGAAATGTCAAAAAAAGAAATCTGCTTTCACAGTTTGCTAGTCTAATGGATGCAGACTGGAGACGTTGTCAAGCTTCGGAAAGGAAATGTTTGACTTACTTTAAATGATGTATTCTCTTAGTAAATGTAGCACATCGCCGAGCTAATCTTTATATCCGTTACCTAACAGCGACTTTCATAAAAACAACACGAGGGAAATAAGACAGCCAGAAAAAGAAGCTTGCATTAGCCGATAATAGTCAAACTAATTACCAGGATTATTATCGTCTCCTGTTATTCTCGGCGAATGCAGATGCCGTTTTGATAACGAGCCAGCAATATGGCAGAGGAACTCCTGAGAAAATACAGACATCCATCATCTCCGCTCCTGTAGCGCAAAGACTGTAATTCACTGCCCATTCCCTCACGAGGAACACGTTTTGTTGGCGGGCGATGGGGGGGCGCTTGGGTAATTTTTTTTGCCCCGACTTCGGCCAAGTATATTAATTTCAATTAGGAGGTTAGAAGTCAACGCTGGGCCAGGCAGTGAGAGGAGGAAGAGTCTGGGATTTCATGTTTTCCCCCATTTATCCCTAGAAAAAAAAGTCTTCCCAATGGGGTATATTTCATATACATATATATAATATAGACGCTTCCCTCTGAAGCCCCCTGCTGATACATGAGAAGGAGAAACGGGTCTCGCCGTCTCCACACGGCGGAACAGGAACCGTTAAAAAATGTCATTATAAGATGGAAGCACCTGCTTGTTTTTCCAGGAAATTGAGACCACTAAAAGGAAGAAACTCTTTTGCTTGGACTTTGAAAACACCTCCTGGAGTCACTTTCACCTCCCCTCCTCCCCCTCCCATCTTTGAGGCATGCCTTTGGACAAGATGAAAGCAAAATGTCTGAACACTTCAGTCGGGGCTGAGCCAGAGAAACTATATGGAGGGCTGCTCATGTGAAGCAAAGTGCCTCTAAGAGCCTAGAATTCAAAGAAGAACAAGAGACTACCGACGGTTTATAATGGTGTAATGGCATTGACCGGGCCGCGTGCTTCTGCATTAAATTGGAAAAAAAAAATTTGTCTCGCGGTGGAAGAAGATTGTTTCTGTTGGGCAGACAGGCGTGACTAATAAACATCTATACTGCTTATTAATAAAGACACCCAACTGATTCATTCTGGGAATCGGTGACAGACTCAAAAAATGGTGCCACTTATTTGCTTTCAGAAAATACTAACCGACATTTTACATAACACAACTTGATCCGTTAAGTTGCGCTAGCACACACCCGTGATTCGTTATCTCACGATCTTTGTGACGAAAGATAGAAAAATTCGGTCGGTGAGTATTATAAATAATCGTGCAGCGTTTTGTGCATCTGATACAGCCGGTAACCTCTGGTTCTGAAAAAGTGAAGCCAATGTTGAAGCGCCTTAAACTTGCATTCTCTCTGCTGGCCATCAGGGGGCGACAAAAAATAACTCTGATTGCTTGTAAGTGTATGACGGCCGAAATCCAAGATTTTTAAAAACACATCAATCTGTTACTTCCCCATCCTACCATCAACACAGGGCTAACGTTAGCATGCTAACATTCGTTAATAAGCACTAAACTCGTTAAATATCTGAACCACAGATCATGACAATCCATCCAATAGTAGTTGAGACATCTTACTCAAAGCCACAGATGTCACCCTCAGGCTCATCATCTGGTAACCATGAATCTTCCCAGAACACCCAACCAGAAACATTTCAGCTACATTCTAAAAAATCTAAAGTTTAATGTTTGTAATGTTCCATGATATTTCCAGCTTGCTTTTATGATGCAATATTCAACATTAGATCTCGAGCAGCGTTAGTCACGATCACACTCCATATGCGAGACATTTTATCAACCGATGCCAGGAGACGAACCCAACGCTGCTCTGAGCGGCGAAGGCTTCTGGGAATTTTTTTTAAAGATATCATATTGCCGTGTGAATCATGCAGGAGATACATCAGCAGATATATTACAGGCTGTTTGGAACAGATTTAAAGAATTAAATATTTATTTTCCTCCCACTCCATTATTAATTTGGATTTCATCAGATATCTCAGAGAGTCAACAGCAGTTCAGACATTTCTAATTTGCTTTTTAGAACAGAAACAGGATGCTCTCTATCGCCTCCTATGGTGATGAAATAAAGAAGCAGCAACATGTTCATTCTTTCTTAAATTCTTTCAATAAATGTATTACTGCTCTACACGGGGCCCCATCAGACCCCATGTACTACTGCTCTACACGGGGCCCCATCAGACCCCATGTACTACTGCTCTACACGGGGCCCCATCAGACCCCATGTACTACTGCTCTACACGGGGCCCCATCAGACCCCATGTACTACTGCTCTACACGGGGCCCCATCAGAACCCATGTGCTACTGCTCTACACGGGGCCCCATCAGACCCCATGTACTACTGCTCTACACGGGGCCCCATCAGACCCCATGTACTACTGCTCTACACGGGGCCCCATCAGAACCCATGTACTACTGCTCTACACGGGGCCCCATCAGACCCCATGTACTACTGCTCTACACGGGGCCACATCAGACCCCATGTACTACTGCTCTACACGGGGCCACATCAGACCCCATGTACTACTGCTCTACACGGGGACCCATCAGACCCCATGTACTACTGCTCTACACGGGGACCCATCAGACCCCATGTACTACTGCTCTACACGGGGCCCCATCAGAACCAATGTACTACTGCTCTACACGGGGCCCCATCAGAACCCATGTATTACTGCCCTAAACCTAACCCCCTAACCCTAACCAACCCTGGTCCCCTAACCCATACCAACCCTAACCCTTACCAACCCTAACCCCCTCACCCTAACCAACCCTGGTCCCCTAACCCATACCAACCCTAACCCTTACCAACCCTGACCCCTAACCCTTACCAACCCTAACCCTTACCAACCCTAACCCTTACCAACCCTGACCCCTAACCCTTACCAACCCTAACCCTTACCAACCCTAACCCTTACCAACCCTAACCCTTACCAACCCTAACCCCCTCACCCTTACCAACCCTAACACCCTCACCCTTACCAACCCTAACACCCTCACCCTAACCAACCCTAACTAACCCTAACCAACCCTTAGGGATTGTGGGATTGTGTCAACATTTACCCCTGCCTAAACCTAACCCCCTAACCCTAACCAACCCTGGTCCCCTAACCCATACCAACCCTAACCCTTACCAACCCTAACCCCCTCACCCTAACCAACCCTGGTCCCCTAACCCATACCAACCCTAACCCTTACCAACCCTGACCCCTAACCCTTACCAACCCTAACCCTTACCAACCCTAACCCTTACCAACCCTGACCCCTAACCCTTACCAACCCTAACCCTTACCAACCCTAACCCTTACCAACCCTAACCCTTACCAACCCTAACCCCCTCACCCTTACCAACCCTAACACCCTCACCCTTACCAACCCTAACACCCTCACCCTAACCAACCCTAACTAACCCTAACCAACCCTTAGGGATTGTGGGATTGTGTCAACATTTACCCCTGCCGTCTCATCCCCCCCCCCCCCCCCACACTTTTCTGCTACTCGTCTACAGAGCGTGAAGCATGAGATTGGATTTACAGTGTAATGGAATAAAGCACATTGTTTCTCATCTGTGAGAGGAGGCGGAGGATAGAGCTGATAAAAAAAAAAACCTGCCGACTCGCCCGGCTGGAAAGTTGATCAAAAGCTGTGCATACAGGAAGAAAGAATCTTTGTTTTTCTTGCCCTCTTACCTAAAAAACAGTCCGTCTTTGGAGCTGTTGTTGTGGATTTGCTCTCCTGTCTCACCTGGTTTGAGTAGAATAGTAGGAGTGAATACAATCATTAGATCAAAAGGCTCTGATGTGACAGGTATCGACAGAACAGAAACAAGGCATGATGGAGCTCGTCCTCCTCTGTTTTAGTGCATCGTCATGGCAGCCGTGATGGAGATGACTCAGCGATTCTCACCCCCGATGTGAAACTCAATCAAGGAGGAAAGAGAACGATCTTCCTCTTCTTTGAGATCTACAGAACGTCCATTCTTCCCTCTTTGACTCCTCGGGCCTTTCATCTCTATTCACCGACTGTCATCCCGGTGAATGGAGGCGCCATTATCAGTTAATTAGCTCTTATCTGCCCCGCCTGTTATAACGCTAACTCTTCTTTTTCCAGCGTGGCGGCAAAGGCGACGATGTCGCCGCCGCCATCTATTATTTTAATTTCCTACACACGCGTGAGACACTAAAGCAAAGGGAAGAACTGTAGATCTATTTGTTTGGGGGGGTTGGAGCGGCGAGACCAGAAGGTCAGACTCAGATCTAATTAGCGGGAATCTTAACGACTTCCTTTTTTTTCGGAGAAAAAAAAAAAGTGGTGCCGACAGTTGTCGTTCAAATTTATGCTCTTGACTTTTCAGCTTGCTCTTTGTTCGCCGTAATGCAGAAGTTAATCGCTGCTGCGGGTGTCGCAGTCCGGGAATAATGTAAAGGAAATAATTGCAATTTTGCATTTGAAATGCGTTTTGATTGCGTAGTAACGGGGTTGGGCCAACCTCGTCCCCGGTGCTGATGACACGAGTGTGAACCCTTCGGTTCTCGGTGTTGGAAACACAGGACCATGCTTTCTGAAATAGCTCTAACGAGAAAAGGGCATTTTCAAACAGAAGGGTTCGTCGTAAATTAAGTGTGGAAGGAGTGAAGGTAGAAGAATGTTTCCAGCAGCTTCAAGAAGGGAAAAGAAGTGAAATCAGTATTAGACCTCGAAGACCAGAGGACTTGAAGAGAGAGGAGAGACCAGCTGAAGGACCTGAGATCCAAGGTGATCGCCTCAGTCAAGATCGTCAATCGATAAGTTCATCTCAGGAAAGAAAATGTGTTCAGTGATCTGTTGGACATTCATGGTGCCCAGAAGATAAACCTCCATGACTCAGAGATCTTCAACGTGGGGGTTCAACAATCTAATAAGCAAATGTTAATTGTTGTGTTAATGTGAGATCGGGGGTCCTTGGCCTGAAAAAGGTTGAAGACCTCTTCCGTAGATAAGAAAGGAGCTCTATCCTCCACACACTCCAGGGACTCGAGGGGTTTTATACAGAAACAAACTTCATTAGCAGAGAAATGAAGTCTTCCACCTTAATGTTGATAATGAGCTGCTAACGTGGTGCAAGATGTGCATGCTGCAGTTTTTCTTGAAAAGACAAACAAATTAAGTTTGAACGTAAACCCACTAACCCAGCACCAACCACACACACACACACACACACACACACACACACACATTGTCGGATATGATATTCCAAATAGACGCGAAAGGTCGGGTGAACGGAGACAGGTGCTGACGAATCACATCTTTTATCTAATATCTTATTAGACAGAATCTCCCACATCAGCAGAGTTGGCCAACGTGCCACATCAAAGAGAGTGTGGGAGTGGACGACGTCCGTCCTAATTAGGGTGATAGAGTACTCTCTCTCTCTCACACACACACACACACACACACGTACATCCCTCTTTGTGAGGACCCTCATTGACATAATGCATTCTCTAACCCCTGACCCTGATTCCAACCTGACCCTTAAACTTTACCGCCGGACCGGTCCCCTCGAACTTGGCGGTAGCCGGTGAACTTAACCGGCCGGTGGTCCGGTGGTGAACTTAACCGACCGGTGGTCCGGCGGCGAATTTCCCTGGCCAGGACGGCCAGCGGTCCGGCGGCAAAATGATGATATTCGCATTATCGGAGGCTCTCTAGACCTGTTTTTCCCTATTTGTGAGGACCCTTATTTAAACAATGCATTATTTAACCTCTAACCCAGACTCTAACCTCACCCTTAAAACCAAGGCTGGACCCTCAAACGTCCTCACTCTGCAAGTCTAGAACTCAAACAGGTCTTGATGCGCGCGCGCGCACACACACACACACACACACACACACACACACACAGCAACTTTATCGCTGGCAATGGAAACACATTCAGCCTCATTAAAATACATTGAAGCTGATGTGTAAATACCCACACAAAGCCCAGCTGTAGCTGCACACACACACACACACACACACACACACACACACACACACACACACACACACTCTCTTGGCACACACAGTTGGATCCTGCCTGGTGAATGTGAGCGGGTCTGACTGCCTGTCATCTTCGGTGGACTCACACTTCCAGCTCCGTAAGTCGTCTCTGTGAAGGAGCTCCAGTTACGCGGCACGTAGACTTTTTTTTTTTTGGCCCAAACATCAGGATTCAATTAAAATGTAAATTCTCTCTAAGCTGATAAACGGAGAACAACAGTCCTCTCGCTTTCTCAGGCACCAGGACAGGAGGCGTCTTCTTTTCCTTTCTTTTTTTTTCCTCACAAAAAGAGATTTAGAAGTTGTTCGACAGCAGGTGAGGCAGCGAAGCCCGGCCAGGGAAAAAGCTGGAATTAACATAAAGTTCAAAGGTCATCAGGATTCAGGACTGTTCGGAGGGGATTTTCTACTATTTCTCTCAGATTTTTCTGCTGTGTTCTGCAGCTCTTTTGTCTGGCGTATCGACAGCTCCCAGAAAATCTGGTCTCCACCTGCACCACTTTGAAGTTGTTCTACAAACTGCAACAAGCCGAGAGACGTCGTTTGAAAAGGAACTGACAGACGTCTTCGGATCGCGGTGAAAAAAAAAAAAACTGAACAAAATAAAAAGCCATCAAATGCACGTCACGTCAAAAAACCAACACGCCGAAGGGCAAAGGCAAGACTTTGGAACGCCGACTGCAGGAAAGAATTACAACATTTCTGAGAGTCAGATGAACATTTCCCACACGTGTTTCAGCTGAGGAGAATGTATCTAATTTTCACTTTTCCTCATTCAGATTGGGGTGGATGTGAATCACAAACCCGCCTGCCTGGGTGACAGCTTTCCATTTGGAGAAAAATACTCCAAGAGATTAAAAATGCAAAAAAACACATCGACTCCAGAGAGCAGCGGAGCCTTTAAGAGCAGCGTTTTCAACACGTTCTTTAAAAAAGTACAACAACCTGATGTCGACTGCCAACACGCCACACACCTGTCTGCAGGTAGTCATCCAACCCTGCTGACATTCACACATCCTCACTTATCCTGTCATCGCCACGACGACGGCAGCAGCAGGCCCTGCCCTCTAGATCGCATCTGGAAACATAATGAAGCAGCTTATCGTGCTGTTGACACTGGTGATGAAAGACGGCGGTATTTTATAAGAAACCCTTTTCTTCATACAACGCCACCTTGGTTCGACCAATCGCTGGCAAGCATCCCTCACTACGAACCAATGGGATTTAAATGACATCATCAGGGTCAAGAGACAATCCAAAGGCGTCTTGAGATGATTCATGGGAAAGAAGAAAAACAAACATATATATATATATATATATATATATATATATATAATTAAATGTGTTGTCATAGCAACGGCAAACATCCAGTCTTAGCAGAAGCAAGAAGCTTGTTTATAAATCTTCTATGAAAATTAGCCCAACCTCCCCGATCAATAAACACCCATAAGATGACAATTTGTCCTCATATGAATAAAACCAACAATAAGCATCAACATAGGATGATTAGAAAAATAAACGTTCATTCATGGGAAGTTAGCTAGCATAGATGCCAGATGTTAGCATCGGAATAAACACTTTTATAAACTTTTGCTTTTTGCAAAAATGCGCTTTTTCTCTGAATAATGCTCTTTTTTCTACAGTGGCTCTAATACGCCATCATATAATAACATTCTGTGGTATTTGTGAAATATTTCACACCTCTTTCTCAGCCAGTTATTCAATGAAACATCTGAGAGGTTTAGAGAAGCAATCATGTATTGCTGCACCTGACAACTACAGCTGTCAAAACAACTAGGAGTGACACTGGTTTGTACTTGAACACGAGCACTTAAATGGAGAGCGCCAGTAAAGTGTGACTACTTCAAAATTACACCTAAGAGCAGCACTTGAGTAAATACAGTAAATACACCGTCACTTCTCCGCTTGTTGCTCATTACTGGAATTCTTTGCGTGGGAAGCAAACAAACATCAACAAAAAGGTAAAATTGCCTCCTTCTTCTCCCCGTGTCTGAGAAACGCCACAAAGGAACCGTTTAGCTCCACACTTATATTTTCTAAGTGCTTATAAAACGCCGATATGATTCACACATCCGCCGTGGTTTCTGATCTTTTAATAAGTTTGAGCAGATGTTAAATGTTTGTTTTTTTTCCTGTAAACAGCTGACATACAAATCCCTTCACGACTCAACTTTCTGAAGAAAAAAAAAGAGAAGGAAATAACAGTTTCAAACGGAGCCAGAGGAGCTGCTGAAAGACCTGAAGCTCATTAAGCAAACGCTCACATTTCCATACAGGCTACTTTAAATGCACATTACAAAACTGTAATTAACTGGATGTTTGACTGCACAACACTGAGACCAAACTAACAAGTTAAAAATAGGAAACTAGAAAGTGACGCAGATCAGACAAAGCGGAGGAGGAAGAAAAGAAATCTGTTAGCGGTTAAATGACCTGCAGAAAGCCATTAACGTCCCCCTCTGCTGTGATGTTTTACAGTCCGTGCACAAGGATGCAATATGAGCGTGTTTGCAAGATATAAAAAATTTGAAATAACACGTCTGGTCAGGCTGCTGACGGGTTTCCCCTCCTGAAATGACTTTGAGCTGGAAAATCAATAACAGGCATACTTTTGACATGTTATCCATCCTCGCCCAGTCCTGGAATGTGATTTTCTTGCAGAATTAAAAGAAAAAAGAAAAGAAAGGTGTGGCTTTTTTTCCCCATCCACAACCACTGCATGCATAAAGCCCTTTAAAAAAACAAAAAAAATAGTCATTTCATAGGCTCTGCACCTATGTGGAGGGCCGGATGTGCAATACATCTCTGACAAGACAACGCGGGGTAATTGAATCATCTATCCTGCCTCTCAAATGGCCTCGAAGACCTCAATAATCTTGGAAGGGCTTTGCTGGGTATCCTTGAGGAGACTGTGCATCCATTATACAGCTGTTTATACTGAGATGTA
Source organism: Chelidonichthys spinosus (assembly GCA_029853015.1). NCBI lineage: Eukaryota > Metazoa > Chordata > Actinopteri > Perciformes > Triglidae > Chelidonichthys > Chelidonichthys spinosus. The sequence continues at coordinate 20,729,065 of CM056837.1, forward strand.
ATGATTAGTAAAAAAAAAAAAAGAGCAGGTTTTAAAAAGATGGATTGTTGCCTCTCTCACTAAAATGCAAATATTTTCCTCCCTGAAAGCATCAATTACTCAAAGCCAAAGCGGTGACAAGCTCCGAGTGCTAATCTGACTGTATTTAACACCGACACGCCATCATGCATGAATACATGAAGGCTGCCTTATTGACTGATCACCTTCATCTGAATAGCTTGACAAAACACGAATGGATGCAACTCATTCCTAATTATATATTTACATATATTTCCACCATTAATAAGAGACATGAGAGCCCCCTCTATCGTGTCACAGTTCATCTTGTATGGCTTGTTCATGGCTTTCAAATTGATCTGATTTAATCTCATGCACAATATGCTTCCACAAACTAAAAAAAGCTCTAGAATCAACTGTGCACACATTGCAAATTGCTAAAGCTGGCTGATCTGTATGCAGCGGCTGAGAGGCCAAGATATGAAAAATGAACGTCCTTGAGTATCCACTTTGCTCCATATTCCACAAGAGGGCTGTACTATTGATCTTGATCAAGCCCAATATCTATTTTCTCTCTCTCCCCTTCTAAAGAATAAAACTTTGGGACAAATATGAATGCCAATTTCTGTCACAAAAAAAGAAAGAAAAGTGCAATAAAAGACATCAATCAATACTGGAGCGACCCCAAAGAGCAGCTTGTGATCAGCAACAGGTGTTGCACGGAAACAGCATCACTGATGCAACACTGCCCCCTAGTGGCAGATCATAGGATCACTCTTTTTCCCAGTTGGTCTAAAAAACAATTGTCTGGCCTTTCAGAGATCAGATCCTAACAGGATTCTGTGATATATTGGGAACTTTTTTTTCCAGAATTAAACACAAATCATGAAAAGTATCCTTCATAAATCATCTTTTCCCCTCCATTCTTTCCACTGCAGCTCAGCAAGAAGACATAAAAACAAAATCACATACAAATAAAGCTTTTGAAGGTGATTTAACGCAACGTTACCCATGCAGCTCTGTTTACCATCACAGCGAGTCCTGACCCGTTATGTAACGACTTGGCTCCGAGGAGAGCTTTCCAAAGTCCGGGCAAACAATCCGAATGGAGGTCAACGAGGGAGGTCGTATTGGTTTGGACTTCCAGTAGAAAAACCTTTTATCAAATCTGCTAAAAGTAGAAATTTAACATCAACCGGAAAACAAATAATGAGTTATCGAATGCCCGTTAGTGAGATATTAAAAGTAATAAAAGGTCTGTTTTGGAGCTCAGAAGGCTGTCGAAGCAAGAAAACAACACAAACAGCACAATTATGAACAACATTTTAATACAGGAGACGGATTCCCCCCTCCTCACATCCTCATGACTCACAGCTACAGCGTGGAGGCATCGCCACGTCGCCCGGCGGAGGGAATGAACGTGAAGTTAGGAGGACGAGCTGCTCGTCATCACGCGGCTACATTCACGTCTGTTCATCGCAGCTTCGGATTTCAAACAAAACAGGAAAAGGTTCTTTTATAGGCACCGGTGATCGATGCTCCACGATTTGTCATCACAATACGAAAGATTATCATTATAAAACAAAAAACACGTCACATTTTAAATCCACCCGTTATATACTCTCTCCCTCAAAAAGGCAAAAACATTTACATGTGTTCTTTCCTCCTGGTTTAAACTTACACAGATTAGAGCCTTTCTGAAACAAACATAGGATCACTTGGGAGCATCGTCCTACAGTGTTATTTTCTGGGATTATCTGAAATGCAGTGATACAAAAAAAGAAGAAGCAAAAAGCAGAGTAACAACCTCTCCCAGAGCAACACCAGAAACAACAGAAGAGAAACAGTCGGCCGACGTCTACCAGCCGGTGGCAGATTATTACAATTACAAAAGGAACAGACAGTTATTTAAAATGTTTTTTGGTTAGTCTTCATTTTGCAACATTTATGAAGAAAAAAAGAGGAGGAATAACTGAGTTGTGTCGATTACTTTTTAGCCTTCGGCTCCGAAAGTGTATTTAGCCTGAGCTCTGAGTGTATTTATATATTTTTATCCTTTTTCATGTATTGATTTTTTTTAAATTCATGCCTTTAGCTCAATATTACAATTCATAACTGATCTGATTATCTTACAACTGGATCTACAACTACAGAAAATGTGATTTCAGGGAAGGAGGAATCACTTTCCCACAACTTTGCCCAAAGATCCGGACGTAATAAACTTCTTGTTTCCGGCTTTTCTGTGTGGCGTTCAGGCGCCACCGAAACCAGCAGGAAACGGTGACGACAGACAAGGAGCTCGTCTTCTTCTTCACCATAAAGCTTTCTCTCAGTTCACCGACTCACTTCCCTTCACAGACGCCAACACTCGGGTTGTCTAACGTCCCGGTATAATTACCATCATATATTAAACATAACCCGTTGTGCTGATGAGGTCATTATTTAGAGACTATTTGCACATCCATTATCAGAATAGTTCTCCGTCTTCCATAACATTTAATGAAGCATTGATAGGAACAGTTTGAAGAAATTGCATGTTATTTAATTTGCACATCTATGCAGCAAATGTTTGATGGGTGGGGGGTAATCACAACATTTCTATTTCATTAAGCGTTTGCATGTACATTAGTAGTAGTTGTAATAATAGCGGTATGATTTTGTGTTATTGTGGATATATAAATGTAATTTGTGCATTATATCCTTGGCTTTAGTCCGTCATTATTTGATATTTCACAACATTTTTGGCAAACAAACACGGATTAAAGTCAAATATTTTGTGAGAAATAAAAAAATAAATCAGGTTGCTGAACTTTGGGACGGATCTTTTTCGGATATATTTTGAGTTTTGGACCGAGATTAATCAAAGAACGTCGCTAAGATTACTGTGAGAGCGGAACAGAAGGACGACTATTGCACGCAATGTTCCTGCAGATTATTATTAATAATAAAAATATTTTTTTTTTAAATATCAACAGTATGAATTCAGCCAGTTATTAGTTGTATTACCAAAGAGTGTTTGCTCCTGTGTGTCGGTGATGCTGCCAAACAATAATAATATCATTATATTCTGCCTTAATGTGAAAAGACAGCAGCTATGTGTGATCGCTGCGACATCGTAGATCTGTGAGATTATAGTCCATCCACTAAGAATTGAATATGATGCAGTGTTATTAAGTTCTGTAGCGATTCCCATAAACACACACAGATAAGGAGTCCTGAATGCGTCACAGCAGCAGGAAGTGAACACTCATGTCCTCAACAGGCTGAGAGAATGAGTGTTGGTCTGGACACGTGAAAGGAAGTGGCCTCGGACAGCAGGGAACAACTTTATAGAAGAGAAGACGTCTAAAAAGTACCCGTTTCTCTGCTCATCTGGACCTCCGGAGTCCTGGTCCAGGGGACCACTGTGATCCTGGCTTGGGGGGGCGGGGGAGGAGGTTCTGCGGTCCTGAACTGAGGCACACAGGCTTGCTGATATCATCCGTTACTGCCGAAATTGGACGACGGCTTCTTTTACACAGTTCAAGTAGAAAAAAAATCACCAAACACTCTCACACTCGTGCACACACACACACACACACACACACACACACACAGAAACGTCCGCTCTCGTGTAGCGAGCGTCAGGCTGGCAACGATCACTGAGGTTGGATGTCGGAAAGGCAGGGCGTGGAAAAAAGGCAAAAACCGGCGTCTATCGGGGGTCTAATAGGTGGACCTGCTCTCGGACTGGGACTCGCCGTGGCCGACAAGGACGTCTTGCTGATTGATTTGTGTCGGGGGAGACAGTGTGTAAGGGGGCGGGGCTTCGTTGACACTGATGGCGTCTGCCTCGGGAATGAAAGGAGCGGGGTGTGAGGGCCGAGCAGCGCCCGCCTCGTCTCCGTGAGCACACTCGCTGTAAGGAGGCGGCTTCAGGTCGTCCTCTGGAAAGGAAAGGGAGGAAACGGGTCAACCAGTAGATCAGCAGTCTACAAAATCAAACATGCATCAGGCCGAACATCACGCCTGACATCTCGTGTTTACAATCATTCTGCCGTGTCTGCACTAGCTTCACTGCCTCGCTCCCAAAGCTACATCACCAAATGACAAGTGTGTTACTCTCCAAAACCAAGTGATGGTGAGGAAGACAAAAAAAACTGACCCCAGAGCAGTGGTATCCTCCTCATCCTCCTCCTCCCTCAAAATCAAATAACGTCTGCAGGCCTTCTTCCATTCTGAACTTCTTCTCCTTTAAAAAGTTGTAATCTTCTCTATCTTCTCGTTGCCCGGGCAACCATTTCTCTTGTTTGCCATCATTATAAATGAAATGAATTATAAAATGCAGCTCCCTTTTCACTTGCCTGAAACCAAGTTACACCTGAGCGTCCTCAAAAGGTCACAGAATTACAATTTGATCAAATATAGTATGCACAGTATCCGTGCATAGGAAACCTTAGTGCCAGTTACAATATGGATATTAAAGCGAGCCCCGAGGCACATCCTTGATGGGAAAAACCCGATCATATGTGACGGGGGCGTAGATGAAATCATGTAATACAATTAGTCCTGAAATGTCATGACTTCCACCCTCTATAACCACATCCTGCTGTCAGACAGGACAAACACTTCAGAGGAAATCAGATTAGTCAATTAACAGAGCCTCGTTTATAACACTATTAGGACACTAACGAGGCTGCTTTTATTGGACACATCTCCACTGGTTAGAAGAATATTAGAACTTCCTTTTAAACACTTCCTCAAAGACTGAGAAACGTACAAACATCAGTAAACAATTACCGGAAGTCCCGATGACGAAGCATTAACATATGACACATACACATACGATCAGTAAGCAGGCAATCATTGCATTGATTCTGATGGACACATACTGCTGGTGCTGCTGGGAAAGGTTTGTAGTAGTTCCAACAATTGCAGGAAACGGAGTTAAAAAGCTGTGCTATGGTCAGTGATTGCATTTGGTGTGGGTTAGAGTGAAGGAGTAGCATTTTTGGGCTTAAACTCAATTTATACTTCAGTGTTAAGGGGTTTACAATGTCAATATTTATATATTATTGATCTTTTGTCATTATACTTGCTTGATACACTCATAAAGCCATGACGTTGTCTGTCTGCTGCCATAGAAGTGATTAAAACTAAAAAAAACACACACACTGGCAAGCCTGAGCTTGTGAAAAAGAAGAATACGGCATATTTTCATACTCTATTATTTAAGATTTCAGTGCTAGTGTATTTTTGATGGATCAATATCAAATTATGGTCTCACTAGGAATCATTTTTACATTAGACTACTACTCCATAGCCTGCCGGTGAGAATATGGAGAGCATATTTTTATGTTTGACAGCAAAACTCTCTGCTATCTGCTCCCTATGTAAACGTTTCTTTACATGTTTGTTTTGTGCTGCATTATGCAACAAAGTCATGTTTGTCAAAGAAAAATGAACTTAAATTCCATCCATCCATTTTCTACCGCTTATCCTGTATTCAGGGTCACGGGGGGGCTGGAGCCGATCCCAGCTGTCATTGGGCGAAGGCAGGGTACACCCTGGACAGGACGCCAGTCTATCACAGGGCCGACATGTAGAGACAGACAACCATTCACTCTCAAATTCACACCTACGGGCAATTTAAAGTCACCAATCAACCTATATGAACTTAAATTAAAAGATAAATTAAGATTTAATTGTTTCGATGGATAGGTCAAAATGCCATGAATTGAATTGAAAGAAAAATAACCATTAGTGGCAGTAGGGTTTGTTCAGAGTGAATAAAACACGAAGCATGTCGAGTCATTCATCTCTTTTTCAGTGACACACACCTCCACTGAAAATCACATCACAGTGAGAAAGTGAAACTACGTTAACGCAGCAACTGCAAGGGGGAAACCGGGCGGACTTTCCCCTCGCTGTCGCCCCGATCGAGGTCAATTATGTACGAATGAGAACAAGTGGTAAAAAAGAAGAAGAATGACGCCGTCTTCCTGGCTCAAATCTGCTTGGTGAATGAGGAGGTGTGTGTGTGTGTGTGTGTGTGTGTGTGTGTGTGTGTGTGTTTACCTCCAGAGACTGCCTCGTATGGCGGTGGCATGTCCAAGTGGGAGAAGGATGCAGCTGGTGGCAGCGCCGTGGAGGGCTCTTCTATCGACGGGTCGTCCTCGACGCTGAACCACCTGGGCCAGACGGGGGTTTGCTGCAGGAGGGAACAGAGAGAGTTAACGACACACACACACACACACACACACACACACACAAAAACACATCAATCTATTAGCTAAAGCCAACAACAGCAATGTCATCACTGATAACACTGTGAAAGGACGTTTCTATATTGAACTTCCTATAAACTCGTTGCCCCGGGCATAAACATGTCTACACACACACTGAAATACAAACATCACCAAACAAACAGCACAACACTATTATAAGAGGAATAAACCATAGTGTAAGTGCACTGGGCTGCTTGTATCACACCACTTTTCTGTGCTAGAGAGTGTTTTCAAACCTGATGAACCGTGTTTACACCGCCAATAAAGTGGTTTGCACAAAATACAGAACACACACACACACACACACACACACACACACACACACACACACACACACACACACACACACACACACACACACACACACACACACACACACACACACACACACACACACACTCGGTCCCTTTAAATAAATAAAGACTGACATGACAGCCTACAGCATTTCATAATAATAGAAATAGCGGGGATGATTTTCTTTGCGTGACGGCTCAAACAAAGGCTGACAAAGTGGAGGAGGAAGCCAAGCCACTGACGATAAAGTGAGTATATCTGAGGTTGGAGCATTATCAACACACAGCTACGTTATCCCCCCCATCGCCCGTTTCAAAATGATCGATGCCTTTGCAGACTGGCGTTTTAATTCGATTAAACTCGCCGTCCTGTTGCTGTGATGGAGCACGATGCTGGGAACATGCAGCAGCAGACATTCAAGATCATTACCACACAAATAACCTGGAATAGTCACCACTGTTTCTGTAAGGCCCCAAAGAGCTGATAAATAGGCTGAAGTCCAACAATATAGACACAATTAATCTTCCATCTCTCTTTAGGGCCTGTGGATCAAACGTTACCATGAATAAGACCTTTCAAAAGGCTTAGTGAGCGATACAACACCCCCCCCCCCCCCCCCCCCAACTATGTTTGATTCATTCAAGGAGCAGGACTTCACTGGAGTCGTCCTGGCGTCTCTCCAGAAAACTTTCGGGTGCCAGGTTATGGATGACCGTGGGGGCCTCCCTGCTGCACATTCCATTAAAATCTAAACAGGGAACACTATACACCAGAGACGGCAGAAGGAATGAGCGGGGGGAGGAAGAAAGAAAGAAAACCGAAGAGGAGGAAAGAGAAGAGTAGTGGAATAAAGACCGATTAGGGATTAGGGGGAGGTGAGAGAGTAGGAAGAGGTAGAAAAGGTGTGTGCAAGGAAGATGTTACCGCACGTTTAATGAGCCAGAATACTCAAAGTTAGAGCCATAAATTGAAATTCACCTCGGCTTCAAGACTTCAGAGATTATTTTAAAATAACAGACTGGTTTTTTAACTGACAGACAAGTTTTACGATGTTAATATCTTACAATGCCTTTTAATTGATCAGTTAATCATCTTAGAGGCGGGCCTTCCACAAAGCCACATGTCTGATAAGATAGACAGAATGTCAATCTTCAACTTGGATCAGACTTCCTCTGACGTTTCAGATAGAACATAAGATGTAAGAGCGGGTCTAGGGGAAACCCGGGGCCACAAAGTCCAAGCATCTCTTGGTTTCAACGGCTTTGACTTTATTTATTTTTATTACTGGGGCATTTCCTGTTGCACAAATATTCCAAACAAAGCTTAAAATATCTCAGTGTGTGCCTCTCGGATGGAACGACCGCGATGATAAAGATCTCAAGAAGCAGAGGCGAGATTAACGGGAAACGACTACATTGCCTTCGATTTATATCAATACATTTCTTCTGAAATGCGTTGATGCCGTTGCATTCATGGAACATTAGTTGTTAATAAGAACTAGGAAGTGGAAATGAGAGAAACGTTAAGAGAAACCTGTTTTTATATGATCCATGTGGCACATTTTGGGAATGTTCTGAGTGGCGGAGATCACTTCCAGGTGTTTTAGAGAGGCAGTAAAGCAGAAAGGCCCGAGAGGAAGTGGATCATGATGGCCGACTATATTGTGGCAAAGTCCACAGAAAAGATATCGAGGAAAAAGTACCTACTAGTCTTGACAAATAAAACTACACCCTGAGAGCACTTGAAGGGAGAAAATGACCAACAAGCCTGTATTTTGTAGACAATTTCAAAATATGTATAAAAAGATGTATCAGCAAAATGTTACAACCCAAAACAGAAAGACATCTATGAAGGTCATGGAATCAAATGACTTAAAAAAGCATCTCCGACTAATCATATACACTAATCAGAATCTCATGGAAATGAAAAATTAGTAGATAGCATCCATCTTCTCCCATACAATTACATTATTTTCATGGGACATAATTGATAATTGGATTATATTCCCAGAGAATAAATAGTCGACTCCTGCCTCGCTCTCTGTGTCTTTACTGACATTTGCACACAAAAAAATAAAAAAATCTCACATGCACGGTTGAAATTTCACAAGCTATAAACAAAAAGGTCCGGTCCCACTTTCTAACCGAGTAGCTGTCAAAGCTGCGACCTGATCTGCCAAACCTCCGTTGTCAACAAGGTCAAACAAACATGACAGACAAAATGTAAGTGTATGCAAACCAGAAGCATCCAACTATTAATACTCGCTCTGTATGTCACCCAGAGTGGAAATGTAGTCGGCCTTGTGAAAACCACATGCCTCCCTGAGAGAGTAAATAACTCCTCTGCAAAAAAAATGTGACACAACTGTGACCTTATTTGACTTTCTTTTTTTTTTTTTTTTTAAACGACCACAGAAGTCCAATTCTGACTTCTCTCCATTAGCAGAAAACTCCCCCGCCATTCATGAAACGGCGTGAAAACACTTTTCCATGCTCCCTTTGAACACTTACTGAAGATTTTGGATCAACAGCAAACAACAAAAACACCTCCTCTCTTCATCAATGTCACAAGGGTATACATTCAAAATTTATATTTCTGCCATCTCTTTTTTTCCAAGTTACTCCGCCAACAAAGATATTCTCTTTAATACCAAAACACTACTTGGCCTTGGCTATAATAAAAACAATGCCTGGAGGGCACAAAACCACTTTAGCAGTGGAGCGCTGGATTACACGGTTTAAATGTAGGACATGTGTACGTTGTAGGTCTGCACTTACACTTTGCCTCTCAAACATCTGGTGAAGGTAGGCTCTTCCTCCCACGATGACTATCTGAGCATTGCGGGGGTTGCTCAGGTACGCCGCCAGTTGCCTCTGTCTTGATCGGTACCAGCACACGTAGAAGAATATCTTGATAATGATGAATATAATAACAACTCTGTAAAAGAGAGAGATGATGGGGGTGTGAAACAAGGATGGTTGCAACACCTTTTCCAAAGTCAAATTCAAGCACTTTTCAAGCATTTCAAGGTGCATCTCCATGCTTTTCCAGCCCCTTCCAGCTGTGGTAAACTCCATCTTTGTACCAATCCAATGGTCAGTATTCAGTCTACTTATTCTGTCACTTGTTCATCACATTAAATGAGATGTTCTTGTCCTCTAAACAACCAACATGATGTTTGGAGACAGCTTTTTACAGAAGGACCACAAATGAAAGGAAAACTAATTCCACTAACAGATCCACAGAAATATAATCACCAACTATTTTCATCATCTGTTCATCATCAAAAGTCATTTTTCATAAAGAAATGTCAGGAAATGCTGTTTTCAGTCCAGAAAATATGGAGATCTTCTTTCCTCTGCTCTATCATAGATGTCACCACATAGAACAGACAATTCAAACACTTTCAACTAAATCCAAGCACTTTTCAAACCTTAAAACTCAAATTCAAGTGTTTTCAAGGATTCCCAGCACCCGTACGAACCCTGATTCATCATTAAGTTGTAATATATAAGTCATACTCACATGTACCAGTACAGCTCCATTTCTTAGTGAGACGTCAATCAGTGAGTGGAGGCTCTCATCGCTGGGGAACAACCCCTGAAAACAGCAGCGAATTATTAGTAATTCTCCTAAAAGTAGTCGTTTATCTTTCTTTATTTAACACACTATGACACATGTGGTCATTAATACTAGCTCACTTTTATAAAAAAGGGTACAACAGCATCTCACCACTTGTGCTAAACCGAGTTTAAATGTAAAAAAAAAAGCACTTTCTGTAACTTAAAAGGCAGACGTTGACGTTTAGATGTTCCGTTATTGTTGCTAACGTCGCCCGACTTCGACAACGTTACATTTAAACACAACAAAAGGTTGTTAAACGTACGTGTTGGTGTGGGAGTTAAGCTGGAGGTGTGTGCCATGTCCCCCCCCTCCTTGTTTCGGATTCGATGATGCGGGCAGAGCTTCCAGGAACCGAGCCTAGCAGCTACGGCTAGCTTAGCTTAGCGTGTAGCAATTAGCCTTAGCAGGCCGCCACAACAACAACAATAACAACAATAAACCGCGATTCTGTTTAGTCACTCCGCCGATGAAAACAACTTACACGCAGCTGCTTTTTTACTAAAAGAGTTACTAACTATTTACGACAAGCTACTCGTTAGCTCAACATCGGAGAAACAACTAAACTAGTCCCGCAGTTGTTTAAGCTAGCGTTAACTGACTCAACTTAGCACGTCCCCCCCGTGCTGCGTTCACGGGTGCATTCACAGTGGGCGGCGTTCACGGGACTGTTGCCTTCCAGTGCTTCTCGTAAACTGCAGACGCAGCGATTAAAATTATTTATAATAATTATTAAAAAATAAATAAAAAGCATGTCGTCTTGTCTTCTCGAGTTTTACAGTAGAGTTCTTACAATAAAGTGATCTTTCTTGGGCAGTTTTTTATGAATTGTTTCATTGAGGTTAATCGTGAATCACAATATTTCCGAGGGTCATGAAGGCAGCATCGGTTTGGTCCGAAAATGAAACCAACACATCTTATTCTTCATTCATATCATTAAATAATACATATATTAATATAAAAACATACTCAGTCGGTATGTTCACCGGTGATGCCTTCCCAAATGTATTGAATATACCAATTTAATTACATATAACATGTAAACGAGTGATAAAATAGAAAACTAAAAGGTCATATGAGGTTGCTGTTAGTTCTTGACTCTTTGCCTCCATCTAGTGGTTGTATTTCATAACGCAGTCTACCACTGTCAAAAGGACAAGCAAATACAGGAATATGAAGTTACCAAAAAAAAAAAACGAAATATGTGAATTAAAAAGAAAAACGGGCCTGAGAATAAACAGTTGGTGTATGTGACTGAGGTTATTTCTAAGCACAACACTAGGAATAATGCCTGAAAGTTCAATCATAGTGACAACCCACAACTCTGAAAAATGAAAACACTTAAGCATATAACAAACTTTTTAATTACAATTTAAAAGTATCTTTGATTAGATGTCACTTCAAATTTTGACTTTTTGTCCAGAGGTCTTCACCAAACGACACCAAAGTAATAGCTTTTAATGGGAAATGAAAATGATATATTTACAATAAATCTTCAGCTATTTGTCCAATAACACAATTGCATTTTTCCCATTTTCATAATGCATTTTCTGAGTCCGTCATCTCGCTCATCGGTTATCTTCCACAACGATAGTCCGTCTCGGGTAGGTATCTACTTCCACAAATATGTAACGGAACTCGTATTTTCCAGTTTCAGGATTCTGTGAAGTAAAGTTAAAAGTTAAAAACAGAATCCCAACATTGGGGAATATCTGCAAAAAGCATTTCTTATGACTCTATTTAACAAAAGGAAAACAACAAACCTCTTTTGACTCCGAGTGCACGGTTCCTTTGAGACCCGGCTCAGAGCCTTCGATGTAAAACTTAAGTCTCATATGCTTCAGCCCGTCCTTCAGGTACTCATGATGACTGAAGGTGGAAACACACACAATGAGGACAAAACACACCTCAACAACTACTACAACTTATCTGGACATAGTAACATAAATTCCCACCTGACTTGCTGCCTCCGCCCTCGACGGGTCGTCTCCCCATAACACTTGATTGGCTCCCCAAATGCACCAATCACCTACATAGAAAAAATTAAATGACTGAATGATCTACTGACTGTACAACAGGTAAAATACAAAATTCAACACAGGTAATCGTGACAATAAATACATGTATTCAGTGCAACATATAGTGTAGTCGTGTAGTGTTGAGGAGAGATGAGTCCTTTTTACGGCGCCTTTTAATGCGTAATGATCGCTCCTTTTTTCCCCACAATGTTAGTGTAAAAAGGTCCAGAGACAGAATGAAGGGTCAGAGTGGTTCTTCCTCTGAGGAGCGATGCAGGTCGTCTCAGAGGAGGAACCAGGAGAGACCACCTCAGTGTGAACGGGGAGAGCTGGGAAGCTGAAGCATGTTATGTGCGTGACCCGCCACCAGGGGGATTAAAAGAAAAGAAGCAGAATATTGATCCAAAGAAGGAGATAGAAAGCTAGTAGTTGCTTGAGCGAGGCTGCTATTGTATGCATCAACATGATGCATATGATTTAATACATCACACTACCCCCAACGCTGATGTGTTACACGTCACACACTCTCCGTTTCTGCAATTCAAAGGTCAGGACAAACTCATTCTCACCTCCGGCTCCAACTTGACTTTGTGGAAAGCTTTCCCGTAGACTTTATTGGGACTGGAGGAAGCAAACAGCTCATGGAACACCACGTATAACAGCCCACCGGTCACTCCGAGGCCGATGAGGACGACTATCAGGTAGGTGAAGTCTCGGCCGGCTTCTTTCACTGGAAGATGTTGAGGGTCAGAGTTATCACACACTTGTTTTCATTTTCATTGAAATATATTTAATATATACATCATTTTCTTTTCTTTTTTTTTCCTTAAAAAAAATTATAAAAAAATATACAAATATTTAATAATAATAATAATAATAAAAATAAAATAAATAAAAATGACATATACACATACAAAAAATACACACATAAGTTGCTTTTTTTATCCAATAAATACATTAACCTGAAGAAGTTATCTCTCTTTATTATGTGTAATCAATAATATTAAGATCATTCTTATCATGACTCTCGCCCTGGTTGCCATGGTTACCTTTCTGTCCAGCTGAAGGCTGCGGGCCTCCACCCCGGTACCCGGTCACCGACCTGTCTCTCTCCGCGGGGCTGCTGTGATTCCTGGCCGTGGAGTGCAGCGACACGACACCCCGGGGTGCCCGGAAGAAGCAGCTGATCAGCGGCGGCGCGGCGCAGGAACGAGCCTCGGCTCCTCCGCGGAAGGTCAGCCGCGCGACCGTCGAAGCGACCCCGCGCGCGTGCACGAGCAGACCGACTTGGCGTGGCGCGAGCTTGCATTTGTGCGCACAGAACTGCGTCGCCGTCTGTTGTACATTACGGCGAAAGACGTTAAATATCTGCGCGTAAGCCATGATAACGTGAGAGCGAGATAGCTAGCACGTCGAGCTAGCGGGTCACTTTAGCGACTTTAGCTGCGAAACTAACGCAAACTACCGCTACTATTATAACTACTATAACGTCATGAATGCACACGTCACACCGCGGACTGACCTGCTAAGAAGACTCGGACATACTACTGTAACAGAAGGGAGGCGTGTGTGTCAAGAAAACAGTCGTGCCACTTCGCTGTGAAGTCCACACAGGCGCACACTTGTGACGTCACTCATCGTGGGATTTGTGGGAGATTGAGTTTTTAATGGGAAAATTAAAAAAAGGATACTTCCCCGGTGGAAACATGAATGTGTTTTGGAAGTGGGTCATATATGTGGTCTAAATGTAACAGGTCTGTAGTTTCAGTGGGTTCCAGCACTGGTCTGTAACAGGTCTGTGGTCTTAGTGGGTCCCCCCACTGGTTTGTAACAGGTCGGTGGTCTCAGTGGGTTCCAGCACTGGTCTGTAACAGGTCTGTAGTCTCAGTGGGTCCCCCCACTGGTTTGTAACAGGTCTGAAGTCTCAGTGGGTCCCCCCACTGGTCTGTAACAGGTCTGTAGTCTCAGTGGGTCCCCCCACTGGTCTGTAACAGGTCTGTAGTCTCAGGGGTCCCATCACTGGTCTGTAACAGGTCTGTAGTCTCAGTGGGTCCCCCCACTGGTCTGTAACAGGTCTGTAGTCTCAGTGGGTCCCCCCACTAGTCTGTAACAGGTCTGTAGTCTCAGGGGCCCCACCACTGGTCTGTAACAGGTCTGTAGTCTCAGTGGGTCCCCCCACTGGTCTGTAACAGGTCTGTAGTCTCAGGGGTCCCATCACTGGTCTGTAACAGGTCTGTAGTCTCAGTGGGTCCCCCCACTGGTCTGTAACAGGTCTGTAGTCTCAGTGGGTCCCCCCACTGGTCTGTAACAGGTCTGTAGTCTCAGTGGGTCCCGTCTGTAACAGGTCTGTAGTACTTTACTAATGTCACATAAAAAAAGGAATGAAAGCTTGAAGGAATTATTGGACCGATTAAATAAATGACCACAGTGGAATCAGTAAACATTAGTTTATTGAAAACATTCTGTCCAGCATTTTCTGTCATCAAATAAATATGCAAACAAAAAATAAAATAATAACAAAAAACACCACGATGAAACCAAGTCTGAAAGAGAGAATGTAAGTAAATAATCATGGGAATAAACAAACATTAGTTGCTGGGTCAGTAGTTATGTATCGGCCTATGCACCAATTTATGACGTCAAACATCACTTTCATTTTTAAAAAAATCCTTATTTTCTCCCTCGTCATCTCAACAAGGCTTCGTGTTACTTCGCATATAAAAACACAACCTGATACTCTACTGTGAAGAAATGACATCAAAAATAAACGGTGACATCATCAGCTGAAATATGCAATTTCATATTCTGATGATTACAGGAAAATGATTTTTTTTTAACAAAAAAACCTGATTCTGTTTTTTTTTTGTTTTGTTTTTTCTTCTCCAAGACATTAAAGGTACTCTTATTTCTCAGAAAGCAAACTTCCAGTCAGTTCCAGCCACGTGTGGTGGAAAACGCACCTCTGCAAAAAAAAACAAAAAAAAACTTGTGCACACACTTTCCTCATCACAACTCTACATCGGGTCAGGTTGCTCGGGGCAACAGTTCGCTCGTGTTGCAAAGAGAGTTGAGAAACTTTAGCGGCGAACGCTGTCAAACTTGGCAAGATGCAGAGGAATGATGCATCTGTCTGATGTATCTGCAGAGAAATGAAAACACCATTACTGTGGGGTCTATCCTGGGCCCACTAGCTTTTTCTTTCTTCCTCATCTGCTGCCTGATTGGCTGCTGCTGATCAAATTGGTCCGGACTGACTTAATTACCGAGCTCTATCTGAGTGCATGCTGGGAAATGGAGTTTGTGAGTCGTTTGGACACTTAAAAAAAACTGAAAAATAACAAAACTGAGAGACAACACAAAGACGATGAGAGCGATGTTCGTATAGAAAAGAAAACATTTTATTCAGTGTGTGCAGAGATGTGTGGAAAATAATGTAAATTATACATGCATGACATCAAATACAGAAAACAACACACACAGATGGTGAATATCGTAAAAAGTGACACGGTGAAAGAATTAAATGTGTGTCATTGTGCTCACAGCTGACCTGCTATTCTCACCTTGTTCCTACAAAAGCAGCCCGCCGACAGTGAGCGTGTTATTGTATCCGTCCCTTCTGCAGTATTTACGGGGTTAATCTCATCAGGGCAAACAAAAAGTAATTTTTATCCTCCTGCTTGCTTAAACAAGTAATTTTTTTTCCTCCTCTAAAAGCAAATCAGCCACAACAAATAAATCAACATCTAATATATGGAAAAAGAGACAGTTTGAGGACAGACCAACGGGACAGGGGAACATATTTGTCTACAATAAAACAAAGAAAATAATAAAAGGTGAAGCTTTATTGTGATTTTTTTTTAGTTTTTTTTTTTACAAAGCATCGGTAAAATCAGCCCTGAAAGATTATTTGGAGTAAACTGTAAAAACGTTCCAATTTTGAGTATAAAAGTCTGTTTTAATACAAAGATATTAAGCTCCTACAGTAGAAGAAGTTAGAAGTCAAACAGACATGAATATATTTGCCAAAATAAAAGTATTTTTTCAAAATAAAACATGTTGAAAAGGGGAGTTTTTTGAAGTGTTATAACGAAAAAAAGAAATTCACTTTAATTCTCTTTTTAGTGACTCGGCTAAGCAAACACATGCAATTAATTAATTAAGATGCTTTTTCCTTGACTACTCTTTAAGGTCCTATGACTTATGTATTAGTAGATGGGGAGGGAGGGGGAGGAGCTTTCATATTTTAATGTTAGTCTGTTAATGTTTTGATGGATATAGAGAAAGCATGCACAAGCCACACTGTTATCCAAATCAAACTGCTTCTGGTTATTCCAACAGCTTTTTAATTAGATTAGTAATCAATTTCAATTTTCACTAATAAATGAAATAAATCCTAGATTAGTCAAACTTGCAAGTATCTATCATTTGCTATAAAAAAAATCATAATATGTTTCGCTACTCATTTGAAAAAATACATGCTTAAAATGAAAAAAAAAATCGAGGTGAAGATGTTTTGATCACATTTAACTTCAGCGAGGAATCTATGACAGTGACATAATGTTTCTGGCTAACATCCCAAATTTAACGTTTCATAATGAATAATCAGTAATTACGATCATTCGGGGAAAAAAGATCCATTTCTTTCCAGTTAGAAAAAAAAATGATAATAATAATAATAATAATAATAATAATAATCTGCCGGCACACTTCACAGCATTTCATCTAGTCCTTTGTGTGTTCGTCTTTGCACATGAATACAATATTCAATCTACTTTTTTGTCAAAGAGTCCCTTCATCATCATCATCATCATCATCATCATCATCATCATCATCATCATCATCATCATCATCATCAGCGGCAGCAGCAGCGTCATGCTGGTGTAAATCTCCGCTCCGCTCTTTCATACGTCAGTGATGCCCGTTCGTACTGATCCAGGATCGCACTATTCTCAAGAAGTCTACATGATGGAGACAATGCAACATAATGTAGAACATAAGCAGACACACACACACACACACACACACACACACACACACAGGACAGCACATTTTTCACACTAAAAAGACAAAACAGTAGGTAACACTCGATGTGACCGCTCCACTAAATGCAAGCATGAGCTCCTCAGACTCCATATTCAGTCTTTTAAATAAGTTCCTCTTATTGATTTATTTATTATTATTTATTTATTACTGTCTCATATTGTGCGTTTTGCAACGTGGAGCGTAACCACATGAACTGTTACACACGGGCATAAATACGATGCTTCACAAGGAACCAAACACAAAAACTACATACAACATGCAACTCTAGAGGAATCCTGTATGGATGTGTTTGAGATGATCTCAATGTGCTTTCTTTAGTGTGTGCAAAACCCCCACTGATGTTATTTAAAGTGGCAGTCCGTAACATTTCCATCTATTTAATTCTCTTTTAACTTCCCATCTTATCCAGACGCCAGCCTGCAGTTCCATCTACCGCCAAAAGAGGCTGCTAGAAGCAATATGACAAATCTTACGGACTGCCACTTTAATAAAAAAAATGTGTCTGCTTTCCAATTTGTGCTTTTATGTGGATTTAAACAAGTGACTCCTACTGGGAGAAAAGTGCAGAGGTTAGACACATTATTTGCAAAACAAACAAACAGCTTCAACTGAAGATGATTGAGTAAAAAAAGTCCATGCTAATGGATAACCACTGTGTGAACTTAACCATCACAAAGACTTTCAAACAAACTCACTAGGAGGGCCAAGATGGCTGCAAGCAAGAAAACCATCTTGGAAATGAAGAAATAATAATAATAAAAACAAAAAACAGTCCATAAACCCGCACCAAACAAATCACTGGAAAAAGAACTTACATAAAGTATATACTGACTGGGCAGATGATGACTGTACACAACAACATGTAAATGTTTTAATTGTTGGATAAGGGGGTGCTTACCTTGAGATTGTCTCTTAGACCCTAGTTGTGTTGTACTCTGATTCATGTTTGCTCAAAGAGCCAATGAGGCAGAACCTGAAATGTCATGGCTCCTTCGTTTAATAATCAAACTCCTTTTTGTTTGCATAGAGAGGTCAAAGAATGTATCAACACTGCTACACGACAGCAATAGATTTCATTAGTGCTTCTTTTTTTTTGCTATGGTCTCCGGGAAGACCTCGCATGCAGACTCAGTAGCAAACAAAGGGAAACAGTCAAGACAACAGTCTGAAATAGCACATAGAAAGTGCATGCAGGGAACATATTTCTCCAAAAAATGTGGATATTGCATAGTGTTTTTTCTTTTTGTAAACATGTACAGTTACTTTTCAAGCAGTCAAGGTGCAAGGACACAGTAAAATCCTGTTTTTTTTAACTACGTAGCCTGTAAGTCATATTTTCATTATCACAGTTAGGAATATCAATGCATATTTTATAATCAGCTTGGTTTAATGTCAGTGAAGTTATTCGTCTCTACGAGGCACCGGGTCGAGCACTTGTCTTAACAGTGGACTGGTGACATAATTAATATTAATATTAATAACGTCTAAATGAGATGTGACAAAACCTCAAAGTACAGTGGAGTTAATAGATGTAAGCTATACATCACTGTGTTTGATTTGAGCATGCAAAAGAGGGGAGGGGGGGCACATTTGTCTATCATAATTCATGTGAAAATAAAAATCAGGATGGAAAAGGGGAGAAAGAACAAAGATCAATGCAAAAAAAAGAAGCTTATCACAATATTAAAGAATGATGAGAGGAAGAAGAAAGCTAAAATAAATGTACCACACACATCCCCACAGTTAACTCTACGGCTGCTCGTTTCCTCATCAGAAATCTATGGATACTGACCGCTGTACTGCCTTTTCGTGGCGTGAAAGCCGGTGGCTGGTGGTGGGAACTTCCTCCAGGTCGTCGTCCAGGTCGCAGCCATTGTCCGCCGCCTCCTGCGAGTAGCTGTGCTTCATGACCAGGATGCTCCGGCGGTTCCCGGCCGAGGGCAGCAGGGGGCGCACCGCCATGGGCGGCTGCGCCAGGTCCGTGAGCAGGGTGGCGTCCCGGCTGCTCAAGTTCCCGCGGCTCCCTCTCCCGCTCAGGGACAGCTGGGATATGTGGGCGGAGCCGGGGTTGGGGGAGGAGCCGCAGTGGTGGTCGTGGACGCAGCGTGAGGAGGCGCGGCGGAGGGCGTGGTAGTTCTCGAAGTCCTCCGCCAGGTCCACCAGGTCGGCCGAGGCGGCCGCTGCCGCCGCCGTGGCGCTCCGCAAGGTGCACAGCTCGTAGTGGGGCGGCTCGAAGACCTCCTGGAACATGGTGGGGTCGAAGTCCTCGCGCCGCAGGATGTACTTCTTGCGCGGCTGCTTGATCTGGACGATGACGGAGACGATGAGGAGGATGAGCACGATGCAACAGGTGACGCCGATGATGGTGCCGTTGGTGTTGTTCAGGTTGTCCAAGATGTTGGCTTTCCTCTTCTCTGTGAGGAGAGAGAGACAGGACAACGGAGAGGTGAGACACCTTGTAGTACATCATCAGAAACACCAGCTGGATTTAAGAAGCTCTGCGACTGATCCATGGCCTCCAAGAGTCCATGGACTCTTGGAGGTCATCGTGTGAGTGTGAGTCATCGTGTGAGGTTGCAGGTTAAATTGAAAAAAAAAAAAAAGTCCACTGTGTAGTACTCCTCCAACGTTGTGGTCCTGGTCCTGGTCCTGACTATCGTGTGTAGGCAACATTGCAGCTCTATTGGATTTTCCCTCCAGAAAGCAACCATTCGCTCTCGAGGCATTAAAAGGTGAAGAAGAGCTTAAAGCAACGTAACAGCTGGTAAGGAAACACGTTCATGGAAGCATTACGGGCGTGAATTTGTCATTTTCTTTTTACATAAAAAGTGAAACGCTTTCAAACAACTCCGCATCTAAATCTGACTTTTTGGCGGGATCTCGTTAGCGTTAGCATCACGTAGCTTCATTAACTAACTAGCTACAGCTGATTAAATTGGACACCAGACACAAATTAAAAAGCTTTTCCAACCTCCTCTTATCAAGGATCCCTTATTAAAGATACTACTTACTGATTCTGCCTTTTATGTAATTGTCGACCGATGTGAGAATGACATAGCAACAGCAACTAAGGCAGAGGCGTAGCAAATTGTCAGAAAAAGCATGTACAAAAAGTTTCTCAACTAAATAACATCAACATGTATAGGATTAAGGCGGTGACTTTCCCGAGCTATCAAGAAGATATTGGGTCGTAGCTTTCGTCTCTTCAGACTGTGGAGAGGAGATGTGTGGCGTTTAAATGCTGTAGGAACACACAGCGCTTCAACGACAGCAAACGGTGACATTCAGAAGGAGAAAGGAATAAAACGCTAATGAGGACAAATGTGTGTTCCACTGCAGCGGAGCAGGCTGAGGAACATGCGACTACTCCACGCTGACTTCTGCACAATCGCAAACTCTGCAGAGTGGAGGAGGTGTCCTCGTCTGCAGTGAGCAATAGTGCCGTGCAGGATTTAATTAATTGAGGCCATTTGTGGTTTTGCTCTGCTTAAGAGAGAGTTACGGTAGTGTGGCGTCTCCGTGTGTGTGCAGCTCCTCTATCTGATCTACAGGAGGGGAGGGGAGCTGTCGGGCTGAGGAATCGTACCCACAGAGAGAGAGTTAGTGTGGATTTGGAAGCACAACAGCGAAATTACCATCAAAGACACATTGCATTTATTGACGTGGGAGTTTCGTTGCCCGAGGCCTCGGGGGAGATACAGTATAGATCTCGTCTCCTGTTCCTGCAAATACAGTGTCGGGTCACGAAAGGCCGAGGAACAGAGGACTAATTGATTGGCGGTATAATGCAGAGGAAAAAAAAACACGGCTCATGGTGTAGCATACAAAGACTGCAATGAGAGGAAATGTCGGGTTAGAGGTGGAGATGGACTCCGGAGCCGGCGGTGGCGAGATGGTGTGGGGATCGATGTATGGATCCGGTGGCTTTAAAATTCAGGAGTTAACGAGGAAGCAAACGACAGAGGAGATGGTGAAACTGACGGTTTCTCAATGTCAGAGAATACAACTCGTCAGGGCGTGATCCAGAGAAGACCTGGACCGAGAACTGGATCAGCTGAGGGTAAACTCTGGTCTTATAGAATATATTATTTAATATATATAATTTAATTAGATATTAAATACAATAGTATTATTCAATAGTAAAAAATGACATCAAAGGTAACATTTACATTTACAAAGTTTGTGTTCTAAATTAAAGTATTTTTCTTCAACATTGGCATTGAGGAAATCATAAACAATCACATTAAATGTATTACATATTTTGTCCCACTCAACAAACAGAAATCACTATCAAAAGGAAAGTGTTTTTACGTCGGTTCCCGTCAATCAGTATGAATCTGATTGGAAAGTCATTAAATCATATAAAATCATATAAATCTAATTTATATGATATTCATAAATATAACTCACATGTATATGTGTCTAAAAATGGTTCAAACAATAAAAGCAATAACAAAAAGCTACGTAAAAAAAACGCCTAATCAAAGTTTAGGTGGACTAATCTCACCTTTATTTGACTGCAGCACCCGTGTTGTCATGGAAACAACACAAACGATGCCTCTAGCCAGCAGCAACACAGCAGATCAACGCGGCTAGCTAGCTGTCTATTATCACTAACAGTCGTGACGAGCAGACGTACGAGTGGACTCCAAACCCACAGAGTTCCCCGTCGCTGTCCGTGGTGCTGAAACACTTCACCCTGAGTCTGAAGCCATGAAGTGACCTCTCACCTTTGCACTGGTTCTCGTCCCAGGGGTAGACGCAGTTCTGCATGCCGTTACACACCAGCGTGTTGTTGATGCACATGTTGCTGTGACAGAAGAAGGCGTCGGCATCGCACGGAGCTGGAAAATAACGACACCAGAGTTATAACAGGAACACACACCTGAGAGATGAGTCACGCTGTAACATCAGCAGAAGCCCAGTTAAAAAGTCAAACTACTTTTTTAAGGGATTTTCCGCTCATTAAGGGCAGCAGATGTGAAGGACACTGGAGGTATGCGGCAGCACATCTCGGTATTTACAGCCGAGGAGACGTTACGGTGTGCCAGCTTCTCGGGGAAATAAATTTGGACGGGCATAACTCGGATCAGACCTGTTGCCCCATCTGTTCCTCATGAATATTTCCATCCTCATCTTCAAACATTTGCAGGGACAACTTGTGGATATGAATGAATTTCTAGAAATGTGTGCATACTGTGTGTGTTGACCAGAAAGATATACCTTTGACATTGCTTGCTAATTCTTTCTATTTATGTAAGACGTTGTTATTTATAGCCCATTTTAAGACTTGTATCGCGATACACGATATATATATCGCGATATTTTAAAAATCTCCTTTAAAGCACTTCATAAATGCACAATTAAACCCCACCAGTATGATGACTCTGGTTGTTCTTGCTTGAGAAAAATAATTAGAAACACTGCAGTACCCTCTAGTGGTCAGAAGTGAGAATGCATAGCTAGTTGAAAAACTAGCTAACTAGTGAAGAAGCTGAGATTCGAAGAAATGTTTTGTTGCAGACGGCTTTACTCCGCGCAACTCAAAGGCAACTTATTAACAGTATGGAGGATTCAGCAACTTAAGACTTAAGAGGCGGTTTTACTAAATTAGACGTGACAATTTGTGGGTGCATATTCCAGATCCCGCCCCCCTCCCATAAACAGGATCCGGTCCTCCGACCCCTGATCCATCATGGTGGCTGCCCTCCCAGGGTGACCTCCCCCGGAGGCAGAGACATGATAGTAAAATCATGACGAAGGACCTTCATAAACCAAGGTGGCCACACCGCTCCACGAGCCCTCTGATTGGCCGATCCATCGCTCCCCTGCTGTCAGTCACAGTCACATGTCCTAATTCATTTAATCACGTTTACAGATAATTGCAGTGTAAAAGCAGTACTCTCTCTCTGAGTGCTGAAGCAGCTTGCCGGTGGCGTGGCAGAGTCTTTGACAGCGTTACCACGGTGATGTATGGCTGTTTTCATCCCGGCTCTCCTCTCCAGTGAATAATAACACACCAAATTAGACTGACTTATCTCTCTCTCTCTCTCTGTCCAGCGTTTCCCTGAGTCATACAGGCTCTTCTCTTTCTCCGTATACTTTATACACTCAAGGTGTAACAGGTTTTATTCCGTTAATAACCACCAGAGGGAGCCCACTCTCTCTCCCTGCCTCCCGTCTCCTCCACACACCACAGGGCGAGAAGGGAGTGAGATTCCACACTAATCTCCTGCAGAAATTAATTTTCTAGACATGTAATAAAAAAGTGGCCACACGGAAACAACCCCGAGTCGCTGCTGGAGCATAAATCAACTCCTTAAATGATGAACTTCTACAGCGAAGCTGCTGGAAGCAAACACATGGTTATTATCTGAACGTCTCTAATCAAATCACCATTATGGAGCCTGCGATCTGTCTGCGTGTCGTTTCCAGGCGACCACGATGACCACGTGGCTTTTCCTTCCTTTTTTGGGCTGGTAATCATCCTTTTCCAGCGCTCACACCTGCAGAGATGTAATCGCCCTCGCTGCTCTAACGGGGAACATTACCGCCAGCTAACGATTCTCCCTGTTAAACCCACAGCGAAGATATATTTTTATTTTCCTGCACATCATTGTCCAAGTTAATTACCAGGAACGTGGTTGATAATAAACAGCGTGGTTCACAGTAGACCACACCTGACCAGTACTGGTCCCCGCGTCACTGGTTACCAGTGGTTATTATGGGGTTTGTTTATGACTCGGAGCAGCTTACATCTCTGATCTCTCCACTGTTTATTGCTTTAGAGATATTTAATATGGAAGCGCTGCAATAGATCATATTCTATGAGAGTAAATACAAAACAACGGCTTTATCGGAGGATCAAGTGGATTACTTTTAGTTCTTTTATCATCATGTTAATCCCACTGCCTGGAAATGATCCAAACTCTATCATCCATCCATCCATCTATCATCCATCTATCCATCCACCCACCCATCCATCCATCCACCCATCCATCCATCGTTAATCCATCCATCCACCCATCCATCCACCCATCCATCCATCCATCCACCCATCCATCCATCGTTAATCCATCCATCCACCCATCCATCCACCCATCCATCCATCCATCCACCCATCCATCCACCCATCCATCCATCGTTAATCCATCCATCCACCCATCCATCCACCCATCCATCCATCCATCCATCATCCATCCATCGTTAATCCATCCATCCACCCATCCATCCACCCATCCATAACCCATCCATCCATCCATCATCCATCCATCCACCCATCCATCCACCCATCCATAATCCATCCATCCATCCATCCATCCATCCATCCACCCATCCATAATCCATCCATCCATCCATCCATCCATCCATCGTTAATCCATCCATCCATCCATCCATCCATCCATCCACCCATCCATAACCCATCCATCCATCCATCCATCCATCATCCATCCATCATCTATCATCCATCCATCCATCCATCCATCCACCCATCCATCCATCGTTAATCCATCCATCCACCCATCCACCCACCCATCCATCCATCCACCCATCCATCCATCGTTAATCCATCCATCCACCCATCCATCCACCCATCCATCCATCCACCCATCCATCCATCGTTAATCCATCCATCCACCCATCCATCCACCCATCCATCCATCCATCCACCCATCCATCCACCCATCCATCCACCCATCCATCCATCGTTAATCCATCCATCCACCCATCCATCCATCCATCCATCATCCATCCATCGTTAATCCATCCATCCACCCATCCATCCACCCATCCATAACCCATCCATCCATCCATCATCCATCCATCCACCCATCCATCCACCCATCCATAATCCATCCATCCATCCATCCATCCATCCATCCACCCATCCATAATCCATCCATCCATCCATCCATCCATCCATCCATCGTTAATCCATCCATCCATCCATCCATCCATCCATCCATCCACCCATCCATAACCCATCCATCCATCCATCCATCATCCATCCATCATCTATCATCCATCCATCCATCCATCCATCCATCCATCCATCCATCCACCCGTCCAGCCATCCATCCATCATCATCTCTCATCCATCCATCGTCCATCCATCCACCCATCCATAACCCATCCATCCATCCATCCATCCATCATCCATCCATCATCTATCATCCATCCATCCATCCTCCATCCATCATCTATCATCCATCCATCCATCACCATCCATCCACCCATCCATCCATCCATCATCCATCCATCCATCCATCATCATCCATCCACCCATCCATCATCCATCTATCATCCATCCATCCATCCATAACCCATCCATCCATCCATCCATCCATCATCCATCCATCATCTATCATCCATCCATCCATCCATCCATCCATCACCATCCATCCACCCATCCATCCATCCATCCATCATCCATCCATCATCTATCATCCATCCATCCATCCATCACCATCCATCCACCCATCCATCCATCCATCCATCCACCCGTCCAGCCATCCATCCATCATCATCTCTCATCCATCCATCATCCATCCATCCATCCATCATCATCCATCCACCCATCCATCATCCATCTATCATCCATCCATCCATCCATCCATCCATCCACCCATCCACTCATCCATGCATCCATCATCACAGCTTCCTATCTGTCTGTATCTAATCTAATCCCCACACTCCTCTTCTTAATCCCACAGTAACCAGATAACAAGCACGCAGCCATCAGATGTAATCTGATCTAAGACCTGGCAGAGATCCGTATGTTAACAGACATTAGCATACTGTGTTTGTTCTGAAACCCTCTCAAGCGTTTCAGCAAAAAGAAGCTTTTTTTTTCTTTGTGATGTGTGTAGCGAAGCCTGAGCAAAATCTCCATCCACGGCCGCCGGAGACGGGTATCTGTCGACGAGGCGGAACGCCGCTGACAGCCGGGACGTCACACGAGCACATTTATCACCTGAGACGTAATTGCTTCTCGGGGTAAAGTCGGAAGCTTCACTTTTCTTCTACATCACGTCGGGTGAACTCAGTGTGGAGATCAGTCGTATCCGCAGGTGTGAAGAGGGATGTCATCATCGCAGCGTCTCGCTGGGAGTGAATGGTTCTCTGAAAAGCTGCTGGTCCCACTGGGACAAACATAACAGGCCTGGGATCTGCTGTGGCCAGGGAGCGCTTATTGTACAAGAGAGCAGGCACACACTTTTCTGCTGAGTAGGGAGATTCATTATCTTGGCTGTTGGAACGGCCAGATCTGTTATCACAACGCTGAATTTATTATTGTATGTCGCTTGCTGGTTTCTCGTCTTGTTTTTTATTCTTAATAAATCACCAACCTGCCAATGGGACTAGAGATGCATGTAAATGTGCATTGATATATATTATCCCATTTTAAGAACATAAATAAATCTACACATCTTCATTGTTCCTTCTGCCAACTGTTTTTACTTTATTTAAATTTATGAATATTGAAACTGGTCTTTGCTTGTCCAGATTCTGGTACAAGTAACTGATGAGATGTTGGTAGTTGTTAGGAAGCATGGGGTTGTTTAAAGGTGGAATATTCCTTTAAAAGCCGAATCAGGTAAAGTCGAGTTATTAAAATACCTTTTTAATAACTGCATGTTTTTCACGTTTACACCCTCGTTTACACCCTGAGGGGGACCAAGTCACCAAAAACTCCGGATTAAGAAATTTGAAGTCAAATTCTTGCACACAGACATCGGCCTCGCTCCACTCTCACACACATTGCCACGATAAAAATGTGTTTTTAACAGTTGCGTTGCTTTTGTGCCCCAGCAGCAGGTTCAGACTGCATCACCTCTCTGCTCCACCTGCAGCATGCTGCCGCTGACACCATGCTGCAGTGCTGCTGCTGCTGGTGGTGGTGGTGGATGCTGCTCTAAAAGGCTGAGGTCTGGCTGGGGGATCGCCTGATTGACTTAGGCAGAGGCGTTGCCCCAGCAACAGCACATCCTGGCTCTGCTTGATGAGGAAAAAGGGGGCCTTCACAAAAAGGGGGGGGGGGGGGGGTGACTTCACAACACAAACAACTGTGCTGCTAATGCAGACGTTTCCCTCCAGAGATACGTTGGAGAACATATTAACTGTATTTGAATCGTGGTATAATACTTATTTTTGGGGGGCAGATCAGAAAAAAACTGTAGGAAAAAAAAAAAACGGAGCCAAGAGCACAGAGGATGACCTCTGTGACCTCTGTCAAACCACCAGCTCCATCAATGTGAATGAGGAAGAGTCAGTGTATTTCTTTGCCTCTCTCTCTCTCGTCTCTTAAGAACAGTGCTTGAGCTAAAAAACCCACTAATATTCTATGATATTCACAATAACCCACAGGCCATATGTTCCCATAATGGACATCACACTCCTTGCTTGCTTGCTTGCTGCTGTTTGAACGGCCATAAAAGGGAAATGGAAACCTCTGACAGCACCTTTCTCCTATTAACAGCAAGTAATAGAAGCCGCCATAAACGTGGTCACTCCTTTAATGTCGACCAGACCCGTTTTATTTGGCATCAGCGGAGCGGCGGTCTGATTCAGAAAGCTACCGGCCTCCTCCTCGGCCCGGAGGGCACACGTGTACAAGAGTGGATGTCTTACGCTCTTGGTAGGTGGTGAAGAGGATGCGGAAGCGGCTCTTGCGGCTGGCCTCGTCGGCCCACATGCGGACGACGCCCAGCGTGGAGACCAGCATGATGTCGTTGGCCACCGTGGAGCAGAACTTGCTCTTCAGGTCCTCCACCGAGCTGAGACGGGAGATAACACGGGTTTATCAGCGAGCATCTCTGAGCTCCGGATCTCCATAATCCATATGAGTCCTAACAGCCGCGCTTGTTCAAATTAATCTACGGCCCGTTATCGTGTGATTACATCTCCATATCTCAAGATAACAGATTGTTGGGGAGCTTGAATCCCTTTTTCTTTTAAAGTGTATTGTAGTTAATGATTCAATTACTTCCTTATCTCAAGATGTTAAATGTTGTTTTCTTTGATCGTGTTATTAATATCTCATGATACTGAGATAAAAAGACGTTACAGTTGGGTATAATATAGCTGTCTGGCTGCTTTATTATTAAAGGAATAGTTTGATCGGTAGCCCAGTTTGTTCAATGCCAGCAGACAGTTAGCTTAGCTTAGCATAAGCACTAGAAACAGCCAGTCTGCTGACTAATGTTAGTTTATTAGTAAAAAAAACGTGTAAATACAAGCATCTTGTGGTTTAAGTGGGTTTATGTGACTATTTCTTGGCTGCAGTGACTTCCTGGAGTTTACACTGGTTGCCTAGCAACCTCATGGTGATGAAAAGATCCCCTATATCCAGTCTTTGTCTGGCTACATACAGTATGCATAATAACAATAAGCACATTTTTATACCGTCATCGTTTTTGGACTATTCCTTTAATTGAACCTGCTACAATATGATTTATCAATGATCTTTGAGCCTCCAGTTCTCAGTGTGCTAATCATAAAGTCATACGAGGCTAATTGGACACGGAGACACTCGGGCACAAGGAACCGTATCTATTAATTTCTTCTCACGACATAATTAAATATTTAAATCATCACAAGAATAAAAAAATCATTGTCATCTCAAGATGCGGAGATGATTAAGTCACGACCACAAGAAAAACGCTTTAAAATGAAATGAAATTCACGATGAGACGGTGAAGACGTCCTACCTGCCGCCGTCGTACACCGCCACGAAGTTGCGCTTGCATTCGTTGGAGTTGGCCATCTCGTAGTCGAGGAAACGCAGGTAGATCTGCAGAGAGGAGGGAGAACGGGACGTTTAGAAGACAGATTTCAAACAGCCTGCATCGTCCCTCGTTCTCCCGGAGCCTGATGTAGCAGCTCTGTAATGAAATTAGACCGACGGACTGCAGCTTGTACAAAGTCATTACATGTGCATATGAAATGAGGACTCAGAGAGTCTATTAGCTTTGGACTCATTATCCCATATCTGTTGAGATAAGGGCGTTACACACAACCAACAACCTTGTTAAACTTTAACGAGACCTTGGACGTTTTGCCACGAGGCTCCGGGATGTTGGCGAGAGGAAAATGTCCTCCTTTTTTAGACCCACGCTCTTCAAACATGAACAGTACAGAACCAAAGATTTATGGACTACTTTATGGCCCGTGTTGAGTGAAACATCCACCTTGCTTCCCACCTTGACTCTTCACAACAGCCAGGTGAGACGAACCCTTAATGCCTCTACGTTATCATCCGTCACTCATTCATCAGGCCCAGAAATGGCCGCCCAATCACAGCCGGCGGTTCTGGTCGGCCGGGCAACGGCGCCCGGCGTGATTACGGGTTAATGAGCGGACTGCTACCCGAACTGTGACAAGAGGAATGGGAAGAACGGAAAATCCACGGATAATAGACCATGGGATGTCAACTCTGCTTCAACGACATGACGAGTGAAATGGAACGCCCCCCCTGGATTTTATATCCATGTCAATAATCTTCCATCTAATAAAAACGTGTCATATTCAGCCACTCGGGCCTTTTGTCACAAGAATGGGGGCGTTTTGTTGTTTCCAATACTGCGACACTCGGAGATAATGGAATAAATAAAATACGGCTCGGCCGTCACGGCTGATGATGGATGTTTATGAGCATGTATATATATATTAGAGTATTTGCCTGTTCCAAAATTAATAGCTTAATCCCTGCAGGAAGATGCTCTGTTGGTTTCCTAGATGTAGTCTCTCCAATATTGCATGAATCTCCAGCACGGTGTCTTTTAAATCCAAATATTTAGCTGATGGGTATAAATTTGGGGTTTCTCGACAGGGTGGGTGAACTCGGAGAGACCTCGGGATCAGGTCAGGGATCTGAGAGGAATGTCACTTTTCAGAATTAGGATGATTTATTTTTTTTACAACTGACAGCGATAACTTCCACGATGAAACAGTAAAGGCAAAAAATGACTTGTTCCGGGTGAATGATGTTTAAAAAGTGGCTTGGTGCCACGCGGCGCGTTGCCAAAGAAGTCTGGTTTTTATGTGTTATTGTTGAGGTTATAGTCAAGGTTAAGGTTGGAGAGGCCAGTAATGGTGCACAAGTACCCATAAGCGTGTTAATTGGGTCGCTTGGCCCGGATTATTCCATCGTCAGCTCGTCGCAGCCAAATTAGACACGAGGTTTGTCACCCGCAGCACCGAGGGCCGTTAATGCAGCCGCCTGTAACCAATAACAGCTGATTCAATCAGCGGAGACTAATTACAAAGAGGAAAACATCGGGGATCAACTTTTTCTGGAGACTTTATCTGGAGGCAACGGCTGATCTAAGAGACAAACCCCAGGTCCCCTACCAGGGTCTACCACACCAGACAGAACCCCAGGTGCTACTGGTGGTTATCAGAGCAGCTGGGCTGAAACCCTCAAACTAGGACTGGGCTCCAGCAGAATCCAGGATCAACGTCCCAGATCTCAGAATCCCCACTCACCAAAAGGTACCTAAATGTTGAAAGAAGAGGTTTTTTCGACCACTCCTGTTGCTGAACTGCCTCTAACTGGCCGATGATGAAGAAAAATCAGACTGCAGATGGCATCACAAAAGCCGAATGACAGCAATGGATATGCAGCCAGATACAATCATCAATTTGTAAGGTGAGAGATTGGCTCCGGCGGGAATACAGGCCTCCTCCGCATCGATCCTGTAGCGCCCAATAACGACGCCGAATCCATCACCGGCCGGATAATATGTTCTCATTTGGGCTAAAAAGGGGCGTACGTGCTTGTTCATTACAGTCCCAATGAATGTCCATATTTCGGCCATTATCTCCATGAAAAAAGGGGACGCAGGTGTCCGATCCAAAAAACAGACAAGACTCAAATTATAGTCCGTTAGTGGAAATATTCCTGTACGACTAACGGCTGAATCCAGACTGCTGCTGTCAGAAACAGAGGTACCCAGAGCCAGAAATGATAGTATAAGCATGTCGGTATAATTGTTTTTTGTTTTTATGCTTGTTTCTGCAACGATCGATCCATAGGGAGGAATTAAAATGACACACGTCGTTGTAAAGCAATCACATTATGGCGTTAAAACTTGGTGCAGTGATGTCACTTCTGGCAACAACACATGGTCGTTATTGCTTACTTTGCAGGTATATCTCCCCCCCGTCTTTACCTCCCATCTGCCATCTCTCCCCCTAAACTTCCTCCCTTATACATTTAGGTCTTTAATAAAATGCATTATTAAGCGTATCATCCCCCTCCACATTCTCCCCATTCCCATTCTCTCCGGAGCGCTCCGGTGCAGTCTAATTAGAGCCTCCGGTATAGGATGTCATTATCTCTCCGCTGTTTCTGGCACACTGGGTACAGTGCAGCACTGTATCAGCAGAGTGGAATGAAAGCACACATCCCCCTGCATCCGTTTTTTCTCTGCAGTCACATGTGTGTTTTCTTAACAAAGACAGTACGGCTTTCATAGATTTCATGTGTAATTGAGTGAGAGCGCTGGCGGCGGCGGCGGCGGATGTCGGGGAGCTTTTCAGGACCAGAAGACAGATCTGCGCTTAAAAGTCTTATTTGCCGCCTTGTCCATCAGTGCCAATGACTGTCAGCCTTTGGGCCCGACTCGCCTTGTGAGACTCTTCCTGCAGGGCGAGATATGACACTGATTCAGACCGAGGAAAATACATCGTACTGCCAGGCTCCATCACTCTGGTGTGTCTTAAACGCACCTACACGGCCGTTAGTCTGAAAGACGGATACATGGATGCACTGTAGGAAAAAAGACCCCAAAAAACTCGCAAATTTGCAAGTTTAAAAAGTGGCAAATTTGCGTGTTAATTACGATACTAAAAAGCAGCATTTAACTTCCACATGAATACGCATTTATTTTATAACACTTGTCATAGCTGATATATGTAAACAAGTTGCTTGATTTCGCTAAGACCGGATGTTTGCCGTTGCTATGACAACAAGTGAAAGCTACGCTAGCATCTTAGCCCAACCGCCCGATCAATAAACACCCATAAGATGACAATTTGTCCTCATATGAATAAAAGCAACAATAAGCATCACCATCATCACCCTAAAGACCTTAACGAGGAGTTGTCACACGTTGGGATGATTCATTACAAACATACATGTACATTCATGGGACGTTAGCTAGCATAGATGCCGGTTGTTAGCATCGTAATAAAGTTGCGTGTTTATAAAGTGCCATCAAAGTATTTCTCTCTGAATATTGCCGCCCTCTCTCGGCTCCGTTTTCTTTTCTTTATTTCCTACAGCGGCCCTGATATGCCGTCGTAGTCGTGACTCCAACATTTGCTTCATTTTGCATGAATCGTAAAGGTCAGGGTGCCTTCCTCACACCTGTTTGAAAGTTATTCATCGTGCTGATGATGACGAGAATAGCTCTATAGATGGATCTGATAGCTGCTCCGGCTTTGGAGGGCTGCACAGCTGCTGAATCCGAGGGACATTTCTTGAAGGGAAACGAGGGCGTTAGCTAGAAATATGAGACCCGGACAATATGTCAGATAAAGAGCTAAGCCATGAATCAAAGTCACACCAATATTAGCATAAGTTGTTGTTGTGTGTGTGTGTAAAGAAAAGTACTATGAAATGACATTAATGTGGGACGAAACAAAGTTGAATTCCTTCATGTGGACTGTATGACTTTCAAAGAACGATAACATCTCGAAACATTAACAAGTGCTGGATTAGTGGCGGGCTAAGCTGACATTGCAGCTGCCTTATCTCACTCCTGCTGGGAGTAAAGACACAGATGAGTAATGTCCACCCGAGCAGATAATGAAGTCGCTTTCCCTCTGTGTGTGTTGTTGTGGTCTCAACTTCTTTCCTGTTTTCTTTTGGCTGATAACGCCGCCACCGACCAACGAGGTCATCAAAGCTTAGCGACGACCCTCCCGTTAGCGTTGTTAGCAACGTTAGCTCAGAAATCGCCACGTTGAGAGCCATATGGAGGCAAGAGATATTTGTATACGATTCTACTACAAAGTATTAGCTCCGAAGACTTTTATGCAAATACATTTCTAGCTTTGAACGAGGTAACACAATGGTGTAATGAAAGCCCCTACATCTTAATATCAATATTACGAACTGTAAGTGTCTTTAGTGTCATTCCCGATAAAAATCGGCGATCGCTGACAAGTGAGATCGCATAAAAATCACACTTCTTATTAATGCTGACAGTAAAAGGTCTCAGCAGGGAGAACAAAATGGAGATATTGTAATGCAACTTTAAGCCATTATCGCATAAATCGCAGGTCTATTTTAACTGCTGATTTACAACCACGCTGTTACAAATGGGACCGAACCCCCTTTTAAATCCTGGAAGTGAAGACCTGGTAATATTTTTTTGTCCTTGACTGAATTGTTCCATAAAAGTCCATGTAAAAATGTGTCCTTCTCGTATTAAATCAAAGCGAAGGAAAATGCACCCAGAAGAGGGTCAGGAGTAGATTTACTGCAGTCAAGGACTATGTGTGTGTGTGTGTGTGTGTGTGTGTGTGTGTGTGTGTAGGCGTATATGATTGAGCCATATGAACTCATATATAGAAGTTATAGCATTTATAAAAAAAAAAAAAGTGGCCTTTTTCTGCACTGCTGCTCTGCCCTTGGGACAGTTTTAATCATGTAGCATTAATGCAGTATGGGTATCTACTCTGGTAGATAAGGCAGCATGCAGTGTGTGTGTGTGTGTGTGTGTGTGTGTGTGTGTGTGTGTGTGTGTGGGGGATGTTAGGGACGTTTCCATATATATATATATATATATATATATATATAATATATATTAGTATATATATAAATATATATATATATATATATATATATATATATATATATATCATCATATATAGAACACTGGCAGAGAAACCCAAACCGTCTGAGGCCTCGGGGTCAAACTGCATGGCAACACTATTTCATCAGCCCTAACACTCCCTCCCTCCCTCCCCCCTTCCTCCCCCTCGCCCGTCCCGTCTCCCCCCGACTCATCTCCCTCTCCACCTTCCATCCCTCCTTCCTCTCGGCAACAGCTCGCTGATTAAAAAAACCCGGACCTCGACCCAGAGTAAACCCTGTCTATGTGTCTGACCCCAGCAGAGGAGTGAGTCCCCCTCCCCTGCAGCCACAACACACACACACACACACACACACACACACACACACACACACACTCACAC
This sequence comes from Chelidonichthys spinosus, assembly GCA_029853015.1. Lineage (NCBI taxonomy): Eukaryota > Metazoa > Chordata > Actinopteri > Perciformes > Triglidae > Chelidonichthys > Chelidonichthys spinosus. The sequence goes on from CM056837.1 coordinate 20,763,512, forward strand.
ACACATCAGGATCCTGCTGACAGCTGCACACAAATGCACACATGCAACATCACGGCTTCCTGACGCAACGGCCTGATCTCACTGCACGTGTGCAGGAATGCTAAATAAAAAAAGCAAATTAACATGAAAAATACTGAAAGCTGAAATGTTCTGAAATACGGCGGCGTATTCGGACTACGGCGAAGGAATGAAGACATGCATATGACATCTATTTCTCTGGATTTGTTTCATTTAATTTCCATATTATACCATGTGACATTTCATTTGACAGTAAATCTACTTCTGATGGGACCGTGTAGCATTTAGTGTGGTAGCGTAGCATGTAGCATGTAGCGTGACTCACCTTGGAGCGCGGCGGAGCGCGGATGTACCATTTACAGTCGACGGCCTCGGCGGCGTCGGCCTTCCCGTCTCTGGTGATCTGATGGGACTCAACGATCCCTTCTGGACCAACCATGTCATACTGACAGGCTGCAACACACACACACACACACACACACACACACACACACACACACACACACACACGGACAAATACCACACAGGTACACACACATACTTTCACTATTTACACAAATAATACGTAGGGAAAGTAGGAAACAAGAGACAGAAAGAAAGAGAGATTCAGGAGGGAGGGAGGGGAAGGAGGGAGGGAGGGAGGGGGAGATGGAGGAAGAAAGAGAGAGAGAGAGAGGGAGAGAGAGGGGGAGAGGGAGGGAAGGGGAGATGGAGGAAGAAAGAGAGAGAGAGGGAGAAAGAGTGAGGGAGGGAGGGGGAGATGGAGGAAGAAAGAGACAGAGAGGGAGAGAGAGGGGGAGAGAGGGAGGGAGGAAAACAGAGGGAGGGAGAGAGAGGGGGGAGGGAGGGAGGGAGAAAGAGAGAGGTACAGAGAGGGAGGGAGAAAGAGAGAGAGAGCGGGAGAGAGAGGGGAGAGGGAGGGAGAAAGAGAGGGAGAAAGAGGGAGAGGAGGGAGGGGGAGAGAGGGGGAGGGAGAGATGGAGGAAGAAAGAGAGAGAGAGAGAGAGAGAGGGAGAGAGAGGGGGAGAGAGGGGGAGGGAGAGATGGAGGAAGAAAGAGAGAGAGAGAGGGAGAGAGAGGGAGGGAGGATGGAGGGAGAAAGAGAGAGAGAGGGAGAGAGAGGGAGGGAGGATGGAGGGAGAAAGAGAGAGGCAGGGGGAAAGAGGGGAGAGGGAGGGAGAAAGAGGCAGAGAGAGAGAGAGGGGGAGAGGGAAGAGGGAGGGAGAGCGAGGCAGAGAGAGAGAGGGGGAGATGGAGGGAGGGAGGGAGAGCGAGGAGAGAGAGAGAGAGAGAGAGGGGGAGAGGGAGGGAGAGCGAGGCAGAGAGAGAGAGGGGGAGATGGAGGGAGGGAGGGAGAGCGAGGCAGAGAGAGAGAGAGAGAGAGAGGGGGGGGGAGAGCGAGGCAGAGAGAGAGAGGGGGAGATGGAGGGAGGGAGGGAGAGCGAGGCAGAGAGAGAGGGGGAGGGAGGGAGGGAGAGCGAGGCAGAGAGAGAGGGGGAGGGAGGGAGTATACCTACAGGGCAGAGGAGGGGGGACTCCCAGGTCTGCAAAGTCTGGATCTGAGGAGAAGCAGAGGAGAGAGAATGATTCATTTTAATACATGGTCACACAAATCTGGATCAGAAGCAACGAAACAACCAGGTGTTCTAAACAAACTGCTGCCCATGGCATCTTCTGTCCCGAGTCCAAAGCATGAGGTCAAAGGTCATGACGGACCCTGACAGTGTATATCCCTACTTAGGTAATAAACACATAATTTAAGGTGTAAATGTCTTTTATTCTCAGGAGAGCCGGCGTATGCCCGCTCCCTAAACGTATGTAAAACACCCTCATTAGAGCTGCATTACTGCAGAGCTGGAATCCCCCAAATGTACTTCTTCAACTGAGGCTTTGCAAGCACGTTTCAGGGAACATGCTGATCACTAGAATATGCAACTGTATTTCACAGCAGCGTTTACAGTAATCCAGGTCAAATTAGGTTTAGTGTAATAAGATGAGATACAAGACAACGTAGCCGTGAAAACCACATTTTTCTTTTTGTGTGGGATTAACAGCTGCTCCGCCTAACAGACACAAGGACAATAAGATCATCCTGATTACACAGCTTCTGGACTGACACACGGAATATAACTTCTATTTATCTTTGTTCTCTTTTTACGACAAAAAGAGAAGCAAAGCTTAACGGAGATAAAAAAAAAAAATATATATATATATAATAATAAAACATTGGAAATATCCCCGAAGAAAGGTTGAAGAACATTCTAGCAGACCCTCGGGGACTCTCCTAATCCTCCAACCCCAAAACTTCAACAAAAGCCTCATACGTTTTGTCAGCTATAAACATGATAAGGGAAGTTTTGAAAGTCAGCTTGAGGCTAAAAAAAAAAAAAAAAAGGGTTTTAAACACACTTTTCCTTCTTTATAATGTTGCAATAAATTACATCAACAGGGCCGGCCCTCGCCGAGGTGCGTTACCTCGTCTTTGCTGGTGAAACATCACAGTCTCGTCTCCTCAGACGATTCACACAAGAACAGAGATGGACTCTTCAACAATCTCCGCTGTTTCTTTTGTGTGCCGCCGTGGACCAATATCTCTAGCAGATATATATATATTATAAAGCTTTTAAAAATGAAAAATTCTTCTTTTGCATGCAAAGAAATACATTATTGTATTCTTACGAATCTCCCTGTCTGTATTCCGAATAGTTTTTCTACACGTTGGGAGGAAATAACGATAAAATGATTAAAAGTAGTCACAGGATAATTGATTTTTGAGCTAGAATTCCATGATGTGGACGTTTTGATTGAAATGCTCGTATTCGAGATGACACAATCACTACATTATAACAGAGAAATGACAGAAAATACTAATAATACATTTGAAAAAAGACAAAACAAAACAAAACAAACATAAACATTACAAAAACATTATGTTTTATTCCAATAGTGACTTTCAGAAATAGGCCGTGAGCTGTGAGCTGCATTCATTGGATAATAGGAAAAACACCAAAAAAAAGCTGTCCATTAAATGTGATTGCAGGGCCGGCCAAAGCCTTTTGGGGGCCCTAAGCAGAATTTGATTTGGGCCCCTCCTCTCACCACCGGAGAGTCACCTGTTCTTGATGATTATTGACACGTGTCACACTATATTGTTACATTATAAATGGTATTAATTATTAATTATATCACAGATCCTGTGATATTTATCTGAGGGGCCCCATTCAGACATCATAACCCATTTTCTATAATTAAGGGGCCCCATTTAATCAGAATTATCTTTCTTTTGCGTATAAACTTTGATGTTTCAAAGGGTTTCATTTATTTAATGTAGAAGAAAAACAATCTCCACACATGGTTGGGTGGCCAGGGGGCCCCAAGCAGCCGCTTAGTTCGCTGATGCTCGGGCCGGCCCTGTGTGATTGGTCCTCTCTGATCCAGACTACGAGCGCTGGCGGAGCTCCGAGTGGAAAATGAGTTCTGATTGCACAGCGTGCAGCACCTTTGCCCAAATGTCACCGTTGCTTTGTCTGCACGGCCTCATTTCCATGTCTAGACACGAGTCGGAGCTGCAGTGTGGATACGGCCCTGTATAATGTATAATATACCTGGCAACGCTCCGCGCTACCCGGTGACAGAAGTTCCTTTTTGTAGTTTGAGTTTGAGGACACGCTGCATAAAAAGCTTTCATCAAAGAGGAGAGATTTCAGCAGCGCTCTTATCACGGATTCAGAGGAGGTGAACCTCCACTTATACGGTGGGAAGATAGCAGATCTAGCTCTCTCTCTCTCTCTCTCTCTCAAAGAAAAAAAAAACAGGAAACAGTGAAACATTCAGAAGAGCTACTCACTACAGCTCCCTCCAGATTAATCAACTGAGGCTCAAATAATGCGACTTATGAAAAGCTTTTATTCTTTTAAAGGTGGCTGCTCTGTATGACGGAGAACCAGGGACACTGTAGGGAAACAAAACAGAGCCGAGAGAGAGAGGGGGGAAACATTCAGGGAAAGAGAGTGGCAATTTGTGAGTTTATAACGATGCTAACAACCAGCATGTATGCTAGCTAACGCCCCATGAATGTACGTTAATTATTTTACTAATGAATCCATCACAAGGTGTGACAACGCCTCGTTAAGGTCCTTAGGGTGATGATGTTGATGTTTACTGTTGCTTTTATTTATAAGAGGACAAACTGTCCTCTTATGTCTATATATATATATATATATATATATATATATAGTGTGGAGTCAATCTACTCGTCGAACTCTCAGCAAGAAGTGAAAAAAAAAAAATCCAAACTGTTCGTCGGTCGGGAACGATGAGAAACTCAAAGTGGAAGACAGTTAATGAAACCTGACCTTCAGGTCTTCTGTGCTGGAGATTTATCATTGGGCTTCAGGAACACTTAACCTCAGCGCCATCACAAGGCCGAGTAACCTCACACACACACACACACACACACACACACACACACACACACACACACACACACACACACCACACACACACTCTTTGCATGGCAACAAAAGGTCCCGCTAAGAGGCTGCCGTGCCTATAAATGCCTCCCCGTGCGACCTTTGACTTTTTTAAGACTATGGTTCCCGAATTTCAATCAGGCGAGTTCCTTCTTCCCCTCCGTCATCAATCAATCGCCCCCCCCGACTGCCCTCCTTGATTAATCGTTCCAATCAATTACAGGGATTGATAAAATGATTGATGAACTACATAAAGTATACGTGTCCTCTCTGCTCCGCATGGCGTGAATTAACCTTGTTACACCTCCGCCTCGGTCACAAATACGTAGGATTTGATTACAGGGGGGTGGAGGGGGGGCGCTCTCCGTTGCCACGGTGAATAATAAAATACAGTAATAGAGATATGTGCTGACTGTGGAAAACATCCTGTTATTGTATCCAGCTGCTCCACGGAGCTCAATTCAACATTCCTAACAGCAGATATGTCATTACCCGATGATTTCCATGTGCTTTAATACGTTATTCTGACTGTAGCATGAGAATGAAATATGGGAACGTAAGTGGTCGGCTTCTGACTAATTCAGAGGATTGCAGTTTCTGTTAAATGAATTTCTGTTGATGTGATCAAATCAGTGATTTAAGTGGAGAGGACATTTCCCCGTTGTGGATTATTGCTCACGTGTTAATAATAACAGGGTCTAACGAAGTGAGCTTCTGATTTAGAGCTCATTTTCTCAGTAATAAACCTGCTGGTAATGAGGACCAGTCAGCTGATATTCATCAGAACAATCGATACAAAGGGATCAGCTGTTACACTGAAATCAACTGATTCTGAAGTGAAACTGAAAATAGTGCAGAGAAAACGCTGACTTTTAAAAGTGGGCGGGTCCAAAGTAATGATTTTAAAAAGTGGGTGGGACTTATTATTAATAATAATAATACATGTATTTATTTTTACTTTCCATCAAAGTGCTTTACAACTAGAAGAATATAAGAGTAAAAACAGGTCAATTAAAACAATAAATATATAGCAAAGTTCTGTAAAAACGAGATCATCAAGAAAAAACATAATAATAAAAAGAAAATAAAGAAAAAAGAAAAACAAATTACGTCCTGTGCTGTGAGAGCAATTTGCCATCAAAGTCAAGAAAGATGATTCAAATTTGATTCAAATTCAAATTTGCTCATCACTCTGCTTCGCTAGCTGAGCCGACCGTAATTCAACACTTTTCATTTCTGGAAATTGTGAAAGGAACAAAAGCCTGCCGAGTCGGCTCCGATGAGCTCTGTGTGGTGAGGAAGACGCCGTCGCTGAGGAAGCACACGTCTGTCAGGAGCGCTCTAGTAACGGTACGATCCACAGGCCCAGCAGCGTCGAGTCGCTCTTCATAATAAAGACAACCATGTTTTATTAATGAGGCGATACGTTTTCATCTGGAAGTGGACATCAGGCTCCACCGCGGCCCTCAGGGGCCAATACACGCTAAACAGCGTCTGAATGAGCCTCATGGTTATCAGTGTGTGGCTGCAGTCCAGGAGCCACACACACACACACACACACACACACACACACACACACACACACACAAACTCAATTTCCCAGAGGCCCCGTTTCCTCTCAGCTGCTCGGCGGCGACATTTAAACAAGCATCTGATTCATAACCGCTAATGGAGGCTAAATCACACCGGGCAGAGCTGAGTGGACGGAGTCGGAGAGACAGACAGGTGGAGAGACAGACAGGTGAAGAGACAGACAGGTGAGTGGTTTTGATCTAGTGAGTCACTTAGCGTTGAACTCCCAGAAAAACATGCGTTAGCCTTTATACAAATCAAAAAAACGCCGCCTGAGCAAACAAAAAGATTCCTTCTATTATGTAAAAAAACAAACTCTTTTCCGTCCAAAGATGGTTCATTTTGTAAAACAAACTAAATTACTTTCAAGAAATCTTCAGAGGTAAAAAAGAAATACCAGTGTATGGTTTACATTCCGTACGACCTTGTCATTTGTGAATGCCTTCATCATTTCAAGTGTTAATTGTAAAGAAAGAAACTATTCTTTTCTCTCTTTGTCGATGAAAAGATGAGCCGTACAGCTAATAACCGAACCGGCGGGGCTTTGTTGACCCTGCGGATGACGGGCCACGACTACACAGGAGAGGGGGGGAGGTGGGGCACGGGATCTGCCGGGCGCTGATAGGATTCACCACACCCTGGGTGTCACGGCCAGGCGAGCTGGGTCCGTGCCCCGGACAGCGATTACCCCCCACCTTCACCCCCCACCCTGCCGTAATGACCTCGTCTGCTGAGAGCCAGAGAATGAATGAATTACATTTTCTCCCTCTCTTTCACGTCCAATGCTCGCCCTTGACCTGCATTCATCACAGCAGACATGACGACGCTCTGAATGCAGAGCAGGAAAACGTGCTGCTCACCTCCATCCAAACCAACAATGGCCCAACTGCCCTTGAGCAAGGCACTTAACCCTCAGGTACCTCCGGTATCTACATGAAACATAAGAGACGGTGCGTGTCGGAGGTCGGGGGTCGGCGTTTCAGATAGATTACAAGGAACGGTGTGATCTCTCCGCCCAGAACCGATGATACAGTATTGATCGGCGTGAGGGAAGCACAGATGGATTCATTACATAAAAACATCCTTCAACGCTGCAATGCATCCGTGCTGCTGCATTTAAAGAGTCACCAGCTTTCTTCCTCCTTTTAGTTTCACAGTATTAATACAACTCAAACACCACAGTCAGATTTCATTGGTGATGTCAGAGTTATGTAGGATGTGGTCGTGATGGTTGTCAACCGTCAGATGGAAATAGTTAATTAGTTTTTTCCGAATTTCTGACCTGTTAGGATCAAAGTGATATAAAGTATAAGTAGATGAATTGGTTTAATCATGTCGTTACCGGGGGTAATCCAAGAGATCCCCCCACCCCCCTGTCTGTCTGTCACAGGTGTTGCTATGGTTACAAACACTCAAGCTGCAGATCGGGCTGAGGAGTTAATTTCAGATATGGAAACAAACATATTTGACGGGTTAAATAATAAATAACTAGATAAATGCATTCCATAATAAAATGGCCGTCCTTTCTCACCTGATTTGTTGCCTCGTTGAATTCATTCTAAAATCTACGTCTCTAATTGTGTTCATTTACTCCCGTAATTAGTTTTGATTTCATCGACTCAAATGTCAACTCTGGTCTCCAGCCCATCGAGCATATTGGCATTTCAGGAGGAAACCTCTTATTCCTTAATTAATCTGCTCATCCGCCCATTAATCCATCACACACACACACACACACACACACACACACACACACACACACACACACACACACACACACACACACCACTATATTTTCCTTTCCTGATATTTATCCGTGTGTGTGTGTGTGTGTGTGTGTGTGTGTGTGCTCGCCTTCCTTCCTCCCAGAATACATCTGGATAACAACGACAAGGACACAAAGCAACGTTATCTAACAATGAACCCGATCACTGTAAATGTAAATGTGTTGTGTTGTTTTAGCCATCTTACTGCCCATTAGATGTTGTCGGTCTAATTTTCCATGACTGCTGTTTTCATTGGACGAAAACATGGCGGAAGGACGATCTCGCTCGTTAAGAGATCTTGAAATCCCAGCAGATGTTTGGGAATCGTCGTCATCTGGGCTGCTGGTGTCGTAGATTTAATAATGGGCTTTGGTGCTTTAGAATATTTGCAGCTGTGTCCACAAAGCTCGCATGTTATGAAGTTGACGTTAGAAGATCCGCCACGACAACAACGCACCCAAAACATCCAGCGGTCGAAGTCAATTTGCATTGTGGGTAACGGGGGCCGCCAGAAAAAAGACGTTATTTCTGCTGCATCGATTTTGACGCCACGACGATCAGTGAAATGCTGTCTTAAAACCGTAGATTACACTCTGGCGGTCTTCACACCGGCGGCTAAATGACTCCGCAGCTCCGTCGATGCACGTTTTGTTTTTCAGCGAGACTTTAATGTGTGCGAGAGCCTCATTCCTGATGGAGCGTTGGGCTGTCCCCGGGCATCACAGGTGTTTCTAAGTGACAGACACATTCCATCCAGGTTCCATTTGGGCAACCGAGCAATAAATCAACACAACATCGCCACTCATTGCTGCACAGAGAGAGAGAGAGAGAGAGAGAGAGAGGATGAAATCAAAGGGACAGAGAGAAGACAGTTCTGCTGATCTGCAAACAAATGTACCCGCCAGAAAAAAAAAAAGGTAATTTGAGCGTCTGATTGCTTTCTGCAGATAGTGTTTCATTCATTTGGCTGTCATAGAATTATGAGAGGTATCAGACTCCTGTTTCAATTTCCAACGCTGTTCTGCATCTGTTCCCTGAGGGGGGGGGGGTACAATGGCCAATGCAAACAGGAGTGGATTTAAAGGGGAGGAAGTTTGCCGGTTACGCCGACATGGTTTAAGATTAACGTGATTTTCAAGGTGAATTTGACTGAATCGGTGAGCAGAGAATAAAAGTCTACTACAGAATATCAGGGCACATGTAGGGGAAAAAAAGAGCCGAGAGAGGGGGGCAATGTTCCAAGAAAAATAGAATATGTATGAGATTAAAAAGTTGCAAATTTACGAGAAAAAACGTATCTATTGCCCTGTTTAAATTAGCTTTGTCAAATATGGTCAAGCACTTTCTTAATCATGTAAATTTGCCACTTTATTCGTCGTAAATTTGTTTTAATATAATATTTTTATAATCTCTTAAATTTGCTACTTTTTATAATCTTGTAAATTTGCTCCTTTTTTGCGTAAATCTGTGATTTTTTTATGATCTCTTAAATTTGCTATTTTTTTGCGTAAATTTGTGATTTTTTTATAATCTCGTAAATTTGCTACTTTTTTTTCCGTAAATTTGCGATTTTCTATAATCTCGTAAATTTGCTACTTTTTCCCCTGAATTTTTCCCCCGTCTCTCAGCTCCGTTTTTAGGGGGTTTAGACCTGAAATGGCCGCAGTACGCCGTGGTAGAAATCTGTGGTTGTGGAGAGGGATGAGACAGACGAGCAGAGAGAGCGATTAAGAAACAGAAAGATGCATCAGGCTTCTTCTACTTCTTCCTTTCCCCTCACCAAAGTGACAAGTGAAAGCCGCATTAACAATATTACACCCACAGTCGACCGTGTAGCACAGCAGGAGCTCTGGAAGTGAAGTGGTCATTACATCACAGGAAGTTCTGGTACAAACAGAAAACCACAGCTGTCCGCCGTGCCGTATCACACATTCATGTTCCCTTTGAGAGCAGAAACCTGACAACTCATACAACAACTTTCAATATCTCTATCTGGAAACCAGGCCGGCAGACACACTTTGAAAACAAAGTAGAGAAAACAACAAATACCACCATTTCTTTGAGAGACGCCTCTAAACCTGCAACAGCTGGACGTCCAACGTTAACTCTCTTGCAGCTCTACTTTGCTCTCATGTCACGGATCCCATCGCTGTACGTCACTATCAGGGGCTAACATCTTGTGTGCATCCTCCAGCTTCTTCCCACATCTTTAGATGTTAACCTGTGTGGAAGAAAACTCTTCAGGTCAACCTCTGTGGCTGATGAGGTTTAATCACACACCTTCAACTTCCCGAGAATTTGCTCCCGGGGCGGCTGGGTTTCTCTACACAATGTCACAACAGGATGCATTCATCAGGCCTTGACCAATCAATGTGAGATAAGGATGTTTCGGAGTCGGTCCAGGAAGGGGGAAAGACCAAAAGGTCTTCTTATCAGGATAACAAAAGTTAACCACAATCAAATCGGAGCAGCAGGACGTTTGATGACTACAAGAGAAAGGAATATTAGGATGAGATTAAAATAAAACGTGGGGTAACACATTTTCTTCTACACCTGCAACGAGACTTTCCTCCCCAGAAACATGTCCAACTTACAACTAAATAACCGCCACACTGTCTTCACACACCTCGGCCAACTGCTGCTTTCAGTCGTCGCCAAGGAGACGCAGCCTCTCCGACCTCATCAACACTCGGTAATCAGGTCAGGTGAGCGCGTCACGAGGGGAAGATGATGCTGCCAGACCCCCCCGTCATGCACAAACCCACCAGCTTGCCTCCTTTGACTCTGACCGCCGTCTCTGTGGAGACACAAATGGACTGAACCAGAATGATTCAGTACCTGTATCAGGTCTGACTGAGTCCTGGGCCCAGAGGATAATCCTGCAGGACTGGTGTGTCTCTGCTATGGAAACCAGCAGCTGCATGGGGGACACATGAGTCCAATTTTTGACCCTCAAACTGAACCGGATTTAATTTCTCCTTTATTTACATAATCCTTTGTTCGTGACAATAAAGGCAGGTTTGATCAGTTTGAATTGGATTTTGTTGGATTCATTTCCTCCCCACTAAATCATAAGCTCATAATAAAAGTTATATACCGCACTCATTGTCCTTTCTTGCTCTAACTCTCTCTCTCTCTCTCTCTCTCTCTCTCTATGTATATATATATATATATATATATATATATATATATATATGCATCTCCAAAAATGCTAAATTTAGCCAACCAATCCTGTGCATTTCAGGCCATAACAGGCCAGAACATATTTACGCCAGTCAGCAAATTATTTCTCGGGAAAGAGAGACAGAGAGAGAGAGACAGAGAGAGAGAGAGAGAGAGAGAGAGAGAGACAGAGAGAGTGACTGGCAGTGAAACCGCCGACTCTGGCTTCACATCAACTGGAACTCTCGCTCCACCGGATGTTATTCGGAGAAAATAAAAAATTCAAATGTTAAAATGTGTCAAATGTTACATTAAATAAGCAAATTGCATGAAATGTGAGTGATCGGCCACGGTGGCTGAAACATAATGACGGGGGGTTGAGTGCTTCTCCTCGCAGCGTGGCGTATCGTCAAGTCATGGCCATTACGTCCAAATAAGTAACTGAAATCAGCAGAGAAAGAAAAAAGAGAGAGAAGGGGAAGGTAGGAACATACTAATAGAAATAAAACTTCCATCTGCACACTCGCGTTTTAAGGGTCCAACAAGTCCCAGCAGGGACGACGGGAGGCTGCTGGACTTCATTTCCACAACCATTACGGAACAATGAAACGGCTGAAATGGAATAGGGAGTGCTTTAGAAGTACATACCCTGAAGTATTTTAGTCATTTGAATCTTGTAATTTATTTCTTTTAATAGATAATGTAATTAAAAGTCTTCTAAAAATGAGTAGATCATCACATTTTTGGTGCAAGAAAAGGTAAGTAACCTATTTCCCCTCACTGAGGTATTGCATGTTCTTGTAGGATGCATTCATCATATGAGAAATCCACTTGAGATAAATACATACATATAGGAAACGAAGAAGCACCTGCAGAATTCTCTCCTATTTCAATAATGCTCTCTCAACTCTTGCTTCATCCATCCAAGACGAAAATCCTGCAGGTGTTTCCTCCGAGGAGAGAAAATGAAACGCAGAGGGAGGAAAGAGTCTTCTAGCACAGCTGCTGCCGAGTCGAAAAAGAAAAGCTGAGTAAAGCATATTCACCACCTGAACTCACAGCGGATCAGAGCAGGTCAGAATGTTGGAGTGTCATGTCCTGCCTCGCTCTGATCCGGGTCTAAAAGCTCAGCACTTCTACATCCTGGGTATCGATGGCAACCAGTAATCTATAACAGCGCTGATCACTTCCTGTGACCACCAATGCAAACGTCTGGGGTTTCATGCACGTTGGGGATTTGTGTTTCATTGTAAGTTTATGGAAATGAAACATTTAGTCTCTCAAATGAATACTTAGACCAACATTGCGTTGGGAGTTAAAAGAGAAGTTTTCTATCCATTAAATGTGAAACAACCAGCAGCTAAGCATCGCATAAAGACCTCCAGACGGAGCTGGGCTCGCCGTTTTCTGGCTTCCTGCTGAGCTCCCCAGCTGCTGGCTGCTAGCCCCACACTGGCTGTACAGACAAGAAAGTGAACCCCCCCACCCCCCAAAAAAAGTCCTTTAAATCAACGTCCTCACTGGAGAACAGATGTCAAGATTTATCCACTACAACAAATCTATCCACTTTCTCACACAAGACACAAATAGGCTTCCTCCCATAAATATACACCTCGGCTCGCTGCAGTGACACCTGATTAACTCCCTGTTGGCACGGCAACAAACATCCGGCCAGTGATGGACTATCAACTGAAAACCATCGCCATCGCGCTACGGAGGTGGATCTGTACTCGTCCGTGTGATGTCACCATGTGATGTCACTGCATCGACTTCCAGATGCTCCAGTCGGTCGTCCATCGCTTTCATGACTGTTCTGACACGTTCCCATATGGACGCGTCTTCGATGACGAGGTCTTCCCATTCGTCGGCGAAGGCCTACCGAAACGCCTCCTGTACCGTCTGGAGCGCTGCCAGCGCCGCCAGCTGATTGACTCCGCATCCGCATCTGTTTGGGCGTCATCTGATGAGCTCTCACACCAATAACCCGACAGCAAAGCGGCGATCTAAAGAGCGTAGTGCCGGTGGTTTATGCAGGCAAAGCCATAATGAAGAGCTCTATAATCCCGGAGGTTTAAGGTCGTGCGTCTGCATGAATTCCAGTCAAGGACTTGATTCCAGCTCGGGACGCACTGTTCTGATGCTGACCCCACGCTCTGACCTCCGTGTAGAGGAGGAGGACGAACAAAAGGGTGAAACGCTGGTGGAATAAGCAAGTGAGCAATCACCATTTAAGCCATTGATTTCTCTTGCTAGATATAATACAGGTTCCTTGTGTTGATGCATCAAGGGAACATTTTCTCAGGGTCGCTCCATCCACTAGATTCAAATGATCCCCAGAGGATGAACCCTGATGACCTTGGTGATGCCGACCTTTTTTCCAGCGTCTACCATGAAGTTGACATTTGTGGTTTTGAACGACGCTCTGAAACAACTATTTGATTGTTATGAAATTTGAAATGCGCATTGATGCCCCTCCCCCCTCATCATGTTGTAATAACTTTTGCAACCCCTTTACTCTACAACAAATGTGCATTACTTTAATATTTTAATGCATTAATTCCTGCAAATCTTACGACATACCCATGAGCATCAGCAAATTCAAGCATGCTGACAAGCTTAAATAAGACGGTGAACACCAGCATGTTAGCATGTTATCGGGATGATGTTAGCATTCGGCTAAGCGTTAGCCTCGTAGCCTCCTCCTAGCCTCACAGAGTCAGGCTGCAAACTTGGTACAAATGGGCGGAAAGCAGTGGTTTGTGTGGGAGTCTGGTGACAGCATTCAGTGAAATATCCACTATAATCTCCACTGTGACTTCAGGAGGTATCCACCCCCCCCCCCCCCCCTACAATCTACAACCCATCAGCACCTCAGGGCTCACCGTGAGTCTTGAGGGTAAATCTATATGTGTCCCTTGTGCTTCGGATGTCCATAAAACGTAGCGACCCCGAGGCCGGACAGCGGGAAAGCTCTAATAACTGATTTGTTGCTTTTGGACTGTATTCATATCCTGCTTCTTCTTCTTCTTTTATTTTTATCCACCCAACTCCTCAGAATCCATCTATTTTCCTATTCAACTGTCAGCTACTGCACTCAACCCCCATCACCTCACCAGAAATATCCTTTTCTTTTATTTTCTTTTACGGATAACAAGGTGGAGAACTGTTGGCGTGGTAATCAATACCGCAATGAGATGTTTTTTACTAAAGCCTATACTGTGTGTAAAACAGGTGAACAACTGTTGGTTGGATTGTATGGTGTTTTTTAAACATTCTGAATTTCTTTAAGGCACAAAAACATACTATTTATTACTCATACTATAAACGTTTGGTTGATTTAATCTGGAAAACGATAAAAATGCAGATCGAACAGGCTTTTAATGTTACCCTCCTACGACACTGTACCAATGCTCGTGAGGGAGATCCTGGACCACTTTATATCCTAAACCACATCCATTCAGGAGAAAACAACAACATAATCATTTGGATGAGGTGATAATAATCTGGTGATTCAGAGCTAAAATCCCCAGTATTTCCTCTATATTGCTCAATCCGATAATAAGTATCAGGCGACTCGGCAAGTGATAGTTTTTCTCTCTCGCAAATTTATGACAGAAAAAAACAGTTTTTTAACTTGTAAAAGTGTGACTTTAGAGTTTGTTCTCAGTATATTGCAGTAATAATGCGTCGTATACACCTGACCTCTAACAAGCCTGTCTTGTCCTGTGTGTGTGTGTGTGTGTGTGTGTGTGTGTGTGTGTGTGTGAGAAGCTGTCAACATGCCATCCTCTCTCTCTCCCCCGTCCTGTCAAACTCCCCCTGCCTGTGCTTTCTGTCCCCTGGTGCAGAACAGAGAGGGGTGAGGAAAGCCTCCCCCCCTCCCCCCTCCTTCATCTCGCAGCCTTTTTGCTCATCACTCCCGAGTCGGAGACGTCAAACAGGCCGTCACTGAACCGTGCCGTCCTCCAATCAAAGTCCAGCGTCGGACAGAAACCCGGTCTTGGTGGCTGTCTAACATCCCAGAGACCGCATGCTGGACTGACATGAGTCCGGGTCCGTGGTCTCTGTGCTCCCCGCCTGTCGTCCTGAGGGTCTGAGGTCACGAGCCTCGGCACGACAGAGAAACAGAGACACAGAGACACCAGACTCGCACCCTGAGGTGTGCCTGGCGTCACTTTGAATCAGGGATGTT
Source organism: Chelidonichthys spinosus (assembly GCA_029853015.1). NCBI lineage: Eukaryota > Metazoa > Chordata > Actinopteri > Perciformes > Triglidae > Chelidonichthys > Chelidonichthys spinosus. The sequence goes on from CM056837.1 coordinate 20,778,694, forward strand.
GACCGTCGCCTTGTTAGCGATGTGGCATCCAACCAGGACCAACGTGACTTCTTCTTCTTCCTCTTCTTCTTCGACTGGCTCTACTCCCTGTGTTTCTACTGCAGGGTGTGTGTGTGTGTGTTTGCGTCAGTGCATGCTTGTTTGTGAATGGTTACATTGAGAGGAGTTGAGTTAAAAAGATGGCATTTTTTTGTTGTATTTAAATTTGTTATATCTTATTTTATTATATATATTAAGTCACTTTCTTCACTCAAATTAATTTGGGGAAAAAAAATGTAATTAAATGGACATCATTGGGCCCTGAAATGATTTTAAAGAGGATGATTAATTTGCATGAAAGAATTGTAAAAGAAAAAGTATAATTTGTTGAGATAATTAGATTTTAAACACATTTAAAGAAGAAACTCTCTTTTGAAAGTGACTATTAGAGTTTGAAGGAGTTAAAACCTCATTTATAAGCAGTGATGCCCCCCCAATAACACCCACAGCTTTAAGGGAGGATCAGCCCTACTTGGCAGCGGGTCTCTCGGCTGCCACCAGCACAATAAGAACAGGAAGCTAGCCAAGCGCTAGCTCTCAGCGCTAGCTGCAGGAGGCTAAGCAGCAGGGAAGCTGCACTGCAACATAGCTTTAGCTTCACGGCTGCCAGCTGCATGAATAAATAAACACGGCGAGATCCGTCCAATCCCCCCCCCAGCCCCGAGGCGTTAAACCAGAGGACTTCTGACACCTGCTATGATCATTCATTATCCTTTCCCCACATGCATTATTTCACAGGTTTCAAGTCTAAAATAGTTCCCTCCGTCTCTCCCGGCTTCCAACGAGGACGTGAAATACAGAAAAAACACTTGTGCTCGACACAGCGGACGCTGCCAGACGAGGAGATTACTGCTCGTTAAGCTGCTCCGACTACGTTTCCCACAACCGACGGGACTCAACAGGTCACAGGTCACAAAGAAGAAGAAGAAGAAGAAGAAGAAGAAGAAGAAGAAGAAGAAGAAGAGGAAGAAGAAGAACATCACTTTTTAAAATCTTTTTAAAATCTCACTTCTCTGCATTAGAGAGCTTTTCTTGCATTACTTTAGTACAGCGTTGAATATTCATTAGACTTCATTACGGATCTCCATTTCCTCCAAAAAGCAAATGTAACTTGTTCCCTCCAACAAAGGATTTTAGAGTCGCATGAAATCTTTGTTATATCAATTTGCTCTCAGTGAAAATAGTTTCTTTGGATTCACAGCACTATCGTTTCTAAAAAACAACTTTCCACTTTCTTTCTTCCATCATGTTCCCAGCTATCAATATTCTCTTATATGTTGTATTTTTCTAAATATAACAAAGGAGGATGATGGTATGAATATTTTCACACCTTGAGCTCAACGATTCGATTAGTCGCAAACTGCAACCATTCTGATGATAGATTTTTGTCGTTTAAGTCATTTATGAATGAAAAACGCTTCTCAAACGTGGAGATTTGCTGTTTTTCTCTGTTTTATATAATAGAAAATGTAATACGTTTTATTCTGTTGGTTGGACACAAGAATCGAAGATCTTCAAAAATGAGATTTTTTCATTCATTTTCAGTCATTTTGCAGACACGACAATCAATTTGCTTTATGATAAAACATAATCTACAGACTAATCGATGGAAATAACCGTGAGTTGCGTCTCTAAGTTAGGAAATAATAAAAAAGTTGAAAATAAAATAAAGTTTGGCAACAAAGCAGAAAAGGTGGAAAGTACCTAATAAGGCAAAGAGGACGAGAAGCGAGGGTGAGAGGTCAAAGAGAGACAGGCTTTTTGTAGGAGTAGAACGAGAATAAGGAAACAGCAGATGGTGCAGAGAAATGGTGGAGAGGAGAGACGGGAGAGACGGGAGAGACGGGTGAGACGGGTGAGACGGGTGAGACGAGTGAGACGGGGGTGAAAGTGAATGAATGGTGATGGAGGACGAACAAAACGGAGAGAGACGGGGAGGAAAAGAGACAAATGTGAAGGACTGGAAGCTGTCTGGAGTCAAGTAAGAGAGGCAGGTGATTAGTAGTGATGACTGTGTGTGTGTGTGTGTGTGTGTGTGTGAGAGAGAGACAGAGAGAGAGAGAGGAGAGAGAGGAGAGAGAGAGAGAGAGAGAGAGAGAGAGAGAGAGAGAGAGAGAGAGAGGGAGAGAGAGAGGGCCACCAGCCAACTGGTCGAGTAGCATCCTGGGAGAAAGAGCATCTGTCTCAGCAAAATGGAGAGAGGAGCAATCAATAACTGCACAGTTAAGGTGTGTGTGTGTGTGTGTGTGTGTGTGTGTGTCACTGGTGCATTGGCCTTTAGCAGTGTGTTTACGCTGCATTTCCACAGAAACGACCGTGTGAATGATACGTGTTTATTATTATTATTTTAAACAGATTTAAACAGCAGTTTTGCTGAGACATTCGTGGTCCTCAGCAGCTGAACCCTCTTCATGTTGACCTTTTCTCGTTGTTTCTCCCCTCAACATCTTTTTGGGCTCTTGGTGAAATATCTTGACGGCTATTGAGATCTGATACAGATATATTCGTGGTGCCCAGAGGATGAATCCAGCTACTGTGGGAATGTTAGCATGTTGATGTTAGCATTTTGTGGATGTAAACTCTTGCACAGATACGAGCTAGCTATATTTCCTTTTTCATAATGAGGCATCGTGGACATGCCTATTATTTATTGACTGGTAAACACTTTTCAGAAATCATTGTGATGCACTCGGACATTTAACAATGTCTGCTCCACACGGTCAATACGCCTCTTTATCTCATCTGTAACCTCAGCTTTCACATAATTACAGCCATAGGAAGAGGTGGGGGGGGGGGTAATCTCACGGCACAGCGGCAAAACGCCACAATCCATTTCTATACGGTGTCCGGAGCTCCACATGTGGCAGCAGATGATATGTAACTCTATGCAATTCAAAGTGAAGCATGCAAATATCGGTTTTCTGTGGCCGGCGGAGAGAATAAAAATGCAATTCACATAATGGATTTCCATCCCTTCCATGGATTTACCGTGCAGAGCCACACATTTATGTTTCTATATCAGTGCCAGGAAACACACGCACAACATACATTCATGATGGATTAAAGTAAAGTATGTATATATATATTATACACACACACACACGCTGCATTTCTTCCTCTGTGTAACCTTTGAAGTCTAATAAAAAAAGAAGAAGAAGAGAGAATAACCCTGTTGGTCAGATTCCCTGCAATCAAAAGGACGGTCCGATCCTCTCCATGTGTGTCGGGGGGAATTAAGACCCCTGAATGAGAAATCAAACCACACAGCGTTTTCCTTTTCATCTTCTCTTGGAATCGATCGCACAGCCGTAGAGCATGTTGGATCGGAGCTCACGGCCTTCTCGCCGTAATCTACCGGCGAGGACGAACGCTGCCTCGAAAGGAACGAAATCCCGGCTTCATCAGAGTCCTATTGACATGCGGGGGAAAGACCTGCATCGGAGTATTTGTCCTGACAAAGCAAACATTTCCCCTCGTCCAATTTAGTCAATTTAGGCCCTTCGCCTGCCCGGGTGTGTGATGGATGTCCAGAGTAGTTTGGCGGCGGAGTGGAGAGAGCCGGCTTTGATGTGCCGGCCTAGACTGTTCGAGTATTCAGCTTGACTTTGATAAACCCCCCATTAGATGTGTCGCTACCTCTCTCTCCCTCCCTCTCTCTCTTTCTTACAAACACACTTGCAATGAGCCTCGGAGGACCGGGTGTAAAACAAAAAACATCAAGTTACTCCAGCATAAAATCTGGGTGAAACCCCGTTAATAGGTAGGAAAAACACGTCTTTTATCACAAAAACACTAATTTCTAAAAACTCCGGGCCAAAGTGGAGATTATTAAAAACGGTCATGTGTGCGTCCATGTTTCCCCTTTGAAAGGAACAGGAAGTCACTTCTTATTGATTCTGACTGCATGGCTTCATCCTCCTCGTTACACTGCCACCTATAGGTTTGGCATATGATGGCGCTCGACGGCCTATTCATGCAGGTTCATGCAAATGAAAACTTGAGGGAAATATTAGTTTGTGTAAATACTCGGCTATGTGTAAATGTGGACGATGGCAAAAATAAAAAATAAATAGTGGAATTTTACTGACAGAAAGAGGAGGCAAATTGGTTGACATGACTCAAAACACACACAAAACAGTTTTTGTTATATAAGATATATACGCAATTTCAGATTCCAGTTCCCAAACAAAGATTTAGAGATCTCCACTTCCTTGAATGTGGGTCACGTGAACTTCATTCATAAAAGAATCAAACATTCAGCGGGAGGTCTGATACTCTACGATGCTAACGCCGATGCTAACGCCGATGCTAACGCTGATGCTAACGCCATTCACCACTATCTAAATTGAAAAGAGTATTTATACCGACGTGGGGGTCGGGAAGTTAATGGAAGCAGTCATGCATCAATTGAGTTCCATAGAAAAAAATGTCCACTGGAAACGGGTGAGATAACGTTCTTATAAAAGATTTTTCATTTTCTCAAAATTGTCTTATGGACGGTGTGTGTGTGTGTGTGTGTGTGTGTGTGTGTGATGGGAGTATTAACAGAGAAGTGTGCTAAAGAGAGTATATGAAATAAAGATCTCTCTACGATGGAAGGAAACGCTGCTCGTTGGTGAGTCGGCTAATCACGCCGGCCAAGTTGCAGCACAGATTGCTCAACGCAGCAACAATAGAATGAAAGGCGTCCGATGACTGAGGTGGGAAAGTGATTAAGATGGAGTTTGCATGTGATGAAACCTGTTGGCACAAAAGACTCACGGCCTCGTGTAAACTCTTTTTTTTAAGTTTATAATCCCATCTGTTAGTTTAGAGCAGGAAACACTATCGTTTCCCCTCCAGCTGATGAAATCCCTCTCACATTTAATGAAATGAAAAAAAGCCCCCAATCCCAATCAGGATTACACGGAGGACACCCAAAAAGAGATTTTTCACTTGTGTGTTGACAAAACACAAGCTGTGCCAGAGGAATAAATAAAAAATAAATAACACCACGTTTACTGTCGGTTTAGCTCAGAGAAGCATCGAGAGAGCTCGTTCAACTTTAAAAAACGCTCTAATAACAACTCAGCGACCGCCGAGGAAGATATGGATTTAACCTCCGAATACAAACTTTATGAGGGTGTACGCTACTAACCTCAGGCTGGGCTGCACATTTTAAAAAAACCTGATCGACTGGTCAAACGATGGGAAGCCTGTGAGGGATCATGTACTCAGAAATGCACTAGCGTCAACATCCCACTGTATGTACGGCCTCAAACCACTAGAGGCAGCACAGCTTCCACTCGTCTCTTTCAATGCGTCGTTGTCGGAGGCTCCGAGGTCGGATCGGACCTCGCATAGGGGATCCAAATCAGCCAGACCACATGCCCAGGCGGTCTAGATCACATAGGACTCAGATCTCAGCTCGCTGAGTTCATTTTATTGTGAAAAAAGGAAGATAAACGTGTTCATCAGCGAATTAGCGGAGCTTTCTCTTCAATAAAGCAACAATTAAACGTTTAATTGGAAATGTAGCGTTTATCCTACGTTTCAGGCTCCTTGGATTATTAAACATATGCGATCACTAAGGTGTGGACACTTATTCGGACACAGCGCGATTAGATTTGACGTATCCAATCACAAAAAATACTAAAGACAAGCACAGCTAAAGCCCTCGATTCTCCGACTCAGTAAAAACCCTTCAAACGAACGCGTCGCTGTTGTTTGCAGCTTCAACATGACAGCGTCCAGGAACACAGCAGCATCCAATCAGAGGCGAGTATAATCATTTACATTCTCAACTACAACCAACCTCCAGGCTACTGGAGACAACGGGGAGATCTTCCCTAACAGGCAAACACGCCTCTGCTTTTATTTCCAGCACTAAAAATGCCAGATTTAAAAAAAAAAAATCACCTTTGTTTCAGCTGTTGAGTGGCGAAACCACAGATGTTTGACAAGCGGCCTGGCGAGAGGTCCCCCGCTAGCAGCTAAAACCTCACTGAAGAGCCGGAGCCGCCAGCAAATGAATATCTAAGCCCCGCCAAAGCCCCCCCGCTTTCAATTTAGAGCTCTTCCTCAAACAAGTTTCCACAAAGCCTTGGCACGATGAACTCGACGGCTCGGACTTCCCTCCCGATCACTCAGTCGCTCCTATAAACACACAATGAGGGGGATTTAAACCCACCGCCATCTCCCACTGCTGATGGGTGACCCCGGGATCCCGGTCCAGGCCCTGGTACCTCGCTCTGTGCCGTGCATTGTGGGGGATTAGTTCACGGATCTGTGATTTCAAACACAGTAAATGCTGCCTTTTGCATGTGGTTTTACATGGAATTAATTACTTTGCAGCAAGCACGTCAAAAGGTATTTAAAAATGACATTCTGAATGAATTATTAATCAGCAGTACAGCACACACACACACATCGTTACCTCCTGTAACAAAGAGACAGAGTCAGACTGTGAAATAACAACTAGATGAGAAGGTAAAGTCGGCAGAAGGAAAGAAAGTGTTGCCCGGAGGGCGTCAGATTCCTCCGTCGAGCCCCCCCCCCAAAGATTCAACCTAATCTTTTCTAATTTACAAAAAAGAAAATTATGTCCTCGATGCACACGGCTATCTAGGGAAGAGGAGGGTGATTTCAATCTCAACTCAAATTCTACATCTCACACAGAAGAGCCCCACAAGGATTATATGCCCCGATATTTAAGATAGCTGTACAACGGCAAAGGGGTAGTTATATAAGAAAAGAAAGTATTTGGAGGGGAAAACGACGTTGTTTTCCTCTTCCTTCCAAACATACGAACCAAAGAACCGACGTCACCTCCACAGACGAACTGAAAAGGATTTTTTGATCACAGGGCTCAGACGGAGCTGCTCAGCAGAGGTCCAGAGAGCATGTGTTGGTGGATTAGGAGTAGCATACAGATTTCAGTTGGTTTTTCCGCAGACCGGATCCACACGAGGACACAAAGAATGAGGGCAAGCCTTGTACTTTTACATGTGCACGGCTCCAAACGTGTCAAAGAAACAGCATTTCACATCAGTGAACTCAACTGTTCCTTTTTTCCTGCATAGACAGATTCAGTCAGTCAGCGAAAGACACACTGTCTCTTGCAATATTACAGTCTTATAAAAGTCTCTGTAAACCCGATCGAAACCCAACGAGGATTACATAAAACGTGCCGAATGTGGACGAGTAAGCAAAACTGAAGGATTTCCTTCAGCGGTTTTGATCGGATATTTCATCACATGGAGCAAACCAATCGTGAAAGATGAAGTCTCAATTTCCAGAGAAATGGAGCGACTGCAAAAAATGTGTCCTTCACGCACCACAATCACAAACAGTCATCAGCTGTTTGAAGGCCGTTTGCAAGGAGGTGCAGAAGTCGTTATATGCGCGTTAGGAACCGAGGCCTATTAGTGGCCACGAGGTAAAAGCCGATTGGCGTCCTTTTCCAGACGGTGGTGAGAGAAAGCGAGTATCAGCTCGATGAATATTCACATAGAAGCCTTACGGGGATGTGGAGCAGCTAACCCCCGATCCTGTACCAGTCCAAACCTCTCTGTATCGCTGCGTTCTCACTTCCTCTTCCTTTGTCTCTTTGCATCTCGTGTCCCTACACAGCACATGCAGTAGTAGTAGTTCACCCTTTCTCATTTCCCCAGCGTAAGGGGGGAATAATGGAAGCCGGCGAGGCTGGGTGGCCATGTGCGTCGCATTGTATGGGAGTGCTGTGATTAATCGAGCTCGCCGAATGGGAAAATGAAACGCCGGCGAGGCCCTGCTGTTCGGTGGGCTGTTAGTGTTTGTTTGAGGGCGAGAGAGAGACTTTTTTCCGGGTCCTTGCACTCGGCAATCTGCCAGAACGACTTCCAGACGTCCAATGGAAGACGGCGGTCTTTAATTGACCCGCCAGGCTCCGTCGGCATGGAGACAAGAATAAAAAATAAAAGCTATCTTGCACCTCGATGATCACGGACGGGTGAGCGGTTTGAGCTTCGACGGGGATGAAAGAGGGCGAGATGTGCGAGGAAAGCTGACGGAAACCAACACCTCGCCCAGAACGTGTTCTGCTCGGCTCTCGTGACTCAAGGTTTCAGGACTCAAACCCATGACACCTTCAGCAAAAAACGCAAAGAACATCGTCCAATCTGTTTCACGCCTGCAGGAAACCGAATGTCACGTTTAGGATGAATAACGGTAAACATTAACCGGGTCTTTCCTGGAGGAGCTGTTCTGCAGCCAACGAGTGCACATAATGGATCCTTGGGGTGCAATAGCAATCCTTCAAAAACTGGGGGGGCAAGTATTACATAGTGAGAATGTAGTCCTGGTCTGCCATTCATTGGAACCACCTCTCCAAACCCATCAAAGACCTTTATCTCTGTGTACATATTTTGCTCCATTATTATTACATACTATTTCCTCCTCTGGTTGAACCCAGGGAACCCTGAGAATAAATAAAAACACGTTGGGCCGAGAGCAGCCGGAGCACTTGTCACAGCCTTTCTACGAGCCCATCGGATGGTAATGGTATGCATTAACCGTCCAACTCGGTCCCGCCAGTATGAATGACCCAGGCTGCACTTTTCATCTCACCAAATGTACCATCAAGTTCTCATTTCCTACATGGGAGTATTATATATAAATATGAATAACACTTCTATTATGTGGAAATGTTTGGAGGATTACTCAAATTCCAGCGGTTGGTAATCCCATCACGGTCTCACCCTCCGTAGTGGTTGAACGTTTGACATCATTCTCCCAGCGGCAAAACAAAAAAGCTCGCCGTTCCCTATTAGATCACCACCGATGCCAAATGTGATTCAGCCCCATTCGGCATCAGGGATGATAAGCTTCGAATGCAGAGTCCAAGCCTCTGCCAACAAAAAAAGGGGGGAGCAATGCATAAGGTTATGAAAACAGACCGTTATTCATCCTCTTTTTAGGGCCGTTGTTGGACTTTTTTTGTCTCTGGTTTGTTAATACATGAACTCCCTAAGGAAGCATCTAGAGATGAAAGATGAAAACAGAACCCATCAAGCGTGGAAAGCAATCTGCTCGGTGACACCCTTCGTACAAATCAGGAGGGACGAGCAGACAAAAGCATTTCACCTTCCTCCAAAAAAACAAACAAAAAAACAGGAAAACGACCTTTTCAATCAAACCTCTTAAGAGAATAATTCTCTGGGACGTTTGAGACTTTAATTTATATTTATATAGAAGAAGAGCAGTCTCACCGGGGCTGGGATCCACCACCGCGATAGGCTAATGAAACAAAGAGCCCCCGGCATTCTGTTATTCCTACAGGAGGGGGGGGGGGGGGGGGGGGGGGGGGGCACTTACAACAGCCCGGCTAATTTGTAATGCAGTTCAAAGACCATATGGATCATGTGTTACAATGTAGCAAACACTGTGTGAATACACAATAGGTTGCAGCATCGTGGATGTGATGCATGCACATGTGGAGTGTGTATACAGTACACACACACACACACACACACACACACACACACACACACACACACACCTTCTCTCCGATACCGGGACACAAACAAACCAGTTTACACGACTGCAGTGTTCCAGCTGCAGCAGAGCGGCATCCCTGACCCCCCCCCCCCCCCCCCCCCCCCCAAACACACACACACACACACACACACACACACACACACACACCCACACACACACACACACACACACACAGCATCTGTAGCCGAACAGCAGGCCTGGCTAACACACTGTCACCGAGGAGGGGAGGCAGGAGGCGGTCCGAGCCGCTGATTGATCTGCAGGGTGATCGGGCCGGGAGCTTGGAAACAACCAGAGGATGTAAATATCAGCCGTTCCCGTTTGGATAGCGGGTCAAGTTCCTGGTGAGTGTGATGTCAGAGGAGTGTGATGTCAGAGGAAGGAAAGTGTACAGACACACTTTATCGCTGTCCAAATTGAATACCAGAACTATCGAAAATCTCTCAAATTTACGGCCTCTTAAAGAAGTATTAAAACTCTCTAACTCTTTAATTTATTTATGCATATATACATATAGATTATATATACATTCATACATATATATGCCAAGGTGAGTGAATGGGACATTTCACTCACGTGGATCGGGTGATAACTCACAGGAGAGAGAGAGGAGGAGAGGAGAGGAGAAAGGAGGCAGTGTTAGCTGAGGAAGGAGAGACAGGGGGATGAGTTAAGGCACCACGGTGAGCCCGCCCTCTTCCACAGCTGCGAGAGGTGTGCCTGCAATGCTAACTGACTGCATCCATCTCGTCTTTTGGAGAGAGAAAAAAACACAGAGGCAGTGTTGAAGGGTGCAGCAGCAACCGCCTTCTTCTTCTTCTTCTTCTCTCTCATGCAGGAGGTTCTTTAGGAAATGAGGTTTACGTGGGCATCAAAGACACAGGTCTGTCTCTTTATGTCTGCAGAATAAACACAAACCTTCGCCAAAGCCCCTCCGGCTACTTGCATTGCACATGTACACCTACACGTTCAGCAGAGAGCAACCAGATCCCTACCAGGAGATAGACAGACCCCAAACAATCAGAGAAACAGTAGGCAGCGCCACACAATCACGTAGAGAAGGTGATGTCCACTCCTGGGAGGAAGGATGACAATAAGCACCAGGGCAGATGTTCACCACTTTACTGAGATCTTTGGGAGAACAGCAAAAGAAAAATCCACCACAGGAGATTTTCCCTCTCTCATGAATTCCATCCAGCTTTCAGCTCCTTCTTTTGTGAATCTGAATCCCGACCAGTGTTGGGGGACGTGGGGGAATGAGATTGTTAGTGCCTTAGGTGGTGTAGCAGCGTGGGGACGGTGTCTTTATTGGATTATGGTGGAGAAGTGTCACAATAGAGAGAGTCAGACTACAGACGACAACCTCGGTTTGTTTCTCACCTAAAATATGAAACCATGAACGATCATTTGGTGGCATCTTTTGGGAACTTCATTCTGGGAGTTAATCGGATGCAACCAAACATTTCCAGATGACTCCGGAACCGGGAAGCAGGTTGAACTTTTCCTCACTTGGCCCGGTGACGGTGCTGCAAAGAGTCGATCTCTATAAGATTCAATTTTCCACTTTTGTTGGAGCTCATCGAGGTCCAATCTCAAGGCCCTGCCTCCCTTTTATGATGGCCTCATATATCCTATTCCAGACTCTAATCTCAAATGCCATTTGACTCATTTCGTTCCAAAAAAAAGATTCCCGGTCCAGTTAGAGGTCGGTGTGGGGCGACGAGGCGCTCAGATCAATCAGTGTCATCCTGATCACAGACACATTAGTAATGGCCTGGATTCTTAATGGTGGAACACATACAGTGCTGCTGAAGGTGGGGAACACATGAGGACGGATGGCATGCTGACCACCAACCATTTCACTAGTTATGACTCATGACACAAATTACCCAATTCCAATCAAGAATGTCTCATTTTTAAATGTATCCCCAGACAAACAACACATCTAAGAAGCAGGGTCGTTATATTTGCACTAAAGGAACAGTATCACTACTCCTTTGGGGTCAAGGAAAACACTGCCAGAGTCTCCATGGAGCAGCATCGGCCTCGGCACCAGGTCTTGGCTCCGCACAGCCAGCGATCGGGTTTGGGGACTTGCAGTTTTTATTTGCTCAGGCTTTAGGTGCTGAAACACCACTTAATCTAGCGGTCCAGAGGCCTCTAAGGTCACGGTGCCCTACGACAGACCCGAGTGGCAGAGTGCTGCCCAAATCCCCCAACAGAACACACTCAGAAAACACTCCACACCACTTCCTACACAGCAAGTGCCCCGTCTGCACCTGCTGGAATATTCTACGTGCCATTTAATATCACATGTGAGCACATAAGGCGGCCTGTCACAGTGTGACGCCTCGGCTTCACCGCCGACCTCCAGAGACGGTGAATCTACAGGAGGCCACTTCACGTGAAGCTTTTTACCGGGACTCTTTGGTTCTACAAACGGCTGTTTTCTAAGGCAAGGCAATGCAAGGTCATTCAAAGTGCTTTGTAATTGTAAGTGACAGGAACACGTAGGCTTTCGCTCAATATCGCACGGTCACTTCAAATGTGTCACCATTTAAAAACTAAATTCATGTTCCACTATGAATATTTGTGCAGAATAAGGACGCAACAATAAACATAGAAATGCATGAACAGCCCCTTTCCTTCTAGAGGTGCTAAACTCGACTATCTAAGTTAATCACGAAACTGATCCGACTTGAGTGTCAGTGTCACGGAGATCATACAAATCCTATCCTATGCTAGCACACATGTCTCCAACTACAAATGAACACATTCAAACTTAGGCTTATCACTGCGAGTGCATTTTTTGTTTAATTTCTGGAAAATTAACAAACAGAAACAGCCTGCCGTAGCCTAAAAGTGTCTGCAGAGAGTACAACAATGTAATTTTAATAGCATGATTTAAGCTGTGGAAGTCTAACCGACTCCTCTAGTACCTCTCTAAGTTTCCAGGGACTCAGGGAAGCAGACTCACTCAGTCAGAAGCTACTGTAGAGCAAACCTGACTAACTCAACAAAGAGCGTAGCGAGGAGCGATGCTAGCCTGCCGTTAGCGGTGAGTGATCCGGGTGAATGGAGACACTCGGATAGAGCGAGTCTTTCTTCCCTCTCGTGGCGTCTCTACTTCCCCCCGGTATCCCCAGCCTGCCAGCCTTAATTGATCGAGCTGCCTTTTACACGTGCACTTGATTATGAAGCGGCAGAACGCGATGAGTCCCGCGAGGCCAATACAGTCGGCTCGGAGTGGTATCGGAATAACGTGTCAAGGTTAATCACGCCGCATGTTGGCATCTTTGAGAGACCGGAGTGCATCGTTATGCACTTAAAGGAACAGTTTGACATTTATTTTTTAAATATACTCTGCATGCCAAGAGCCTGAAACCACTTCTATGTTTAAACAGCTTGAAGAGACACTTAGCTTAGCTTAAAGCTACGTCTGGCTTTGTCTTAAGGGTCCCATTTACACCTGGTGTTAACATTGTGATTTCTATCTGATATCGACACGTATTCTGCAGGCCTTTGCATTTACCCGATATTATTGAGCACTCATTATCTGGACTCTTTCTGGATCAGATCTCAATGTGCCAGTTTTGGTCAGGCGGCACCGTCGTCATCCTGATCAGATATTCAGGATTACAATCTAATAGGGCTCTCTTTATGAAATCAAACAGACCACGAGGTTTTCGTTGACGTCTTGCAGAGCCTGGTTTGCTGATCCCGGTCTTCAGGCAAAGCTTTGCTCCGTGGTATCGTCTAACTCCCAGCAACAAAAAGTGTATTTCCAAAATTGTTGGACTGGTTTTCGATAATTAGGATGTTAGGATGGTTGAATACGTCAGGTGACTAGGCTGGGTCACACATGCAGCCCCACTGCATCGCCGCAGGGCTCCACAGCCTGGTAAGTTACTGATCCTTGCACAGGTGCTAGACAGCCTGACTCTGCAGCTGAATGAAAGACAACAGGAGTTCAGACGCAGGAGTCCAAAGACTGCAGTAAGAGTTCTGTGATGCATGAGAGAAGAGCATGAGGCATCTGGGTGCAATTTGTTTGACAAATAAATTGCGGCATCACATCACCGGGACGGCCGACTTCATTTAGATCTCTTAGTGTCCGTTAGGCCAGCGTCTCTCACTTCCTCCGATGACACGTTATATTTGAATGCATGAAGCATCTGCAGGCTTCAAGTGCCTCACTTAAGTACCACAACATTAAACACGACTGTAGGTATTATGAGATTTCTAGTTGTCTACGGGGCTTCGGTTCTAGCCTTCTGTATTAGTCATCGGGAGCACGAGGCACTGAGAGGCGTTTTTATCTCTCTGATGCTGAAATGACTGAGGAAAGCCGATTCACGTCACCTTTTGTTGCCCCCCCCCCCCCCCCCACCATTCATCAGAGGAGGGCTGTATGAATTAGCATGGTTAGCAGAGCAGCTGTGAGAGACACTATTCAAGCATTCGAGTATCAAGTCAAGTGAATTCGGGACTTTTATCTTCTTTAATTATGCAAATCATATGCCACAGATATTTCCTATCAAGTCAAGAGGAAGAGGGCTTTTTTTTTTCCTTTTTCTTCTTCTTTCCTCTCAGCAAAATTTCAATGAGACTCCCGAGAGAAGCAGGCGGAGGAAACACTACAGAATAACGTGGTCTGGATGCTTCGTCTCTCACTATCAAGGGCTGGAAATAACAAATGATCCCTCATTGTGTGTCTTTTGAAGTAGCTTTTTATCGTGGCGTTTCTTTGCATTAATATACGATAGGCCTACCGTACTTACATGTTCATTGACATCCATTGGGGGAGACGGTTTAACAGTCTATCCCTTAGAAGGAAAACCCCTAGTCTACAAGTCAGTGACGTAGACATAAAAATACAGTTATCATCATATTAAAGGGCTCATGTTTATTAAAGAAGTTAAACATTTTGGAAAATATATTTATTTGCGTTGTTGCCAAGGCTACGAAGAAAAGATCAATACCAAGGTTTTTATACGGTGAATATGAAGCTACACCACCTGTAGCTGGTTAGCTTAGCTTAGCCAGATAACTCACGCTGTCTGTGCAGAAGTTTCTAGCAACGTCTGTGCAGCTGGTTAGCTTAGCTTAGCTTTACTCTTTAAGGGGGAATCAACAAAAACTCCACATGAGGTCCAATGAAGCAACAGGAAAGTTTCCTTATGATACCATTTGTAATCTGAAACAAAGCCTGGCTAGCTGTTTCTGCCCATTTCCAGTCATTGTGCTAAGCTAAGCTAAGCTAAGCAAACAGGCTACTGTCAGAAGCTTAGAGTGATATCAATCATCTCATCCAACTCCTGGCAAAATAATACGTGGATTTTTCCAAAACTATTTCTTCAGTGGCATAGCATAGTTAGCATCCAGCCGATGCTATTCTTGACTGGTAGATTTTTAGCTAATCAACTAGCCAATTGCAGCTGAAGAGCACCAAGTAGCCTAAAAACACGCAATTAACTGGAAATCACCGAACACATCCATGCCTGACGCTGGATATAGATTTGACTGCAACTCCTTCCTGAATGAGGGATGTTGTTTCTGAGCGAACCCATCGAGCTACAGCAGCTTCACGTCGCCGCCGCTTCACATAAGTCATTTAACTTCCACTGAGAGGAGCAGCGCTTCGTCTCAACAGTCGTTTCACTTCATTCCCCCGGGAGATTTAATTCCTGTTGACTGCACTCCTGCACTGTAATTTCCCCATCGAGAGCATCTTGATTTCTAGATAGCAACGCACACACACACATGAAGCGTTCACGAGATAAATCTAGTCCCTCTCCACCTCAATGGCTTTCTTTCCAATAGCCCGTAGCCAGAACGCTTGGTTTTGGGCTGAAAGGTCGGCGTGCATGCGTTAGCGCCCGTCGTGGAAACAATGACGCCGATGGTGAAAACACCCCTGAAGGTGCAAGCGGCAGTGGAGACGAATTGGCATGCCGGTCGAGCTTCCTGGCACTCTGCCTTTTCGACACACACACACACTAAAAAAGAAAAAGTTCAACAGCGTTATTAAACCCAGTGGAATGGAGATGAGGGAATATTAAATTGTGGTTATGCCCTGATTCCTTGTCATCAATCGTCACCCTCGCTTCAGTAATGGGACCTCAACCTAAAGATGAGGCAAATTAAGAAAGCCAAGGCTTTACACACAAGCGTTATTGCCCACCATTGTGTTTGACAACACCCATCAGTTTGCTCTCTCTCTCTCTCTCTCTCTCGGCTTCCTCCGGCCCGTAAACCTGAGCTGCTGAACTGAATTATAATCTGAGCTTGCTCCGCAGATATATGGAGGGAAGATGTAGCGGCCCAGCCAGTCACAAGAGTGTCCCGGCCAATGACAGTATATCGCCGATGGAAAATACTGAGTGTGTGCAGACAGACAATCAATAAAACTGCAAGAGGCTCCCACAAGGGCGAGTTCCCGGGATGATGTTTGTTATTCACTTGCTGCTCGAGCTATAAAAGCAAGGATGTGCTCACAAACAGGAGAGGAAGTGAAGAGCGGTAAGGCGACAAGAACAAAAATAAAGATATACCTGCGGTGAAGTTGTAACTTGCTGAAAATCCCACCGCTTCCAGTTCGCCGTCGGTAACAAATTTTATCCACAGGTACCGGCCGCTACTCCGGATGTCGGGCGGGCTGTGCTGCCCGCAGTAGCGTCCGAGCATCGGGGAGAAGCCGAACGGCCCATCACGGACCTCGATGTTGTCAAATTTACATTCCCAAGACGACTCGATGGAATAGTTCTCCTCGAAGTGCAGGTCGATGCACTGCCTCGGGGGTGCTGGGACACGCAAAGACACAACAAAAAGAAGGGGGAGTCAAAATGTTAGTCGTGCTTTTTCATTGATGAAAAGTTCATCTTTAAAAACACCAGAGCTGCGATAGTTATCTGCCTCTAAGTGTGCTTTATTATCCGCTCCCATCGATCAAACACCACTTCCTCATGTGCACCAACGTCTCATCACTCTTCAAGAAGAATCTTTAATGTGATTTTTGTCATGGCAGAAAGAATATTTTACCTTCCAGGATGTAAACACACTCTGTGTCGGGGGGGTATTTGTTCGGGTAGCTGGGCGACGTGAAGAGCCCTCCGTCTGGTTCCTTCACCCACGTTCCACATTGACCTGCAGGCTTCACGCCGGAGTTGTTCTTCACTGGAAGAACAAGGAATGAATGTTAAAGCTCATGAAGGGAGGATTTATTTAATAAAGAGGTGACGACAACGGAGATTTACCTGCTGAATCCTTCCTCGTTGCCCCAGACAACCCAAGAAGGAGGAGACTTGCAACAACTGTAAGAACAGAAATGCATTTTAATGGATGACGACGTGTTTGGTGGTTTGGCCTGTGATTTCCTCTGTTTTGTGCACAGCCTGGTTTCAGCTGAGGGAGGGTTGAGTCAGCAAGGGACACGTTGCAGGTTTAGCATTTCATGTACTCCAGTACTCCAGTACTTCAGTACTCCAGTACTTCAGTACTTTATACTACCTAAACCTGTTCTGCCTAACCTCAAAGAACCAAAATGAATTAGAACGAGAATGTATCGGCATCTTGTCAATTATGAGGGTTATTCCATGTAATGCGACTACAGATAGCTGTGAACATAACCTCTATAGGCCTGTAAGTCAGTCATAAAACAATGATTTATCAAGGATAGTTTAAAAAAAGTACTCAAAAATGACCAAATGAAATAATAAAACAAAAATTTGCAAAAAATGACCAATAAAAAACACGGAAATGTAACTAAATTTTATATATTTTTTAAAATAAATCATAAAAAATGACTGAAAAAAGACTTAAGGTAATACAGATGGAATAGAAACCACATCTTGAGTTTTGACATGTTAATATGATCATTTCCCATCACTGGTAGTGTGACCTTCAGCAGTGAGTTGGCAGGCTGCACTGTGACTGTGTCACCTCATGCTGTTGGTTTGATCAGCATGCTGTTTCTCTGTTTAAGCTGTTGCTCTGATATTTAAAGGATTAGTACACTTTTCTCTCTGCTTGGGGCTCCAGCGTGCTGGACGCGGACGGTCTTACCGTGATGGAAGCTGAGCCCATGTACCATGTCTGTTCCTTTCACAAACTGCTCCAGACTCAACTAATTCCATTTAGATGTAGGAAGACTGGAAGACGAAACAAACAAAAATAAACAGGATTGAGATGAGAGTTTCTGAAATGTATCCGGGAAAAAAAAAACGTTGCATGCAACCTTTCGATGAAACAAGCAAAAAAAATGTACTCCTTCAGTCTTCTGTGGTAATAAATCCTTTGCAGTTCAACTAATCACCAGTTTCATATAAAACCAGAAACAGTTCTAAACACTCCGATTTCCATCCAAGCGTTTCCAATACCCGTTGGTGCTTCTGGTGCACTGAAAGGATTAATAGTCCCGTCATCAGCCCTCCTCTAATCGCTCCACTTTTTTTTGCAATCTTCTTTGGGGTTGGAAATATCGTTGTGTCCTCTTTGGTCCCCTTCTATCAAGAGCGGGGATCCTCCTGGAGCACGTAGAGCCGCGCAGCGCTCATCTCCGCAGCGTGGCCGTCCACTCTGCCCGCGGTGCGTAACAATCCATGCGGGAGGAAACCGCACAATATTCACTAAATAAAGGAGAACACAGGAACTAAGTGGTGTTTCTCGGAGGTTTCATGCGTCCGGTCCGCTCTCCAAAAGATGCCACTGTCGTTCCGAGTGCATCCCCCCCTCTGTCAGTGTAGACTGGAGAGAGAGAGAGAGAGAGAGAGAGAGAGAGAGAGAGAGAGAGAGAGAGAGAGAGAGAGAGAGAGAGAGAGAGAGAGAGTCCCCTCCGCAGCCAGCAGGAGTTCATGTACGAGCTCCCCTCCTCTCTGCGTCCGTTCAGCAGCAGCACTCAGCCGGCCAATGCGCCACAATCCTCACGTCCTCCCCGAGGCGCGGAGGGAAACTTCTCCTCCCGGGCACGACTTCCTCCTCACGGACAAAGAGTGTGTGTGTGTGTGTGTGTGTGTGTGTGTGTGTGTGTGTGTGTGTGTGTGTGTGTGTGTGCTATAGAACAAAAAGAGGAATAAATAAAAAAATTACGCACGTGCCGCAAAATTCCTTGCGCGCAATGGGGACGTGGAGGTGGATGAGAACAATATGGCATATAGACTTCTATCAGATCAAACATGGAGAAGACTGCAGAATTAAACAGACTAGTGGGGGGGGGGGGCTTTGTTAGAACTAAGAAGCATCAAAGCTCGTCTTTCATCAGTCTCTCCTCTTAGTGGTTTCTGGGATGTTCCCCTAAAACACAACTTCACTCCACGTCCAACATCTTCACGCATGACATCCTCAGATCTCCATACAAGAAACAGTTAGATTCCTGGGAGGTGTGGTGCATCAAGTGTGTGTGTGTGTGTGTGTGTGTGTGTGATGACAAAGCTGATCAGAGGATGCCCAGGGGACGACTCAGGGGCCTCGGGCTCCCAAAAATAGTCTTGGCTCGCAGCAGACAATATCCATCTTCAGATACTCCTCCTGCAGAGGCAGTGTTGGACCTGGTCCCTGTGTGTGTGTGTGTGTGTGTGAGTGTGTGTGTGTTACTGGTTATTGGCTGGACGATCTCCGCTGCTAATGAAGCGTCCTCCCTCCCAGTGACTCTCCTTTCTGCCGCTCTCTTCCTACACCCCCTTGAGATATTAAGATAAAGACGTGCTGCCGGTCTCCCACGTCCTCCTCTTAATTACATCCCGTCCCAGAGACCGGCCCCCGTTACCTCTTTAAAGTGTTTTTACAGGTAATGCAGACTTTGCAGGAGCCACGCTGACTTCCAGAATGCATGTGGGAGTGAGGAAATCTCAGAACTCTTCTCTACTAATAGGCTCCCGCTAATCTGTTGTACAGAGTGATTTAATGGACTTGGGATTTCAACCCCCCTCCATAACAAGACCTGAAGCTGAGCCACCTTCTTCCTTCCGTACAATCCACTCCCATGAAGCCCACAGCCTCACACTTCTGCAAAACACAACCGGATTCAAAGAAAAACGTCAATTTCTTGGATCTTCCAGTCAATAATATCTGAGCCTAAAAATACAAAAAAAACCTTTATTATTGATCGACGTCGGTTGTTGCTGCCGTTGTCCGACAACTTTGTAAGCACAACCATGCACACATTTTTTTTCTGACGAGGGTAAACTGAAGAGATAAAACAGCCGAGCTTTATGGGAATTATTCAAATGAGGCTTATCAGAAGCCACTTTATGCAACAGAAGGCCCGGTGAATTTACCAGCAGCCTTCCGTTGGTTTAGCACTCCGGCGTGTAGAAGACCGGCAGCATCTCGGAGAAATCCTTTATTCAACAGCAAGCCTTCAAAGTCAGTTTGTTTTTTAATAAACGGAAGTCAATCATTCAGGCCGGAGATATATATTCAGCCTACATTTGTAATTCTAATCAGTTGAGAGGGGGGAGCCATACGTTTAACATGCGGCTCACACGACTCCACGGTAAACACATCGATACACATGCTGCCCTTTTATTTCCAATCGGATCCCCTGATTGGTCGTTCAGCTTCAGTTTAATCACCACGGTTTCTCCAGCGTATTCATCAAGGCTCATCAGGAGTGTATTATACACAAAACAGAGACTCATGATTGAATCCTGTTCATTTGGCTCAGGCCTGATGAACATATTGGGCATTCACCTTCGTACTTCATGTCATTCTAATGACACTGCCACCGCCGCTCCTTTGTCTAACGGAAGGGACGGCGCTACAGCGGGATAAACACTTAGGCTAATGCCTGCTGCCCCGGCGGGACGCAAATTAACCTTATTAGTGATGCATTGAGCAGTTTGTTGGGCTTGAAAAAAAGTGAAAGAACACAATTTATTTGTCATTCAAGGCGGCGTGTAGTTCATTAAGCAGGAACCTGAGTCACAAGAAGAAAAAACATTCTGCTGCTTTTGTGCTACATTAGCTGTCTGGGTCTCTGGTGATAGACTGCCTTTATCCCGGCCCTGCACCTGGAGCCAGCGGGGAAATAATTCATCAGATGATAGCCCGTAAACTACCTGTGGCTTCGCTCTGTTGTTGAGGTGCCGTTGTTAGTTCGCAACGCAGCATGACGTTATTAATAAATATATAAAAACATGCTCTCTCACACTCAAGATCATTTTATAGTGTGCAAAATTACACACGATTAAAGGGAACAATAGTAGAGAAACAAAAGATGACAGTTTATTTCCCCGCTGTGCAACTATTCTAATTTCTTACTAATTTCATTTAAGACAATATTCAATCTTTAAATGTTGAAAAATGTCCATAATTTCTCAAAGTTAATGTCTTCAAATTGCTTGTTTCGTACGATCAACAGCACACCTTTATGATCAAACAGTCCATGTGTGTTGTAGAACATCCAGAAGGTCAGATATGCCTTGTTGCCTGTGCACACGAGGCAACGTGAGCTCCGTGACCTTTGCTGAAGAACGTAAACGCACAATACAACATGCACACCAATAGAATACTCCATGACTTTGTGGTCTTGAATGCAAAGAAAAACGCCCAGTTGAAGGTAAACTCCAAGGTTGCCTTCTTTTGAGGAATTCTAAGTCTTCAACACTGATTTCCCTGTGCAACGCTCCACACTCATCTTCCCCGTGTCTCCTCAACGCCTAAAATTCATCAGTCAATCACGGTGGCTTCATCCATCCAGCAATTAATCTGAGCCCAAGAGGGGCATCTGCACTGTCTCTGAACCTGAACGTCTGCTGAACGGCTACGCCGGTTAGAGAGCACATCGTTCTGTCCTCATGTTTCCTCTTCCTTTCACTTCACCCATCAGTCCGTATGATTAGACACGAAGAATCCCGGTGACTTTGATGCTTCACAGGTGTTCCCGGATTTCAGGGGCTACAACATACCCTCCCGCAATCTGTTCCCTGTGTGAAGTCCAAAAGCCCCCCGGGTTAAAGCGACTGTGTAATTCCTCATTTGACCTCATTACCCACTTGGTAGGGGTGCCACAGACACTGTGGAGTGACACTCTCCGGGCCATGACACTCTCCCTTCCCCCCGATGGGGAGAGTTCGAGTCGCCAATGTCACGACGCCGCAGAGAAACACGGATTCTGGATCAAGGTTGAGAGGGTGAAGCCAGATTCACAGCTGGGTCTGATGGTTTGTGTTGTTTACAGCATCCATCAACAACGCCGCAAATTAGATGCATTAGAATTAATTAAATTTGCATTCGTTAGGAAAAGCCATTGCAATTCAACGTTCAGCAAACCCCAAACAGCCAATCTGTCGACTCAACGTGCCCGTGGACCCAATAAGAGATATTTAGCATTTAAATACCCAACAGAAAATCAGCTAAAGTGTAAATAATGGATTCAACTTGCTCCAAATATTAGCATGCCCAGCTTACTAGCTTACTGCCTACAGTGGCAAGTTATTTCCAAACGCAAGGGGCATACCATTAGCTACATGTTGTGGGGTTTACAGCTAATTGTTAACTAACTATCTGAAGTTGTTTAACTCTTTTACCTGCTGGTGCTGGAGGGGCGTTTTGTCAGGCCGGAACAAAAGATGGCCGCCTCAAGAAGAGCTCTTAAATACAGGAAGTGGCCAATCGGAATGTACCAAGTGCCCACCACATCATGGGGGGGGGATTCAGATTAAGTTATTTTGTTAATTTCTTCCATATTCATTTGTTTGTGCTTTATTGGGGTTGACCGGTAAAAAAGACTTATTTTCCTGTTTTGTTTCTTGTAGATTAGGTGATGTTACCCTTTTTTCGCCTCTTATTGCAGGTGAGGGTGCTGATTTTTTACCTGAGCTGTGTTAATCAGGATATGATTTTATCACCTCTTTCTGGAGACAGCTTTCAGGAGTTTTACAGATAGCATTAGCTTACACTAGCCAGCCACAGTCGAATAAGTCTGCTTGATTATAGTCATTTCAGCTGACAGAAACCCCATTGGCTATAAATAAGAAACCTTCTGTGCAAAATCAAACACTTCTGGTGATAAATTTGTCCACTTTCTGCTGGAGATTCCGCGTATAAGAATAATAAACTGTACGTTGTTTTATTATTCACACTGTGGACGTGTAAAAGTGTACCTGGTTTCTGCTGAAATGCCAGGTGGGCTCGGTGCAGCGCTGAGAGGTGACCTTTTATATTGGCCCACGTTGTTTGAGAAACAGCTCGGCAGCTGAAATCCTCTCACCCTTAAACATCTCGTCTCCAACGCTGTCGGACACCTCGGTGTTTGTGCACGCTACATTTCCTCCAGTTGAACTGCGACTGAATGGCGTTGCTCTCGAAAATGTCACGGAGAAAAGTACGCTCGCTTCGGCGAAGTGAATCGGGATTATACAGGAGGGCGAATAAAATAGAATAAAAATCAGTGGGTTTCATTCCTTTTTCGGCACTACAACATACAAACTACATTTTTTGGATTTCTCTTTCAGTTATGTAACATCACTTGAGCTTTCTCATCTTCCTTACAGGCACTGCTCGGGTGGAAGCTAACCTACTCATTGATATGTGAAGTCCAGTCATTGGTGTGTGACGAATCCAGCTTTCTGGGGCACAGGGCAGCAGTTAATGTCTGTCGATGGAAGAAATGATTTCTTCTAAGTGAAAGAGGGAAAGTTCTTCTTTGAAGTTTTAATTTGAATTTCTTTTTTTATTTTTGTAGAGAAGAATTTCTGGAGCCGCACGGCAGAAGGCACGGTTAGCCATCCCCGTTATTAATCTTTTGTGTTATCTGCAAAAATAAAAAGTACAAATTTCTCAGCTCAGGTTCTAAAATGTTTATGCATCCTGAAATTTGAGTCTGTGACCACAGTCAATAACCAAATATGTTTTTTAAACAGCAACTAGGAAACACACAAAAATATAGACAAATTGGTTCGACGTTGTTGTCATGGCAGCAGTCAGAGATCAACATTCAGACAGTCCCACAGGAAGTATATCACATTAATTCATTAATTTAAAATGCAGATCCAGAAGTGTCAACGTAAAATACCTAAAAAACTTAACAGTTAACCCAACCATGTTAATATTTAATGTACAAGCAACATGTTAGCCTGGCTTGCTTGGTTAGAAGTAAGCTGATGACAGAAAAACAAAATCAGAAGCTATACAAAAAACAATATCTAGAGATCTGACAAGCCAATACTTGCTTGATCTCAGATCAATAGAAACGTGCCAAACATCAAAAACTAGGATCCATCATAGTACCTGATTTTTCAGAGTAGCTACACTCCCATCACACGCATTCAAAAACGAGACACCAAACAACTCAATAATGGAAGAAGACGAATGGACCGACAGTGAAGTCTACAGAGCCTCTGGGCCAAATAATGAGCTATTAGCACAAAGGCTAAGCCCAGTAGTAGCAAAAACATCCCCCTGTGCTGGAGAATGACAGCTGTTTTGCTTGTATTCATATAAAATCGTGGCGTGTAAAAAAAAAACAAAAGTTTTTTATTTATTCTTATATCACTAAAACAGCCAAGAGAGCCTGTGGAAGGTGGCAAGCTCTAGGTAGCAGTGCTAGCTGTCTCACGTCACTCCCAGTGTTCCCTTCGGTGGTGTGGATGCAAACAGAGAAATAAAAACAAGCCTTAGAGGATTTGTAGTTCTCAGGGAAGCTCCCCAGAATGTCAATAAACTGCTATGGAGCTGTGCCAGTAGAAGCTGCTACCGGCAATAGAAACCAACTGCCGGTGCCAAATAAAAACGTTAGTAAACATAATTCAGGTGGCATTACGTTTCTCTTAAAACATATTTCCTGTTGCAAATTAGTACCATTAATAATGTTTTAGGAGACAAGATTGCTCACACATGGTGGCGTTCCCTGGCTGCCCACACCTTAGTGGAATGTGATGTAATAATAGATAATAGTAAAACAGTTGGGAGAATTTCACAGAAAAAATAATTGTCCTTTGCCGAGTTGGAAAACTTGATTTATTAAAATGACTTCCGACTGAAACAGAAACAAAAGGACGTGGCAGCATATGGATTCATGGCAGCCGCAAACGCTGCATATGGCAGTTAAATAATTCATTTCCGAGGCGGCTCTCGCCATATTGCACAAATCTCATAGCATGTACATATCATAAGACGCTGCTGAGAAGCTGTTGGTTGATCATGAATAATAATTCTGATTATGTATAAAAATATATCCACTATGTCCATGTATGTACGTACCCATGTTGTCATATAACGGCCATAATTTGTTTAGCCTTGACTTGCATCATAAGAATGTAATTTGAAAAACATGTATGGTTTTTCTGTTCCACAGCAGCCCCGTCTCTGTAAATACTCGTATGTAGGCTCTTTGTCAACTTTACTGTTTTCCTGCCATTAGGCCCCGTTGGTGTTATCTCACCACTGCAGCTCCGACACAAACGCTGGAGCGCCGGGCAGCAGAAAATAAAGGGGAGGATGGGGGGGAGGGTAAGCGTTAGAGGAGAGAAGAGGAAAGGGAAGGAGAGAGATGATTAATGACGACTGTAGAGAAGATGGCCAAGGTGGTTAGTGAAATTAGCAGAGGCTTAGCCAGCAGCGGACCACGGGGAGCAGAAGGCGCTTCACAGGCGAATAACAACTCAGATCCAGCTTCTGTCTGCAGAGAGACGCAAATCCATGACGTCGGAACACATCTTTAAGTCATCTTTTAAACAAGACGGAGACAGTAGACAGAAATTCCAACATAGACTCAAATGGCAACCCTCGCTAATTAGCTTATCACCATTAGCCATTAGCATTAGAGAAGTAAATGTGCGTTTGACGGCCTCCTACACATCACGGTGAAAGAGTGAGGCTAAAAACTAAAGGTTAAGTACAAAGCGAAAGGTCCGCATCCTCGCCGGATGATGATCCGTGTCGAAGATGCGGAAAGAAGAGAGCAGCATTGTGAAAGATGGATGAACGAAATGCAGAATGAGAAACTGCATTTGTCAGGAAATGTACGATTAGACCCAACGCTGACAGGATCGGGTCGTGATTTAAATCTTAATGGCAGGTACGGCAATCACGAGGGTCAGCAAGGGTTAAAAAAAAATGGAAAGGCAGTCCAAACGGGAGCAAATCCGATGAACGGGCAGGAGATCCAAATGCTCATGAGGTTCAAAGAGGCAGGGCAACATATTTCAGAAATGAGGCTTCCAGTAAGACAATAGATCACAGAAGCCAGAAAGGGCAAGAAGCACTTGGAAACGTTGAGGAACTGGCATGAAGCGGGTGGAAAGGACGCCAGTTCTAAACTGCAGGGCTGATGATAGTGGAAATATGTCTGGAGGTGGGGGGGCATATGTCATGTGAGCAATCTGGAAGATGGACCCGCGATACCATTGAGTTGAGAATTGTTATGGCTTCTGAAGTAATGCTATGCTAGCATAAATACCTTAGGTAGGGAGCGATCTACATTAACAGCCTGCAGTACTTTACACATTATTAAAAGACACCAGCAGCTTCTTTCTAAAGCTTTGGATCGGATAGAGAAATCCATTTCTTGACAGATTTTCCCTTGGTGAGTGTTCATCACACCAAAGCTTCAAATCAATTGAAATAATCAGCAAATTGTAATGGACCAACAACAATCAATGAGGACAGCTATCCCTTTTAGGCAACCTCCAGGGGATCAATGCTTTTAATTGTGCTGCGCTACACATAATTCTGGGAGTTTTAATCAATCCTTTCAGCATTCAACTAAACCTCATCAGCAACAGAGTTTTGATGTTAACAGAAGAGATTAATTGCTTAGAGGCTACAAACATGTCATGTTGTACAGTAAAATCCAACACATTGCACAACTAATAAACACCTGAGCAGTTGAGTGGAAAACATTTGTTATTATGTTACAATATTATTACAATACAACTATCTAAATATCAATAAATACATCCCCCTCTAAATATGAGCTACACAAAGCCGATTTTATTCAAAATGACTTCATTAAAACTACCTATTAAGATTCAGCATTATAGATGAGAGGGAATTAAAAATAAAATACAAATCTTGTCATCAGGGATTATCATGTATAATCTCTATTTCTTCTGGTTAGGATTATCCAAATCATTAACCCAGTGCTCCCAGTGCTGCAAGTAACAATAAATCCCACCATCATGAGAGCAATACAGTTAATGTATTTACTATTTGACTTGAGGGTTGGCTCTTAATTAATGCAAAATGTTATTTGCTAATTGCTTATTTGTGCTGACGGGTACTTTTTCCTCCGTCCTTCGTATTGACAGCTCAGAGCCCAGGAGACCGCGGCAGCAGCAGCCTTGCTGGTCCCCAGTGCCGCTGGTCTGTAATGAGTTGGTGTCACTTAAGGTGGAATGTTTCCAGTATATAGCTGAATACCGGTTGGATAGGCCGGGCCTCAAGGCCGGCGCTGGCCACCGGGGACTCGGTGTGATTATTTTTGAGGCGTGCAATCAGAAGTTTCTAATTAAATTTGACGGCAAAAAGACAAACAGCCGGTTTACTGCTCCATGCATCATCTTCGGTGGTGCAGTGCGGGCAACGAGCACATAACGTCGGCAATTAAAATGCAGGGAAGTTGATTTGTTGTGGTGGCGGTCGGTTTCACTTAATTCAGGATGATAGTTGTTGGGAATTTGGTGATTTTACGCTAAAAAGGGAGATAAGGAATCTGAATGAGAGTAAGTCTTCATGTGCTGCCACTTTTCTAGCACTTGAGAGACATGAATTGGAGATGGATTTAAGAATATATCTATTTATAATGCAGAGCACACGGATTCCTGACATTTGACTTCCTATGTGTCAGCCCACAGCTGGTCTCTCTTCCCACGTGCAGGTTAAACTGCAGACCAAAGGGGAGCAGATCTTATTCAGCTGCAGAAGGAGCCCGGGTCCATTTCCGGGCTGGAATATGTTTATTCAGTTCTGGAGACTCCTTGGCTGTAATCAGCTTGCATAAATCTCTTTGATGATAGCCACTAGAACATCTGCTGGAGCAATAAAAAAATAAAAAAAAAAAAAAATCCAGGGAGGCAATAAAATGTCTGCCTGAACATATGCTAATGTAGATGTGAGTTCTAAAAAGTTTATCCCAAAGTAATCGCCAAAATGTGACCACGTTGTCTATGAATCCACGTATGATCATATGTAATGTCACATAGCAGCATGATGATCACCATGAAAGCACGATGAGGTTCCCTAGTCGAGTTTTCTCTCTCCGTCGTTCCTTTCACTACAAACACGTGAGATCACGACGCGGCGCTTAACAGACGACCGCACGCTCTATACCTTTAATCAAACCTGAAACGATTCATCAGACGTGTGTAAATCAGTTTGTCTTACTAGAAAGATAGAATCATGTCATATTATTCAATGGTAAAATGGTAAAAAACATCACCTGACTTTTTTTTTTTTTTGCATTTCTAAACCCACTAAAACAAATTAACCCTAATTTGTATTTGAAATAAGAACCTCTAACATGACTTGAAACCAGGAGATTTATATATTTGATATTCATTTTCTTTAACATGTTGTTTTGCCTGTGTGAAAGAACAACATTGACATATCATCACCTTCTAAGTTGAAGAGTGCGATACCCATTAAAAACATGCCTCTTCAGGAAAAGGCTGACTGTGTATTGCTGTTCGCAGCTTTCTCGGAAAAACCACTCAAGCATCTCGGTTTGTTATGTTTGTAACTTTGGGTCAATGCTGACTGTGCAAACAACATCTCCGTCTTGGAGGCTCTGATTGGAGAAGATCTGGAGTAAAACAGAAGGGAAAAGTCGAGCGTTGAGAGGATACACATTTACATAGATTGTTTTTCTCTTGTCATGTCTCAGGCCGTTTTAAATGTGTGAGAGTGGTAGCGCTTGGGTGTCTGTGACCCGATAATTGATCCATTTGGTGTGTGTGAAGCCCACCCGCTGCGCCGGCTGCGAAGATGTGGCTTCAGAAAGCTATACACGGCGCTGTAATCTCCCTCCGTGTAACAGCAGAAGCCCTGCTGAGGGCTGAGGAACAATTTGGATGCCTCGCTTTCAATTTCAGCCTACGCTCTCGCTCAAACGGGACTGCCGATGCATCTTCGTACAAGAACCCCTGAGAAAAACGAAATAATAATAATAAAAACTCTGTTGTTAACCTAATCCAGCACATTTCAGGGGAATGCAAAAAAAGGCACTGTGCAAATTGTAGGAATATTGTGTGAATTATTAATTTGCTTTGTCTTTCAACAAACACAATGCGATCACCTCCGGCGACGCGGGGGAAGCCTCTGAATTCATCGTTTTTTAGCTGAAATGTGTTTTCTAAATTTCTTTGCTTGCATGTATTTAATTTCTACGCAATGGCAAGCTCCCACAATGCCTTGGGAATGTTGTAGAGACAGACGGGGGGAAGGTAAATAATTGTGTATGCAGGAAGTGTGTGATGCAGATGTGTTTGACACAGCGGTGGAATAGATGCCTGATTAGAAGGGAGACTCCAGACTCACTATGACTCCCGGTGACTGGCGGGGTGCGAGGAAGCTTCCTGGATCCATGTCCCGGGGCCAGCTTTGTGGGGGGTAGCAGAACCTCATGTACCCAAAACCCCCAAAATTACCCAAAAGACACTACACTGTATGTTCATCTCTTGTGTATTGCCTATAAATCTGCTTTTACGCTGACGTCTCCACAGGTGCACACAAACACGACTGTTTATACCATTAAATGCATATTATTGTTTACGGGCTGCTGTTAAGTTTTATCGGTTATGACATACGTGCTGTGCCGACCTACTCCAGATTTTGCACCGACGTGCTGATACGCTCGGAGGGGTTCCCCCTCAGTTTGATTCAAACGTGTGCATGCGTGCGTATTCCAGCCCAATCTTCTGCACGCCGCTCTCTCAAGGCCACATCATTATAGTAAGAGGGCTGTAATTAGTGAGCCCATGCATATTAAACAGCACCCCGCATCTCCAGACCCGAAAGCCTTGAATAAAAAACACAACTCAATTGCAGCCAAATAAGCCACCGCCGATGTCCAGAAGGTTCCACATATTACCCGCCGAGCATCGAGGGTCATTAGATACCAAAAAAAAACTGAAATCAGAGGTTTTCTCTCTCAAGCCCTTCCATCTTTTATTGCTTGAGTAGGATTAGAAGAAAAAAAGAAAGAACAAAGAGGGAAGAGAGTCCTCGGAGCCCTATTAAATGTGAGACAAGTGAAAGCAGAGATATGACAGCTGAAGGTGCCGTCTGTGCTTTTCTGTCCCCGGGCTGCACTCGACAGGACGGAGAGGAAACCAAGAGACACTTTTAAACGCGATGCCTTTCACATTACAGGGTGACACGCTCCATTTAAAAGTTTCATGACTGAGAGACCATCGATATAAAAAGAAAAATGCATACGCACTACATTTATGTATGACGGCGTATCAGTGCCACTCAAAGGAACTGAGAGAGAGGGGCAATATTCGGAGAAAAAAAGTCGCAAGTTTATGAATAAATATAGCCAATATAAAACAAGTTGCTTGGTTCTGCTAACAGAGGATGTTTGCCGTTGCTATGACAACAAGTGAAAGCTAATGCTAGCTTCTTAGCCCAACCACCCTGATCAATAAACACCCATAAGATGACAGTTTTTCCTCATAGGGAAGTTAGCTAGCATAGATGCTGGTTGTTAGCATGGTAATAAATTTGTAAATTTGTTCTCTGAATATTGCCCCTCTCTATCGGCTCCGTTTTTTTCCTCCTACATACGCCGCCGTAGTTATGGCCACATGGGAGACGAGTAAATCCTGAGATTGAGCCGTTGAGCGTTTGCTCTTTCAGATGTTGGAGAGCCCCCCGCCCATATTTATTACCTCCGCAGACCTTCACACACCATCATACTCACTTTATTGGGGCCAAAGGATGTGGAGTTGGGGGGTCTGCTTGTGATTTACAAGCCTTTTGTCTCATTCCCTTCATAGAACCTGACAGCGACACGCACCAGCAGGTAGTGGCAATCAGCACAGCAGCTCTACAGCCATCAGACATTTCTTCAGTTCATATGCAGCATCTCTGTGTGCGAGGCCATATCCACAACAATACGCTTTCATTGATGCTTCAACATGTGTGACGTACTGGATAAGTGATCCTTTCATAAGAGATGGAGCTGTGTCGGGGGTTAAGATAGAGATTTTTACGAAGGCATATCAGGGCCACTGTAGTAAAAAAAATGGAGCCGAGGGAGGTGGGCAATATTCGGAGAAAAAAAAGTTTCAAAAGTTGGGCTAAGATGCTAGTGGTAGCATCTTATCCCAACCGCCCCGATCAATAAACACCCATAAGATGACAGTTTGTCCTCATATAAATAAAAGCAACAATAAGCATCAACATCATCACCCTAAGGACCTTAACGAGTATCAATAAATGTCATTTAAAGGACAGATGGCTCCATTGTAATGAGATAATGATGCCTTCTAGTCTTTATTTGACCACCTGAATGCACCAGAAACCATCAGTAAACCTTCACAAATAAGTCCTCACATTCAACAGGGTTTCCATAATGATAACGTTGCCCATAAAATAAAATAATGCACACTCAGTTTCAAGTGGCAGCGAGTTAATTTCCCTTCTGTACAGAAGCAAATGGAAATCAGAGCCGCCTGGAGCCGCAAATACAACATCAAGCGATTTGTAGGGTAAAACATGTACGCTGGTATTTTATTTTTAGGACAACTACTGTATCATTTGGAAGGAACAATGTCGAAGCAAAATTGTGCACAATAATAATCTGCATAAATTACATTTGTGTTTCTACAGCGTGCTGAACAAGCTGCTCGTGAGGCTGGACTTTAAAGGCAGCGTTGACTATCACTGCAGGTACATTCTTACATTTCACCTTGTTCCTAAGATGATTACTATTACTGTAAAGGAAAACTATCCCGATGTAATTCGTGCTATCTGAACTGTGACGTTTTAATTCATATATCGACATCACAGCGACTCCAGGAAGCCAGGATTTTTCTTTGTGAATCAAAAGAAGGAAAAAAGCTTCTTTCCATGCTTCCCTTTCCCTTTCACACACACAGCTTCCCATTAGTAACTAGGTTACGCACACAAACACCTGGAGGTTTGAAGGTCTCGAGTCATTACGGCGGCTGACTCACGCTGGAGCTGGAGCTGCTTGTTAAGTCATAAATGTCTCAATGGCAGCATAGACCTCTTCCATCGCCTTCCGATCATCCCTCCCTCGGCTTCGTTCTCCACAAAGTACACATCAGAGTGCACATAGAAAGCTTTCCACCACCTTGGAGGAAGAACATCCTCCATCTCCACAGATTGTGTGTGATACAAGAGTAAAGAATAAACACAGGGCCAGTATCGCCAATACTGATACGTTTTAATAATTAAGGTGGATGCATCAATTTCATGCCCTGAAGAGTTTTCGTGATTTTTCAGAATTTGGGCAAAGTACAGTAAAAGTACAATACAGAAATGAAATTAGAAAATCACTCCACCACGAATGTTATAAAAGTACACTGTGTATTCAGGAGACGAACAGAAAGTCTCAATCTCATTACACTGGTAACGATCAATATCAAAACCAGCGTTGGTATCGATGTTCGGATCGATCCGCCCACCACTAATGGATGAAGCTGATAATAAATAAAGAATCCCACTCTTTGAGATCACATCATAATAATGGTAACTATTAAATGACTACAGCGGAGCAGTGACGACGGCTGTAATGAGCCGACAGTTTAAGATGAATGGCTGTTTCCATCATTGCCTACAGAGTTGTTGTAGTTTCTACATGACGAATGTCTTCGTTGAAATGTTCCTGTAATCAGCCGACTAATTGAATTCATCACTCAACTCGCTAACGGCATCTAGCTGCTCTCTTACTTCCTCACTAAGGTGTCCAGTGAAAAACAAACTATTTAATGACATTTTCTAATACTGCACCATCAAAATATGGAATCGAGAAGCAAATATGTATTTTTTTTGTTCAGCTGTCAATATAATTTGTAAGCCTGGAATGAGCTCATTATCGACATTTCTAATTAAATGCGACTTCACTAAAAAACACGTACATGTTTTGGGCAATCTCCAGAAAACGTCTCTCAAGTTTTATCGGGTTAAACATCACCTTTTTTTAGGGTTGAAGTGTGAGATCAAGTAAAATATTAATATATGTATTAAGATATGCAGTATTGGAGGAATTGTTGAGGTTTCCAGTCTTCAACTTTACTTTTTTGGTTCACCATAGAAATCTCTACAAACCCAGCGTACATTTATGTAGTTTGAGAGCTGAGCTAGAAGGAGGATGACCCCCATCCATCAGGTTCAAATGCATTCAAATTGTGCACAATTGTGCAAATGGCCAAAAAAATAAGAAGAAGATAAAAAAAAGATATGCAGGTTTAAAGAAAACTCACCTGCAGCCTTGCTGCCGGCAGTAATGGATGGAGCGTCAGAGAGGAGTGATGTGGGAGCCACCTCCTTCCTCCCGATGGAAGTGCTGGAGAGGATTTGTTTCAGAAGAATAAAGAGAGAGAGAGAGAGAGGTTAAATTGATTAGTCTTGCAAGTTGTAAAATAAATTGGTTTGGCTATAAGACATTCAGATTTTAGAAATTCAAATAAGATTCACCTGGAGACCTGATTTTAGGAGAAGTGGGTTTTATTCCAGAATATCACATGTGCATACTTATATAGGGTTGGAATAAGTCTACTTTTATAGCACCAAACAAATGCATGAATACATCTGTGTAATTATGACTCATAATATAGATTATTGCACCTGGTCAAAAGTGATTACTGATGCATTTAAATAAGAATAAACAGAGGATTGTGTCTGGAAACTAAATATTCCAACTTTATGGGCGACCCAGTATAAATATCAATATCTACGGAGGACATGAACCCGAATGAGACACATTTGGAGAAACTGAGCTAGTAACTTATAACTCTGCATTGGGGAGCAATAATCCAACGGGTGATTGTCCTTCAGAGACGGTTTAAATAATAGAAGATGTTTATGGCCCACAGTGGGAATCATAAATAGGTCAACTTCCAACAGCAAGAAACACGCCGTGATGATGGGAACATAAATCCTTAAAGGTGATATTTGCAGTTTGTTCACCACAATCCTGCTTTTTTGGAACGAAGAACCACATTTCTTTTTTTTTTTTGCCAACCTTGTTGTGAACTTTGGGGTTTTTGGAGCATCTCTTATTCATGAGCCTAATTGCTCGCTTCTCTTACTCATGGCCAAAAGATAAAAACATGTTCATAACCAAAAACATGGAAAAAATAGAGGGAAAGAAGTAAGAAAGAGGAGACGAGCAATAACTTGTGACATAATCATTCCCCCGAAGGCTGGCTTCTGAAATCGCTGACTCAGCGGTCTGTGGACACTCTCTATTAATCGTTCTAGAACAAATGACTACTAATCAAACGGGCAACGAGCGGTATCTGAGTGGTGAGGTTCGGACGGAGATAGCTCCCTGAATAATTAAGTTGTCATTGGAAAAAAATGTGAAGGGGCTTGAAACGTCCCTTGTGTATCATTTATTAGGCATCTGTAATAAGATAAATTAAAATAAAAATAACAAACCGGAGAGTGAAATGAAGTGATATGATGATAGAATCAAAGCTTTAATCCCAACACTCAGCCGGAGATCATTTCTGTAACAGCTGCATCTTTTTGTTTGATTTACAAACAGAGCGTTATTCAATTCATGAATCAGGTTTAGTCTTCATAACTAAATGATCCAATAGGAATGTTTCCAAACTTATCATATTATTATCATGTTATTATCATATTGTAGTGGTCTGAAGCTTAACTCGTAATCAGAGGAACAAACGTCCACATGACTGATGTTAAAAAAGGGATTATAACAAGGTATCTTCTTACAGGAGGGCTCAAAGTTAAGCTCGCTAATCAATAAACTGTTATTCATAATAAAATCATGTGACTAGGTCATTAATTTGAGCCTCAATGAACAAAATCAGCACAAAAGAACTATTTCTCTTAAAGCGACAGTTACCTACATTACTGTTCTGAAGCTAACACAGTGTTAGCCATCAGACATACAGGTTTGCATTCCTTGATTATTATTATTTACAAGTGAAATATAAATGATATTTCTGATGAAATTAAACGTTAATCCACCAGCATTCGGTTCAGACTTAGCGTCGAGTTCTCATTCAGACATGAGCCCAACATTTAAAGTTGAGCTATCTAACCATAATTTTAAGTGTTTGAAGAAGTTAAGTAGTTTTTATTCCTATTAAGGCAACTTTGAACAAACAGCTGTCAACTGTGTTTTGTGCAACTGGAATACAAGAAATACAAAAAATACATTCATGAATTGTGAAATGTATTCAATGCAGAGAGACAGAATCATGAATAATTAATTGAATGATTAATTAACGGATGTTTTTGCTCATTTTCTTTTTTGACTGCTTTATTGGACGTGCCATGCAAATAGACACTTAGTTGTTAATTGTTTTGAAATACCTATTAATCTGCTGTGATTAACCGCCGGTTGAGTAATTAATTAATAATGTGGCATGAGGCTCATATCTGCTGGCCGAAGATCAGCACACGCAGAACAGCAACCCAACGCAAATAAATGAGCGAAAAGCCGGAAACAATCAGTGTCCAGATATTCTGAACACCATGCAGTTGATTTTGTCAAGGTCCGACTCAAGACGCCCCCCCTCCTCATTTTGATACAGCTGAGCTTCGTGTCGGAGCTAAAAGGAAAAGAGGATTTGTCGAGGTTTTCCGTCTGAACGACTCTTTGACATAAAAGCCGTTTTATGGTACATTAGTGTCAGAGGAAGCACCTTCACCTGGACACACTCTCTGTTACACACTCACTCTGAAACTTGTGTGTCCTTCATGTTCTTTCCAACATGACCATTTTTCTACTAAAGTCAGATTTTTCATGTTATACTTTTTTGGGGGGTTCTAGATAAAGTCAAACCAGGTTCAGGTCTTTGGGTTCTGCTCACTGGGACTCAGGACACATTTAGAACCCTTTATCCCCAGATTGTATGTCTATGTGCCAATGTGGGAGGTAATAGTCTTTATGTCGGGAGATAGAAAGTATGGGTGGTGGATGGGGGTGTAGCACTATTTTTACCATACTGTAATTTCCACATGCGGATGTCGTAGAAAGTAAGAATTCCAATTGCTATCACAGAACGAGGGTTACACTATGGCAACCTTCCTCACTGGTACATGCATCCCTGCTGCTGCCAGGAGACCACATTGAATGTACCGTATACCCCGCTGCTCTTCTGGGAATAGCTGCCACATGTCTCCACTGAAGACAATAAAAATACCCAGATTTGAAATTAAAAGAATGAGTTTTCTGGTGTAATACATGAAAATCCACCTCGATCCCCCCGTTGAGGGAAGGAAAAGCCTCGCCGCGTATGAAAGAATCTTCTCCTGAAGCCGGGCACGGCGCCAAGCACAATGTCTGCTGGCAGCGGCGGCAGCCCGAAGGATTCTCACTGTTTATTTAGCTTCTTTTTATGTTTGGCACACGGGAGACAAAGAAAAGGGGATTCGATTCAAGAAACGCCGAGGAGGTCGATGTTTGAAACGTGGCAATTAACCTGCGGCGGAAGATTTTTTGATGCAGATTTTTTGAGGAAGTTATAAACTCCTTCCCCGCTGGTTGGTTCACTTTGACAGGATCGGGGAGGGGAGGGGGAGGAACCCTAATTATAGAGCGGATGCAAATGGCTTTAACAACAAGGAAGACTTGGAAGAAGTTAAACAACACATTAGCAAAGGAAGTTTTGTAGTAGAGTTGTAAAAATAAATCAAACAGGGAAAGCAATTAATTCGAGCTGCGTTTGAAGTCATTCGAGTGCAGCTCTGATGTCACGGCGCTCCGTATTGCCAACAGCAAAGCATATTTACACAACGCTGCTGCTGCCATCACAAGAGTACAATCCTAGTGGTGGTGTGAGATTTTTAGTTGTATATTACACTCTGACAAGATCTTCCATTTAAAACAACCGTCGGCGTATTGGAGTCTTCCTCGCCTGCAATTCTTGGCTGCGGTATCCGTGACGACGAGCCCAGATAAAGTGAAGTTAATTAAACACCTTTACTTGCCCCCTGATTAATGATGTTGTTTCTTTTTGACGTCGATCATCTGAGGCCGCCCCCTTCGGGAGTCAGGACGCAGATACGAGGAAGGTCAAAGGGCAACGTGTACTCGGCGGTGGCGTCACGCTCGGCGAGGCTCCCACCTATTTCCTGTTCGACAACGCCGCCATTAACCTTCAGTCACGGCTATCTGATGGCGAAGCCCGTCGGAGCGGCGGCTCATTTGCTTAATAAGGACCCCGATCTGAGAGTGAGGGATGGAAAAGAGGAAGTCAGTCAGCAAAGAACAGGGGGGAG
Organism: Chelidonichthys spinosus; assembly: GCA_029853015.1. Lineage (NCBI taxonomy): Eukaryota > Metazoa > Chordata > Actinopteri > Perciformes > Triglidae > Chelidonichthys > Chelidonichthys spinosus. The sequence goes on from CM056837.1 coordinate 20,815,639, forward strand.
TGAGGTGTGTCCTCGCCTCATTAACACACAGGGATGGTGTGTGTGTGTGTGTGTGTGTGTGTGTGTGTGTGTTGTGTGTCAGCATCTGCTCAATGGATACATGAAATGGCTAGCAATGCAGTTTATGATTGAAATTGCTCCATGCAACTGAAAACCCAATAAAACCATATTTGCTAGCTGAATTTCTGAGACCTCTATCTTATCAACATGATCAATACTTTCCTTAAAAATCTGTAGTATATGACCTGACACATGTATTCTGTCCTCTAGTGGATTATCATTCCACTGCAGGCAGTGGATGGGCGTTTTTGGGGGCCTTTTCAAAACACACATTTTGGCGGGAAAATCATCCATACACTTTTTGGCGGGAAAATCTTTGCTAATTTGCCACAATTTATGGTAAGAATAACATTTATATTTTAATTAATTAAAAAATATATATTCTGTATTGAAACAACATTTAATTACTTAATTATTAATTATTTATATTACAGTTAAATCGTGTTAAAAATTTGCAAAAATGTTTTTGGGAATTTTCTTAAAAGTTTTAATAATAATCTCAGTTCCAACAAATTTGAATTTTCTGGCTATGTTTTGATGTGTCAAGCTTTACAGGTAAAGATTCTGGGCGACTTCTACTCTTGAAGTGTCTTCCTTGAGGTTTCTTCCTTTTTAGTTATTTGATGCCGAGTTCAAGAGTCGGACCGTTACCTCACTAATAAGACGCCAGCGGCACGCCGTCTGACTGCTGCTGAGGTTTTGTCACAGACAGACGCAGATATTCGTCATCAGCCCAATCTGCCTCTTGACGCCTGATGAATCGGCGGTCCGCGGCGGAGACGCCGAAGGCAGGCAGCCACGGTGCTGCAATTATCAATCATGCACGCCGTCGGGGTCACGCTCATATTTCAATGCTGCTGCTGTCAAAGGGGATGGATGTCACGCAGGTGGATTGATACATAGTAAAAAGGCCCTGCATGCACTTATTGTCCGATTCATCTTCAAAAAAAGTAGCAACGACTCCTTTTTTTTCTCCCCCCAGAAAACAAACGTCATGTGAAACATTGACAGTGATCCATGAAGTACGACTGCATCAATTACATTCACCACAAATCACCAAGCAATTGAGTCTCCCGCCACAAAGCTAGACCCGAGGCGGACTATGTGACTCCAGAGAGGTTCTCAACGTCACTTAATCCTGGACCAAATGTCAAGTATGACAGTCGGTAAATAACCCTATTATAGTCCTCTAAAAGCAGCAGGAGTGGAGAGACTACGTTGTTATCTGAGCCTCGTTTTCAATTAGTTACGTTTTGTATGAGAAGTTAATGGTGTCTGTAACACCACTGAACATTTGTTCATCCAAAGTCACATAATGAAGCCAGAATGAGCAAATCAAAGTTTAACTGACATCAAACAAGAGAGCTGGAGAGGCAGAGGTCTCTAATTACGTTTCTGGCGTGTTATGAACCTTTAAACGTGGCTACATCACAGACACTAGCTTTAACGACGTCTCTGATGCATTCAGGTGTATCTCGCCGTCCTTACGCGACATTGAATGAACTAAAAATAGTGTGAGCAACCTGCTTATTGCCAGAGAGTGCAAGAAAAGTTAAGATAGATGTGGGCGTCGGGGAAGGGTGTCAGAAGCCCTCATACAAAGTAATAGGACGGCCGTGAACAGGGAGTAACTGACTGAAATAGTCTTTATCATTTGTCTTCTGGTTTCTCCTTGTTACGCTGGCCTGGGAATAAAAAAGAAAGGTATTCAAAGGTTATACAAAAAAAGGGCATAGGCAGAAATAAATGAATCCACTTTGAGGTGAACTTGAAAACGTTGTCATCAGGTTGGAACTTAAGACGGAAATTGCCAACAAAGTAATTCTGAAGTGCTGTTTAATGATGATTAACAAAATCAGATAAATCTTCCTACAATGGCGTATTAAAGCCGTTGTAGATTAAAAAAATGGGGCAGAGAGAGGGGAAATATTCAGAGAAAAAAGTGGTACATTTACAAGAAATTAGTCAAAAATTTATGAGATTCTCAAGTCTCAAATTTACAAGAAAAAAGTTGCAAATTTACCAGAAAAAAATCACAAATGTGGTTTCTAAGATTCTAAAGTCACAATATTCAGAGAAAATACAAGAAAATACAAGAAATTAGTTGCAAATTTATTATATTATGAAGTCTCAAATTTACGAGAAAAAAGTTGCAAGATAAAAGATTATAAAGTTGCAAATTTACAAGATTCTAAAGTCACAAATTTAGTTGAATCAAATCCCAAATTTACGAGATTACAAAATATACAAATTTGCGACTTTTTTCTCTGAATATTGACCCGCTTCAGCTCAGTTTTTTTTTTCTACAATGGCCCTATTTCCCCTTCGTAAATACATATTGGCATCATTCATGCTACATTATGAGCTTTGGAGGAACTCATAATTGTGGCGTTGCCATGACGTCACACAGCCGCCGAGCTCTTTTACCCACGTTGCCTTTTGTTCCTTGCGCCGGGGGGCGATTATGAACATTACAGTTCCCTTTCATTCTGTCAAACGCAGTCATATGCAGAACAATTTGATGTGCTTTATTCACGACTCAATGCAGCCTGATTACACCGTGTTATAATGGTTTTGATAAGATAGATATTAAATGTGAGGATGACACCTGCAGTGTCCTCGCGTCTTCACTTCTTATTACCTTTTAAATAATAAGAGGATTTAATGCATAATACAAAACTGGTAGATTTTAACATTTCTCGTCCATGCTGGGGGGAAACCTACAACTTTTTTGTTCTCACATTAATATTTCAATATCTCATTTGTGCCCACTGCCTGATCCAGATCATGCCTTACACTCTTGGTGACATATTTCTGATCTGCTTCATGTATAACAAGATGAGAGAGGCGGCAATATAATGCTCTTATTCGAAGAAGAGAGCCAGTAAAAGACCAAAGGTGAAGTCCTTAAAACAATTATATTATACTATGATGTGCAGACTCATTCATATTGTGTATTTCATAATAAATGTACTATTAACTAGGTCATTAAAGTTAGAATCCTCTAGATTTTCATGACATCAACCCCCACTTTTTGACCCTATAGATTATGATCAGAATTTGCTCAAGGCCATTTGATGCCTGTCATCCACGATATAGAGGTTTCTATTGGTTGTGGCAGTCTGCCTTTACTGGATTAAGATTGGATTAAGATCTAAAAATGGGGGGGAAAGCAATGTGTTTTTATATTCTGGCATGGAGATGATCACAAAATGTGGATTATTCATATTTGGTCTAGTTTTCTATAATTGCCTTGGCAGTTCTGCTCTTATTGTTGTTGTGTCACACACTGGGACATCTGTTTCCCTCCCTACATGCCTTCCAATCCTCATTCTCCTCGACATCATCTGGAACGGCACCGGACCATCTTCCACATCAGGGTTAAATCCTCCATTTGATTGCAATTGACATAATTATTCTGATAATGTCTTTCCAAAATAGCAATTAAGAGCAGCGAAGCCACGGGCAACCAGAGGAGACCAAACTGGGAAGGAGGAGGAGAAAAAAAAACAGAAAAGAGGAAGATTTTTTTTTTTTTTCGGGGGGCCAGCCAAGCAGCAATTGCTCTGCACAGTTGAGCAGTGGAGATAAGCCACAAAGCAGATGCCTGCATATCAAGTGCTTGCCTTAGTTGCCACAATTCCAATAGCTGACTCACAGCTCTGGGGCACAGTGTGTGTGTGTGTGTGTGTGTGTGTCACTGTGTCGGGGTCTCAGTGTTGGTAGGATTAGGAGGTGTTGAAGACAGAGGGGGGAAACGTTTTTGAGAAGGGTCATGGTCTGGTTAGTACCTCTGCCACGGGAAACAAGGACGGGAGCCATCAGTCATTCATCGGAGATGCTCGGCGACACACATCGGAGCGCTCCACGCTAACTTAGACGAAGGGCTGATTGAAGAACGTGGTGCTGACGTGTTGGATGTATAGGCAGCTCTGCACTCTCATTCTCAATGATCATTTATTTGATTTATCTGTCTCCTGCATTGAAGCTTCCAATCATGTTTGCAGTCTGTAGCCACGTTTCATGGAAGACAGAATATTTACAACACTTTTGTTTTACTGTGCAAATTTAATTTGAAACACTTGATGGGAAGGAATAATAAAAACTATAATTATTATTACACAAAGTCATTACCAAATACATGCTTTGTTCAGTACAGTATTGTTTACCAGTATTTCTGGTATTCCCAGTCTTAAAGCCGGCCCTCCATCCAGCAGACCCTTCACTCCCTGGACACAACCTGAACAGAGCAGTTCTCCAGAACCACCAACGACACAAGAACACTTTCCTCCTACTGGCCGTCACCCTGATGACACTCGCTCACCATGATAACTGGTTCTACAGGGTTAGGGGGTTACGGTCAGGCCTCGGACCAGTGTTTAAAACTGCCAGCAGACACCCGTTCACCGTGATAACTGGTTCTGCAGGGCTAGGGGGTTAGGGTTAGGTCTTAGACCAGTGTTTAAAACTGCCAGCAGACACCCACTCACCCTGCCAGCTGGTTCTGCAGGGCTAGGGGGTTAGGGTTAGGTCTTAGACCAGTGTTTAAAACTGCCAGCAGACACCCACTCACCGTGATAACTGGTTCTACAGGGTTAGGGGGTTACGGTCAGGCCTCGGACCAGTGTTTAAAACTGCCAGCAGACACCCGCTCACCGTGATAACTGGTTCTGCAGGGCTAGGGGGTTAGGGTTAGGTCTTAGACCAGTGTTTAAAACTGCCAGCAGACACCCACTCACCGTGATAACTGGTTCTACAGGGTTAGGGGGTTAGGGTCAGGCCTCGGACCAGTGTTTAAAACTGCCAGCAGACACCCGCTCACCGTGATAACTGGTTCTGCAGGGTTAGGGGGTTACGGTCAGGCCTCGGACCAGTGTTTAAAACTGCCAGCAGACACCCGCTCACCCTGCCAGCTGGTTCTACAGGGTTAGGGGGTTAGGGTTAGGTCTTAGACCAGTGTTTAAAACTGCCAGCAGACACCCACTCACCCTGCCAGCTGGTTCTGCAGGGCTAGGGGGTTAGGGTTAGGTCTTAGACCAGTGTTTAAAACTGCCAGCAGACACCCACTCACCGTGATAACTGGTTCTACAGGGTTAGGGGGTTAGGGTCAGGCCTCGGACCAGTGTTTAAAACTGCCAGCAGACACCCGCTCACCGTGATAACTGGTTCTGCAGGGCTAGGGGGTTAGGGTTAGGTCTTAGACCAGTGTTTAAAACTGCCAGCAGACACCCACTCACTGTGATAACTGGTTCTGCAGGGTTAGGGGGTTACGGTCAGGCCTCGGACCAGTGTTTAAAACTGCCAGCAGACACCCACTCACCCTGCCAGCTGGTTCTACAGGGTTAGGGGGTTAGGGTTAGGTCTTAGACCAGTGTTTAAAACTGCCAGCAGACACCCGTTCACCGTGATAACTGGTTCTACAGGGTTAGGGGGTTAGGGTTAGGTCTTAGACCAGTGTTTAAAACTGCCAGCAGACACCCGCTCACCGTGACAGCTGGTTCTACAGGGTTAGGGGGTTAGGGTTAGGTCTTAGACCAGTGTTTAAAACTGCCAGCAGACACCCGCTCACCATGATAACTGGTTCTACAGGCTTCAATATACGGCAGCTACACTTGTTACTCAATACTGTAGAAGCAATAAACCTGCAAGATGAGATTTATCCATTATATTCCTGAATGATGCATGCCATCTCCTCTCCACAGTGCCATACACACCGTTTTCCTCATAAAGATTGGCCTTTCACCAAACAGTACGGCAGTTAAGTAAGTAAGATCTGACCGCAACCAAACAAAATGCCACTTTTAGCGTTTCACTGTCAATCACCTGATTGTTTTCCATCACCAAGGTTGTTTGTGAAATTGTGAAATATTTTTACGAGTCTCTTTATTCCAAATCGATGACATTCAGCTTCTGAGGGATAGAGCAGCTGGAGGGTGGAGTGGTGGACGGGGCTCCGATAAAAGCAATGTGATGTTTTATCTTCTAAAAGGGACGAGGAAAATCACCACAGAGGGGAAAACTCACTGTGTGGAGGTTACTGTTGGACATTACAATGACAGAAATAATAACTACTACTTAGAACAGGTCTACACTGCTGACTCAAATGAACAGTTGCCACTCTCTTATTGATTTAGACATTCTTTTTACTGTGTTTGTGTGTTAAAGGGACAGATTGCATGTAATGTAAAGTCTCCCACTCTGTGATTTTTCCCTGAAAGTTTGTTATGTTGCCCCTTCATTTCTTTTAAATTGTCAAGATAAAGACAGATAAATAACAACAACAAAAAAGGCTATTTAAACCGCAGCTCCAGCAGGTAAATCAACCCCTAAAGAGAATGCAGTCGTTTTTGTGCTACTGCTACGGCAACGCGTTTCGTCTATTACCGTGCATAAAGGAGCTGCATCATTAATCACAGGCTAGCCTTCACTACGGGGAGAAGAAAATGGATTTATGAATGTAAATCAGTGCATTAGAGCTGCTTAATGCACAGAGTGGACCAGAGGAGCCAACTGTTGAACTGAACTTTTCAGATCAATAACATTCTATATTTGACCCGTTGGCAGTTTGAGGTTCCATTCTTTACGCTGAGCTAAGCTAACTTTCTATAGGTTCACATTTACTGTACAAATATGTTGTAACAATGGAACACTAGTTTATTTTTAAATATTAAATGTCTTGTATATACCATGGATTTACGATTATGAAGCACTTCATCGTGCTACTTGTGTGGATTTTTACTGCATCTGTGAATTTAAATGTATTTTTGAGAGTTTATTGAAGACTCGGCCACATACAGGTCCTGTTGAGTACTACGAAATCACATTGGGTTATTTACATTTCCATGCATGTAAGCCAGTTATTTTTCTATTGGACACGTTTATTTAACAATGAATGGGACGGGATATGCTAATGAGCTGTCAGCAGAATGAATCTGTACGTTTCTCCTGACGGATTTGAAACGATTCATCATGATGTGATGATACCTTTGATATATAAAATAAATATTCATAGAGTCATCTCTCTTTTTTCCCCGTGTCATCTCTCAGGGTGATTACCACAATAAAACAATGGGAATCCTTCCAAACGACCGGCTCTTATTGTATTTCAGTCTGAAACGACACATCCCAAGGTGTCGGAGGCTGCCGGTGTTTTGATGGTGGAGCGTTCGGAGGCTTTTAGTGAGACGGTGTGTGAGTGACAGCAACAGCGACTCAGAGAGGATTAACTCGGTGTTTAACGTTTCCACCCTGAATGCAAAACAGTGGAGCTCGTCAGTTAAGATTGAATCCGTGAAGGCGCTGCATGGAAGAGAGACAGAGAGATTTTAAGCACTCTTTACATACATTGTAATGGTACCTATAAATATGATATATACGGATAAAACATGTTGATGCAGGAAGCATCATTAGGCTGAATGCTATAATTCAACACTCTTCATTCAGTCCTTGTTCCGGATCTGAATAAAAAACCCTGATGGGATTAGAGAAGCGGGAGGAGATGCCGGTGACTCATCGGACATCTTTAGCACTGACTTCGGATACGAAGGTGAGGTGATGCATCCGAACAAACCTTGAACTCACATTAGTATGTTAGTAAGCGTTATTATAAGTTATTTTTAGCACGGAGACGGAGATTCGGCTCCAGTGAACCGAGAAAAAGGCTGAGTTTTTATTTGGTGCAGCCTCTTCTTCTTCTTCTTCTTCTGGGTGAAAGGGTCGATACGAGAACGTCTTGGTGACACTTTACAAGAAGAACCTTAAACAGCGTAGTGTTACTACTACTTGTGTCCTGCTCTTCGTTAAACGGTTGCTTTTTTGTTGTCACCTTTAATAACTGATGAATATAAATGTAGATTGTATGAAACCAGTAGTAGAGGTGAAACTGTGAAATTGCACTAATTATTATGATTATATCACGGTGATTCCAATCCCTATTCCTTTGGTGCAGAAGGCCAAGCATCACACATCACACCTTTAAGTGTTAACAAGTCTCTGACTCCAGCATTCGTTAGTGAATTCATAATTCATCCTGCATCCAGTCAGTCATTAAATTATGGGTCACACGTTTCTGACTTCTTCCCCTCACAAACGTAACAGTAAAGCTAATAGAAGCAGCGTTCGTACAGGTCACATTAATGACTAACAAATCTCATGTTTTCTAGTCATTATTGTATCTTTTGCTTGTCAAACTAATATCAAATAGATCTAATTATGAATTATCTATGAATTGCAGCACACAGACTATAACGTATTAAAACAGAAAAAATAAAAAGGTGTAATCTACCATTCCTCTACTTGCTTATCGACGTTGCAAGGCACGCGAACTGCACACTCTGCTTTAACCGCGTCACACTGGAGAGGTAACGTCATTAAATAATCAGACGATCGATATCAATCACGCGTTATCGTTGTGAGACCAGCAGAGGAGGATGGGCGAGGGGGGTTGGGGGGTTTATCGTCTGAAGAAGAAACGACTTCTAATCCTGTTAATGTTTCAAACAGTTCAATTTCCAGCTGGGAATTCCTCCGGGGGAACGTTTGGGCCTGCAGCGCTGCAGACGTATGCAGCTTAGTGGTGTTAAAGAGAATCAGTCAGTCCAGCAGCGTGGACCTCCTTTCATCGGAATCAACTCTGAGAACTTTCAGTCGGGCAGAAGTCCAGGTGTCAGGGGACTTCAACTTCTGTCGGATTTAAACCCTCTCCTGCTCTGTCCCGGCGCATTTCTCAATATCTAGACCAGGGGTCTCAAACTCAACTTAGCTGAGGGCCGCTGGAGGGAGTCTGGGTGAGGCCGGGTCGCATCAAGTATTCCACAAGAAAAGGGGTTCAAGTATTCCAAAAGAAAGTACAACCGATTCTCAATCTTTACTAATAATTCAGAACATGCAGAACATGAACGGTTCTTCAGAACATAGGCTTCCTTTACTTCCTCCTAATGTATACTATATACTATTATTCAGGTGTGCTCAATAGTCCAGAAATTAGGGTACAAGTGACCAACGTTAGGACGTAAGGATCTGCTTCTCAGTCATCCTCACACTTGCCAGAAAGTTGCCAGAACCCTGTTTACGAGAGGGAAGAAAGGCACGCTGTCACACAATGTGTTCAAATACTCAGAGTAAATCAGCAGCATGTGCTGCTATTGTAGTCACGTTTAATCTGCTACGATTTACTCACGCTCTAATCTGGAGGCACTACATAGAAAACTGCTCGTTTTGTGTTGCTCGGCAACCGCTTTGAGGATTTATTGGCCTACGAATCACCAGACCCTTGTTTTGTTATTGAAGAGTTAAAAAGCGAACATTTCTTGACTGTTTATTTTTCGCAGCATGTCATATTTGAGGGAATTACAATAAAAATAATGAAGCGCTGCTTGAAGTGATTCTGTAAATCTTGGCGTTTTAATCCCAGTGACAGATGTTTGATGCCGACTCTCGTCAATATTAAATCTCCTTTTTGATCATTTTTGGTCTCCACCAACTGATTTTTGTTGTTGTTGTTGCTGAAAATAATCTCTTGTGGGTTCCTCACAACGAGTGAGACTTAACATGGCGCACATTTCATGCTTCATAGCTAAATAATTGATTATAGCTGCTTTAAATCATCACTAACCAACAGTGAAAGGAAACTGGTGGATGTTCATACCAGACTTTTGGTTTTACCGTTGTCGGGGGCGATGATACAAACAGTGGATGAACAAACAAAACAAGTCATTCAATAAATGACATTGTGTTTTAAATCAGTAGTTTGGTAAATAAAGGTTTGGTGTTTAATGGGATTACGTAATAATGTGTTTTAAGTATTGTCTGGCAATGAAATGATCCTGAATGAAATGCTAGAACAAATGTATATGTTTTGTGTCATCAGCATATCTTCTATAATTAATAATTTCCAAATGTGTGGTGATATCAGTTCACCTTTGAGAGATGTTGTCACCCTGTGTTAATGTGATATATGCAGATAGAAACATATTTCACCGATTCTCAAGGCTGTTTGCTTTTTGTCTTTGTGCCATTTCCCTTTCTTCCCCGCCAGAATAAGAGTTAGCATGACGTGCATTCATCACTAAAAGCGAAAACAAATGCCCTCGACTGCTGTTCTTGATGAAGGTTAAAGCTCTTTGTCATCTAATCCTGCTCTGCTGGTCCTCACAGGACGGAGGGGGAGGAACAGTAATGGCCTCCCCTCCAGCACAGCTCACTCATTTCCTCCCCAAACAGGAGACCAAACAGCCTCACACTAGATCTTGTTAATAGTTTAACTTCTGCGGCTGAAGCTGGGGTACAATGTGTTCTACATTTTAAAAATGAAATATCGCCATGGAGACAATTAACAGCTTAAAATAACGTGGCAGCACATAACACAAAGAGCATTTGTAAGGTGTCAGGTGAGATGACAAAGTGTGCTTTTGCAATATCAGAGGCCGTTTGTCATTCAACAAGTGCTTTTACTGACGGCGTGGATGAGGGAAGTGGGATGCCAGGAGATGATTTAAACCCCCAAATATATCGTCTGAATAAGGTCTCACTCTTACAAGCTGCCATAAACGTAATGCAGGAAGCCAAAAGATCAACAACGGCGTTTGAGTTACAGACGGCAACAAAAACGCAGCGATATAACTCTAGTGTGTCCGGAGCTTTATTGGCTGGAATTCTGAGACTCGAGGGTTGGAAAGTTGCCAGTTTAGTCTTTTGTTTGGAGGAAGTCTCTTCTTGTTTAATGAAGCAGTACAATAGTACAAATACTTCACTAAAAGTAGGCTGCTGAAGTAGAATTTTCAGTCATTTTTTCCTTTCTGACAACCTTTTACTTTTCCTTCCAACATGTTAAAACTATATGTGTACTTTACCTTACTTTACTTTTAATGTATTTGAGGGGAATTATTCATATTTTCTTTGTTATTTTTAATAATATGATGTGAGATTCAGTACAGCCAGTCCTTCATAGGGATACTTTTTACTTTTACTTTGAGTACATTTCAGAACCTGTACTTGTTCCCTTTTACTTGAGTAAAGAAGTTGAGTCAGTACTTTTACCAGAGTCTTTGTGAACAAGAGTATTTGTACTTCTACTCCAGGATTTTTCTGCCGCCCGTTTTAGAGCATTCCCTAAGATTGTTTGTCAAAGTGGGACTTATTAAAGATGGTTACCTTTCTGTGGAGTCGCCTGGGACACTTCATCACCGTTGATGCTCCTCCCTCCGATACTCAGATGTACTCAGATGTACTCAGAAGTACTCAGATGTACTCAGATACTCAGATGTACTCAGAAGTACTCAGATGTACTCAGATGTACTCAGAGGTACTCCGATACTCAGATGTACTCAGGTGTACTCAGATGTACTCAGGAGTACTCAGATGTACTCAGATACTCAGATGTACTCAGAAGTACTCAGAGGTACTCAGATGTACTCAGATGTACTCAGATACTCAGGTGTACTCAGGTGTACTCAGATACCGATCCGCTGTTAAATGCAGAGAATGGAAACGTTTTGTAAAGACATGTCAAATGAACAGTTGAACAAAAACATTGAATTTCCTGCAAATGCCTCACGATAGAAGTCAATTAAAGACTTACAGATGTTAAATGTTCATTTAGCGTTAGCAGTTAAGTATCTGGTAGAATAAACATTGTGGCTAATATATTTAACATTAGAGAAAAACACACAGCAACGTTGGATTTCATGAACACACATAATTTCCTGTGAGACAATAACACCGTCAGCTACTTTGTAGAGATAATGACTGAATTTAAATGCATTTAATGGAATCTATAAATCATATCAAAAACAGGATTTGATTTCGTGAAAATCTCAAGAATATAATAAGACAATAAAAGAATAACTTTATCATCTAAAGGATCTAAAGGGTTGTCCAGATATTTACATGTATAAAGAAAGACAAATTACACAATATGCATATGGAATCTAACTAAGTGTTTTGAACTTGAAGGTTATTTTGTTTTTTGTTGTTAGGATTAAGGGTGTAGGTTAATGGAGATGGCAGACCATCTAAGAATTGTTTGTTCAAGTAAGGGGCAGACAAAAAAATAAGAATTATATTCTTCTTTCTGCTCCTTTCCATCATGAAATGCATTAATTTGACACATGTGATGTGGACTTGTGTGTCAAAATAAATAAACACTATCTCATATGTTTTCAAAGATGAAATAAGAAGAGAATAACAGGAAGTGGGAGTTCTTTAACAGCTCTGATGACCTTCTGTGAAATCCCCCGCCTCCTTCAGAGAGTCTCTGGGTTTGTTGGTTCAAGGTGAGTGTGTAACGCCGGCCGCCAGCTTCCTATTACGCTTCTAAACGTCTGCTCTAAGAATGTTGTGAGTCCTTGACAGACTCAATCAACCACAGAGTCGTTATCCTACATCAACGCATCGCGGCGGCGTCACTTCTCGAGATGAAAACCTTCACGTCATGACAAGCTCCATATTACCGCCGTTACAAATTTGGTCATAACTTCTGAACGGATCGGTGTTTGTAGAAGGGATGCGATAGAATAATGGGACCGGCAATATGTAAAACATAACCGCGGCGTGTCTGCAGATGATTCACACATGACTCAGATGGATTATCCAATTTCACAGCGATGATACTCCGGCAAACAGCCGTATGAATGTCTTCTTCATGTTTATATGATATCGTTATGGATCCTGTAAAACGGTTGTAAGGGGGTCCAAGGAGGCTTCTCTGTGGTTTATCTCCACATCAAAGCAGAGCTCACTTCCTCTGACCTCGTTTTAGTTACCAATCTGCCCTTTTTCAGGTTTATTGAACGGTTGTGACACACGGTGTGTGTTAGTGAAGCTGTAACAGAGTTGTATCACTTTAGAGACAATTTAAACGCAAATGAAATGGTTCTGTTTGAATTCACATGTAGTGGAGCCTCATTGTTGATGGATGGTGTGTTGTTATAGGGGAGAAAGGATGCATGCATGTGCACATCATCACGGTTTTGCTCTTTGTTATGCTGAGCTGGAATAAAGCAGTTCTGACTTGAATGTGAGTACAGAACCTACGTGCACAGCTTGAGGGATTTCTGGATATTTAAAAAAAAACTTTCTACCTGACTTTTCCAAGGACGGAAAAGGTTGAAGTAGTAAGAACTGTACGATATCATGAAGTTGGTAAAAATAAAGATTCACAGCGACATACAGCATATAAAGAAGCTCCTGTTACTTGTTTCTGGAAGCTGCTTCTGTTATTGAAGCAATTCCTTGAAGACAATATACCTTTATACTACAGAAACATATGAACAAATGTTATATTTGTGAATGCATGAGGAACTACTTTCTGTGGATGTACATGCTCCGTGGACGTATAAAGATAAGAGGTTGCAGTGTTTGAGGCGGAGCCCCATTCATTTCTGTGACATTTGCTTATCAGGGAGCATGAAGCCCAACAAATGTTCAATGAAATGTTTTCAAAACTTGTGAGTCACGGCAACCGCTTGAGTACATACAGTCATAAATAAAACAAAAAAAAAAATGGCGCTGATGGGTAAGGGATAAGGGAAATTAGCCGTGAACAGACGGACACACGGTCGAACACATACTCCCCTGGTGGACACATCACACGAGCAGCCGGATGATATAGAGAACTCTCTCCGTTGGTGTCACGGAGCGAAGCATCCTGACACTCGTCTCCAGGGGCTTCATGATAAAAGTTGCAAACGCTCCCACGTTTTCCTACATTTCTAATGACCGCACGGGGCCACGACATGCCTCGGGGGCCAACAGGTCGAAGGAGTACCAATGTGTGTGTTGTTTCTGAAGATGGACAGGTAAACGTGCACCACGACAGCGCTCCGTTGGTTCCTGTAATCACTTTGAGGTAATTATGCAGGAATCTGCTGAACAACCTCTCGGGGGTCTGAGTGTCTGTCTGTACTGCGACCGTGTGATCGCTGCTCCCCCGGTGACGCTCTGCCGCAGCCCACCACCGCCGCCGCCACTGGAAAAGCTCCGACTCCACACATTAAATATGGGCATTGAGGGACGGATCTTAATGCAACAGAGCAGCATCAAATACAGAAACCCCCCTCCCTCCCCCCGCATACATTAGAACACCCTTTAAAGTTGACTTTGTGCTCGTCTTCGCCAACCCTTTTCTTTCAAGTCGCTTCAGTACCGATGGCAAACACTGATCCTGATCCTGCTGTCAGGCTCCAATTACATTGACATGTTTTAGTTTTATGATCCCAGAACGAACGGGGAAGTTAAATAAGGGAGGAGAGCAGGATGCAAAGTGTTGTCAAGGCCTCAGAGGAGGAGGAGGAGGAGGAGGAGATGGTGAACATTTGTCATCCATCGGAGACGGGTGAAGGGCCAGAATGCAAACCAACAACGAGATCAGATCACAGCGACCTGGACCTCAGACCACCAGGTCTAATGAGGTCATCAGAGTCCAGGAGAGCGTTGGTGACGGATTAGATGGACAAACCTGAAGATATAGTGTCCGTCACCTCGAGGTGAAAATATCTGCTGATTTACAGTCTCTCCCAATGGAAGTCAATGTAAGACTTAGTCATTCACACCCAACAAGCACCTTAGTCACTGAAAACTTGGACCATGGTGAAGATTTTATGTGTTGACAGTTTGGTTTTACACATGCTTTATTAAGTTGGGGTTGAGACGGTGGAAACGGAGGTTTTGGCTTGTGTGCATTTTGATTTCTTTTGTCAGGTGTCACTAAAGAGCTGCAACGGCAGATTTAGTTCAACACGCTTTTTATTTTTACACATGGATGTACAGTTTGCTTCCACTATATTGACTGGCCGGCCTTCAATCTGGACAGAGATTGTTTTAAAACAGTAGATGGGATCTTTTTTATTTTTTTTTAACAAATGAGGAAAAACCCCCGTTCACAAAAATACGAGCGATGACATCACACGAATGACCCGGAAGTTGTAATTCCACAGTTTGGCCTATATGACAAATTGGGGGTTTGGGACCCTCACAAGCTGAAATATTTCCATAGTAACAAAGAACTCCACCAATCAATGGCGGCTCATGTTGTCACAGTGATCTTAGGAGGAGAAGAATTTCTTTTTACTTGATCGAAGGGTGACGGCTTCTCCACGTCATGACTCAGCATCCAGCAGCAGTCTACGATCAATGTAGAAGAAATAAAAATCATATAACTAAATGGTGGCAGGAGAAGGATGGTCTTTTATAATAAAAATAGCTGAAAGGCGTACGTGCTGAACATTTTAAACGCTCCGTATAAGCGGAGGTGATTCCTGGAGGCTGTTTCCCCTCCGGCTGTCAGAGGAGGCTGGCAGCATCACTTCCACTGACACATCTGAAATTGGCTCCGGTCTACCTGTGCACACATGCACACACACACACACACACACACACACACACACACACACACTCACTGGGATCCGCATCAACCTCCTCCTGCACCAATCAGCTGGAAGAAAAGGGCAAAGCAGTAAAAGGACGGCCGGGTGGAGAAAACCATCTCACAGTCACACGTCACGTTCATGAAGCGGAACATTAAAGTCGTAAATTAAACATGCATTCTATATTCAGAACTTTTCCTCCTTCTCCTGATTCTCTAATGGATTTGCATTCAACCTTTCTTTTTTTTCTCTTTTCCCCACGTAGCTCATCTGCATACGCTGGGAGGCTTTTCTTTAAACATCTGAGTCATACTTAATCCCCCCCTCTGTTTATCACGGTCCAGAAACACTTTCCTTTTCCCCCTTTTGTTTAAAAAAAACTCCTAAGATTCCAGATTTACACCTACAGTGTTTTGGAAATGACAGAGCTTCCAACAATAAATCAGCAGCCATGACTCAGCGCACGCATGCCGTCCTCCTCGACGGGGCTTACGTGGTTCTACTTCTTAAATCACAAAAAGGCTTTCTGGAAGCTAATGTGATTCTCCTCTTGCATGTGTGTGTGTGTGTGTGTGTGTGTGTGTGATAGAGGAAAGGTTGTAAATTCCCGGGAGTGTTTTTGAACCACTGTTGTTCTTAAGAGGCTCTAAATAACACAAAGCCTCGACGCTCCGCCTGCATGTACCGACTCTGTAAATGATGCAATCCTGCTAAAGTAAATGCACTCACCACTTTAAATGAACGGTGACGTTTCAGTGGTGAAAAGTTTAATGTTCGGACGTCTAGAATGTGTAAGTTTGAATACAGATTTTTCTCCTGGAAGGAGGCGATAGCTTCACCTCTCTGTTTAACTCTGAGCTGCGGTGGACAGGATGTCCTTAAGAACATTACATTTTACAGTCTGGGGCTGGTCACATGGGTTTTTATGGATGTTGCATTGTGTTCATAACTTACTGTATAGCTGCGTGACATTCAGAGAACAAATGATGAATTCATGTTATGTAAAACAGTAAAGTTGCTTTCTTTGTGGACGTTTGTGCAAGACGACGAAGTGCACCCAAATTTCATTCCATATTTTACATACAAATGACATCGGTGTTGGTCTAAAAGCTCAGTAAAGCTGACAGCACACTGATTGGGATCATTCCATGATGTCAGTATTGAATTTTGCATCCATACATGTTTGAAACCGTCTCTCCACAGTAGTTAATTTATCAGTAAAGGGCGTTTTATGTACGGAGGAAATGATTTGCTTAAAAAAATGCAGATTTAAAAAAAGAAAAACCAAAGAATGCATATAAAAGAAATCCCTCTCATTAATCATGTATAACCCACTAGAAGTGTGTCTTTGTATCTATAGAGACACGTCAAGGATGAGTCCTTCCAAGTCAGAGACGAGCAAGGATTGCTAGTATTCAGAGCATTAGAAAGGCTTTTAAAATAAGAATACAATTAATTACATCATTTCTAGTACGAATGTTGGCTTTACAACCCTAAAAAAACATTTGAAACTAGACTTCTACAGGAGGCAGGTGTCAGCGGAGAATCGGTGTCTTGAAGGTCTTCAAAATGATGAGAATCTCTTTATACAAAAAAAAAAAAAAAAAAAGATTTGTCTCAAAGTCACAGGTGGGATTTCACCCAACTATCCATCCAAACAGACTTGTTAAACTTCCCGAAGCATCAGAGGCAAAGAGATGATTGATCATGAGTCAACATTTCAGTCAAATCTAACAAGGGTATCAAGTAAACTAACACCGTGTGTCTGTGCAGTGAGAGGACATCAGCCTGTAAAACAACAGGACAAACATATACAATATCGTTCATCAGCAGAAACTTAAGAGCGAAGAACCTTGAAAACGATACTGCGTGTGCACTGCTGAGGTGGCACGAGGGTCAAACGAGGTCACGCGAGGCACCCTGGGGTGCTGTCGGAAAAACTGAAACGGACTGAGGGTGCACCCGCGGAGAGAAACGCACCGTCGGCATAAAAACGGCGGCGTGACGATGATGAATGTTGTCCTCGGAGCGTTGGGTAGCGTGCTCCCGGCCCACAAGGTGAGAACGGCACAAAAGTGATGACGAGGAGGGTGTCGGAGCGAGGAAGGCAAGGCCACGGGAGGAGGGGCGGAGTCACGGGAGGAGGAGGGGCGGAGTTACGACTAACGCCATCACACCTGGACGCCAGACAAGAAGTACTTATTCACCGGGCAGATCCATTGAGGTGTTTTCCAAGTTGTTAAAAACATCAGGTAAGTACAGACGGATCAAATAAATGTATTTAGACAGAATGTACGATAACATTTCATAGTGCAATCATCAGAGCAATGAAAAAAGAGGCTCCCCCGTGTGGCTCGAATGTGTACTGCAGATATAAATGTTGAATGTCTGGCGACCCAAAGAAAATCTCCTGCGACCCAATTGTGGGTCCAGACCCAGTCTTTGGGAACGACTGACATGGAGCGTACGTCATCTGACTTGAGACTTGGATAACAAAAAAAACACAAAACCATCTCCTTCTGATCTACATGGCTGCATTCCCACATGAATTCTTGCACACTGATGTTGTTTCAATGGATTCCTTGTTCTGCCTTCTTGGATGTTTGTGCAAAGTTTGTCAAATCCGTTGTGTAGGTTGTCATGGATTTAATTAACCGGTGTTGATTCCCAAATCTACATTTAGACACGATGTCAGAACAACAGCCTAACTTTTTATAAAACAAAAATATCAGAAAAAAATAAGAGGGTGAACTGCTGTTTTAACGCGCTGGTTAAATAGCGGGGCAAATCAATCAAAAGAAGCTTCGAAGAAGGGATTGTCATGCAACCACTTTCATAATCCTAGAAACAGATTGCACATCAGTCACACCTGTACAATCCTCAGACATTACCTTAGTAACTACCAGTTAGTGGATTAGGTTGAAGTATATTTTATGTAGTGTATTATTTAGATAATTAATACACAGTGGATACTCAACAAATGACCAGATGTTAATAGAAAGCCCTCTTATGGTTGAGAGAGAGAGAGAGAGAGAGAGAGAGAGAGAGAGAGAGAGAGAGACATAAGGCACTTCAGTGCCTTCTTGTGGCCATTTCTTCATTTCATCACTTTCAGCAGCTATAAGACAATTAAGGACGCCGAGACGATGTAAAATAATGTTGTGTTCAGGCAAATCCTGTAAAGTCCATGATTAACTCCGCTGCGTTATCTGTAATCACAGTGAGAGGGATGCTTAAAGCACACATGAAGAATGATCCCTACCTTCTCCAGCTAGCACCATTAAACTTCCTGTGTTTTTTTTTTCTTTCCTCAAATTTCTTTCACGTGAGCAAAAAGAAAATCACATCTCAGCTTCCAGACGAGGGACGATCGTTCATCTCACTAATACCAGAGGTGAGTGATCACGAAGTGTGGAGACTCGAACGCATCAATCATCATAAGGCCTGCAAATGGAGATCTCTCTGCACACGCACACACACAAGTAAGTAAGTAAAAAAACCCTCGACCGCTACTAACCACTCTCATTAGTCAAATGCGTCGGCCATTATTTAACGCTGCGCTTCGTCGATTGTTGCCGCGGGAACAACAAGCATCCATCAGTTCCAGGTTTGACACATCCAATCACGGAGTGGGGTGAGCGGGTAAAAAGGAAATGCGTTTGATTGAGATGACAGCGTTAATGAAGCGAGGTGCACCGTGCTTGACCTCGACGCGTTCGGCACCACTTCGGTGGAGTGCGTGCATGTTAGGGCCGGATTAATGTGGTCGCCGTCGGATACCAGCTAACGAAAACACAGCTGACTCGGCTTCCTTGCATGTTGCCGTCTGCAGCCGGTGGTGCTTTTAACTAACCGACAATATCGGCCTGTTAACACACTCACAGTGATCGAGCATGTTAGACCTTTTAGTTTTGTCCTGATGATGGCGCTAGATGAAAAGTCAAGAGTTCAGTTTGTTGGGTATGTCAACCGGAATCAAGTAGGGTTGTGGCTTCGTTCTCTGGGGACCATGAACCTCTATCTGAAACCTTTTCAACCTCTATGATACCTGCAATGTATTTCATGGAAATCCATCTCCATTTCAGATACTGCACTAAAAAAAAACTTACAAAAATGTCAAAATCAAAGTAGCAGCAGAGGACCAAAGTCGGCTTTATCCTCTGGGGACCATGAATGTACAACAATGCATGGTCAACAATTTCAAATGCATCGGCACATTGCATCTCATCAATTAATACAATAATCAAATATATCTTAGCTCCCACTTTTATTCAGAAATTGCCTTCAAAAAAGAAAACTACAACCTTCTGTGATATAAAAAGCTGCATGTTTTTTAACACAAGCGTTGCGAAGCCGAAACATAAGTCCTTCGGCAGGGCATTATGAGTGTAGCTAGAACTTACACATTTTACAGCGCATGAATTAGCCTCGTCCCTTGCAGACTTTTCATCACTCACAGCTCGTCTGCTCTTATTTGTTCTCAGTCGCTGCCTCGCCTGACGGAGGAAAGAGCATCTTATTTTCTCAGCTGGTGAGAATCATATACAGCACTTTATTCCCTAGTTTGTTTTGCAAGAAAACAGCAGCAGATGTGCTTTTGCATTTTTCCCCTTGAAAAAAAGGTCAGCAGTTCTTGCGCAACAGTTGGGTCAGAAATGCTCAAGGATCAAAGGTCATTGCTACGGTAACAGCAGAGGTGAATCTTATCAATTGAATAAATGCTTTATAAAGCTACATCCTGGCAGCGACATGAGACCAGAGGACGGGGTGCAGAGAGTCAGTTAAAGGATACAGAAACAATAGAGAATGAAAAGGATAAAAATAGACAGTGCAGTAGTTCATACTGTACAATGAAGCAGCGATGAAAGAATGACTCAGCGATATCCGTATGACTTGGCAGGTTTCCGAGGGAAAGGCCCAAAGCATCAGGGTGGCAGACTGCCCACCTATTCTGTCTTAATTTACCTTTTTTTTGCGACAGGTGCAGGTTTTTGGAAATGTCTTCCAGACTCAATGTAGCACAACAACAACAGAGATGTAGCCCCACAACAAGAGGTGTAGCCCCACAACAAGAGCTGTAGCCCCACAATAAGAGATGTAGCCCTACAACAAGAGATGCAGCCCCACAACAAGAGATGTAGCCCTACAACAAGAGATGTAGCCCCACAACAGAGATCTAGCCCCGTAACGAGATGTAGCCCCACAACAAGAGATGTAGCCCCACAACAAGAGATGTAGCCCCACAACAAGAGATGTAGCCCCGCAACAAAAGATGTAGCCCCGCAACAAGAGATGTAGCCCCGCAACAAGAGATGTAGCCCCGCAACAAGAGATGTAGCCCCGCAACAAGAGATGTAGCCCCACAACAACAGAGATGCAGCCCCACAACAAGAGGTGTAGCCCCAAAACAAGAGATGTAGCCCCACAACAAGAGATGTAGCCCCACAACAACAGAGATGCAGCCCCACAACAAGAGGTGTAGCCCCACAATAAGAGATGTAGCCCCACAACAAGAGATGTAGCCCCACAACAAGCAGATGTAGCCCCGCAACAAGAGATGTAGCCCCGCAACAAGAGATGTAGCCCCACAACAAGAGATGTAGCCCCGCAACAAGAGATGTAGCCCCACAACAAGAAATGTAGCCCCGCAACAAGAGATGTAGCCCCGCAACAAGAGATGTAGCCCCACAACAAGAGATGTAGCCCCAAAACAAGAGATGTAGCCCCACAACAAGAGGTGTGGCCCCAAAACAAGAGATGTAGCCCCACAACAAGAGATGTAGCCCCGCAACAAGAGATGTAGCCCCACAACAACAGAGATGCAGCCCCACAACAAGAGGTGTGGCCCCACAATAAGAGATGTAGCCCCACAACAAGAGATGTAGACCCACAACAAGAGATGTAGCCCCGCAACAAGAGATGTAGCCCCGCAACAAGAGATGTAGCCCCGCAACAAGAGATGTAACCCCAAAACAAGAGATGTAACCCCACAACAAGAGATGTAGCCCCGCAACAAGAGATGTAACCCCACAACAAGAGATGTAGCCCCACAACAAGAGATGTAGCCCCACAACAAGAGGTGTGGCCCCAAAACAAGAGATGTAGCCCTACAACAAGAGATGTAGCCACACAACAAGAGATGTAGCCCAACAACAAGAGATGTAGCCCTACAACAAGAGATGTAGCCCCACAACAAGAGGTGTAGCCCCAAAACAAGAGATGTAGCCCCACAACAAGAGATGTAGCCCCACAACAAGAGATGTAGCCCTACAACAAGAGATGTAGCCCTACAACAAGAGATGTAGCCCCACAACAAGAGATGTAGCCCCGCAACAAGAGATGTAGCCCCACAACAAGAGATGTAGCCCTACAACAAGAGATGTAGCCCTACAACAAGAGATGTAGCCCCACAACAACAGAGATGTAGCCCCACAACAAGAGATGAGCCCCACAACAAGAGGTGTAGCCCCACAAAAGAGATGTAGCCCACAACAAGAGATGTAGCCCCGCAACAAGAGATGTAGCCCTACAACAAGAGATGTAGCCCTACAACAAGAGATGTAGCCCCACAACAAGAGGTGTGGCCCCAAAACAAGAGATGTAGCCCCACAACAAGAGATGTAGCCCCACAACAAGAGATGTAGCCCTACAACAAGAGATGTAGCCCTACAACAAGAGATGTAGCCACACAACAAGAGATGTAGCCCCACAACAAGAGATGTAGCCCTACAACAAGAGATGTAGCCCTACAACAAGAGATGTAGCCCCACAACAAGAGGTGTGGCCCCAAAACAAGAGATGTAGCCCCACAACAAGAGATGTAGCCCCCAACAAGAGATGTAGCCCTACAACAAGAGATGTAGCCCACAACAAGAGATGTAGCCCAAACAAGAGATGTAGCCCCACAACAAGAGATGTAGCCCTACAACAAGAGATGTAGCCCTACAACAAGAGATGTAGCCACACAACAAGAGATGTAGCCCCGCAACAAGAGATGTAGCCCTACAACAAGAGATGTAGCCCTACAACAAGAGATGTAGCCCCACAACAAGAGGTGTGGCCCCAAAACAAGAGATGTAGCCCCACAACAAGAGATGTAGCCCCACAACAAGAGATGTAGCCCTACAACAAGAGATGTAGCCCTACAACAAGAGATGTAGCCCTACAATAAGAGATGTAGCCCCACAACAAGAGATGTAGCCCCACAACAAGAGATGTAGCCCCAAAACAAGAGATGTAGCCCCACAACAAGAGATGTAGCCCCACAACAAGAGATGTAGCCCTACAACAAGAGATGTAGCCCCGCAACAAGAGATGTAGCCCCACAACAACAGAGATGCAGCCATACAACAAGAGATGTAGCCCTACAACAAGAGATGTAGCCCTACAACAAGAGATGTAGCCCACAACAAGAGATGTAGCCCCACAACAAGAGTGTAGCCCCACAACAAGAGATGTAGCCCACAACAAGAGATGTAGCCCCAGCAACAAGAGATGTAGCCCCAACAACAAGAGATGTAGCCCAACAACAGAGATGTAGCCCTACAACAAGAGAATGTAGCCCTACAACAACAGAGATGTAGCCCCACAAACAGAGATGAGCCCCACAACAACAGAGATGCAGCCCCACAACAAGAGGTGTAGCCCCACAATAAGAGATGTAGCCCAACAACAAGAGATGTAGCCCCGCAACAAGAGATGTAGCCCTACAACAAGAGATGTAGCCCTACAACAAGAGATGTAGCCCCCAACAAGAGATGTAGCCCTACAACAAGAGATGTAGCCCTACAAAAGAGATGTAGCCCCACAACAAGAGATGTAGCCCCACAAAAGAGATGTAGCCCAACAACAAAGATGTAGCCCCAACAAGAGATGTAGCCCCACAACAACAGAGATGCAGCCCACAACAAGAGATGTAGCCCTACAACAACAGAGATGCAGCCCCACAACAACAGAGATGCAGCCCCACAACAAGAGGTGTAGCCCCACAATAAGAGATGTAGCCCAACAACAAGAGATGTAGCCCCGCAACAAGAGATGTAGCCCTACAACAAGAGATGTAGCCCTACAACAAGAGATGTAGCCCCGCAACAAGAGATGTAGCCCTACAACAAGAGATGTAGCCCTACAATAAGAGATGTAGCCCCACAACAAGAGGTGTAGCCCCACAATAAGAGATGTAGCCCAACAACAACAGATGTAGCCCCGCAACAAGAGATGTAGCCCCACAACAACAGAGATGCAGCCATACAACAAGAGATGTAGCCCTACAACAAGAGATGTAGCCCTACAACAACAGAGATGCAGCCCCACAACAAGAGGTGTAGCCCCACAATAAGAGATGTAGCCCAACAACAAGAGATGTAGCCCCGCAACAAGAGATGTAGCCCTACAACAAGAGATGTAGCCCAACAACAAGAGATGTAGCCCCACAACAAGAGATGTAGCCCTACAACAAGAGATGTAGCCCAACAACAGAGATGTGGCCCTACAACAAGAGATGTAGCCCCGCAACAAGAGATGTAGCCCCACAACAAGAGATGTAGCCCCAAAACAAGAGATGTAGCCCCACAACAAGAGGTGTGGCCCCAAAACAAGAGATGTAGCCCCACAACAAGAGATGTAGCCCCGCAACAAGAGATGTAGCCCCACAACAACAGAGATGCAGCCCCACAACAAGAGGTGTGGCCCCACAATAAGAGATGTAGCCCCACAACAAGAGATGTAGCCCCACAACAAGAGATGTAGCCCCGCAACAAGAGATATAGCCCCGCAACAAGAGATGTAACCCCACAACAAGAGATGTAGCCCCGCAACAAGAGATGTAGCCCCGCAACAAGAGATGTAACCCCACAACAAGAGATGTAGCCCCGCAACAAGAGATGTAGCCCCGCAACAAGAGATGTAACCCCACAACAAGAGATGTAGCCCCAAAACAAGAGATGTAGCCCCACAACAAGAGGTGTGGCCCCAAAACAAGAGATGTAGCCCTACAACAAGAGATGTAGCCACACAACAAGAGATGTAGCCCCGCAACAAGAGATGTAGCCCCACAACAACAGAGATGCAGCCATACAACAAGAGATGTAGCCCTACAACAAGAGATGTAGCCCTACAACAACAGAGATGTAGCCCCACAACAACAGAGATGCAGCCCCACAACAAGAGGTGTAGCCCCGCAACAAGAGATGTAGCCCTACAACAAGAGATGTAGCCCTACAACAAGAGATGTAGCCCAACAACAAGAGATGTAGCCCCACAACAAGAGATGTAGCCCTACAACAAGAGATGTAGCCCCGCAACAAGAGATGTAGCCCCACAACAAGAGATGTAGCCCTTCAACAAGAGATGTAGCCCTTCAACAAGAGATGTAGCCCAACAACAAGAGATGTAGCCCCAAAACAAGAGATGTAGCGTATTTAATGTTAATAATGTTAATAATCTGGACTGTTGTTTGCAGTAAACATTTCCATCGGAGCTGCATGCCTCCAATGAAGAACTCACTTCACAGTATCCAGTCAGACACGAGCGATGACTCACGGTCCCCTAGGAGCCTCCCAGTGTCAAAAGTCTAAACAACCCACGGGACCCGGCTAACCGCTGGCTTTTCAACAACTCGTCTCCTTGTAGTGAGAGTTTAAAGGGGAAATAAACAGTCTGCTTTGGTGTAAGCGATCTGAAATACCACCAGAACACAACACTCTGCAGGTGTTTGGTGTTCACCCCCTCGGAGACATCGGTGTGCCAGTTGCCAGATATCGAGGGAGGCTTTTCTTTGTGTCGCTGCATGTGTCCCTCTATCCCTCTTAATGGTGGTTTCGGATCAATAGAGTCCGCCTCGGGCAGAGACCTTTTACACGAAAACCCAATTGTTCCAGGAACTCTGTACTAGCGGTACCTGGCCGGTTTTCTGTGAAGCCTTGCCTGCTTTTTTTTTTTTTTTTTGCATCCCCATAAATTGTCACTTTGATTAGAAAGAAAACATTTGATTAACGCTACAATCTTGTCATGGATACATGATGTTTACTGTCTGTAAAGTAAATAGGAGGCTGCTGTTAACTTGAAGCTACAACATGTGTAAAACCACAAGTCCTCACCCTTAAACTTTTTTTTCACATTTTGACTGTCCTGTTATCCTTGGGTTCAATTTGACTCCATTCAATGTTTAACATCTCTTATAACAGAGGGTAAACATGATTTCTTCCTAATCGAATAGCAGGTAATAGGTTAACACATGATAAACATGATGATATGTTTTCAATGTCATGTACACACTTCATTTACAAAAGCAATGTGTTCAAAAAGTGGAAAGTTCATCTTGATTTGCCTATTTTTCAGAAAGCAAATGAGTCATCTTAAAAACGTCCTGGCTTTTCTTCCAGAATTTGACCCAGAAACTCGGAACTTAGATAACCAGGCAAGCCCTTTTCTGAACTGCAGCAGGATCAGAGAGCAGTTACTGTAACGTTACCTGCCTACCAAACATCTGATCTGAGACCAGACGTCCACAGGACGTAACTGTGAGCGAAATACAAACTACCGATCCGTGTGAAAGTGTGGAAAGGCGCCTTGGCGGTTTAATGCGCATTTTGCTGACTCATGCCAACCCCTCCCATCCTCTGGCTGGCACACACACACACACACACACACACACAGTGTGAGGAAGTGAGACAGAAACAGCGGCCGATAATGTATTTTATGACAACGAGAACGTTCAGCGTCCAGTAATCAGAGATTGTAGAAGATGAACCGAAGACTAAAAGGACGTGATTGAAGGACGGGACTCTGATCCAAGGGCTTAAATGTTAAAATACTGATTAGGAAAATGAGAAGGTCAAGTTCAGTATTGTGTTTATTTCATAACTTGATGAATAGATTAAGTTAGTGATAGCACATTATTGGTAAAATCAACTTAAAGTACACGTGCGTCTACCCCAGAAGTAGGTTATTATAATAATTGTTATTCATGACATTATTGGACTCATATTAATGATGCATTACAATGTCAGCTACATTATAATGCTTAGCTGGTCGAGGTTGAGCTTTATATGTTATATAGGGTTGTTGTTCAGGTTGGGGTTAGGGTTAATTCCTTTTTTTTATTTCGGCTGTAAGTCGTAGAGACACAGGCTAAAGACGGGTGTGTTCAGAAGGGTCAAACTAGGTCAGACGCCACCCACTCACGAGTCTCTACAGACTGGGCCAGTTCAATACTGTCAATTAGAGGGGGGCCTCCCAACTTGGACTGCTCCACTTTTTGTTCAATCTGATTGGGTCAACCTGACCGTCGGCCGGGTCACTGACTTCCCTCTGAGGAAAAAAAGGTGGTTGTGATGAGAAAGAAATGGGTGGCGTGGATAGTTTAAGTAGCTGAAAAAAAAAGCCTTGTGTAAATTATAGACTCCTACTAGAAGAACTACAGCTGATGCTTGAAGCAGTAATGGCGTCTCAGCCATGCTGCTCCAGCTGCAGCTTTAAGTGGATTCCTCCACGCCGTCTGGTCTTGATGCACCACTCAAAGGTGGAGAATAAACTGGGGATCATACTGGGCTGCTGCTGGTTCAGCTGGATCAGGGTCCACTCCCAGCACATTACCACTCTGACCATCTGTTCTTCTGCGGCATCAACAAAAACACATTTCCCCTCATTAGCCGGTTTCTAATGGGTGTTTGTGGCATTTAGGTGTTTTTGGGGTCATTACCAGCATAATTAACTCATCTGGCCTGGAGGACTGGATGGGGTGATGCATGTAGCATGTCAGGTGTCTGGCCGATGTGTGGAGCAACATGGCGATTATCTCACTGTCTTTGGGGAGATGTAAATCCAGTCAAATATTATTATTAAGACAATCAGTTTAGAAGGTCGTTTTAAATGAAAACACACATCATCAAGCGTCCCTCCCTGGAGGATTCCATTACTCCGCTGTTTTCCCCACAATGAGAGGACTAAATACGGGACTGTGCCATTGGCTTCGGAGGCTGAATGATTTGTGGACCAGCTGGTCACTCGCAAGGGAGAGAATTAAAGGCTAAAAATGGAAGCAATTTTCCTCCAAGATTAGCCTGCGAAGAAACTAAGAAAGATGACTATTAATGAAGCTTTGTGTCACTAAATGTGCCCGATTGGAGGTTTCGGCTTCTTTCTTAATCAGTTATTTGTCCTTCAAATCTTTATGAGTTGTGATTGAGGCCTGCAATTACTTTGCAAAAGAGCAGAAACAGAAAACATTAGGATAAAAAGATTCCCTCCGTGGTGCAGAAACAATACACAGAAAAGATATTAATAGTGTGCTGTCTCCTCTGACAGACTGAAAACATGGCTAGAAGTCTCCCATTGTTTACTCAAGAGAGCCACCTACTGGACAACCACCTGTATTGAATCAGTTTAACAAACCACATTTGCATGCTTGTAGTTCCAATCACAATTCTTCACAGGAACATCACCGTAGCAACATTACATTATCACTTTTCTGCCACAGCAGAGACATACTACAGCTTTCAGCCAAGGCTCCACTGTCCTTGCCCCCCTCCCCCTCCCCCACCACCATATCCATAGTCTTTGTTTAGCCATTACTCAGACTCCAACCGTTGAATAAGCGACGTTACGCTCTTGCCAGTCCATTAACGGGTCCCACCGTACCCTTGACTCCTGTTTTTTTTTTTTTTTTTATAATAAAACGAAAGAATGAAGGATTGGCAGTTTGCAGCGAATGGTGGTGCGAAGGTCACCGTGATGTGTCGTAACACACTCAAAGTCATACATACGCAGGTACACATCATCCACTCCTGGTAACGGCCAATTCCATGTCGTTCGTCAGTGCATTTAAGTGTCTGAGACAGCCATCGCCCGGCGTGCACCGCCGTACGGCTTTTAGTGCACACGGCGAGCCATTTGGCGGTCCGACGGGGTCGCAGCCGGAGAGCACGAGGCCTGTAAATGTGTGTCTCTCCACCATCACCCTTCAGCTTCAATTGTGAAGCTTGTGATAAAAAATATACAATTCATCACACATCCAGTCGTCCTCCTCTGTTTCCCCTCCGGCTTCTTTTGTGATTCTAGTTCCAATCCAGTCGGTGATGTGTTTGGGGTAAAAAATAAATAAAAAATGGTTTTCAAGGTGATGATGACCCTCATGGAGAGAAAAAGGAAGGGAAGCCTCTGAAAATCCTATTACCCAGAGATGTACCCACCCAAACGCTAATTCTATCGGCGGTGCCAGCCCTGCCCAGGGTGTGGACGTTAAACTCAATTTTCATCTTAAAAGAAGTCATGGCATAATGGCCGACCGAGGTGAGGTGAGTGTTCAGGTGTAGAAACGCCACGATTAGAGGAATCAATTCGATTTGAGTGAACCACACAGAACTCTCATTACATGCCAAGTTAAAAATAGTCTCAAAGAAGAACAATTATCAGTAATGAGGATCCGTTTTTGTGTCCTGGTATAATAAATAAACACCAGATTAAAAAAATATCACGTATAGTGTGAAGGTGGTGTAACACAGTATAACGCCTTCCTTGTGATTTCCATGAGGTGTTCTTTATCCTCATCTATTTATTTATTACGCTAAAAGTCAAAACTTGTGATAAAATGTGAGATAACAGCTGTGGGCCAGAGATAACAGCCAATTAATCCAATAATATGAACAATATCACAATCAAACTAGCACGTCTCTGTTTCATTAAGATGTTCTTTTCACCACAGAAACAAATGAAAGAGTGCTACTAAGATCTCATGTTGTCCCCTTACAGTGCCCTGTGGAGTCTCACACCTGCCAGACGGAGATGCTGCGGTAACATTGTCCTGCTAATGGCAGTCGGCTGGATTTTGCTGTAACAGATCTCAGCTGGTCAAAGAAAAGCAACACATGACGGGCAAATCCAACACAAAAAAAATAATGTAGTGTTCGGTCTCTTGATTCATAGCTGAAAGCATCAAAAACCGAGGATTGTGGATCAAGGTGGCCTTAGAAAAGATGCTTCTTTTATTGGCTGTTTTGGACTTGTGGCTACAGAGTCATTAAAACTATGAATAAATATATATAAATAATAAAGACAAGAGTGTTGATGTGACCACTTTACTACAATAAACAGTTTGACTTGGTGAATAAATAAAATACATGACTTTGGGACACGATCTCCCAAAGCACTGTTGTGGAGAACGATGTGTAGTTTGTAACCATGGAGACCATATTGGGGGGTCTTTGTCATCACAAGGGGGCTTTTTCAAAAGGTAAATTAAACTGTAGTGAGTGAAGAGAACATTAATAAATGGTGATTTATTAAAGAGGCTTTATAGAGGTGTATAACTGTGCTGTATCGTTGCATTCTCACTTGAGGCCAGGAGAGGGCGCTATGTCCACACTATGCTGAAGTGCCAGGATCACAGTATTCTAGGCAGAGCAGTCAGTCTGCCTCGGGAGGATCAGTGAAGCACCTTGAAGACGATGCAGCATCACCGGCACTAAATATTACATAACTTATTTTTATTTCCAGATGCATGGAAACAGAATGTGAACACACGTTGGTTATCGGACACATATGTGGCTCCTGACCTTCAGATCTAAACAACATCTATCTGTGACTCTTCATTAATATATATAGGAAGTGGATGTATTCTTGTAAGTCTTGGATTTTTGCAACCAGGAGTAATGTGACAGGGTGGAGCTTAATACGACCGAATGTCTGAATAAGACATGTTTAGGTTACACTTAATTAATTCCCATGAACGCAAAACATAATAATAAAATAATAACAAAATAATCTACTAAATGAACACTATGATGTAATAAAGAAGACAGGCTAGTGAGGAAATACATCAAGTGAGAAGTAGCATCATTTTGTCATCGACTTACAATTGGACTTCCTTTTGCAACAAATACAAATCAAAGCAATTTTGTGTCGCCCCCTGCTGGCCAATCGAAAACATGCAAGTTAAAGGCATTCCACGTTTGTATTCAGACCCAGAGGTTGTGTATCTCACAAGATCAGAAACCAGTTCACCAGTTCCAATCAGTCCTCTCATGGTCCTGAATCTCAAACTGAAACTCAACACCACAGACACAGAAGCAATGACGTGTTTAAGCTCTACTAATGAGCGAAGGCAACTGCAATTAACACCTGCAATGTATGCGTCCTCGTGACAAACGATTAAAAAAACAAAACAGCAACCGTTTCTGACACGTAAGAGGAAGAAGAAGCTTCCACATCTAAAATGTGATACAGTCACATTATGTGAGATCCAGGTGTCGGTGATGCTGGGGCTTCACATCTCCCTGCTGTGCTTCACAGATGGGTCAAATATACACATCCTTTGAATCTGAGCCCTAACCGTCCGATGGTGATACACCGCACGCTGAGTAAAAGAAGATGCCTGTTCAAGTGCAGGCAACCGAACAGAAGGGGAACATGACGGAGACAACAGAGCTCTGCAAAGAAAGACCTTAAAACACTACATATCTGTATGTTTCAGCTGCTAAAAGCATAAGAACTATAATTCAAACAAGCCAAGGCTTCAGGGAATGATGATACCAGGCTGCAGCAGTTCAACCAGTCTGTGTTGGCCCATCAGCATGTCTGACTTCACCATGAGGGACTCCCATCCAGGTCTGACAGAGCAAGCAGAGAAAACAGCAGGCTTCTCCGAGAGGAAAGAGGAAACGTGGAGAGTCGAGATGGAAGCCAGCTGTCTCGCTTCTCCGGCCCAGTTGAGTCACACAGAGTCCTGCAGAACCACCAGCTCATGTGTGCCCCCGTCACCAATCAGAGACCTCAGAGCTCCCAGGTGGGTCTCTAGAATAAGATGCCATTACATTAACATCCGTCTGACTTCATAAAGTGGGGAATAAATCACTTAATGAAAGGATATGCAGCGAGTGTGCAGCTGTTGGGATAAATCTCTCCATCCAGTTCTGTCTCAAAGATGTGATCCGGAGGGCTGCGACCCATTACTGTGATGCAGCACCATCCAATAATATCAATTAGGGGGAGGAACAAAGCTCAGAAGTGGAGCCCGGTGACCCCGGGGGTCCGCCATGTCTCCGTGTGTGATGTCTTGTGAAATGATTATTACTGAGGTAAATCGCATGCTCCCCGGTGTTTCAAACCTCCCCCAGAGGGAGTTGGGCGGTGGTTGTGGGGGGTAAGTCATTTATTTCACCGATTCCTACAGCTTCAGCGAGGAACACAATAATTCCTGCTTCTCTCCGTGGCGACTGCCACAGGACTCAGAATTGAGTGCTGCACAGCCTCTAATCAGAGGTTATAAAAACACAGCAGACGCGACGATGAGGAAGCTCTCCCCAGCGTGCCGGCGTCCCCCCCACCCAGCAGACATCTCGCTCTCCCAGAGACCCCCTTCCTCACCTTTAATAAGAAAGTGTCAATAAGTGCGATATGAAAAACAAACACAGTTTGTTTTTTCCCAGATCGCCGGCGGGCTCGAGCCGTCCTTAAATCTTGAGCCCTTGAACCCTGCGTGGCGGCGTCAAAGTTTGAAGTAGAGGACCGCGGTTCCCATGATACCTTGCAGAGCCGTTCCAACTGTCACACAGCGAGACGCAACCAAACAAATAACACATTATGTGTATGATCAGCACGCCTCCTCCTTAGCCGAACTGTGAGATGTAGGAAGTAATTGGTAGGAGGACTCACAGAGAAATAATGAGACCTGTTTCTCACCTTTAGCGGCTCAGAGATCCAAATCAGTTTAACTCACAAGCAACACTCGCCCCGGCTACTCGAGTGCCGGGAATGGAATCAAGTGGCTGGTAAACAAAAACACGTCGTACACCTCGAGTGCTTCACCTAAGTGGTTTTCAGAAAGCATCTTTTTACCCGAGGACCCACTCGACCCGGCTGACGGGTCTGAAAGAGGACTTTTCTACTTGTTCCTGTCATGAGTACAAGAAATGATGCTGTGAAAAGTTAAATATAATTGGGATTGTTCTGCATAATATTGCGAGAAAAAAAGTCACAAATTCGCGAGTTTATAAAATGGCAAATTTGCGAATTCATTACGATCCTAACAACCGACATTTACGCCAAACTGTCATCTTATGGGAGTTTATTGATCGGGCAGTTGGGCTAAGATGCTAGCGGTAGCTTTCACTTTTCACTTTCACATCCAGTGTTAGCTGAACCATCTTAGCCCCAACATCAACATCATCACCCTAAGGACCTTACCGAGGTGTTGTCACACGTTGGGATGGATTCATTAGAAACATAAATGCGTACATTCTTGGGAAAGTTAGCTAGCATAAATGCCGGTTGTTAGCATCATTAGCCTATAAACTCGCAAACTTGCCACTTTTTTCTCTGAATATTGCCCCTCTCTCTTTTTTTAAAGAGCGTTAAGGCGGTACCCTGAAAAACAGTGTGTCACATCAGGAAGTTGGTTTAGTGAGTCACATCAGTTTACTGAGTCTGGGCATGAATGACCCGAACATCGAGCTGATCTGTGAATATTAGATTTCTATAGTTTATTGTTGGTACTGTCTGATATGTGATAGCAAACTTTACAATGAGTACAATTCCAGAAACTTGTGTTCAAAAGGTAAAAGTACTGATTCTACTTCTTCACTCAAGTAAAAGTGACAAAGTACAGGCTCTGAAATGCACTCAAAGTATAAAGTAAAAAGTATGACTATTGTCCTCATCAAATAATGAATAAAAACATGAATAGACGGTGTTCTGGCAGCTGAAAGAAGCAGCCTCGTCATCAAGTGGTTCTGCTGAACCCCGACACCGAATCCTGTCTCACCCCGATGAAACAAACGTCACTGGATGACTTAGAACCTTCACACACACACACACACACACACACACACATAATGCCAGTTAATGTAAGCTGGAGCCGGGACATTACAGCCGGCTGCAGCCTTCCTCTCTGGCTGCGTAACACAACTCCTCATCAGGGTGTTAGTCCGGCACGCGCTGCAGAGTGTAGAGGCAAGATTGATGTTATTTGTCTCCGCACATGTTAAGGCAGAGGTCACGCCGATGGAAGACAAGAGGTGCATAACAACGCACTGAAAGGTTGGTTTCTCGGCTGCAGCGAGGGAGGAAACCGTGAAGAGACTGACCTCATTTCAAATATCTAGATACTCATGTTTAACAGCAGACAGACAGATATTTGATATAAAGTGGGCATTTTAAACACCGTTACATGGTGTGTGTGAGCAGGGAGGGCCTCCTCAGATTTCTACAAGTCGCTCCTGCAAGTCATGCATGGAATTATACGACATTAATACACTTTATTACATGTGCACTTTGCAGAGAAAGACGCCGAAGTGCTTTTCTTTGTAAAAGCGGATCTCTTGCTTTAAGAGCTGTCACATAAGCGTCCTCCCTGTTCCTGGAAGCCGGTAGGCTCTGCTAGCTGTCAGGGAAAATCACCGTAACGCTGTTGTCAGTCTGGCCGATCAGCGAAGCCCCCTCTGAGGGTGACGGCAGCCCCCCCTGGTACGGCAACGCCACGTACATGTAGGCCACATCCCTTTCCCTTCGCATGTCCTCCCCCTCCGTACTTGACATTTGATGTTGTTTCTGGAGCTGCGTGTCCTTCTGCAGGCCCGGGGTCAGTTGTGGCTCTCGGATACCTGATGTCACTCTTCTGCATGGTTTGTCAGCCAGCTCTGACAGTGCGATGTTTGTCAAACGGGGGGGCGGAGAAAAGGGGAGGATGGAGCACCACAATGAGGTGGTGGGTTATTATACAAGGACGTATTCATGGTGACTTTCAGCACCTTTAAAAGGAAGGATTTGGCTTTGACCTCTCCGCCTATCCGTTTACTCGCATGCATTAAAAATGCTGCTGTGATGAATTCCTCACAACTTTTTATCTGAGCTGATGAAGTTGAAGACTATATATATATATTTATATACACGGCACCTCCTTCCCCTTGCAGGTGTGAGTGGCATGCATAATGTAGCCAGTTAGCATATCTTTACGCAGGAAAATGACAGCTCATTAAAGGTCTAACGTGAGGGCGCGCCCTTATGAAGCCCACTCTCAGACTCTTCAGAGGTGTGGAGCGCTGATAGGGACCCTTTTACACGGCTCTTCAAAGGATGATGACATGTCAGGGATTGAAAAGGGAAAAAAAGGGCCGAGGGGGCTGGAACGGAGACATTCTCTGTGAAGTGGGCATTTTCTGGAATATCCCGCCCATCCGACTTTCTACGGAGAGTTTGTTGAATGTGATGTGCATGTTAAACGGTTTGCTGATACTCAAAGCACACACCGAGCAATAAAAAAACATGCCAGATTATTTTAAAATCACTAGTTATGCTTCAACTCCTGATAAGCATCTTGCAGGTGTGACATCTGCCACTGGGTGGCGCACAAGTATCTGTATTGGACGCATAAAAACAACCTTTACTTCTCCAATTAGTAACATATAGCCTACATGTGTGCTGAATGTGCCATGCAACAGCAAGGGCAACTTCATTCGTTCATTCCACATGGATCCGGCGGTGACATGAGAAACCCACATATAGATGACAGACGTGGGGAGGAAGTGATCTGTGGCGTCCCTGGGGGGGGGACATCGAACTGATTAATATGTAAACAAAGCCATTACTGGCACACACGTGCTCTAAACAGCGGGATACTTCTGATGAGTCTCGTTGCAGTGGCTGTACACGCGCGCGCAAAGAATGGGCGTGAGTTGTCCCTCGAAAGGGAGCCCAGAGACTCGTGCTCGTGTAGCACCAGCCGATCTGAGCGCGCAGCTCGCAGTCTGAGAGAGAGACAGAGAGCAGAGCAGCGGGATGGGTTGCACAGGTAGGTCGTGATTTAACTTTTCTCCACACAAATGGAAAGAAAGAAAGTGCTCGTTTTGGCGTTAGATCGAGGGGAGAAGATAACCGTGGCGTCGTTTTCATTGGATCTTATGACTTGGAATTGTGGCGCACAGTTTTATGAGACACACATAGTTGCTTTGATGAATGACGGGCGGATAGAAAACGAAAATTAATATCTACAACGCGATTGCCTTTCGTTTTACGCACGAAAGCCATTTTACGCACGAAAGCCATTTTACGCACAAAGAATATACCCAAGTTTGATGACTGAACTGTATGAAAACGTTTCCCGAGCTGCTGTCTGATGTGATTTTTTTTTTTTTTTCATTTGGTCTTTAATCATCAGGATCTACGACGGTTGTCTGAATACTCCCCAAAAAATCAACTGAGACGCCCAGGAGGGAGGGGAGCCGGAGACTCGGAGTGCGTCTGTGTGTCAGAGGGTGTTTCAGAGAGCGAGGGAGCACCACTGAGAGAGAGAGAGAGAGAGAGAGAGAGAGAGAGAGAGAGAGAGAGAGAGAGAGAGAGAGAGAGAGAGAGAGAGAGGAGAGGGGGATCAAGTCTGGACCAGGTGATCTAGTACTAACAAACCTCCAAGGGGGCTGCCGGGTTGTTATCAGTGTGCACGGGATCAGCGATCCGACCATGGTGCCCGCGCGCTGCCCGGGACCCTGTGCCTCGCTGGCACTGGTCCTCCTCTTGGGATGCGGCGTGGCTTTCTGCCTCGGCCAGAACGACACGGAGCCCATCGTGCTGGAGGGGAAGTGCCTCGTGGTGTGCGACTCGAACCCTTCCTCGGACGGAGGGGTCACCTCCTCGCTCGGCATATCGGTCCGCTCCGCGGGGGCAAAGGTGGCGTTTTCCGCCGTGCGAGGGACCAACCACGAGCCGTCAGAGATGAGCAACACGTCCATGACCATCTACTTCGACCAGGTCAGATGATCAGACAGAATCATGCTTCCATTCTCTCCCATAGCATCAGGCATGCCATGTATCCGCCGTGGGCGAGCAGAACTTGTGTAAAGGTCATGTTTCATTGATTATCAATCAGTGATGTCGCTGTGTGTGAGCTCCGAGTAGCTTTAAGCGAAACAAAATCCTGCTTCCTTTGAAAAAAAAAGAAGATATTTTTCTTTTTATCGCTGTGCGTAATTGGCACGATCCAATTGTCAAACCCAATGATCATCCATGCAGGATCATCGATCACACATGGGTCCTTCAGGCCTCGCATTCTGCTCGGATGATCCACTAAGTGGTCCCGGTTCAGGTCTTTGGACAGCGGCCTGTTAAAGAGGCTCTACGCATCACTAACTGCCTTAAAACCATTTGGCACACACCAGAATCACAGTGTGACCGTTACGCGTCTCTGTAGTCGCCATGCGTGACGGAGGCAACAAACAAAAAACAGCTGTTGTGTTGAGTGAAGCATGCAGAGGGAAATATAATAAACGTGCTCTTCTTGGTCACAGGTTTTAGTGAACATCGGCAACCATTTCGATCTGAAAGCGAGTGTTTTCCAGGCTCCGCGGAGGGGGATCTACAGCTTCAGCTTCCACGTGGTGAAGGTGTACAACCGACAGACCATCCAGGTGAGCCTTACAGAAACAATAGGTCTATAAAGTACACTGATACGTGCAGCACGAGGCTAAACTCCCCCCTCCCCCCGCAGGTGAACCTGATGCAGAATGACTACCCGGTGATTTCGGCGTTCGCCGGGGACCAGGACGTGACGAGGGAGGCGGCCAGCAACGGAGTACTGCTGATGGTGGAACGGGAGGACCGCGTCTCTCTGAAGCTGGAACGGGGCACCTTAATGGGCGGATGGAAATACTCCACCTTCTCTGGCTTTCTAGTCTTTCCTCTATAATCTAACCGGCGATGACGAGACTCTGTTAGGTTGAGGAACACAAAGAGAGAGAAAAAATAAAACAACAAAAAAAAAAAAAACCCATGCCATTTATTTTCAATTTAAATAACTGTCAGCCAAGGAAGCCGACGCATATCTGTATACCTACACGCGTCCACTATCTAGTCAAACACGGACGGTTCCTTGGAGTTTCATATATTCGAATCCATCAGTCAACTTTTACGCAATCTGGGATGATTTAACGTATCGATCGGCCAAGAGGGCGCGTGCTCGTCGGGAATGTGGATTTTTTTTTCTCTTTCTTGGGGAAAACAGAACTTTGCCAACAGACAAACAAAGCGTGGGTGTGTGTACGTGCAGCAGAAACAAGGACAAGGAGGATGAGCGCGAGGAAACCCGGACAGGCCGACTGTGTTATGCTCTATTTTATGTTTGTATAGCCTTAAAGAATATATGGTTTCCGTCCAAAGTCAACTATATGGAATTATGGACATCCAGAGAAGAAGTGCTTTCAACGCCCAAGGCAATTTTTTTTTTTTTTTTTTTTTTGCACGAATGGAATTTTTTATTTCTATTTTTTTTACTTTTAAGTTTTGTGCTGTCAATGGTGTTGCGTTTGGATGCTGAACATATTGAAAATAAGCCAAATGTAGGCAGACGACGAGTTTATTAAAAAAAGAGAGATGGGGGAAAAAAGGCGACATATTTCAGCCACCGGAGACGACTTAGAGCCCTTTTATTATAAAGAATAATGATATAATTTATAGGGAAAAAAAGAAAAGTACATATTCACATTATTGTGTGTTCTACATTTCGGAATCTGCGTAGCTTTGACTGATTTAATGTTCAGTGACGTTGCTCACCAAATGTACATTGTGGAAATAATAGAAGAATCCCTATATGTCCCGCTTAATAAAAGATATTGTATTGTATAGGCTAAGCGCATTCATCACTTTGATCCACATGAGTTTGCACGTATTAAAGGCGAAGAAGAACAACATGTATGCTGATTAGAAGTGAGACTTTAGGCCTCGGGAGGGGAACGTGGAGGCGCTGTCCGAGGTGCTGAAACACACTGTTGGACTCGCAGCGGCGCTTGATTACAAGTTGAGAAATACACCTAACACGGAGGAGCAGGAGGAGGAGGAGGAGGAGGAGGAGGAGGAGGAGGTGCACACATGGAACTGAGATACCGAACAGCAGTTCCAACACGACGGAGCGCCTTTACGCAGCGCGGCGCGGAGAGGAACCCCGGATACACGCCTCCTGATCTGAGGACCGGACCCGGAGTAACACACACATACGTGCTGATGGTGGATCACGTGATGGCACGATGGAAGGAGGCGAGGCGAGGTGGTTTCTTTTCATCAGGCTACATAGTTGGCATTTTAACGCTTTTTTTTAAAATTTGAAAACACACACACACACACACACACACACACACACACACACACACACACACACACACACACACACACACACACTTAACTCAAGGCCTTGCTGAATGCAGAAAGGTAAAAAGAGGAGTGACACATGTCAGAATGTTTTTCATAATAATAAACTGATTCAAACTAATACAAAGGAGGCAGCTGATGAGAAATGTGCCGGCCTTCACACTTTTATGAATCCGTCCTCGTCACAGATGAGTTTGGACTGAGAAAAACATCAAACATATAAAAAGAAATGTGCCCCTTCTGTTATGGAAGTTGTGATTAAATTGACCTACATTTTTAGACTCTCTTGATGTGAAACAGCGTGGGGTCAAAGGTCAAACTGTGTTGCCTCAGCTTGGTTTGTAAAAGTGAGGATTTGATTTCCTTTAAGCTGTGGAGGCGACAGCTCTGGTTTCCTCTGTGGACTCCCGTCTACACGTTCCTGTACGGAGGAAAGCGGTGCATCTGTAGGAGATTAGCCAGGAAAACAAAGAAAAGTCACCGGCGACCACCAAACATCGCTTCTTAATTACTTTGTGGGAGAACAAGAGGACGCACTGCACAAACCGTGAAGATCGGGTTTTCTCACAATGTACTGCTTTTGTTCCTTCTTTCATTTAAATATTTGAATTTGCTTTAATTCAATAAGATTCTTGAGTGAGAAAACCTCTCTGATTGGTTCCCAACAACAACAAAAAGCCATTCTGTAGATATCCATTTAAGACTAAGCCAGCATGACATTGACCAACAAAAATATAAGTTTATGAGTGATGGAGAAAATCCAACACGTTAATATAATAATCCTCGGCTTTTCTAAACAAACAGAAGAACACGTAGACGTTTGTCATCGTGGCTGAATGAAGTCAAACAGCTGCTGTTTGCATTTCTAATTGATGATGTCATACATGTGAGCATCTGGAAGCCTTTTTTTTTTATTATTTCCCTTCCATCCACAAACACATTCATCTTGCATGTAACAGACCTGCTGATGCCAGAAATAGGAAGGAAGAGCCAGCCAATCAGAGTGATTTGGAGAGCGTCTTCAATTGGCCAATAAAGTGCTAATTATGCCGAAATGAAAAGTCTGTTTTCCAAAACGATCCCCTCAGATAATTAAGATTGCCGTCAAACTGCAAATGAGAAAACAAAAAAAACCACTTTGTTTATTTGCTTTCTATCAAACAAGACTGAAACCCATTCATAAAGAAGATCGTTTTCATAACGTCAACATGAAAGATGAGACATATTTCTTATTTTTCTCCGTTTTGTTATTTTTGCACACTCACATTAAATCAGTTAACTTGGCCGAACCGACGCTGTTTGTTTGTAGCTGTAAAAAAATTTAAATCGTCACGCCCATGTTGGAGTATAAAATACCCCCCCACCCCCCAAAGTACAATCACTCTTCAAATATGGGATCCATTTTTAATGGGAGGACAGATGGCATTTTACTGTGCTTTCTAGGCCACACACACTGATCATCACAAAACCTGTAGACGCCATGAAACCCCCCTTTTTATGTTTGTTAGAGCATTATTTGGTCCCTTTAAAGATTCTGTCCTCATGATCCCCATTGATGTGTAGGATCCCCCCCATGGAGATGATCTATGCATTATTATGTAACAGACTCGTCAGACGTCGTCTGTGGTTTCCAGACTCTCGTGGAAAATGTCAGTTCTTCATTAACGAGGTTGTTTTAGAGCGTAAACACCCACACAGTGCTCAGTTTTAACACTCGTACACCATTATGCACACGACACGCATACATCACAGCGAGGGTAAATTTGGCTCATTCAGCCTCCAACAAAGTGTCTCGTCCTGTTTGGGGGAGAAGATCTATCTTCAATTTGCTGCAGGAAAAACGAACAAAAACAAAAAAAAAGAGAGTTTGTTGCCGGTGTTGATGTGAGAGCCGTCCTCTGAAGATCAAGACGGCTTTGACATTCATTTTCAGCTCCTCCTGTGGTCTCTAAACATTTAATTACGTCTGCGTTTGCATATCATCAGTGGGTGATTTGTTCGGTTTTAACAAGCATGATAGTTGGCAGGTAACGTGTCATCTTCTTCGGTGTTCTTTTCCACACTTTAAGGCAAAAAATGAATTCGTCATTTGAGCGAAGTGAGATAAATGCCACCCTCCCTCTTATTTCCTCACATCAAACCACCATTTAGTTATTTGGAGCGGATGACAAAAGTGCTTTAGCTTCAGAGCGGCGCTTTAATTCTCCAGTCGTTATTCATTATCTTGCTTTTTGTGTCTGGAAGTGTTTCACTGACATAATGCTCCGTTTACGTCACGTCGGAAAGTCTTCCATTCAGTGCTAAACGCCATTACGGTTCCATTTTTAAAACAGATATTGTCTTTCATACATTTAGGTGGAAAGGAGTATTGTCACGTTCACTCACAGATGCAGGTAATAATGTCACACACACACACACACACACACACACACCAACATTTACTTCCCCATCCAGCGACCTCGAGGTCAAGAAAATATACTGCCGGCTCACCGAGACCTTTAAGAAATAGAGTCACCTAATCCATCTCCAGTCCCGAGTCGGTACTTTGCTTTTACTCGCCGCAGAAAAGCAACGTAACAACAAAAAGCACAGATTATCACGTCGTTATCATCTAAATGAGCGCTTCAGCAGACGGTCAGTCCGACTAATGAAGCCGAGTTTGAGGCGACACTTTTGCACATTTCCTCAATTTTCTTCTTTTTCGCTTCATTGTATCATCCTCAAGTCACAAAGTGCCAAAGGAAGGAGACCTGAACAAGGTTTTCAACCTTTCCATTTGATTGCAGATGAGCTTAATGCATTGGTATATTCATAAGGGGTGGGGGGGACTCATTTCCTCCGCGGTCCCCTGTCTCTGTTATGGCTGAAATTGCCTTAAGTGTGAATGTGTGGGTGAATAAGCCTTTCACAGCATTATTTTTATTCAGGCTGTTCACAGGCAAAACCTACAGGCGCTTCCTTTTTTTTTTTAATGAAAATGACGCTTCGGGGCCCCACTCGAACTAATATCTAACGTGGCTTTGAGTTAAAAAAGGAAATGCACACTGAATGTCAGGATTTATCACCACGTTTAATGGGCCCAGACCTCTTTATGTCATCGAGAAGAAAAAAAAAAAAAAACCTTTTCCATAGGCTTCCTTCCAAAATGAGCTGGCTAATTTCACGGGCCATGATGGCGGCGTTTAAAGCATGGGGACTTAACCTGCACGACACATTAAACCACCTGTGCATCAGGATATTTTTATACCCTGTAATTACACATCTAAAGCAGGCGACATGCACAGGTCACGAGTCAGATACCAACTTTGTGGTATCTGACTCGTGGAAACGTGGAGAACACACGCCGGGAGGACAACATGCGACGGCGGCTTGTTAATAATGCATTTGTTTTCCAAACAAATAAATAAGACGCACAACACAGAATCCAAACATCAGTGGCGGAGCCGCCGCTGTGAACGGGTGAACCATCCCCGAAAGAAAATGTGCTGGTGGAGGATGAGCGGAGGAGATAGACGGGAGGAAAAAAGTCTGTTTACTCCTTCTGCCACAGCCTGCAATATCCATACTGCTGAAACACGCAATTCCCCAAAGAAAATACACCACCACCCCCTCCCCCCCTCCTCCACACAGACAGTAGGCAACCCTGGCTCATATATGAACAACTCCATGCTTTCCAATACATCATCACCCGTCTACACGTTAGATTCAGGCACCGCGCCGGACCGGCACCCAGAACCGGTTTAACGAACATTCATTAAGATTGTGCCTCAGCACCACTAGCTGGGGGGAGGATGACAAAACACACACCTCTTTGGATGCACAGGAATGCACACACACACACACACACACACACACACAGCAGCAATAACACTGCTTTTACAGGTGTGGATTCTGGGTATATGGCATTTTTTTATAGATCATTTGCAAGGAGATATACCACTGGGTTTAATAAGGTTACGTGTCTATAGACTTGGAGGAACCAGGATGTGTTATATTGCTAATGGAAAGCCGTACATAACTCAATATTTGAGGGATTTCGTACAGTTTGCAGCAGATGGGACCAGAGAGACCACAAATCAGGTGTCACGGGTAAGTGTTTTTTTTCTCTACACGCATGGATTTTTATATCGATAGACAGAAGTGTTCTTTATGTAGATATATATAAGACAAAGACATGAAGTATTCCTTTATGATCCCATGTTGATGGCATTGAACCGGAGACTCCTGCAACCTCTTTGAAGGTTCGGAGGACTCCTTTATTCTTTAATTCTGCACCTTACAACTCTCTGTTTGGGTTACTAGCTCTGCACACTGCTATGGCCAATATTTATATTACTACTACAATACTAAAGTCAATATTTTGTAATAAAACAATAGAGAGTAGCGAGTACAAGAGTCAACAGTGAGCATATCTCTTTGGTTAGTTGGTGTCACATTCCTTTATGAGAATTCGCTCAACTGAGAATAATAATCTGCATAAATGTATCAGAGGACATTCAGCGTGTCCAAAGATAAATATGTTTTGAAAAAGTGAGATGTTGAAAGTTTGCCCAACAGGAACCAGACCCGACTTGTCATAGTTCACCGTTTCAGCACTTAGTTGACAAAGTCATCAACAAACTTTATCGTTTTATAACAAAAATACGTGAGACGTTGTTTGTGAAAGAGTTTTTGTCAAGGGTTCATTCTCATTTGTAGTTTTAGGAGGCGTTTTATTTATTTTCAT
The DNA here is from genome assembly GCA_029853015.1 of Chelidonichthys spinosus. Classification (NCBI taxonomy): domain Eukaryota; kingdom Metazoa; phylum Chordata; class Actinopteri; order Perciformes; family Triglidae; genus Chelidonichthys; species Chelidonichthys spinosus. Next base: position 20,858,911 of record CM056837.1, read on the forward strand.
CTCAAATTTTCTTTTCACAGCTGTGTGGAAGACCTTTGATCTCGTTTTCCCGCATTGCATTGTGGGAGAATAGCACACAAAAATGATCACATTTCGTATGAATTCTGTCCGTTTACAAAAACCTGCTGAGAATAGGAACATAGTATAGATTTGGGACACGATTGTTGTTATTATTGAGTGACGGCCGTTTGTGTGTTTTTCTTTACTGACAGATATTTTGAACCAAATTAAGTTCGCGATTAACCAAATTCTGAAAGTCATCAAATGTAGAAAATGAAATGAAGATGTCATCCTCCACATTTCCCACCATAATGAGTTTAACCACAGCTACGACACCTAGCTGTTAACACGTTAAAGTTGTCTCTTAGTTAGGCTCAGTAAAAAAGTATATAAACTAAAAAACAACATGACGTTATAACAGCTGACACGTTAGAAACGTCATTAATGTAACTTCAAAATACCTCAAAACACCAACAATACACTCCTGGAGGTCCAGGTCGTTCTGCTGGGCCTGCTGGAGGGAAGGGGGGCACTGGAGAACCAGGACCATTACTGCATGGGGGCATCCTGTCAGACCCCGCTGCAGTAAAATGAGAGATTTCCTACAGGGGGTCTGGTGCTCAGAAACATGGGAGGGCGATAACACAAAGTTAAAGTTCAATGAAGTCGTTTTAAAGTAATATATTAACTTGTTATCTACATTAACTTGATTTAACCTAAACAAATTAAATCATGTGTTGATATATATATTGTTTTAATACAACCGTTATCATTATTGTTTATTTATGGCAATAACGAAGCAGTGTGGTTCTATTTCCTCTCATTAAGAAAAAATATATGATCACTTACAATAGTTGCTGACAATAAATTCCACCTTTACATTGGCACCATTAGAATGAAACATCCCATCAATAAAGTAGATACGGGTCGTAAGTATGTAAAGTAAATCAGACTATAAAGATGTCAGCTGATTGGTTTAGATTGTCCAATTAGGAAAGCAGCACCATAAGGGTTGTTTTTGCAGTTTGTTGCCGTGAGAAAACCAGACAGGCTGCACGGCCTCGGCCAATGATCGCTCAGCAGCTAACTGGATAGTCTGAGCGATGACTATCGTCTCCGTCCACGAGAGCCTCTCATCATACTGGACATACGGCGTTCTGTGACCAAAGACGCTGTTCGTGGAGCATCGTACCTCGTATGGACGACCTCGAGCATCATTATTTCTCTCTTCAATAAGCTGTTGTCCTGGACCCCCGGATGATGCAGCCTTTTTAATAACCATAACATCCACGGCCTCTAACTGCTGCTGGAGGATTGTGGGGGATTTCTTTGGACGCGTCGACAGTCGCCGAGTTACGAAACATAAGGGATTTATCTACGTTACTTTACAGACGTGGAAACGCAGCGTAGGAACTTGGATGTCATTAAAATAGACCCGTTTATTGGCAGATTGGCTTCACAGTAAAATCTGGGGCAGGGAAGATGGGATTTAAGGAGCCTTTGTGTTTTCTCAATTAAATGTTTTATGAGGGGAAATATACATTTAGAGAGTTATATCGCCCCTTTTCACGGGACCTGGAAATTCACGTCATTATTCTTTACCTATATGCCTTTTAATAATGCCAATATTGACATGTTGCTGCGGGTGGGGATCAATGTCTCCGCAGGAAATGAAATGAAATAAAAAAAAGCATGTCAAGCTCATCTCATCATAAACATGCGGGTCGGTGGAGAGGATGGAGGCGAGCGCATGTTCATCCGAGTGCGTCCACAGCCTGGGGCGTCTCGCTATAGGCGAGTTTAAGGGCAAGCGGCGGAGGCTTTCGATTGGCTGGAGAGTTGAGGTTTGGCCCGCGGACGGAAAAGCGAGGAGGGAAATCCACCTCCACCATGAAGTATGAAGGTCACATGTTGCAGCTCAAGAATGATGCTAACAGATGAAACGCAAGCTAATGGAGGATAGAACGAAAACACGCTGCAAACACAGACAATACAACAAAATAGAGAAACACGATGCTAACAAATACAGACATGCTAGCACTCTTATTACGAAGCTACAGCTAGCAGTTGGCTAGCAAAGCGTAGCATGAATACAAAAAAACGTGAACTACGACACTTACGTCCACTAATTAACACATTACATCCTAATTATCTAGTTCTTTTCAGGGGGGGTTCGCTGGGAGTAGTTGCTAGGCAACCAGCAGAGATCCAAGGAAGTACATAAAGGAAGATATTAGTGTTAATTTGTAAGATTTAGAGGAGCTGAAAGACAATTTCTTTTGCCTTTTCGGACAGATCCAGGCTAACCTCAACCCCCCCTGAAGCTAAAACTGGCTCCGGCTACATATCTCGTTTGACTTTCACTCTCTCTCTCTCTCTCTCTCTCTCTGCAAGAACGTGAATAAGCAGATTTTTCCAGAAAAAAAATGTCAAAGAATTTCTTTAATTCATGATCGTACAGGTTTAAAACCTGAGTGGCGACCTTCCGTGTAGAATATGTTCTCAAGGCTCAGAGCTTGTTTCCTAATGCAATGGATTAAAAATGCAACAAAAAAAAAACTTGTTGTTTGAACAACATTATCGTTTAATGCGTTTGTCCCCTTGGCCTGCGAATGAGCTCGTGTGTTTGCATTGGATCGGGTAACTCTGGTCGGGGAGGGCTTGTGCCGGATCGAGCCTCGTGCCGGATCGATGCCGCCGGCATGCTGATGAGCTCTGCTCAGGTGTTGCCAGAGGCACCGCGCTAATGGTCAGAGCATGCAGAATCATTCCGGGAGCACTACAGTGGCTCGGGAGGAATTCATGAAATACACACCAAAACACACACACACACACGGACTCACCATTGATGATGCCGAAAGGTCAAAAGGTCAAAGCCACTTTTCTCTGTCCAGGAAATTAAATAAAAAGGCAGCTGACCCTGAGATCGCAGACTCTTCCACAATAATCGCTGCTATAAAACACTTCCATGCAGGATTTCCATCATTTATGCATACTTTAATATTCGGTTTATTGAATAAAAGAAAACATCTAATTCCGAATGATTTGAAAGCACTCAGTTACATGACTGCACAAGCATTTTGTTCTCATGTCTGGTTTGTGTTGAGATTTGCCCAATCACAGTCTCTCCCCATCCACTGTGCCCCACTTCTCGGATCGTCCCCATCTGGTTTGACAATCTGTTTCAATGGAAATCAGTTGTTTTTTCTCTCCTCTCCCCTCCCCTCATCTCCACTCTCTGCTCTTGCAGGGTTTTTTTTTTTTACTTGAAGTTCCTCCTACGATCGCGGCTCAGACGCTTCAGATGAAACTTGGGCATGATCACACAGCCTCAGCAGAGCCTCGCAGTGCCCGCCTTCCCCCGGGGATTATAAGGCCTCGCACAATAGGATCTCTGAGATTTCACCTAAAATAGGACTCCAGATTATTGGGATGGAAATGTAAATGCTGGGTCTCCGTGCCCTTGTAAAAAAAAAAAAGGATTTTTCACCATCTGTTAATCTTTAAAATCTGGATTTTTTTCTTTTTTTTCACAAGCTGTTTCATTCTATCCATCTTACAGGAGCTGGATGATGAGATGGCAATTTTTGTGTTCTTCTCCTTTCACTGATGTTAATATTAAATTCTCTGGACTTCATTGTTCTCCTGAGTATTTAAGTGTGTGACAGGTGCAAAAAAAAAAAGTGTCAGAATTTAAAACTTCCCTTATTTGATGAGCTGAAGCATGAAAGTGTTATACAGCGCTAAAGGTGACACTTCTAAATTTAACATATGTAGCCATTGTCGCCCTGAATTATCCTCCCCTCGTTTCCGGTGCTTTCATTTGTATATTTTCGAACCTCATATTCATTCAGCGGCAAAGTTGTTATGAGCCCTGCACGGCGTTGGATGTCAGTGTTGAAAGAGTAAACACAGTTAAGAGAGTCAGCAAGAATACATGAGAGGTAGGTGGTGGGTTACCGCCGCCCCTCCCCCGTCTCTCTCCATGGAATAACTGCGACTACCATCACAAACTCCGTCTCTGTCAACAACCGCCGATGCATCTTCAGACGGTAACGCGTGATCAACGCCGAGCGACTCGTTCCCCGGCAGAGGAGGCGAGGAAGCAGAAGAAACGTCTTCGTCTTTCTTACATTGTGAATATTCTTTTGTGTCCTGCCTTCCTACTCCTCGCCTTTTATATTGCAAAGTTTTCGGGAGTGTTTTTAAAATGCAAAAGGTGGTGTGCTTTTTCTACTCCCCCCCCCCGAGTGCATTCCCATCCCACAACACTTTCTGTGTCTGTCTCCCGTCTCCCCCCCCACCCCTTCCCATCTCGGTACTCTCTTGATTTTCCATCTCCCACAGGTTCACCCGATGATACCACCACCTCTACGTTCTGCCCCCCTCCTCCTCCTCCTCCTCCTCCTCCTTCCCAGCTCTGCACACATAAGTTTAAAGGTTTACTTCAAAGCGGTTTTAAGGCAAGTGGTTCTACCTTTTCCTGTCTTTCATCTGAGCGTGCACGAGGAGGATGCAGCCAGACTGAGCACGTGCACACTGAAACACACACACACAAAAAAAAAATCCTACAGCCGGCAAACCCACGGATATACAGCACGTATATGCAAAATAGAGAAATCTCTCCGGTTGCATATTTCTGGCATTCTTCAGCTTCCTTCCGTCACTTCTTGCCTCCGTTGAGCAGCAGAGGGACGAGGTGGTGAACCACACGTGAACCTCAAACCCACATCTAAAGATCCGCCCGTTTTTGCGTTGATTCCCTTTAGATTCTTAGAACACATTCTAAGTGTGTTCAGATAGCGGTGGGCAGAAAAAGGGATGAAAAGAGCGCCTGATCCATGTTAGGCAGTGTGGGCTGCATCTAATCCTCACACCAGACTATACATCATCTTCTTATAGAACCATAGTCCTCAAAATAGAGAGGGTTTCTTTTTCTTTAGGGGGCTTGAACTCATCCCAACCCCCTTTCTTCTTCTTCTCCTTCTTCTTCTTCGAGGGCTGTCCCAGGTGTTTATGTGATTTAACACATTTGGAGACCAGAAAAGAACACACAAAGTGCATGGTGGGAAGAAAGGGAGTCCTCGTGGCCACTCCCCGCACCCCTCGGGCTACTCCTCTTTTATCGTGGATTGTACTTCCTTTGCTCCACAACGCGAGTGATGCTATTCTTTACTTTCTACGGGCTGCGTGAGGCTGTTCCTGTTAACAACCGTCCCCCCCGGTGAATCAAATCAGGAGATTAGAAGAACATTCAAACGGACCGAAATGGCTTCCAGGGGGGCTTAAATCAATCTAAAGTCAAAACTGAAGAGAAAGAAAGCCTTTTGGGAGGGATGTAGACAGGGAGGGTGGTGGTGGTTGTGGTGGTTGGGTGGGGGAGGGGCTCTCCAAGGCGGGTTTTTTGGGTAATATGAGCGTGAAATGCCAGAGCATCAATTACAGAGTGATTGAGGGCCATTTAACTGTGTGCTGCCGATCGGCGGGAGAGGAGGAGGATATAATGGATAACCAGATTGAGAATGTTCATATTTACAGTGTGACACCGGGACAACAGTATTACCGCGTCATTAATACAATATGGATTTCATTGCATTGCACGTCTCCAATCACCTAATGAGGAGAACAACGCAGAGAATCAGGGCTGGCTGGATGAGATGGATGTAATGTTGTCATATTCTCTTCAGTTCCATGAGAAAGAGGATACGACGGGGTATTAAAGCCACTGTAAGACAAAAAAAAACAAAAAAAAAACGGAGCTGAGAGACCGGGGACAATATCCAGAGGAAAAAAGTTGCAAAGTTTATAAAGTAGCGAATTTGCAACGGCAAACATTCGGTCTTAGTAAAACCAAGCAACTTGTTTATATCGGCTATGACAACAATGAAAGTTACCGCTAGCATGTTAGCCCGCCCCGATCAATAAACACCCATAAGATGACAATTTCTCCTAATATAAATAAAAGCAACAATAAGCATCAACATCATCACCCTAAGGACCTTAACGAGGCATTGTCACACATTTCATTAGAAATATAACATTTATGGGAAGTTAGCTAGCATAAATGCCAGTTGTTAGCATTGGAATAAACTCTCAAATTTGCTACTTCTTTTCCTCGGAATATTGCCCCCTCTCTCCGCTCCGTTTTATATATTTTTTTCATTTATTTTGGATACGCCGTTGATGATGTTGACTTATTTCTATTACGACTTGACCCTGTATGCCACATCGATACAGCAAATCCTGATTTTTATAACGCACTGGTCGTAGAAATCATGTTTTAAAATCTGTCACGTTTCTGCTTGAAATTAAAAAAGGGGGTGGGGGGCAGCTTTCATCTGCAAGGGAACCTAAAAACCTGCACCACCCCCACCTCCGCCTCCCTCCCTTCTCTATCCACACCCCCCCGCCTACCGGAGCTCGCTAAGTGATAGGCCGTGGCACGGGCTTCTTGGTTCAAAAAGACAGGCACATCATTAGGGACTGAAGAGTGCGGTTCCTGCCCCCGGGGGAGGAATGACAGTCCGTCACTGCCCTCGGGGGCTTTACCTCACTTTAGACTATGGAAATCAAAGATACTGGGGAATTTGAATAGAATAGGATGAAATACTCTTTCTTCTTTGTCCGGTATTAATTCTACTGTTGGATGAGAGGTTTATAAAAAAAAAAAAAAAGGCTCTCGGCATTTTGAAATGATAAATCATCATTAGGCCACTTCAGAGTAGGTGTGTTTTGTGTAATTTGTTGTGCAACAGTCGGTCAAACACAACCGACTCCCTCATATTCCAGTTGTTAACACAAAAACGAACAAACTTGTCTTTTGAGAGTTTCGGCATCGCCGTGGTAACCCCGTTCCGTCGGTGCCTATTATGGAGGTACAGTACACCGATCTGCTGCTATTCAAGCCAGACAAACACCACATTTGGATCACATGACCCATGAATCACTTGGCTTTGTACAACCAGTCAAAGCACTCACCAGAGAGGCTCATACATATGCAAATGTGTTGTGATATGAGAATACATGTGTTGCGTGTGTACCTTTTTTTTTATTATTCCAAAGTGATACCAATAACTGGGAGCTTGGCAAGCAACATATGGGCGTTAATATGGGCAGAAATGTGATTTGAACATGATGACTTTCATAATGTCTGCAGCCTCTGGTGCGTGCCATTTTTAGACTAATGGTGCATTTAGAGTTAGAGTTGAGCTACTTGTCAGTTTGATGAAACGGTGCGCTGCTTAAATTGAGCAGACACATAAATGGGAAGTAATGGCGAGCATGCCCTCATATGAACGATCAACTTCAGGAATATGAACTATAAAATGAATTGGATGTTTTTTTTGTGTTATTTAAGACCTAATTACACATGTTCCTGTTTGAGGAACTCATTTTCTCATAGCCAGGTGTTTTAAGGTTGTTTTTCATATCTATATATTCTATGAAAAGTCTGAACTCAACAACTAATTGATAGCCTGTTGCCTGATAGCCATTAGAATATATTAGATATGAATCAGTGACCAACTGTTGCACTGTGTGACATGTTTCTTCATCACAATGAACAACAGGCTCTCTGGTATCATAAACCAGCAGCGTCCATCTGCCATAAATACTCATTAGTGCACCAAATATATGTCCATCCAGAATAAATAAACACACGCTGAGTGAAATTTGCTTAAGTATATGGAACGCCATGTAATTGGACATTAAAACTGAATAAACAAATGAGCCTATGAATGAATAACTTAGTCAATGATATATAGATGCATGTAGATAAAGGTTAAATACATTAAGAAATAGGGTAAATATAGAAATTAATCATAAATTAATATGAATATAGGACTGCTTTCATTTATTTCAGAGCTTCATAAAAACTGTCCATCTGTTGTTGATGAATGGGGCGTCGTTATCTCAGATTCTAGTCTCATTTCTGGTCCGATTAACAGGAAAGTCATCAAATTCGGTTCCTCGTTTCGATGCTTCTCATATTTTCCCGGAGGCAGACCTTCAGTTAGCGGCTACAGCCACTCAAATCCAGCTGGTCAGGAACCCGGACTGGTCCCGGACCAGGACTCCCTGCTGGATCAGCAAGCGTACTGGCGAAGTGGTCTCCGAGTGGCGGGGCGTGAGGAGGGACCACGTCGGTGTGCTAGCCTGCTAACTAGCTATTATTTGTGCTTTGGTGTGAATCTGGAAAAACTCTATATTTACTCTACTGTAGTGACTACTTTATATATTTATATTTGCATTCATCTCTACATTGATTTACTTCAGAATTATTTCATAGCCATATTTATACTTCTTAAAGGCATATTTATCAATGGATTTAATATTCCATGACAGTTTTTGAAAAAAATATTACTTGAAGAAAAAAAAGTATAAACACTGTCATATCACACATTTTCACCCATCAATCTACATCTCCAGCAGGAACAAATGACCTTGAATGCCACAGAGAAAGTATTGAAAGACGGACCGCCTGATATTTCCAATGAAACATGAGAAATATATAGAATGCTGCTAGCTTCAGGAGCACTATATATACATCATTTGATGAGGCCACGTTGCCATGACAACAAATATGAGTGCATATACGCACATAATTAATGTGCATTTTTATCGCCAAATTAAAACGCATATTACTGTAATATAAGGCTAAAACTTTGATTGGAGGCTCATCTATGATGTCATCTTTCATTCCCTCCCAACCTCACAAATGTCTGTTCAATCCCACGTACATACATCACTACAGTACAAACATATTGTGATTTAACAAGGTGTGCAGCGGGTATGTATGTATATATATATATATGGCCATGTGTCCCCCCCCTGATTTAAAAGCATTATTCTGTGGCGCAGCGGGGGTTAAAGGACCCCCCGCGGTGCGATCCATTTTGACTCCACGAAACAAGAAAACGTGCTATCTGGGCGGCGCTCTGCCGCGCCCACACTCACGGGAGTCTTTGTCAATGCTAATTGGGCCGACGTAGCAACCAGCGAAGTGGAACGCACCCCAACCCCCCCCAAAACACATCATGTCTCTTTTTTTTATTGTTTTTTTGAAGTTATCGAGCGGATCCAAAATGGCAACAATGGAGCTTAACCTGTTATGTTCGTAGCTACGGTAACGGGGGAAGCAGTCGCTGCACTGGTTGTGGAGAGAGAGAGAGAGAGAGAGAGAGAGGAGAGGGGGGGAGAGAGAGGGGGAGAGAGAGCTCCCATCCTCTCACGCACTAATAGCAAAAATATCAATTCCCTGACACTCAATTCATCTCAATTTATAGTATATTGTTTCCATGGAGAACCTATTAGCACATAAGCTGCTGGTTTCATTGTGTCTGTAACAAACCGCGGTGAAGGAAGAGGATCCCTTTCAACTCCTCGGCGGTATCTTGTCGGAAGCGGCTCGTCGGGGCGGTGAGGAGACGGCGAATGCCCCCGTTTAATGTGCAGCGATTCTTTTCTGTGGCGTTTTGCCTCCTCCTGTTGTCTCGCCTCTCTTATTAACATGCACTTAAATTCCCTTTGTTCTCTCAAGTGCTCATTAAAGAATTCAGTGCCTTCTGATGTCTATAGTTTTACATAATTAGAACCCAAGAGGGTTCCACGTGTGCACTAAAGTTCTCCCATTTGTTTTACTCTGCATTAGAGGAGCAATTTGTTTAATTTCTCTGGAGTTTAACCTTGCTGACTGTGATGGAAAAAGCACCTGCAACAAAAAATCCTGCATTCAGTCGGATCACCGGTGAGGAAGCGTTGTGAGTGTTGGCTTCCCCTTTTTAGTGTGTTTGTGTATGTGTGTGTGTGTGTGTGTGTGTGTGTGTGTGTGTGTTCAGGGTTGCCTGTCCACCACCGTTAATAAATTATAAATAACATGAAAGTGTGCAGAATTAAAGAATGTTATCAATCTGTTTTAATATCTACAGCAAATTATACATTACGAATAATATATATATACATAAATATAATAGGCTGTTATATCTTTTGGTGGGATGTGATGTGGAAAAACACTTGAACTGGGTTTGTCGGTTTTCATCTGTTTCCGATGTTCCTCACTGAGAACCTCGTATCTCCAAAAAGGTTAAACGAATGAGTTGACATTTCGGTCAACGGGCTTTCTTCCTCCTGCCCAGAGTCGGAGGAGAAGATCGATACCACTCTCATGTCTGTATGTTAGATACAGCAGCTGGTTAGCTTAGCTTAGCATAAATACTGGAGACAGGGGGAAACAGCTAGCCTAAGGAAACCCAGCCTACATGACCTGCCCCAGCATGTTATATCGTGTTTGTTTAAATCGTACAAAGAAATAAAAGTGTAAATCTGACTGTTTCTCTCTGAGAAGTAACTTGGGTCTCTGGTGGCCGGCTGCTTACTCTCACTACATATTCACTCCACATGGATCTTCTCATCTATATGATCTAATCTTCCACTATATAACTCGGCGGCGGATATATGCTAGGAGCCTTTCATATCCGAAGCCAATGCAGCAGACGTTCTAGCTTCTCCTGGAGACAAAGTGTTTGTATTTCCCTCCACCTTTCTTCTCTCGTGATCCCGCTGCAGGAAAGAAGAAAAAAACTATTGGCAATGTTTGCCTGATGACACTGGTGCCAACATGAGGGACAAGGACGGAGGATTTATTCAAAGCCATGCCCTCTCTCTGCATCCTTTTTTTTTTTTGCAATGATTTTTCTACCAAAAGATCCAAAAAGCACAAAAAAGAAACTCTTTGAGGTGATTCCTTGTCTTACAGCTGTAGGAGGCTGTGTGTGTGTGTGTGTGTGTGTGTGTGTGGATCTGAAGCACGGAGAGTGTGTGAGGTGGGAAGGGCTTGATGTGGCGTTCCAAAGTGAGTGGTCCGCTGAGAAAAAAACAATAAAGCACCAATGACAGGAACAGATGGTCCTCTTTATTGCCCCCCCCCCCCCCCCCCCCCCCCTAAAAATGCAAACACTGAATATCTTTGCTTGGTGGGTGGCATTAATATATATTTATTTCCTTCCCTCCTGTCCCCTCTCCGGGCTAATAGCGCCGGTGGCTCGCACCCACATTTAAGACTGAAAGGCCCCGATGAAGAGACGAAGCCAGATGCTTATTATTATTATCAGTTGCTGGAGATTTAATGGGCAGCGACACAGAATGAAGATGATGATGGTGGTGGGACGAGAAACAGGGATTCTGGATCGATTTGCTTTTACTTTTGCACAGGACATGAATAGAGGTCTCCTGTGTGAAAGACCTGTGTTTGTACTGTCATCTCAAAGGACATTTTAACAGTAGATTTGACCTATGGTTCCAGGGAACACGGGTCATATGAGGGGCATCGTGGGTACTTGGCCTAGATATCAGGCTCAAATATGTAACGCTATCCAAGCTCCGATGTCCTTGAGATGACCCGACAATGGTTCGCATTGTCGAATATCTAAGTCCAACCCTGTATCCAGACAGGAGAGGTGCAAACACAGGACTCTGACAAGGCAGACCGGGGTTCAACAAAGGTAAGTGAAAGTTTGTGGTTTTGCATGAACTTAAATGAGCATGTGTCATACTTCTTACAGTCTTCTTACAGACTTCTTACAGTCTTCTTAAAGCCTTCTTACAGTCTTCTTACAGACTTCTTACAGACTTCTTACAGTCTTCTTACAGTCTTCTTACAGACTTCTTACAGTCTTCTTACAGTCTTCTTACAGACTTCTTACAGTCTTCTTACAGACTTCTTACAGTCTTCTTACAGACTTCCTACAGTCTTCTTACAGTCTTCTTACAGACTTCTTACAGTCTTCTTACAGTCTTCTTACAGACTTCTTACAGACTTCTTACAGTCTTCTTACAAACTTCTTACAGTCTTCTTACGAGCGCCGATATTGGCTGAAGTTCCATTCCGACCCGACGGCGTTAATCCCCGTCTGTAATATGCACAATGTACAGCAGAGCCATCTCTAAATGATAGTGTAATGAAAATAATTACAGAGAGCTTTAATTTGGATTAGGGAGATTACTAGTTTAAGCTCTTCATCACCGAGTCTTCCACGATCCGTTTCACTGTGCTCTAGTCGGAAACCCAATCCTCCATCCGTCATTCTTTCTCTTGTTTTACAGTGAAGAGTTCAAAAAGTGACGTGAATACGTTTCCGAGGCTCATCGTTAAATCATTACCTCATTTGTCTCCTTGCTCCTTCCTCTTCCTCCCTCCTTCCTCCGCTCCAACTTTCTGCTCCTCTGCTTCACACGACAACTCTCTCTCCTCCCACGCTACCTCCCCTCTTATCTCCCATGCTCTCTCCCCCTCCTCTCTCATCTCTCCCCCTCCTCTCTCTCTCCCCTCCCTCCTGTCTCTCTCTCTCCATTTCTCTCCCTCTCCCAGTTTCTCCCCTTTCTATCTCTCCCCCTCCTCTCTCTCTCCCCTCCCTCCTGTCTCTCTCCTCTCTCTCTCCCCTCCTCCTTCTCTCTCTCTCCCTGTTTCTCACCCTCCTCTCTCTCTGTCCATCCCTCCCTCCTCTCTCTCTGTCCATCCCTCCCTCCCCCCTCTCTCCCTCCTCTCTCCCCCTCCCTTCCTCTCTCTCTCCGTTTCTTACCCTTCTCTCTCTCCCCTCCTCCCTCTCTCATCTCTCCCTCTTCTCTCTCTACCTCCTCTTACCCCTCTCTCTCCCTCCCTCCCTCTCTCTGACCATAACACAGCGGCGGCCAGCGTTGGTTCATCGCTCCTCTCCCTGATAATTCCCCGTATTAACCGGCTGGAGTTATTACCCGTTATATGAGACGTCTATGTTGAGGGCGCTTTATGAGATCCTGGTCCCCGTGGATACGATGATGGAGTTGGTGAGCGCCGTCATCCCCCCGGCCGTATAATGCTATCAGCTGGGAAATACACAATGCCACGGATTATTGATAGAGCCGTATCTGCTCTTCTGCTGACAAACTCCTGGCCCGGGTTGAAGGGGGCACGTAATCCTGAAGAATATCTCTGATAATATGGCCTACGCCGCCGCCTCCTCGCGGTAACACCTCTGCTCTCTTTGGGGGGAACTTCGGTTTACTCTCCTTCCCCTTGTGACAAACGATCAAGCCCCCCCCCCCCACAGTGATTCAAATGAGAGACTGGAAGATTTATTCCAACAATAGGCTCTCCCACACAGAAATCCACAATCTGAAATTATTACCGTCTTCCTGTCTGCCGTGGACGACGGCTTATTACGGCCACTGTAGGTAAAAAAGAAAAAAAAAACGGGAGAAAGAGAGAGAAGGGGGGCAATATACTGAGGGAAAGTAGCACATTTCTGAATTCATAAAGTGGCAAATTGATCGGGCGTTTGGGCTAAGGTGTTAAGGCGGTAATTTTCACTTGTTGTCATAGCAACGCCAAACATACGGTCTTAGTGGAACCAAGCAACTTGTTTATATCGGCTATGACAACATGTGAAAGACACCGCTAGCATCTTATCCCGATATAAACATGTTGCTAGGTTACGCTATCACCGGATGTTTGCCGTTGCTATGACAACAAGTGAAAACTACCGCTAGCATCTTAGCCCAACCGCCCCGATCAATAAACACCTATAAGATGACAGTTTGTCCTCGCATAAATAAAAGCAACAATAACCTTATCGGACATTAACGAGGCGTTGTCACACGTTGTCATTAGAAAAATAAATGTGTACGTTCGTGGGAAGTTAGCTAGCACAGATTGCCGCTCTTTCTTTCTTTCTTTCTTACAGTACCGTCATAGCCGCGACTTCCAAACAACTGGAATATTACCGTAAATTACAGACAGGAAGTGAAACAGCAATTTAAAAAACATACAACAAGGACTGGGAAGATGATCCAACAATAAAGCAAAGTTTTCTCCCCTCATTAGCGGTTCACCACCCGTCAGAAACAAGCACGATAATAAAAAAAGAAGGTAAACAATCCTCCTCTATAAATAGAGAGTAGTAATACTCCTGGCTCTCATTATCCCTCCTCCCTCTCCATTCCTTCAATCTGTCTGACGGGCTGCGGAGGGACTCGACGCCGTTTAGTCGGCGTGAAGACCACAAGCTGCATTCTCACTTACGGCCTTGATCTTTTGTTTTCATCCCAGATGTGAGGATTACTCGCCGATATGGAGGAGGGGGGGGCGATAACGAATCAAATGCAAGCGGTTAACGAAGCTACCTGGTGTCCAATGAAAGAGGCTGCTGTGTTCTTCCGGGACCTTTGCAAACCAAAACTAGCTGCCACGTTTTTTTTATGCAAATGACCATCTCGTCGTTTGTGAATTGCTCTTCATATTTGTTTTGTTTTTTTTGCTCATCTTTTGCTCTCCGAGACTTGAGCTTCAGTGGCCATGTTGCCTTTTTTTTTTTTAACAGAGGAATATGAAATTACTATCACATTGAGGGAAATCAAAGTCTTGTTCTGCTGCAGTCCTCTGGGCAGCATTGTGCAGTATTGCTTTGGAAACGGGCCTAATTGGTATGTGTGGGCCAAACTCACCCCGCTGCCTGGAACTAGCTGGCTTCATGTTCACAACAATTGGATTTTGGAATAGCTGCCCTAGATTGTTTGTGTTTTTGCAGTTAGGGTTCTCTGTGTGTGTGTGTGTGTGTGTGTGTGTGTGAGTGTGTGTGTGTGTGTGTGTGTGTGAGTGTGTGTGTGTGTGTGTGTGTGTGAGTGTGTGTGTGCGTGTGTGTGTGTGCGTGTGTGAGTGTGTGTGTGTGTGTGTGTGTGTGTGTGTGTGTGAGTGTGTGTGTGCGTGTGTGTGTGTGCTGTGTGTGTGTGTGTGTGTGGTGTGTGTGTGTGTGTGTGTGTGTGTGTGTGTGCGTGTGTGTGTGTGCGTGTGTGTGTGTGCGTGTGTGGTGTGTGTGTGTGTGTGTAGATCAGGTGCAATGCTAATCCTCTCCTCTCCGTCTATCATATTAGAATCCGTATAATTGCAGCCAATAGCCACAACCGTGTGTGTGTGTGATGTGTGTATGTGTAGTGTGTGTGTAAGTGCGAGTGTGTGTCCCAAAGAAAACACAGGTGTGTGTGGGGGTGTGTCTGCCTTTTAGCTCACCAGAAGTCAAAGAAAAGTGCAAAAGCAACATTAAGTCACCATAATCTTCGCTCTCACAGTCCTGATGTCAATATTAGACACATGACAGCTCGGTGATTAATTGACCCCCCTCCACCCCCACAACCGTGAATGTATGATTGGCTCTGGATTTATCTTCTGTAAGTGCGAGGTGGTCCCAAAGAAAACACAAGGGGGGGGGGGGGGTCTTCTGCCTTTTAGCTCACCAGGAAGAAAAAAAAAAAAAAAGCAACATTAAGTCACCTATAATTTGCGTTCCCACAGTCCTGATGTCAAACAGACACATGACAGCTCGGTGATTCATCGACCCCCCTCCCCCCCCCCCCCCTGAAAGATGATTGGCTCTGGCATCTTCCTCCTTCCTGAGAGCCGAGCGCCCCGGATTTCCCCGAGTAAAAAAAAAGAAAAAGTACTAACCTAATATCCAATTTTGAAATATGAAGGCAGGGAGTACCATCTTTGCATGTGTCCGCAGTCTGTGGTCTCGACCCCCACCTACTGCAGAAGGAGGGGGGCATGTTGAGTGAACGCTCCCCCGCCTGCCTCTCTCTCGCCCCTCGTCGGAGGCTATAAATGTACAAATTGTTAATAATTCGGGGAGCATATTAACTCTCATTCTGTTGTTCAGCAAAAAAAAAAAAAAAAAAAAAAAACCCTAAGCACTGCCAGTAATGTTCACCTCCAACGTGGACGAGCTTTTGCCGAATTAGCTTGCTAGTAAGTTTTTTTCCCCCTCACCTCCCAAACGCACCGTGGTGCAATATAGGGAGAGAGAGGGAGAATGTGATTACAAACAGTAAGTTATTGCCTCGGGCACAATTAAAACTTTGCAGACGAGCATTCCTGATTGCAAACCGAATCAGGGGCTTGGTGTCGGCGAGGCATGTTGCTTGTTAATTGGTTAATTACGGGAGCGGGAAGGCCTGCTGCACGAGTATTAAGTGGGAAAATCTGCTCCGCGTTTTCCAGTCAGTCCCACATGGAAACCAGACACCCCCCCCCCCCTCCACTAAAAATAAGCTCATCAGCAATTTGGAGCCGTGGGGGCCGCCTCCCATCCTGATGGAGGATCACACTCTTCGATGGATTTGTTGCCATAGAAGCAGTGAAGTCAGAAAGAAATGCCCTCATCTGCATAATTAGGCAGAGAAACGGCGATAATACGCAAGTCTCATCGGGTCTGTCGGAAAAACAAAAGCCGAGACAGGGGGGCAATATTCAGAGGAAAAAAGTGGCAAATTTGTGAGTTCATTGCGATGCTAACAACCGGCTATGCTAGCTAACTTCCCATGAATGTACGTTTATGTTTCCAATGAATCATCCCATCGTGTGACAACGCCTCGTTAAGGTCATTAGGGTGATGATGTGGATGCTTATTGTTGCTTATTGTCATCTAATGGTGTTTATTGATCAAGGCGGTTGGGCTAAGATGCTAGCGGTAGCTTTCACTTGTTGTCATAGCAATGGCAAACACCCGGTTAGCAGAACCAAGCAACTTGTTATATCAGCTATATTTATGAAGTGACAAGTATGTGACTTTAAAACCGCACAATTTTGCCAGTTTTTTCTCAGATTATTGCCCCCCGCTCGGCTCCGGTTCTTTTTCTCCCTAGAGATACGCCGTCGTAGAAGCAGTAAAGCGGAAGTCAGGAAAAAAATCTGCATAAATAGGCAAAGAATTAATGATAATAAATGTACACAAGTCTCATCTGGTCTGTTATTGCAGTGATGTTTTGAATATAGTTCAACCTCGCATCATAGAAAAATGATCCAAGGTTATTTATTTCTTGACGAGACGAGATAAAGAAGTGGATCTGGTTGAACCGGCGGACTGTGAAGTGCACAGCAGCAGTGACTTGCAGGTGTGCTGCTTCACGCCACATGTTTCTGACAAAGTCAGGCAAGAAAACAGCCCAGGGCACGGACGGACACACACACACACACACACGGACGGACACACACACGGACGGACACACACACACACACGGACGGACACACACGGACGGACACACACACACGGACGGACACACACACACACACACGCGCTTCCATGCACACCTCATACCTCTGGAGGAAATGCTGGGATTTCTTAGTCAATGCCCTCAACACCGTAAATCCTACAGGTCTTACTCAGAGCAGTGTTCACTGTTGCTTGAGTTAATCAGAAGTGTTTTGTGACTTGCGACTGCGTCCAGGCTTTGATTTAAGCGAGGCCACGGGCTAAAAGCTGTCCACATCCCTTTACGAGCATCGCCGTCCTGACCTTTCTGTTCGGCGAGTCTTCTTAGGACTGAGGACTTGACACAACGTGACATGTTGCCAGGTCAATAAACATGGTGTTTTGCTGCAGACGGAGCGAGCGGCGAGCAGGAAACAGATTGTGCACCCTTTCTTCTCATCTATTATGTGCAGCCGTTATTATGTTTGTTTTATTATTCAAAAGGATGAACAGGTGTGTACAATGTGTTATTTCCTAGAATATGTTTCTTATTTTATCCGTTTTCCATAGATTTGTGTTACCTGATACAAAAGGAGGAAAGTGACACATCTAACTGCTTTGTGTTTTTTTTTAATTACATTTGATTATTTTGTTGTCAGAAAAGGCTTTAATTTCTGACTCACAGCGTTTTATTCACGCACCCGTTCACAAATTAAAAATATCGGTCTGTATTTAATCCATTTGAAAGCATTTTCAAACACGTCAACACACTTCACACATCAAAATATCTCTTAATATTATGCAACGTTAGTTTTAATGACGTGTCAGTTGTCATAAATATTTTGTTGTACTTTTAATTAAGCTCTCACACACTGTAAATAATGTAAATTTGACATTAGTGGGTCAAAAAGATAATACATAATATAACCTCAAACATAAGATGTTTTCAGGAATAACTGGATTTCCGTTTCCTTGTCCTATAATACGTGATGATAGAATAATATGGCAGGAGTATTATACTAGCAGGTCGTGTAATTAAACATCCCAGCAACGTCAACGTCTCATTGCAGCAACATTATCAGTAAACTGATCTGTAATCGCCACTTTTCTGTCGGTTTTTTTAGCGCGACATCTGTTTACATCTCTTTATTTCACATTAATCTGCCCGGAATGTGAGATTAGTGAGGGATGGGAGGTTAATGAGGCGTAGCAACAGAACATGAGTAGCCGGTGGATGGATAGGTTACTGTTAAACGTGGGGGGGTGCAGAGTTATTCAGGGGGAGGGGGGGACAAAGACAGATGCAGTGTCTGGTGTGCATGTCACTTTGGCAAATACTTGTTTCTGGCAGCCAGACAGCAGCGAGCCAGATTAATACTGTACCCCCCCTCCCTCGCTGTCTCTCCTCCGCCTCTGTAGTTAGATACCGACTTCTGCAAATAACCACGTCATAGAAAAAAAGCTCCTTTTGTTTTTCTTCTGCGCTCTTGCATGAGAATCTCTCTCTCTGCATCTTAGAAACCACTTTTCTTCTCCCGATGGCGTCCGTGCCGATAAACGTCCACCGTCTGGCAATGTCACCCAGCGGGCCATTAAAGTCGGGGGGGTTGCACCGGCATGCTGAGGTGCCCGCCCGCCCACACATCCCTCTTATCTATCGCCAACTCAACTTGGACCAAGTAAAAAAAAAAAACTGCTGTTATTTCAATAATACCAGCCCGGAGGTGTCGGGAGGAAGGAAGGAAGGAAGGAAGGATGAAAAAAAAAAGGTAAAAAAAAAGAAGCTTTCTATAATGAGGGAAGAATTTGGCGGTTGCAATTTATTTTTGGCAGCGAACAAACAACTTGAATTCATGCTGGAAGTCAATATGTGCACAATAAAGTGTGTGGGGGAGCTGGAAGTCTCAACAAATATAGTTGCTAAACCCGGACAATAAGGCAAATACACGTTTGTGTTTGATTATCTTAAAAATCAATGCATAAACGAGCATAAAATGACCCGCTCGCTAAAAGACAACACCCGAGAAAAAGAGGCTAAACGAGGCCAATTGAGTTGAAAAAGATATGAATAAATACAATTTGTACAATAAGATGGGAGGACAGTCGGGGGAGTTTTTTAAACATCATCCCTTTTTGCATAAATCATAAACCCCGTACAATTACAGTTACACACACACACACACACACACACACACACACACACACACACACACACACACACACACACACACACACACACACACACACACACACACACACAAATCTTAAGCTAGAAATCACACGGCCCACACGGAGTGCCATCATCAGATAAAAAGAGCCTCGGCTGACGTGGAGTAATTTATCGTGGCACTTGCTCATACTGGCACGGAGGGTTACATCATTGGCAGCGTGAGCCGCCGCCGCCTCGCAGCTAATATCCTGTAGATTTGACGGGATATTTTCTCCACGTCTGTCTAACAATGCCAAGAGGGGTTTAAACAACAATCACATGACAAACAGCCAAGAACTCTGTGGTTTTGTTGGACTTGCATATCGTTGGGTTTAAACGGGAGAAAGTGCCAACGGGGTGAAGTCGAGGAAGGAAAGAGGAAGACTAAGTTGTTTAACAAGCGCGGGACGGACAGATGGTGCAGCGAAACCAAAATCACACAGGGGAGAAAAAACAACAACAAAAAAGGTAATAAGAGCAAGAAACGCTCACATCAGAGGGAAAGAATGGCAGAGAATCCCCTCGGTGAGGAAAGTTGTTGTGCACCACAGTTCTCAGATCTGCCGTCCAGAAAACATCTTCAAATACAAACAGGAATAGCAACACGGAGCGACGTCGGAGCCGCTCTCCGATCTGTCCCGCAGAGTCGGTCAGAGACCCCGACCACCGGTTTTAAAACTCAGAACAGGAAACACGACTGCTTCTCATACACAGCACTTTCCTTTTCTTTTTAACAGGATGTTGTTGGAACCCGGGGGACACAAGAGGATTCACAATTAATAATGAGAGTTATGAAATCAGAAACAAGTGGCTTTTCTAGAGGCTTCAGAGGTAAAGTATGGAGGATATAAGATCTTCCTGGTGGTGAAAGCACAGAGTGGTGCAGCTTTATGTTAGAAACTCACCTTGTGGTTTAAAGATCTGGTCCAGCAGCAGGACTGTGATCTGGTCTGGGTCTGGGTCTAGGTGAAAACACGACTTATTTAAGTAAACTTGATTTGGAAGAAATGTGTGAAGAAGAAGACACAAATGAAAGCAAAATGGCGTACCTTGGTGTGCTGCACAGGAGTACAAAAAAAAGGCGAAAAAAACCCTCCCTTTAAATAGGCCGTCCAACCTGCAGCACAATCAGCTCGGGCTGAACCATTTTCCCCTCGGGGGGGTTTCCCTCGTACCAGAAACAGGAAGATGATAAGGCTGCAAGGATTTTACCTTTAAATGTTACTTATAAACAAATATAATTTACTCATCAACTAATCAGAGCAGCTTATTAAACCGAATGACACGCCTCCATACTTGGTACGAGCCGTGACATCATCGATTACACCAGGAAGAGTAAAAACAAACAAACAGGAAGTGTTTCGTTGCCACCTCCTTTTAAAAACATTAGAAGGGTAACTAATTTGTTTGGAAATAAAGGTTATTGTTATTGTTATGATTAGTGGTTTGTTGTTTGTTTTTAATTATTTTCTTTTGTTTTAGTAATATAAGGTTATTTGAGTCACACTCCATTCCAGTTGGTGGCGCTAATGCACCAACAAGCTGTTTACCAACCGCCAAATGAATAGAAAGAAAGAAAGAAAGAAAGAAAGAAAGAAAGAAAGAAAGAAAGAAAGAAAGAAAGAAAGAAAGAAAGAAAGAAAGGAGTAAAAACATCAACATTAAAAGTTCGACAGACAGACAGACAGACAGACACATAGATAGATAGATAGATAGATAGATAGATAGATAGATAGACAGACAGACAGACAGACAGACAGACAGACAGACAGACAGACAGACAGACAGACAGACAGACAGATAGATAGATAGATAGATAGATAGATAGATAGATAGATAGATAGATAGATAGATAGATAGATAGATAGATAGATAGATAGATAGATAGAGAGAGAGACAGATGTTACAGCTTACAGAAATGAGCACAAATATAAAGTTAAAAAAGTTCACCAGAATTCTTATTTTTTTTACAGCAACATAACATTTGCTCAACTAAAAGTTGCGTGAACACAACTTGGGGAGCAGGTGCGTCCTGATCCAGGTGCTGATTGCCTCTCTCGCCTCCACCGGTGCTTTCTCCCCCGGCGACGCAACGACATCACACCCAGCTTATTATTCCTGCTTATAAAATATAAAAAGAAGGCGTGTTTAACGTGTGAGACGCCGTCCGAGGGCCTCCGCCACACGTTAGCTCCGACCGCTAACCGCCCTGTTTGTATGCAGCTCCAACACGTTGCCCCGCCATTTACCCCACCGGAGGCATGTGTGCTCAGCGTCGGGTCCACCGAGAACCATTAGGCTAATTCACATCCCCCCCCGCACGTGCACGCTCACACGTGCACTCACGTCGACATGCCAGCTAATTTAGATTTTTAAAACAATGCGGCGGCACGACACTTCAAACGGATTACCCACGCTGCCGCAGCCCACATCCCCCCCCTCGCATGCGTGCATACGGACTGTTTGTGGCCTCGCAGTATCGATATTTGCATACTTGAAATATGAAAATTTGCTCTCGGGGTGTAATTGCAGCGCCCGTGGAGAAGTGGACGTCCGCCAGAGCGCGTGAAGAGGGGAAGTAAATGGCGTCGGGGAAAAAAAAAACGACTCAATAAGACTTTGTGTATACGTTCATTAGAATATTTGGGACTGCATGGAATTGATTATTTTTACATATTCATGCTGGCTACACATGACTGAGCCGTGGCGGTGTAAGGTCTCGCTGCTCAACAGAGTGACTCGTGACCTTAGGCTTGTTTCCTGTATAAGTAGAAAGTGAGCTATGACAGATCTTGTCACACACACACACACACACACACACGCACACACACACGATGCTGACTGTGGAGATAAATAAATGAACATCCGCGGTCCCTCTCCACCCATAAAATATAACCCACAACCCTTCCCCAGGTTGTTGTGATTTGGAAGCAGCTGTTGTTGTGGTGGATTCGCCCCTCTCTTCCAGATCACGTTTCCCCTCTGCTTCTCCCCGGGGAAAACGGTAATATTTTTTGCGGTGGGGAGGGGGGAGTTGGAGAGAGAGATGGGGGAGGAGGGGGGAGAAGCCTTGTCTATAGGTTTCTGTCAGAGCTTTAAAGCCCAAGGAGATACTTTAAATAATGGAGCACCTGTACCCGCCGTCACATCTCAGCGTGTTCGGGGTGAAACAACAAAAACTTAGATGTTTGTCGGAAGCTTTCTGACTGTATGTGAGGTAGCTGCGTTTATATATTTATATATTTAGAGGCAAAACACTCATTACTTTGCGATTAAACTCTCATCTAGCAGGCCGTGCAGATGCATGTACGACGTCGTCTCCTGAGACGCCGCACATTTATGAACCATCCATTTGTAACAATGTGGATTTCTCTCTTGTGTCTTTCTCCCACCCTCCTTCATTTCTTTCTTTTTTTTATGCAAAAGCTTCTTACATTATTGCTAATCACCAGCTCTACCTCTCCGAATGATATTTCTTTTTTTACTTTTGGGATAAGAGGCAATTATTCATCTGCTATTACCGAACGCTATTTTAATGGTGACCTTCTCCAGATAAGGTGCAGATCTGCGCTGATTGGGAAATTATTTCTTTCCTGGTCTTAGAGAGTGAATTTTTTGGGGTTCTTGTTCTTTTAACAAGGGAACTTTTCCTTCATCTTTGGTCAGTTGAGTTGGAAACAAGGAAAGAGCTAGCTTAGCTCTGTCTACCGAAGCCTCATACACATGGATGTAAACGTAAACTTTATAATCTTGTAGATTTACAACTTTTTTCTCGTAAATTTGCGACTTGATATCCTTGCAAATTTGCAACTTTTTCCTCAAAAATTTGCAACTTTATAATCTTGTAAATTGGCAACATTTTTTACAGTAAATTTGCGAATTTATAATCTTGTAAATTTGAAAAAAAAATGTTGTAAATTTGCAACTTTTTTGCTTTTCGGAAATTTGAGACATTTTTCTCGTATATTTGTGACTGTATAATCTTGTAAATGAGTTATATCTTATGTGTTTAATCCATGAAAAAGTCACGTTTTCACACCGGGGTTGTTTATGATGAACAACCTCATAGATGTGTGTGTGTGTGTGTGTGTGTCTAAATGCACACACATGCGTCCCCCATGACAACAAGGTTTATAGTTATGGTGCGTGCAAAAATAACAAACATTTTCTTTCCCTAAATAAGTCATTTTGAATTCAGCACTGAATATGTTTATTGCCATTGTCTGTGGAATATGCTGGATCTTTTTTAATAGCCTGCCCGGTGTGCTGCTCATCAATCACAGAGCGAGAGCAACCCTCTCTCTCTCTCTCTCTCTCTCTCTCTCTCTCTCTCTCTCTCTCCCACAGTCACACCGCTAACCGAGTTACGGGGCTCTGAAAAGTAACTCCCCAAGTTTTGAAATGTGATAAAAAAGTAAATCGCATTTCGCCCCGGTCGGTATCCTTACAGATGTGAATCGATGACATTAATTACTGCATCTTATTATGCGCCGGCAAATGTGTTTTGTTTGTTTTCTTTCATTTCATTCTTATTTATGATAATTTACCAGGAGGTTTCTGTGGGAAGACGAGGGAATCGTTGGGATTACGGATTCAGAATCCGGCCTCCGTGTCAGTGGGCAACATTGAACACAAAGGGGGAAGAAAGAGCAATATTTCAGTTTGGGAAATATTGTTTTTAATACATCTGACATTTTTTCCAGACAGATGTGTACGTCGGCGTATTAGGGCCATTGTAGGTATAAAAAAACGGTTGGGCTAATATGCTAGCAGTAGTTTTCACATGTTGCCATAGCAACTGCAAACATCCGGAGTTGTACAATTTGATACATTGTAAAGTATAGCATGAGACTTGTTTATATATGTATGCGTTCCACATTAGAAATATTAATTATATTTATAGGCCTACAACAAAATAACAAGTCTCATGGCACACATCTGTATGTGAACTTAAATCTGCAGCTTTTTTTCTTATAAATTTGAGATTTTATAATCTTGTAAATATGCAACTTATTTCTCATAAATATGGGGCTTTATAATCTTGTCAATTTGCATTTTTTCTCACAAATTTATGACTTTATAATCTTGAAAATTCACGACTCTATAATCTTGTAAATTTGCAACTTTTTTATGGTAAATGTGCGACTCTTGTCATAAGTTTGCAACTTAATAATCTTGTGAATAAGCAAGTTTTTTCTCATAAATGTGTGACTTTTTTCTTGGAAATATGCAGCTTTATAATCCTGTAAATTTGCGCCTTTTTTTTATAAATGTGCAACTTTTTTCTCTGAAATATGCGGCTGTATAATCTTGTAAATTTGCAACTTTTTTCACATTAATTTGCGACCTTTTTCTCTGAAAATTGGCCCCCTCTCAGTAGTTTTTTTTTCATACAATGGCCCTAAATGGCTCGTCGTAGATGTTTGCTCATAATAGATTCCCTAAAGATGTTGTTCCCTCGTGGGACTCACGTGTCAACAGGGTGCATCGGCATGGCAACAGAAAAAAAACCCTAGGACCATAAAGCAACAGTTAACAGGCAGGAATCCAAAGGCCCGCGGTGACAGAGCTCCTAACTAAGACAGAACACTTCCCCCTCGCAAACAAGTGACATTATCAAGGCCGGCGATGCGTGACTAAACCTCATAATTGTTTGGGTTTCCTTTATGATTCACTCTTTACCGCCCGTATGGGAAAAAAAGAAAAGAAATTACAGCTCGCTGAAAGACACACGTTGGTGAAATATGAAAATATATAGAGACACACTTCCAAATTACAGCCGGGTTCATTTATGCGTCGTGACAGAAGTCGTCTTTGTAGCGGCGTGGAGCGGGGAGGAAGACTCCCCAGAGGGCGCCGCCGCGTCGTCGCCATTTATCCTTGTTAAGATTTCAATAACGCGAGTCCTCTCACACATGACACTTCTCAGTCGGCTCATCAATACAAATGGGATGTGTGTGACTTTAACTGTGGGAGATATTTTTATTTTCTTTCATCAGGGAATATTACAACATACCACCATTCATTTTTAAGGAGTTTCCTTTTGTGTGCGTGTGTTTCAATCTTTATTAACAAGCTATCAAAATAGTGCCTTTTCTCCCCCCCCCCCCCCACAATCTAAATAGTTTATTTCCTCCTCTCCGCTGTAAGATAACGGCAGGATTAGCTCACGCTGATGACAGTGTCACACCAGGTTAATTGGACGCCGTATTCTCAGAATGCAAATTACAATCCAGAGCGTTGTTTCCCGTGATTTGTTTTGATGTTTTCCAATAAACTCATTACAGTAACGACACTATCTCCCCGTCATCGCGTTGATCATTTCACATTCATACAAAGATTAGCATCTCTTTACTTAACCCTGGAACCACATCATTTGTTATTCCCTCACTGAATGTAGCTTCACCGTGTTAAGTCTAACAAAATTCACAGAGCAAAAACAAAAAGTGGGATTTTTAGATTGCTGTCATTTTGGCAGGCAGAAAGAAGGATTGGTATTCAGCAGAGCCGGCTGGCGGGGGTATGGAGTGGACAGGTTAAGAGGTTCCTCGCCGCTGAAGGGGGGAATGCAGACCGCGGTGGCATCAAGTGCCGCCACCACGCCGTGCGTCAGCCTGGCACTTGCCACAACCGGTGGTATTAATAAGACCGGGGGCCGAGATGAGCTCTGGGACGCCGGCGACTCAACATGTGTGCTGGTGGCGGCGCCGCTGATGGGCAAGTGCAAATGAGATTAATGGGTAAGGGAAATCAAGCGAGCGATGCCCCCCCCCCCTCCCCGAAAATCAAATTACCAATCCGTCCTCAAACAAATTAGTTGGGTGCCAAAGTTGTAATTGATAGCAACACGCGAGCACGCTATTGGATCAGACAATATGAGCATGCATCGGCTCTGAAGTGATTTGCTGCTGTGTTATCGTGATTAAATATTAAAAAGGTGTTCGGATGACAGTACCCCCCCCCCCTTTGGTAGGTAGGTGGTCTCCTTTGGGGGCAATATTGGGGACTATTTGGTTTCTGATTGGCCCGTAGACTGTATTAAATAAGGAAGTGGTCTTGTGATGTCACCCATATGTTTCCAGAGCATTTGGCTAGCAGCTAGCGGCCTTGAGATTTAATCCCAAATATAATCTATATGGGTAAGTAAACGAACAGGGCCGTATTAGGGCCACTGTAGGAAGAAATAAACGGGGCCGAGGGGCAATATTTCAAGAAAAAAGTGGCAAATTTGCCATTTACTTACCATGCTATGCTAGCTAACTTCCCATTTTTGTATCGGCTATATAGATATATATAAACTTGCAGATTTGCCACTTTTTCCTCTGAATACTGCCTCTTGTAGACCAGAATAGTTTCTCAGGTTGTAAACTTGTTTGTTTCTGACAGTTTAACTCGGGGGTCTGACTCCCACTCTTCTTGAAGCCAGACTCAAGTAGCCATTTGAGGAAAGACAGTTGTTGGCCCTTCAGCGTCGGCCCTCATCGCTCAGGATGCCGTGTGGATCGGCCCTCCCCCAGCCAGCAAACACACCTATTTATTACCTGCTGTCTTTAAAACAAACGACCTGATTAAAATAAAAAGAAGCAGATGAATTCCCATCTTTCCCCGTCTGACGCGGCAGCGAGAGGAAAACCTGAAGAGCTACCTACGCAGGAGTGGAGTGTGTAATAACCGGGCGGAGTAGAAAAAACTCCGACTGGGTAATATCACAGCGATAATACATTTAGTCTGACATCTACAGCAGCTCTTGTGGCAGCATTTATTTGTTCGGTTCATAAATGTGTAAACTCCGATACGTATTAAAGGCTCACTCTCCCTCCGTGTTCGGTATCGAGGCTTTTTTTCTGTTTTTATCCCCTGATGGTGGAGAGAGAGAGGGCTTTTTTTGTTGTATAATGAACTGAGACGCTTTTAATAAAATATAATGATCAGCTAAAAGTTGGTTTGAAATCAAACACTCCACTGTGGCTCAGCAAAACGCGTATCTCAAGGCACATCCACTTCGCCTGCATAAGAGATGAGAGTTTTTTTCCTTTCAGATTCCCAAACCTTCAAACCCTCCTAAAAACATCAAGCCGTTCCGTCAAAACTCCCCGGCTTGTGTCTGTGCACATATGAGCAGCCTCTTTATGATGTGGAGAATATTTCACCGCATAGCTATCGGCCTCGTAATCCATAAAACATTGCATACGATTGGAATACCAATTGGCCTATAGCATACAAAGACGACACGGAATTGTAAGTCATTTGACTCGATTAATAATTCAAACGCTGTTGCAATGCCATGTAATATTGTCTTATTTGCTCGAGCGTCCTGTTTAGAAACGCAGCTTCACAGTGTAAACAACAAAAAAAAGGAAAAAAAGAATCTAAATTTAAACAAAAGCAGCACAGCGAGGCGTCGTGAGGCGGCGGCAAAGTAATAAAAAACTTAGTCCTGTCTCGGTTTTCCCTTTATGATCCACTCTTGCTAATAATGGATTATTTGAAAAGTTCATCCTAATTAAATAGTGCATGCAGCACAGTACGCGATCGCTGCAACCCATGTGGGTAAAAACCTCAGGAACAAATAATGTACACACACACACACACACACACACTACCCTTACGTGCACGTGCACGGTTCATAAAAGGTGCACGTATGGCCTTGGAGAGGTCCAACGCCCTTTCGTCTTCAGAAATGAGACCTTTCTGTGATTTTGGACTAGACTACTGGTCTCATGGTTAGATGCACTCTGTCCAGTACAATGCATTTATCCATCATCATGCATGCATGTGTGTGTGTGTGTGTGTGTGTGTGCGTGTGTGTGTGTGTTGCAAACTTACCCAAGTGTGTGTGTCGTGTCCCCGTTTCAGCAAAAGAGACGTCTCCTTTGAAGTCTGTTTACGGCGCCGAAGCCTCGCTGAGAACTCTGGGACGGCAATCTGTGACACGGCTGACACCTGGCATGTAAACATCGACAATAACTCAGTGGTGAAGCCTCCCGCAGGTTTGCCCTTTTCTTCCCTTCGCAGGCTTTGGCTGCAGACACGCCGTCCCCTCTGTTCAACCTCCGACTGCCTTCACGTCCACTTTAAATTCAGCATGCTACGTCAACTTCTGTTGCAGTTTCCCTCTGCTCAAAAACAGACAATTAAAACTCAACAATAAGTACTCAGAAGTACTCAGAGCCTTGAATTAAGTAACAATACAACGGTGTACAAAGACAGCAGGTTAGTCAGTTAGTGTGTCAGAGGCCTGCATTCGAGTAATAGCAGGAAAAATGCATTTAAAGCTTGTGTGAGTTTGTCAGAGTCCTTCACTTCTCATAAAACTCACTTTGATTATGAAATAAATTCATAAACATCTGAAAGAACTAAATAAAATGTGTTTCTTAGCCTCACCTTTCACCTCCATATTTAAAAAATACAACCAAAATCCAACTCTTTTCCAGTAAAAGTAGCGAAGACATCCAAAAGTCAAAGCCCCGCCCCCAAATTATCATTATGAATGATGAACGTGGATATTGTTAGGACTCACAGTGTTCTAAAATACACAACCAACCCTCACTTTAACATCGTAAAAGTACTCATTCTGCAGATTTTTATTTCTTTTTCTGCGACTGATATATTATTTCCTACATTATTGGATTGTTAATTCTGATTAATCAGTTTATAAGTAGTTTCTTCCTGTTGTAGCTGATTGAGGTGGAGTTATATACTCTTAGCTGGTTCAGGGTTTCCCAAACTCGGGGTCGGGCCCTTCCAAAGGGTCACGATGGAAATTAACGGGGCAGGAAAGCAGGAAAAAACACAGTTCAGCTCCATGATTTTTCATTCATTCATTGGACTTTTATCTTTTTGTGAAATAATGGATCATTTTACCTCTTTGGGCCTCGAACATAAAAGAATATGAGAACATTTGATGGGAGAATATGATAGATCCCAAATAAATCCTTCTTTTTGTCAGGAAGAAAACGCTGAAACACTGATTTAATAGACAATATGTTTTATATGTTTATCATACAGGTACAATATCATTCCTTTGAAATGTGATGGAGAAGACGTAAAAGCATAAATTGCCGATACAAGTACCTCTAAACACATGAACACCTGAACACATCGTAGCTCTCTCTTCTCATTGATTTTTGGGGAGATTTAACACCATATGTTTTTTATTAATTCATCTTTTATTGAGACACCTATTTTGTTGTTGTTGAAGCAGTTCATCCAGGATTTACACTTCACCGTGAACTTGGCTATAACCACCACCAGCCAAATAATCTCACCGCCGCCGCCGCCGCTGCCGTCCTTCGCTCACATGAGAAAAACTATTTACTTTTTTTTTTTGCAAATTTGTCTCTGCTTCATTATCATATCACACTGCTAACTCTCGCCTTTGTTTTGACAGATAGCTTTCATAAGTCACTGGTAAAAAAGCTTCAGCGGACGTTTGGGGTTTTTACTGTCACATAGGCTCCATCTGCTCGCTTTGGTGGGGTTTTTATGCTGCGCCATCATTCACCTCCCACAAGCAATAAACACTCTCTCCCTCCCTCTCTCTCTCTCTGTTGCAGTGTCTTTTTTATAATTCTCTTTCATGGGAAGAAACAACAGAGCAAGAAAATATAGGCAGTGTAATGGTAACACGCAGAGGTTTGATCTATTGTCTGCGTTAAAGCTCTTGCCCTTATTCTGCTTCTGTTTTGCATAAAACATATACGGTGAGTGACATCGCGTTAGCCTCTTTAGAAAAAAAAAAAACTTCAAAAGATTCACTGGAGGAATTTATTCTGATTATGAAGCTTTTATTCTGCACAACTTTTAGACTCCTGCTATACGGCGTTAAAATACCACAAAGACGGGCCTGCTTCATTGTAAACGTATCGCTGATGAATAAGCGTGTTAATTTCTCTCTTTAGATATTTGCTGGATTCTCCGATCGTGCCTCCGTACAAGCCAGATGATTTATGAACCCTGCCCGGCGACAGACGTTAGGGATGAGATACAATTGTTTTTTCCCCCCAAATCAAAATAAATGGGTCACGCGAGGTTCTCATATCGTCAAATATTATTTTGCAGAAGAAAAGCCCACCCCCCTGTAATATAGACTGTATAATTGAATCGTGTGAAAGCACAGTCAATTTGAACACAATAGATTTGAGGGATGAGGAAACTGTCAAGTCATGCATCACCTCAGCTTCAGGACAAGATTACTTGATTCTCTTTTTTTCCCCTTAAATACATCCTCGGCACAATATTTTTCAAGCTCTTCTGGATATGTTTGACATTTTAATGATTTCAAAACGTAATCACTGATGAGGGTATAAAGCATAAGGCATAACTGTAGGGGGAAGATATTTGAATCTTTATAAGACTGTGCACTTGTGGAAAAAAAAACTCCTCACCTATTAAAAGATCTTTTTCATTTCTTCCCACCGCCATCAATCTCCCCGTGTTTCTAATTCCGGCTTTGTCGCGTTCGCTTTGTTCGATCAGAATCCACATGTGGTGTGACTATATCAATTTCCTCCACCTGAACCAATGAAATTACTTCCTTCGACAATTTGGTCTTTTGCAGGTTTTCTTTTTTTATCTGAGAACCGCGAGTGTTTCTGGGGGGGGGGGGGGGGGGGGGAACGCAGCTGTATGGCCAATTTAACTGTTATCAATCAGCCGACTATGCTGCCTTCACATAGAGAGAGCACTCGCCTGTTTTGACAAGAGTTTTCATCGGGAATAAAAGGTCTCGGATGTCGGCCTTTTTGTACAGAAGGGGGACTATGGTGGATCCGATCCGGGGTGTCGAAGCCAAACCGGCACAATTGAGCTCCCCTGAACCATCAAGGTCATGCTTTAGTGAAGACATGTAGTCTGCGTGAAGATAAATTCAGTCTTTTCCCCTTTTGAGACCTCTATTTAAAGGGTTTTCTTTAAATTGGCCTGAAATTGTTTAAACGTGTTAACACGCAGCAGTTGATGCACAGGGAAGGCTGACTGAATTATAATGGCATCGGGCGGAGAATACATGAGATTGTCGGCTAGTAGTCGACCCTGTGAGTCCTCCAAAAGTTTCACACTCAAAAACCCTTCAATTTATTAAAGTATGAGGACCACTGTAGAAAAAACGAAGCTGAGAGAGGTTGGCAATATTCCAAGAAATGTTGTCATAGCAACCGTCAACATCCATTCAAGCAACTTGTACACTTCGTCAATGACAAGTGAAAACTACCCCTAGGCGCACATTTTTAAAGGAGCAAATTTGAATTTGCAAACATCCGCTCTGAAGCCCAAGTTATGCTTCCGCGTCGACACAACGCAAGGGAGCTTGCGGACCCCTTGCGTCCTTGCGGACCCCCCTTGCGTCCGACGCAAGGGCCTGACGTGCACCTCCCAAAAATTCTAGACGCGCGTCGAAGCGACGCAACGCCAACGCAACACCAACGCAGCGGCATCGGCTGTGATTGGTCCGCTAACTACATCCGCTGGAGACCGCTATCCGGTTTCCACTCATAAACACCGCCATTTAAACTTTTAATAGGCTACTTTTATTGTTTGCACCTTGTTTTATTGTTTGCACCTTGTTTTATTGTTTGCACCTTGTCGCTTTTGCACAAAGAAATAAAACACCAAGTTCTGAAAAATTGTGGACATTTAAAGCCAGAAAGTAAACAAATACGCTATAACGAGGCTAACGACGATATACGTCAAGAGTCTCGGTCGGTCGGTCAGTCTTTACAAAAAACATAGCGCCCTCTACCGGTGTGGCATTGAATTGCATTTCGACACGTAAACCCAGCGCAGAACCATCACGGTCTCCAAGCAACTGCGTCGCCGTTGCGTTGCCGTTGTGTGATCACTACCCGGAAGCATAATCAGGGCTTTAGTGGAACCAAGCAGCTTGTTTGAAAACTACCGCTAGCATCTTAGCCCAACTGCCCCGATCAATAAACAATAAACGCCCGTTGTAAGCGTCGTTATAAAAAGGCACAAATCTGCGACTTTGGAAGCTTGGAAAAAAACAGAGTGGACTATTCAGAAAAAAATTTACAAATTTGTGAGTTTATAAAGTCACAGATTTGCTACTTCAGTACGAATCATACGTTTGTACAAAACAAAGTATGAATAGAAAATTATAGTGCTTTAACAGTCTCTCTCTCTCTCTCTCTCTCTCTCTCTCTCTCTCTCTCTCATACAAAAGTATGAATTCCCAGCACACGGTGTGATTTTATTTTGAAGCATGAAATGTTAAAATATCTAGAGGAAGCGTTGCTTTGTCATGCAGGCCGAGGGCTCGCTGCTGTTCAAGGGCTCGTTTTTATGCTAAAAAGCGGGTAATATTTGTGGTCTGACTGAAAACTTTTCATTAAATTCAAGGCTGCCGTATTTCTCCGGCGTTCGCCCGTGGCATCACAGCCGTACGGGCCTGATCCCCCGGCATCATTTTTTCTGAGTTCCCTGCTCGAGGATTATTGATCTCCTTCCACGAGGAAAGAGACTCCTGTACAATAGTGGTCCAATTACATCTCCGGCAACTTACACACAATATCATTTGTTTTTGATCATCGTGTCAAACGCATTATTAGTTATTTTGCCGATCGTTGGCACAAACAAAGTACAAGATCTTACTTAGCTGCTCCTCCTGAAATAAAACCATATATAAATAAAGGAGTGAGACATCTTAAATCCAAACGAAGGGTTGCCAATACAAGTGTGACTTTATATATTCTCATGAGCAAACATAAAGCCATCAATTAGTATGTTGTTTGTGTTCATTACCAGAATTGCCAGATGGCAATAAATGCAAATTTGCCAGTTTAAGTAGATTAATGAGTTAGTAATTGATGGTGTCCTGGGGTTAATGTTTTGCAGAGCGGACCGAGGCTGCTGCTGCTGTTTTCCCGAGACTGCGAGACACTGATAAATATCTCGTATTCCCCGTCTGGCTATTTGGACGTGTTGATTCAGAGCATGAACCGCAATCGATCTGCTTTTTTTACAGTAATGGCACACATACTGTAAGATCTCCGGAGGGGAGCAAGTGAGTGACGAAGGGTAAAAAGAAGAAGATGAGGTGAGAGGTGAGTCTTTAAGAGGGACTCCACGAGTCCACTAGTCCACGGACTCCATCAATCTCCTCGTTGGCAGCTTTATGAAAGATTCAAACACAACGATATGATGGTGCGGATCCCATAAAAGAACCACATGGTCACTATGACAACAGTGGCGGGCCGTTAACGTTCGGACATATACGAGGAAATAAACGTGACCATGGTAACGATTCTTCTTGTTGTACAGCCCTTTATAAATAAATGGATTATTTATTATTTTATTATTATTGTTTCCACATTAGGAATTGGAAATTGCTTGTTTTTCAAATTTACTTGAAAAATATATATCTCTTTGTTTTAAGTCCTGTCCTAAACATATAGGGGTTAAAGGATCAGTTCAAAATATTTCCGTTAGTCTTCAAATGAAAGTCAGCTGCTCACACAATCATTAAAAGTCGATAATGTAATAATGATTGAGGTAATGTCCATATATCATAGATAATAACCAGAAATTAAAAATATCTGATCCAGGAAACATGATTCTAACTTCATCCTCTCCATTTGTAATACAGTGATATGTAGATAAATTCCTGTACATTTTTCATTTCTTCCAGAAGTGTCTGAAGTAAACGGATGTGTTTAAAACATTTTAAAGATTAATCTTCTGCGGTATTTTCACCACATGTCAGATACTGTGGTAGGATTTAACATATGTGGCTTCCTTTTGCTTTAATTGCCAATTTCCCTGACTTTTAAAGTCCAATCACAGCACCATTCAGCTTTCTTGTTATATATCTCATATTTAATGTTGCTTATCTGTTTTAATAAGGCCTTGATTTTCTCAAATTTCTTGACTTTCTTGTAATTTTCCTTACTTTAGCTTTGATGAGTCGGCAATAATGAATGCCTCATGGGCAAATATTATTTTTTAAACTCAACATTTATTTGGGAAAGAAACCCAATTATTCTCTTGATCCAACATCCGACCGCCTGCCTGCTCCGGACTGTCAAATCTAACGGCAATCACCCAGCTAACTTTAGTGCTGAAGGTTTTCACGATTAGGATTCGTTCCATACGCTTTTTTATTTGGTGATAATTATTTGACTGACGACATCCTGCTATTTCTCTAAAGTGGACGGAATGTTTCCTCACAAATCCTCTATCTGATTCGTACTGGGGATTCGGGAGATTTGTCGGTGACGAAGCAGAGAAAGTTTGTGTTTCTCAAAACCAGTGCTCATGTTTGATCGCCCCCTAGAGGCCAACAGAGAATGTTGTGATTTTCCTCAGCCTCAAAATGGAGCCGACTGGGAATATTCTACCAGGACGAATGTACTGGCAATAAAGTAAAGTTTTTACAAGTTAATGTAGTTTATACAAGAGTTGGAACTTGTGACTTTCGAGGAACAACAAACGAAAAGAGAACGAATCCATCGGTTGAACGGATCGGACAGAAATGTGTCTCTAAATTGAACGATTTCGTCAGTTATTCTGAGTCCTCCTGCAGTCCTCCGAGACTTCCCTTCGCCCTGCTAGCGTAGCTGATCTCCTGGTGTTTGAGATTTCAAACTGGTAGTGGCCATCAGGGGAAACAATATGTGTCAAAAAAGGATTTACGGATCAGCTTTTGAGGTGGTGAAATCAGGCTTTTAGACATCACATTCAAGGAGGAGGAAGCTGCAGAAACACTTCCTGTAGAAATAAGATCAAATTCACTCTATGTATGAGAAGGATTTGACTTAGCACAGCATTTTTAGGGCAAGAAAAGCAATAATAATAGTAATATTAAAAGCGGATGCATAGGGAGAGGAAGAGATAATATCGCAAGTTTGTAGAAAACCAAACAAACCTTTTCTAAGAACACAGAACTCAATGTCACACTTTCCTTAACAACATCAGGTTGTTTTGTAACTATTAAACAGCTGCAGTGTGAATGTTTGCGTTCCTCACAGTCTCATAATGTGTGACGCCGATTCAGCGTACACCAGCTGTGTTTTCACTTCTTTAATGTATCTGCTATCTGCACACATTCTATAATTACAGTAATGACGTATTGGTGCAGTATGAATCACTCGATATGTTGGAACATTATGGAGCACGAAACCTGGCGAACAATACATGTTAACGGTGCGTCACATGTGACATACGTGACAAGTCGCTGTTTATAGTGTCATCTGACACTAACCCCTCGATGTGCAGTATACAATATTAGAACATACGTGTTACAGTGTGAGTGTGTGGGAGCATAGTGTGTATATTCAGTTTCTATGTGTCAAGTAAATCTTTGGTTTTCATTTATTTGAATTAGTTGTGTGACGACATATCCAAAGATCCAGAATCAAAAAGTTGTGGTGGGGAAGAAGGAAAAAAAAAAAAAATGCAGTGCTGAGACTCTCTTATCTGAGACACTGTGAATGTTTTGACCTCGGACCTCGAGGCAAAGAAACAATTCAAAATATACTTTTTTTTTTTTTATCACATCTGATTCAGTTTTCTAAGTCTGCGAGGTGAGAGAGAGCGAGCGAGGAAGGGAGAGACTGATAGAGAGAGTTTGGGTGGTGGCCCTCGGCGTTTATCAAAGAGCTTTTCAGAGCCTTTGACAACGCTTCCTCACTTGCCACAGCAGCATACTGATCTACCCACGAACACACACACACACACACACACACACACACACACCTCTCCAAGGTTAAGGTGGTGTGTGTAATGCCAAACAGAGATCTTTACAGATGGGGGGATGAACAGATATGCAGATGACTCTGTAGCGTTTCAGAATAAGGTATTCATGAATTTCAACACTACCTGAACTTCACTGATGGTTTTTTTGCTCCTGATTTGAGGAAAGTTACATTCGTGAAACACATTTAGTTTCACTCCTCAGCCTTAAAAGCCTTTTATTTTGGTGACATTAACGGGAAAAACAGTATCTAAGCTAAACAGGCCCACCAAAAAAACAAGAAAAACAGCCGGATTCAACAAGGCAACAACAAGGATGTTTCCTTTTAGCATTTAGCACTAGCGTAACTAAGGCTAAGCCTTTTAAGATCATCGACTTCATATTTCAGTTCATGCATGTCTTTTTTTTTTACAGTATTTTCACTTCATTCCTAATGTGATTTTCAAAATAAGAGCGACAAAAGCAAGTAAACAGCCAAGCGCATTGTTGATGTCATGATGTCATTAATAGCACTGGAATTAGCTAATGGCATTTTTTTTTTAATGGAACAAACACATAGGTTTGATTGGCACTTTATGCATTGGCTTTGATTTCGTAGAATATTATGTGTCTCGAATTACTCGCCGCGACCTGATGCCTAGTGTCACTTCTTTCGTAAAAGACATCGTAAAGTTAAACTACTTGGTTTTGTCGAGGTAAAACAGGTAGTTGGTTCTGAAAACATCCTGGTTTGGGGTTAAAATAAGTCTGTTTGTTAAGTTAAGCTTCACACAGGACATGAAGCGCGGTCTCCTGGGTGAAAGTCACGTGTTTATTTGACCCATCCACCATCCTGACCTTCCTTCTGGAACGCCGGAAACACAAGGATCAGCTCATCTAGCTGGCTCGTCTGCCAGCGTGTAGCACATTAACATGCAGCATTTACAGTACAGCTCTGTTTCCCCTCCAGCAGCTTGTGGCCTAACAGGACGCTCCCTCCGAACAGCGTTGCAAATAGCCGCCCAGCTGTCACCTATCAGGGACGATCCTCGGTGAGTACATAACCAGTCCAACCTGCAGCCCACCATCTCCCCCCTTCGCTTCCCATTACGGTCGGGTGGGAAAAAAACACCGGCGGAGGCAGAAATAATGGGGCCCCTGCTTAGATATGAGGAGGAGTAATCTAGGACAGGAATTAAACTTTCATCTCCTCCAAACAGCGTTTTCAACGACTCGGCTGATTCGTCTCCGCGCAACAGTGCCATTTGTAAACTCAGACATGAATTATTAACAGGGGGGGGGCTTTGCATATCGTCGGGACTCGTCGGACAGCTTTTACATCTCGGCACTCAGCGGGGCCCGACGCAGGTTTGTGCGATTGCCAGAATACAGTAATAATGGAGCTTAGCGCACTTTAGGAGACAAACATAATAAGACTTGCATTCATTTAAACTTCCAGGAGGCTGAGGAGCATGAAGCGGCATGCAGAACATAGATTATGATTATTTACAGAACCACAATGAAATATTGTTTCTTCTCTTTTTTTCTTTCCCTTTCGTCAACAAAAAAAAAAAAAAAAACACACACTGGAGCAAAACTCCCAAACTCCAAACTTCATTTTGTCATTACAGGAAGGCAGCATAAGGCTCCAGTTAAGGTTTCTGCTGCCTCTGCAGTTCCACCTATATATATTGCCTTGTGTATAGGAATTGCCAACAAAGAGACGATGGCAACCATATGCCACTCATTTATTGCAGTGTTTTTTTCTTCCACAATCAGCCCCTTAGATCGCAGCCCTGTCATTTACATATTTGCACGCAAGACAAATTGTTGATTACATCTTTTTCTTTTCCCAGGATGTGCAGTCATATATCAATAAGGCACACCTTCTGTAAGCAGGCAGGATGACGGCGGTGAGTTTTACCCACACTGACGAAGCCTTTTGCTCCATAAGGCTTTGCTTTTATGAACTGGTGAATAACAAATAGGCAACATCACTATAACAACGGGGACAAAGAGCCGCTCATTAAAAGAACGTCCCCAATCCATTAAAGCACCAGTAGAACAAAAAAATACTCTCAAATTGGCCTTTTTAATCTCACTTTATCGCTGCAGCATATATCAAATAAAAAATGCACAAATTCATAATTAAACATGTCACATACGTTGGCCATTAAATGTGTTTTTGTGTTATAGCTGTATGACCCCTGCTAGCCAGGGACCGCGGGAGAACCGGAGATCAGGTTTTTCTATGGTTCCAGGTTTGCACATGTACATTTACACTGTTTAATTATTATTGTTTTTTATTTTTATTGTTTTTTTTATATGTGACCTTGGCATTGAGACATTGTTTGGCATTCTGTGGACAGCAAAAGAAGAATTTCATTGTAAACACCTTTCTTTAATATGCATATGACAATAAACCCTGAGAATATCTTGGATCTTGAATCTCTTTCCAGAGTAAATTCTAATTGATTGACCTAATTCAATTAAAGACCAGGCATCATGTGTTACATTTCTGTCCCCCATTCAAAAATAAAATAAGCTGCTATTACTTATTCAGCTTTGATTAAAAATTGATTGGCCCCACGTCTGCTGTGCACCAGGGGGCCCGGAAACATCTCCCCGTGCATCGCTGCCGTTTCTGTACCTCGGAGCATTAAGTGCAATAAAAGTAGATGACTCGGTGGCCACCGAAGGGCCGACCGGGGGCCGAAAGGTCCAGTTCACAGAAGGGGAAGGGGGAGAGGAAAAAATAAGCAATTTATCCGAGAGAAAGGGAGCTCACCTCTAAGACCTCCCTTGGCAGCGACTCGGGGAAGAGCGGGGACGCTGCAGCAATATAGATACGCGGCTGTCAAACGGGCCGTGTTCAACGGCACATCTGACAATATTAAAGCGATAGTTCACACCGAATGCAGCTTGTAAAGACCTGGTGAAGGCCGTTAAATGTTTAGACCGTATTAGAGGTTTGGTTTCTCCGTGGTTATGTCTCCACAGCTGTCGCCTATCAGGGAGGCCCCTCGGATCCTCGGATTGGCTAAGATGCTAGCGGTGTGTTTACGTGTGTGTGTCAGGGTGCGTTTCGCCTCCATCTGTTTCCGCAGTATGGTCGCCGCTTCGGGCGAAGGGTCAAACTGTGTGTCGCGAAAGGAAGTGGAGGCTTTTTATGACGAAGCGTCGCGGCTCGGGGGGGGGGGGTCGGACGGCATGGTCGCCGTGGTGACGCCGTGTCACCGGAGGGATAAACCAGCTGATGCATAACTTAAAAAAAAGACACTTCCTTCCAAGGTCGGCTACGTAATCATACTATAATGTAATATTTTCTTTTTCTTTATTATTTAAACAATATTAGTATGTAATGGTTTGCTTCATTACCTTTGGCTACATTCTTCAATCTGGCAAAGTAAAAATAAGAATGTGTGTGATGTGCAACAGCTCGAGGAGTTGTGACTTCTCTTCCGGCCACCACTGAGGCAAAGTTAATACTACGTGTCACAACATTTCTGCATGCATCAGTGTGTGTGTGTGTGTGTGTGTGTGTGTGTATGTGTGTGTGTATGTGTGTGTGCATGGGTGCTTCAGGCCCTGGATGAACACACACATACAGAGTCATGCGCCCGGCAGCTTCCTGCAGCCGCCACAGACGGACACGGCGTTGCTCTAATTAGTTGACCTGTCAGTGTCGACACCCAGAGAGAGAGAGAGAGAGAGAGAGAGAGAGAGAGAGAGAGTGAGTCTGCATGGTGGAGATAAAAAAAACTCACGTCCATGACTTCTGTCACCACCTTCAAGACGCCGTCCCTCACTTTGACCCCGGAGGTCACGTGGCAGCTGTCACGGTGATGTCATCGGGGCTTCTCCCCCCTCAGGTTGCAGGTGCACACAGGTGATCTCAATGTAACTAATCATGTGACTTCTCAACAAGCGGCTGCACCTGTGATAATGCAGGTTGTCTTATTCTAGGTTGTGAATATAATGCAGGATTATTTTCCTGCAACATCAAATCCTTTTTGACTTAATGTTAAGAAACAATCAATGCTATTTGTAAGAAATGATACAACCCACGTAACAGTAAAGCAAATATACGTTATTTGGTATTTTGAGCAGTAGTTCTGGCTTATGAGTTATATCAACACTAATCGCAAAGCCTTTGGAAATCCATTCAGTTTAATCAGATTTAACAGCTGGAAGGAATAGCAATGTTCTGTTCCAAATGGACTTAATAAGCAATCCTTCTGAAATGAGTATAAAAGTATCAAGTTGATGTACTATGTACTTGTTTCTTTGAGCTGGTGGAGGGTCAGCGGTCTGCAACACGAGGGTAAATCAATCTGGACCCCGGTTTGCTAAAAAGCTCGGTGCGAATCCAAATAAACCAAAAGAACGAGGAGCAGAACAGTGTCGGCGCTGAAGCATGAAGTGCATGTTCCCATCGCCGTGGTAACCTAGCAGCAGCAGCAGCAGCTGTTGTCGGGTCGGCGTGGGAACATGAGGGGAGATGACACTCAGGCAGAGATTTAAGACACGGTGTGCTGGCCATCGCAGGTTCTCCTGGTCGGCCTCAGACACGGCGCTCTGAGCCTCCTCTTCCTCCAACAACACTCGGCATGGAGCTGGGGGGGCAGAGAAATCCCTCATCTTGTATCTGGTTCAAGGTCCGCTGCCGTTGATGACAGTTGATGACAATCCAGCGGGGAACGAGGGAATATCACCTGCGACTGGAAATGGAAAGCAGCCGAGAGGAAGAGGAAACAAGGGCTGCTGGAGCGACAAGGATTTCATAATTCCATCGGAAATATTATAGAAAACCGTCACGTTAGCAGATCCAAACATTTGTTCTTTATTACGTCTCACACTGAATGCTATAGAATGACTTCAATTCTGACTAGATGGCTCATCAAATACTTATCATTCAAACGTGTAGCGATCGGACACTTCCTAATGTTTCAGCATCTGTTTGAAAACCGAGAATAGATGTTTTATTGTGGCAGAAACAACAAAACAATCCCACAGTGGAACGCTCCTCTAAGATATTCATTGTGAATCCACGTCTGCCGAGTCGGACGCCCCGGCATTCCCGCCTGAGTGATATAATTTATATCATTTCAGGGTAAAAGATAGGAAATCAATGAGATTTAGTTGGGCAGCGGGGCCCGATAATTAATTCTCAAGGTTTGGGTAAAATATGTATCTAATGAGGGAAAAATGTAAATGTTATGTTGTTTCACTCGAAGCTCGGCCCTCGACGCCCCTCATAAAGTCAATAAACTGTCTGTATCTTCTTTTTTTTTAATTGATAGTGTTTCCTGAAGAACTTGAAGGAAGTAAACCTGTAAGTGTCTATTTCTATTTCCCATATATGTTACATAAAGCCATTTAAAACGGGACCGGTTTGGAAGCCGAGTATTAGCTCACTGTTGAAAACGATGCCACATTTTTTGGCCTTTTAGCAAAGTAAACAGTTAAAATGAAAGGGGAAAAACAACTACTGATGTTTTTCCGAAATATTTTTTTCTTGGATAAATATTAAAAGTCATTTGAAACTTTGATCTGGGTTCTTCTGAGCTTTTTTTTTTTTTTTTCTCAACATCAAGGAAAACCTCCCCACTTTTCATTCCACCTGTCAGCTGCCACAATCTGTTTTTATTTCCAGCTCCCATCTCCTGTGTGTCGGGAGCGGAGAAATCTGCGTCCCAGACTTACCTGCTATTGTCAAATATGTTGGGACATGAAAAGCTGCTGTGAAGTAACTTTTGGTCGTGATTTTTTATTTATTTTTTATTTTTTTTGCATTATTCACTGAATGCAAATAAAAATAACATCAGAGCGCAGGAGGTATTCCTGTGATGAACAAAGTCACTGCAGATGGTGTGATGCAAGCATGATGCAAACCTTTTCGGTCTCTAGCGGCGTCTTGTTGATGTTGGACGCCGCGGACGCGTCTCAATACTGATCCTCGCGTCCTTCGTCAAAGTCACCGCCGCGGCATCGTAATCAACCGACCAAGGACCAAATACTGCTGAGGTGTGATTGAGACGTGCGGGAGGCCCCCAGAAGTGTAGTGTGTGTGTGTGTGTGTGTGTGTGTGTGTGTGTGTGTGAGGGTCAGGGCCGAGCGATGCGGAGCAGAGGAAGATAAACTCCTGGGAGGTGGTGTTTCACCCGGAGGACGAGGAAGAGAGGGATGGATGGAGGACGGTGTGAGGGTGAGGACGTTGGGGGGAGGAGGGGGAGGGGAGGTGGCAGGGGTGTGAAGGAGGAGGAGGCGGAGCAGCAAAAAGCACCACTTAATCTGGTAGGAAGTCATGGAGGAGCGGAGGAGGAAGGCAGCGGTGATCTATGAGATGCTGTTTAAACGCCGCTGACATTAAAAGCAGGATTCCTCTCGTAGATCCACTCACATTCACATCGTCCATGATGAAGTGCTGTAATTTACTTTGTCGTGGTAGACACACACATTAGCACTTCAACTTCTCCTAGGATGCATTTCATTAAAAATAAAATTAACTTTCTTGTTGCATCCAAGATGCCCGGGCTTGCAATTTTCATAGTGACCAAACAGTGGAATTACAGTTTTTTTTTTAGATAAATCCTACCAGTACGAATGTCACTTATTTTATATTATTGGCTACTAAAAGTTGTTTCTCTGGGTGGAAGGAACTGCCAATCACAAGTTGAGCAGTTTGGAGGTGGAGTCAAAGGAGCCCCGCCTCCAAACGACACTTCCAGGGGCCAGCCAATCCTGTGGGCGGTCCTGCATCCATGGTTGCATCCCAAGAAGGAGGTGTTTTTTGTATTAAAACTAAATAAAATGGTCTATTGAGCCGGTATAGAAAAGCGGACGTTCAAGCCTCTATTCAACATCAAATTTAATTTAATTTTTTCATGAAAACCTTCCCATTGTTACACTGCAAAAAAGTAACTCAAATATGTTTTTGGCCAGTTCTCAACAGGGAAAAAAATAAATAAATCAAGTAAATTTCAAGCCATAAAAAGCGGGCCGGAGCAATGAAAAGTTACATCGAACAAGCTGTTACGTTAATAGCGTTCAGCGTTTCCCACTGTGAGCTGGCACGTCGTTTTCAACAGAAGGCTCCTAAACAAACTTCCCCGGCAACTCTGTGATCTTCTCATCATTTAAACAGCGTTTCAATTTCCATCCAATTGTGTTTATGTGGCCCTGGACTATAGCTATCTATCACCATAGGGAGCACATGATTAAGAGAGAGGAATCGATTCATTAAAACAAAAAAAAAAAACACACGCTATCATCAGATTTGGTTTGATAGCTGATTTTTTTTGCCCCAAAAACTTTCTGATTTTTGTGCATTCTAATGGAAACATAACTTACTGATACGGTTCACTCTCAAGGCTCTCATTAGCGGCGTTTCACAAAAAAAAAAAAAAAAAAAAAAAAAAAAGCTCCTGGAAAAACCCAGCGAACACTATCTGCCCATCAAACAGCAGGCAGACAGGGTTCGCAAACCAGCTGGTGAACACAGCGGAGCATTTAGCAGCTAAAGAGGCAGATATTTCCCTCGGGAGTCCACGGAGACCAAAACAGAGCTGAAAGGAGAATATTTGAAGAAAAAACACAACTCCAGACGAATACTAATGTTGCTCCGTATGTAAATGTGGGAAACTGCTGCATCAAAATCAGAAGGTGTACTAATGTTGGGGGGAAAAAACCTTAAGTGGCCTTAAAGAAAATCAGATAAATAATTGTTTTAGCTCATTTTTTTCCAAACATGTGATGGATAAAAGTTTCTTTTATGAGTTTTGGTTTATTTTGAGACTCCAGGAGGGTCTCCGCTGATTTCAGTGCAAACGTCACAACAAAAAAATATACATTTAGCGACGCAACAATAGATGATTCTATCTATAAACTGTCAGAAAAGAAAGTGGCACGCTCGCAGCTGAGCTGTTGCATATACACACAGGATGTATCGTCTCCTTGATGTTCCACAGACTCACAAGCAACACCGAGAGAGAAAAAAAAACAGGCAGGCAGGGAAGGAGATGTTGCTTTGGGCCTTCACAAATGACCTAGATACCGGAGTATGAATTTAATTTACCTCTATCGCAAGCAATCTGAGTACCTCACTTCCCCTTTACACGTCCATACGGCTGAAACGTGGAAAAAACAGCCCACAGATAGGCTTCTTTTAAAATCAGCATCTACTTGCTCAACCCTTCACTCACTCACTGAAAAAGCAGAGAGACCACCGTGTTAGAATGTGCTCGCTGGGTAAAATGTTGATCATTACAATGAGCAGGATTTGTGGCTGCAGCCAGGATAAGTTAGACGCTTGCTATTCCGCTCCAGGACTGGAAGATTCCCCCCTTCCGTGTAATGTGGAGGTTACAGGTGTTAACCGCAGCCAATGGAACTATTGATTAATCGGAAAGGCAGTTTGGCGAGCCTTCTTAGACCACAAAGTGGCTGATCAGGATTCTGGAGCCGGCGGTTTCCAACGACGACGCCCGGGCACCGAACGGACGAGGAGGAGAATAGCTAGATCTGAGTGGAGGTGGGGAGGATAGGGGGGAGGGAACAGAGGGGGGGTGATGGAGGGAGAGAGTGGAAGGAGAACAAGTGAAGAGAGGGGATGAATGAGATGTGAATTGAAGGCAGAGCGGCGTCGGGGGTTATCACATCTGAACCGCCAGACATGAATCTCAATTCATCAATGAGCTCGGCATTTTCATACAAAATACTCCCGCTGCACCTTAATGGATGGAGTGCGTCACTTTCACCCGTCCCCTGAAATACCAGAGAGAGAGAGAGAGAGAGAGAATGGGTCCCTTTTCCATAAAAGAGATCC
The DNA here is from genome assembly GCA_029853015.1 of Chelidonichthys spinosus. Taxonomy (NCBI): domain Eukaryota; kingdom Metazoa; phylum Chordata; class Actinopteri; order Perciformes; family Triglidae; genus Chelidonichthys; species Chelidonichthys spinosus. The sequence goes on from CM056837.1 coordinate 20,903,628, forward strand.
GGATCAAGGTCGGCGCCGCTCACTTTCCCTGCGCCGTGTTCGGCGAGAAGCTCGCTATTTCTAAATAATTTCCCCAGATTTCCCACAGGTGAAGAAGCATGCCTTTCATAATTTAGAATTCCTTAGGCTGAACTGTAAGGTATCTCGCTTCCGTATTAACCAGAGCGTTGCCTTCGGAAAAAAAGGTGTCTTTGCTTGAATATTCAGTATAGCCGCGGAGATGGGGCCCGCAGTGTGTGTGGTTGGGCCGTACTGTCGAGCTCTCTGTTTCTTACACTTAAAGCAGTTTATATAGTGGTGGCAGATCGACGTGGAACTAGTGAAACAAAACAAATCAAGATTCTTAGCTCTCGATACGTTGTGTTTTTAACGTCTGAGGAAAATTAGGCTAATTAGCATCGCTGGAGCGCAAAAATCCCCAATAAAGATCAGGATGCTGCTAATGTTATATCCACGATATCCAAGTGAAAAGATCACTAACAATCGTGAAAAGGCTTTATTATCAACGTTACCTGCAAAATATGTTCATTCCCCTCGGAAGTAACATAGTTTTAGGTTATTACTGCAGGAGCTAAGCTAATTAGCCACCTTGTATACCGTGTACCACACCGGCGCTCCCTCGGCAGCCTTACACACCTCTGTTAGGCCCATGTCGACAACAGATGCTCGGGACACATCCAGTTAACTCACACACACACACACACACACACACACTGCTGCGCCAAACCTCCCGATGCATAAACCTGACATGCAAATACAAATTTGCGTCAAGACATCTCGACATCTCATGCTTAAATTTAGCCACGCTTTTATTTTAGAGGGGGGGGGGTCCTATATGGTTCCTCGTTAAGGTCCTTAGGGTGATGATATTGATGCTTATTGTTGCTTGTATTCATATGAGGACAAACTGTCATCTTATGGGTGTTTATTGATCGGGGCGGTTGGGCTAAGATGCTAGCGGTAGCTTTCACTTGTTGTCATAGCAACGGTAAACATCCGGTGTTAGTGGAACCAAGCAACTTGTTTATATCGGCTATATATATTTATAAAGTGGCAAATTTGTGACTTTAAAAACTCAGAATTTTGCTACTTTTTTTCTCAGAATGTTGCCCCCCTCTCTCTCGTTTGTTTGTTTGTTTGTTTGTTTGTTTGTTTGTTTTTTCTACAGTGTTGCTAATACGCCGTCGTACAAATCAGCTTCTCCGTCGTGTGATGTAACAGTTTTCCACACAGTTCTGGAGTCAGCTGTACGATGCTTTGTTTAAAGGCTTTATTACACCGACAAAGTGAAAGCTCTCATCACTTTTTCATCTCAAGGCCTTTTTTTTTTTTTCTCTACAGCTCACCTTAAAAAACACTCAAGCACACCTGAGATCCCATCCTCACTCCTGGCAGCGCCGTGACCTCGTCGACCGTGACCTCGCCGGCGCATGTCTCCTTCATGACTTCGGCCATGTTCCAAGGAGTAGTGAGCATGTTCGCCTTAGCGAAGCGCGCGGCGAAGCGGAAGTAATCAGCGCTGTGGGAGTCTTCGGAGAATTCTCTCTAACGTTGTTTTTTTTTTCTTCTTTCGCAGGGCAGACATTTTTAAAAGGGAGGACATGATACCGGCAGAGGGAGGTGGAGGTGACAGCGAGAGGTCTCCCGTAAGGAATAGCGGGGTCAGCTGACCCGGTGGCTCACAAGCATTCCCATTTCATGCTTTGTGTTGCAGAAAGATTCAAAAAGACAGTGGATATTATTCCCTCGGCTCGAGACCGCCGCTCCCCCTCCTCCCCCTCCTCCCCCCTCCTCCCCCCCGCTGAGGTCCGATCAAAGATCCGAGCCTTTGATGTTTTAACCCCTGGCTGTTTGGATGGGGAGGGAGAACGAACACACCACCACCAACAACCCCTCCTCTGAACCAGATGGTGCCTGTTGCATGCTGGGAGCAGCCAGGCAAGTGTTACGGGTCCCACCTGTGGTTTTAATTACAGCGCATGACGAGGGGATGCGGCAGAGCGGAAGGAGAGAGGGAGACGTAGGGGTGACCCTCGCTGAGGAGGAGGAGGGAGGAGGAAGGGGGTAAGATCGTGTCACAATACTTCCTTTTCCATCCAACCAGTAGGTTTTTACACATTTACCTGCACACGACTCCCACTGTCATTTATTTTTATTTTTATCCGTGATCTTTCCCTCCTCCTCCTCCTCCTCCTCCTCCTCCTCCTCTCACAAATCATACATTCACACATGCACCTCCCTGTATCTCCTCCGTCTCCTCCTCCTCTCACCGCTGTGTAATTTGTGCAGATCACTGTTGCTTCTCTCTGCATGCTCCTCCAGCTCCTCTGCATGGATGAACTCCTATCAGATTAAACTGGCACTCGCTGGTTCTGACCTCCCTCCCCCTCCTCCTCCTCCTCCTCCTCCTGAATATGCCACCCGCACCGGGATCCCCCCCGAGGGTCCACGCCCTCCTCCTCCTCCCTCCTCCCACTTTCTCCCCGCCAACACCTCTCACTTCTATCCGTCTTCTGACATTTCGCCTCCTTCTGTCATCTGAAGGGTCCCGCTGAGTGCCGAGGTGCTTCAGTGGTGAAGAGGAGGAGGAGGAGGAGGAGTAGGGGGAGCTCCTCCAAAAAAGAAACTGCAGGCCGTTATGTGTACATTCACAGGGAATATTTTTATGATTCTGCAAAGATATCCCTGTGTGAGGAGGAGGAGGAGGAGGAGGAGGGAGGGAGGGGGTGAACAGCACAAAATGCTGCATTGTAGGTTTCTCCTCAGGTTCCCTTTCTTCATAAGATTATGTATCCATACGCAACAGGGTGTGAACAGGATTTGAAATACAGAAGGTTTAAATTTACAATCTCAAAATCCTTAGTTCTTCCCCTCCCCCCCTTGTGCTCTTGAGTGTATTGCACGCTTTATCTTTACTTATTTTGACCCCAGCCTTTGGGAGAGAGAGAGAGAGAAAAAAACTTGATAAAGTTAGTTTTTGTTTTTGCTGTAATATATTCAGCCAGGATTCTTGGGGAACTGTATTTTCTTCTTCTCTGTGAGCGTGCAGCGCTGCGTGTCAGATCTGTGGGATGCCTGTAGGCTTCTCCCCGGAGACGCACGGTGAGCTCATCCAACACAAACAGGGTCACAAAACAACCACTCAGCCACTTGAGTTCTACTTCAAATTAGCCCCGTCTCTCTCTCTCTCTGTGTGTGTGTGTGTGTGTGTGTGTGTGTGTACGTCACAGCCAATCAAGGGGGGGGATCTCGTGTCAGACAAACGAGCCGACGATGTGAAGCAGAGGTGAAGCCGAAAGGTTGAAAAACTGAGGCTGCGTTCTTTCTCACTTATTTTGGAAGGATGCTTCCTGTTCCAACATGATTTCCTGCTGCAGGGGGGGGGGAGTCATCGTTTGCTAACAGGGAAACGCTAACGGGGCTCGCCGGACCCGCCGAGCACCACGAAAGGCTGCGATAAGCAGAATTAGCAGCGCAATTAATATTCCAGCCATATTTTGGAGGGGAAGGAAGCAGAGGGCACAGCAGCTGCTCCCATATGTAGACCTTGCTGTTATGACCGTGGGGGTGATGTCAGACACCCTCCCCCCTCCTCCCCCCTCCTCACCCCCATCCTGCTATCCCCCAGCCGGCAACCCGTCTCCCTCCCTCCCTTCCCAGATTAACCTTAACTCCTGCCGTCTCTCCCCTCCCTTCATTTGCATTTTAACATCCTATTGTTTTTTTTTTTTCACACTCTCACTTAACAGGAAGGCCGTCCTGATGGTGGAGTGACTCAGAAAGGACCTTCAATTCAGCATGCAGCCGCCCTGCTGAAGTGCCCTTGAGCAAGGCAGGGCAGGTCTACGTTCGACCACATCAGAGGCAGTTTTCTCCTTCTAGTCAAAGAGGATTTTATTTTAAAGTTCGGTCCAGGTCCAGGTTCACCTAGTGAAGCTAAAAACCACAGGACCGGTCTGGTCTTGGTTAGCCACCCGTCACAATTAGCTTAGTAAATAAAGAAGCTGCCATTCAAAGACAACAATAAAAAAAGCAGCGACTTTGAAGTTTGCCCAAGCGGGACGATCCATCACAGTCTGTGTGAAGACCTAATTTCATTTCATCTCTGCTCTCTTGTTATTGTGTTGTGACTATGATGAGTGTTTTTATGTCAGTGCACACATTACATTACACTCTGTGTGTTCTGTCAATCACCTGACGCCCACAGGGACACAATAACCCTGTTCAAATCATATCATCACGTCTGTGTCGTCTCATCTCCCATGTTTGTGGGTCATTTCAGGACGGAATTTAGACATTTGGACATTAAAACACTTGAACTATGTGTTAATGCGTTTAAAGCAGAGGGCTTCTATAGAGACCTGGTGGAGGGACCCCCAAGGTCTATAGAGACCTGGTGGAGGGACCCCCGAAGCCTTTATTTTATCACAATAATATTAAACAAACAGGAATATTTACATATAGGGTGTATTGATGTTAATGTGGATTTTTGGACACATTTTTGCATGGCTGTAATTACCCGACACCAGCCCTGAACTAACGACATCGCTGTTCAACGCCGCGTGCATGATGTGCTACTCCTGTAAATGATGTGCAGATGTGCAGCCCCTGCATTAATGAGTAGGCAGCCCCGTCAGGAGGAGAGTGTGATTGTGGCCACAGTGAGCCTGTTTCCCTGACATGCAGTCACACCTGGGCGGCCACGATCCCCCACAGTCCCAGTTATCGGGATGCTGAAACACTGCAGAGTCCCAGGGAGACGGGGGAACAAGGAGGCGCTGGAGCAGAGACAGGGAGCGTGTTTCTCTGCTCGGATGTGAAATAAAGTGGAAAGAGGAGGGGGGGGCAACAAGACATGTGTCACAGAGGAACAGTGACACCATCTCCTCATTCAAGACGTCAATATTAGACTGTGTGTCCGGGTTATTTAACAACACATGAATGTATGTGTGCTGCATACGATGTGAACTTTTACTGTCAGACGTCTGAAGCAGCGTGACACGGTGATGGAGACGGAGAATAAAGGTTTTAAAAATGAGTTTTTAGTGCAGGAAGCAGGAATCCATACACCGTTCTGTTTCTGTGGGATGGAAAAAAAAAAATAAAAAAAAAAATAACGGAGCAGAGAGAGGGGGCAATATTCAGAGAAAAAAATCTCAAATTTAGGAGTTTATAAACATATAAAGCTGATATAAATATGTTTCTTGGTTCCGCTAACACCGGATGTTTACTGTTGCTATGACAACAAGTGAAAGCTACCGCTAGCATCTTAGCCCAACCGCCCCGATCAATAAACATAAGATGACATGTCTCATATAAATAAAAACCAACGATAAGCATCAACATCATCACTCTAAGGACCTTAACGATAAAAAATAAGTGCGTACATTCATGGGAAGTTAGCTAGCACAGATGCCGGTTGTTAGCATCGTAATTAAATCTCAAATTTGTGACTTTTTTCCCAGGATATTGTCCCCTCTCTCTCAGCTCCGTCCTGATAGTCATAGCTAAGGATCACCGTGAATCAAACTGAAAGAGAAAGTTCAAAGAAAGATATAAAACACAGTCTTTGTCCCAGAGAGGAGGAGGAGGAGGAGGAGGAGGAGGAGGAGGAGGAGGAGGAGGAGGAGGAGGAGGAGGAGGAGATCCGCTCACATAGCAGGGATCAGTGTGAGATCAGTGGCCATCGGCTCTGTCCAAATTTGCTCAGAGGCCTCGCTGCGACAGCCAGCGCCGGGTTTCCGTCTCGGAGCCGGAGGGATTATTAATTCATCGTGCGTTTACCGTTATGTCGGAGACGGCCGGCCCTCTTTCTGCTGCTAGCATACAAAGTCGCAGATTTGCTGACTGTGGGTCAATATCACACATCCAGCTTTTATTATAGGGGCTTTTTATGTTTCCTATTTCCAAGAAAACATTCTGACACGTGGAAGAGTGACATTAATGCTCCTGAACAGCTCCTCCTACCTTAAATCATCAGTGAGTGTTTTACTCTTAATGATGTTTAAGAACGTTACATTGTTTCACTTTCATCCGGAAATAGAGTTATTTAAATAGTTTATGATTCTGGAAATGCTTTATGTGCTCATTGTTTTTCCCTAAATACTGTAGTTTAACATCTTAGTGTCCATTTACATTAAAGTAATTAAGAAACATGTGTATAGTTGTATTAGTGGTTGTGGCCAGACTTCATCTCAGAAACATTAATGTGAAATCAACAGGGTCAACATGAGTCATGAATTATGAGTTGCATTCAAATAGCACATAAATAACATACAAACTCTCATTTTTTATTCAGCATTTTTTAACACATGTAATTTATAGATGACGGAGAAGAAGCTCTTTATAGGAAATCATCAAAAATAAACTCTCTTAATAGATTTGGATCAATATTCTGCCACCTTTTGGCTTCGGTTGAAGGGTTACACATACAAAATATCATATAGTGTTTAGATTCAGCCTTTTCTTCCTTACAAAAAGTCGGATTTATATCGACCCATCACATTTCAGATGTCTGAGTTTTCTCATATTCTTTTATGTTCAAGGCCTGAAGATAAAAGTCTAATAAATGAATGAAAGTGTGTCTCTCTGTCCCGCCCCATTCATGTGAGTCACGACCCCTCAGATTTGTCTCGTGACCCTTTGGAAGGGCCCGACCCTGAGTTTGGGAAACCAGCGAAAAGTAGGTTTCTTCCTATTTAAATGCATCCGTCATCACTTTTGACCAGATGCAATAATTCCATCATTACCCAGGTGGCATTAAATCATGCATTTACAAAATGATTCCAGCTTCATGTGCGACCCTTTATGTAATATAATATATACTATATATATATACTGTGATGCCTTGGTTTGTAGGAGCCGGTTTTCTGGTTGGAGTGAATTACAAATGGATCTGCTTCTTCTTCTTCTTCTCTCTCTTGTGAAGGGCTTAAACCAGGGAGCCGCCTCAAACACACTGTCAGGAGCTCACACTGAGTGACTCCGGGCCCCGAAATCTGGAGCGAGAAGTGAGGGTTTTTGTGCGGAGCGAGGCTGAGCGACGGCGGAGAGCGAGCTCTTTGACAAGCGGATCAAAGATGAGTGGGAGGTCAAAGTGTACAGCTGGTGGGGATGAGGAGCGGCACAAAACACAGCGAGGGAGGGAATCACACACTCATACACACCTTTATAATTACCTGTCTGTAGAAGACCCTCCTCCTGCACACACACACACACACACACACACACACACACACACACACACAGAGAAAGGAAATGCTATTCAATTTAATGTACTTTTAAACATGAGTGGTTCATTTCAACACTCTGCATTGAGGGCTTTCATCATTGAAGCTCCAGTCCTGATCAGTCCAGCTCAGACCACACACACCCCACACACACACACACACACACACACACACACACACACACACACACCATTCAGAAGCTAACAAATGAGACCTTCTCCATGATGAGTTGAGGAATCTTTCAAATTAGAGCTAATAGTGACAAATGAGTCTGATAGGGGCGATCGCTATGAATGTGTGGCACTTTTCTTCTTCGTCCGAGAGGGTTTTTTTGCCACGATAATCACGATTTCTGCTTTTCTTTGACTATTTCCGAGTTCCGAGAAGACGCGGGCGTCGTGATTTCCGAATCTCCGTCCCCCCGGCCACTAATTGCCCCTCGGTTCTGAGCCGCCGCCTCTCGTCAGGGACGTTCACGGGGAGAATGTGGAGTGAAATGTTGACACAAAGTCAACATTTGGTGGCGGGGGGGTGAATATAAGATGGCTGCTGTTATGCTAATGGGGTTGCCACTGAATAATTCAAGCATGGATATGATAAAAAAAAAAAGGAAAGAATGTGGATAAAGAAGGGGGGGACCTGTCGAGCGACACCAGCGCATGTGTCATGGCAGGGCACTAATTTGCTGTCAAGCCTCATACTACACTTTGCTGCCCCCGTCCCCCCACACACACACACACCCCTCCACCTCCACCTCCACCACCACAACCTCCACTTCCACTTCAGCTGTGAAGATTAGTAAATATTTTGTCTGTCTCTGCTGATTGTGGATTGTCCGGAGCAGACAGGGGAGGGGGGTAACAGGGGAGCCGGGCTGCCATGGGGCTCAGGATTGCTAGTTGCTCTGGTTGATGCTCTCTGTCATGTGTTCTCAGGAGAGACTAAGGATGAGGCTGGGGGGGGCACACATGGGTGAAGGCCACGTCAACTCTAACAGAAAAAAGAGAAGACAGGAACAGGTTGCCAAATTGGTGTTTTATCCTTCTTTTCTTGGACCTGCTTCCAGAAATAGGCTGGTGTATTTGAACAGCAGCATTCATACACAAAGATAAAACATAAAAAATACAAATAAAGTAAAAGTAAAAGCGTGATTTTAAAAACGATCAAGCAGGAGACGGAGATAATCCTTCTTTTACATTCATGAGTCACAGTCCCCATTTAAATGAGCTTCTGCACACCTCCTGTGTGTTCAGGGAGGACGCTCCACAGGTGGTCCTGATCCTGGAACCCCGAGTAAAAACCTGATCCAGATCACCTGAGGGGGTCTGGAGGAACCCTGAGACCCCGACACCATTCAGAGCCTCGGGGACCGGGAAGTTTTAAAAGCTCTCTCCGATGCAGCGATTTAGTCCAAAATAGAAACGCACACACACACACACACACACACACACACACACACACACACACACACACACACACACACCCGTGGTGTGTGTTGATAATGAGATGCAAGCTGTCCTGATTAAACCACATGTGAGGTATAATAACATGTTGAAGAAGTGTGACAAAGCAGGTCGTCAACTTTTCATTTATTTTAGTTTCGTTTTTGCCGCCTTCGCACCGATCCCCCCCCCCCCCCCTCATTATCCACATCCAGCTCTTCTGCTGGTTCCTCTGCTCTGTCCCCCGTCCTGGGAATGGTCTTTACTTGTCCCCAGGTGTCGCTGCCATATTTCCTCCTGCCTCCTCCGGATGCTCCCAGAAATAAAGTGGCTCTCTTCCTGGTGTAAAACATGTTAATTCCCAGCGTTCCACGAGGCACGCCGTGGCCTCGCGCCTCGCCGTAGCCGGCTTCCTGAGCCGGATGCTAAAAAAGAAAATAAAAAAATGCAAACGTTTCACCCTTTCACTTACTTTCAATGTAACATTAATGATGTTGTTCTGCGTAGAGGCATGAAGATGAAAGATGCAAGTCTTTTAATGAGAACTCGTAAATTCACCTCCGTGTGTTCGTTTCAAATAATCGTGAAAAAAGGGGCAAGTTCCTTTCGTATTATTGATAATCACAATTTCATGATATGTGATAAACATAGTAATGGTTATAAATGCGAGCAGTGTTTATCTCCATTAGAGAATAAAAGCGTTGCCGGCTCGGTTATTTGCATAGAAGGTTGAAGACCTCTGAAGAGACACAGGAAGCATCAACATCCGGCTTTTTCTTTGTTTTTTTGCTCCCAGGAAATAAACACAGCCGACTGGACCTCTTCACTTCTGTTTAATTATTTAATTCACAAGGTATCATTTATATAATCTGCCTTTTTATTTTCATTTATTCCCCATCAGTGCTGCAGATGTGACAAATAAATACTCCGTCAACTCATTTTTCTTTCCGTTAAAACTTAAAAGTTGCTCCCGGACTTCCATCGATGTAATAAATAAGTGAAATATTTCATAAAGAAGAAGTTGTTGCAGACTTCCTCCCCTGGCACCACGTTGTCATTAGTTTGCATTATGCTTCCAGTCCTGGGGGGCATTTCTACGCAACGCAAGTTGAGTGTTAGTTCATTATTAAGCAACATTGATTCCTGAATTTAAATACATATTATCTGCTGCCATAATGCAAAAAAGTAAATGCCATGATTTGCATTCGAATTCATAATCAGAAGCCGTTCATTCCTCTTAATTTTGCCTTTTTTTATTTATGTGGAAATAAATGTGGTTTAAGATGAATTGAATCTGCATGTTCTGTATTAAATCATCGGACACGTTCACGCTCTCCAAGGAAGTATTTTAAATGTTTAAGTGAAATGTGTAAGACGTTAATGTGTCTCTTATGGATGAATATTCATTTCCAAGTTCTTCTGCGGTTCGATGTCTATTAGAGTGTTTTGCCAGTTACATCTGTACGTGGGCGTGAAAATATCACACGGTGTAAGAATTTATGAGTGAGAGAAAATCCGTCGCCAAAGCTGAGGGAGGAAAAGAGAATAGTGGAGACGATGGCGACGCTGGCGACGCTGGATAGTTGGCAAAGCCCTTCAGATATTTGGGAGAGATCGGCCTTGAAAACACGCTTTGAATGAAGCAACGGCAAACACACAGCTCTGTGTCAAAAAACATTTTCAATCTGCAAATATGTTTCATAACGACAGTCCTCTGTGCTCCGCGCCTTTTCTTCAAGTTTGACTCTTTTTTTAAGGTTTCCAGGCGAAAAGTATCATTCCTTTGTTGTTGTGTGTGTGTGTGTGTGTGTGTGTGTGTGTGTGTGCGTGTGTGTGTGTGTGTGTGTGCGTGCATGTGTGTCGTTTAGCTTCGTTTAAACTCTCAGCTTCATATCAGGGGTGTTTCTTTTTTTTCTCCCTCTAAAATAGAGATTTTTCTGGTACTACCCTAATGAGACCCTCTCACCGTTTCCATGGCGACAGTCACAAAACTGTCAAGTTTTCCACTCTTTCACAAAAAAAAAGGAAGAGTTTTGCGGGGGGGTGTTTCCGCAACTGTCAGAGACACATTTTTCCAAACGACACGTCGTTCCTTTTTCTAAAAAGGTGAACCTTTCAATTTTCTTTTAGTTGTTTTTCTGTGAGTTCAGCCGTTTTTTGGGATCCTTCTCTAAACACAGACTCCGTGTGTCGAAGAAAGCCGACGCTCCGTCGTTGAATAAATAAAACACAGAAGCAGCTGAGCTGCTGTTAGCTCGTCTGTGCCGAAGCTTTCCTCGTGGCTTACGCTGCAAAATGAGACCGCTGGAGCAACGAGGAGGTGAAAACCAGTAAACAACAACAACAACAACAACAACAACAACGACAACAACAGCAACTTTTTGCTCTATGGATTAAATTACAAGAAACCTACTTGTCTCATGCAACAGTCCATCTCCCACAACATCAGCTTGGAGAAATAAAGAAATGAATAAATAAAATAGTGTGATTGTTAGAAGATCTTCGAGGTGAAAACGTGATTCCTAAGAATCAAGAAGAGTAAACAACAACTATTCTGACATAAAGCCCAACTTTAGCTTATAAGAAACCTAATTGTCTCATGCAACTTGCAGAAAATTAAATAAAATAAGAAAGTAGCGTGCTGTGGCCGACCTCCGCTGACATCAGAGGGAAGGCGGGGCTTTGATTTGTGCCTTTAAGAGCATCGCTCTGCAAGAAGTCCAATGTGACCAAAGAAGGATTGAAGAGCATCAAAGCCCAACACACACTGTGGAGAGGAGCCGTGTGTGTGTGTGTGTGTGTGTGTGTGTGTGTGTGTGTAGGTGTGTGTGTGTCGTGTGTGTGTGTGTGTGTGTGTGTGTGTGTGTGTGTGACACCATGCCCTGACACCCTGGTGTCCCATACAAAAAGGTACGAGCCCTGTCAACCCACACCTGCGTTACCTGTCGAGGAAACACTGGATGAGGCACGAGGAAGAAAAATATCTCACACACACACACACACACACACACACACACACACACACACCTCTTCCACACACTCCTTTAAATAAACACACAACACACACGAGGGAAAAGAAGAGCAGGTTCCATCATCACGTCTTCCTCCTTCACAGCTTCCTCTCCCACAGTGTCCTCGCTGCCGTTCACACGTATCTTGGCGCTGCGAGCCGTGAGATGCCGTCCCTCCTCCTCCTCCAGCAGATCCAGACGTCAATCACATGCCACATGGCACCCCCCCCCCCCCCCCCCCCTGAGTGACAGGTGATGCAGATGCACATTTTAGAAAGAGAGACGGGGATAAAAATAAAAAAAAACAATGTGGACAGGAAGGAGAAGAGGGAGCGGGAACCAGGATGCATTTATCAAAGCAGACAGGGACGAGGACGGAGATGAGCCGGCGTCGGTTTGACGTCCACGACACGAAATACAGCATGTTATCTTATTGTGTCAAACATGAGATGAGCAGGCATCTATACTCTATAGAGACCTGGTGGAGGGACTTCCAAGACCTAGAGAGACCCGGCGGAGGGACCTCCGAGGCCTATAGAGACCTGGTGGAGGGACCCCCAAGGCCTAGAGACCCAGAGGATCAAACAGGAATAAACAGGTTTTCTATATGGCTCAGGAGTGTCAGGATTAGCAGTCGGTATCGTGTCGTCTTCGTGAAGAAGTGAAGAAGAAAGAGAAAACATGGAGGGGAAGATTGGCCGTCTGTCTGCAGGCTGCAGGCCAGGGGGCAGGTGAGAGGTCAGAGGTGAGAGGCGGCGAAGCGAGAGGTGAGTGGTTGACTCACAGAGAGCCGACGGCGTCCCCCCCATCCCCCCCAGCAAACACACACATACTGTATTCGTGAATACATGAAAACAGAACTCTATCAGTGAAACAGTGAATCTCGTACAGCGGCTGGAAATATATTTGGCACATCGTCGAGAATTCGAATGTTTGTTTCCCCCTGAAGACTAATTCTATTTTTGTGTCCCCCCCCCCCCCTCTCTCTCTCTCTCCTTGACTGAATAATCTACTGGCATTTCGGTGAAGTGAAATGTCAAGGTCATCCGACTTTGTCTTCCTCAAATTACCGATCCGGGCGTCATCTGTCTTTTCTTCGTTGCACGTGAGAAAACCCCCGTGTTTTTCTTTCCTTCTTAATTACCAAAAAAAAGGCAAAAGATTAATGAGATAATTGGGATGAGTGTGCATATTGTTGCCCCCTACCAGCTCTGAGAGAGACAGACAGAAAGCAGCCTCATGTCTGCGAGCGGAGTTCGGTAAGAAGCGGCTTTGTTTGGGATTCGTAAATGCTAGTGGGACGCCAGTAATGGGACCTGGGAGAATGTGATCCTGGATCATTCTTCATAATCTGCATACATCATAAAGGATGGGCCTCATCATCTACCCACAGATTTAATATGTGATGGATATGTGTGAGCAGCCTCATGCAGTCCATTTTTTAGACTGGGGAAGATATGAATGATAAGAAATATCAGCACAGACTTTAAACAGTGCCTAGTTTGTATTATTTAGTTTTGCAGTTTAAGTTCAGGGTGAATTTTATTGTTCTTGTGTTTTAAAAATATGCTTTCCAAACTCTAACTTCCATAAACATGCCAAGCCATGCCCCTCCAGCTGCCCGCTGGGACGTTAAAGGCATATTTACCTGAACCGCAGCCCTCTAAGTGCCCCGATCATTCCCCGTGTCACAAGCAATCCACCAAGGCCACCGCGTGTTTAATTAAAAAAGACGAGCTTTACCCGAGAATATATCCCTCCAGCGTTCCACATACATTCCAATGAGATGCATCTTATTTCTGTTGCAAACGGAGAGCGATAGAATTTCAAATGGCAGCATAATTATGGTGTGATTTTCCTCCTGACAGAAAATCAGTAGCCAGTCCTCCAGGTGGAGTAAGCCTGGCTGAGCAGAGCTGATTAGAGGCAATCGGGGGAGAGAATACACCTTTAATAACATCGATGCCGACACTCGGAAAAATGCTTTATTTAACATATAGAGCTTCCAGGAGCTCGGGCACGTAGCATCGCTGCGTGTGTTTGAGGGGAAACAGTTTAGCAGTCAATAACACACAGTAACACACACAATAACAAAGAAGAGCGCCGTGACGCTAACGAGTTCTCAATCCGACTTCGGAGCTAGCTGCTTTCATCGGAAAACAGTTGGCAACAATAAGACAACCGTTGTTTTAGAGGAGCAACACATTCAGAGTATTAACAGAGCAGCTAACAGCTATCTGCGATGTTAAGAGGTAGAGAGTTGTGTCTACGTGAGCCGAGGATGAAGTCACCCTCTGTGTGCGTTGTTATCGAGCTTCTCCCTGCTCTGTTGACACAGCAGAGGTGGGACGTAACCATGTACAAATACTTCATGACTGTACTTTTCTTGAGTGTTTTCTTTACACATATCTGTACTTTCTTCTCCTCATATTTTCATAACAGGCTTGTTTCTTTAATTTTAATGCATTCGAGGGAATTATTGATTATTTAAATGTTTTAATACTTTTTAATATCAGTTAGAAATGTCGTCATAGAGATATTTTCTACTTTGAGTACACTTTCAGAGCCTTTTTCACTTTCACTACTTCTACTTGAGTAATGTCTGTACTTTGGACACCTCAGGCATTTTGTACTGCTGTTAGCACTGTTAGCCGCAAGCCACCGGCTCAGACGTTGCCATCGAAATGCTCTGAATCTTGTATTATGCACCTTTATCTGATGATTTTAAGTTACAATAATACAATGATGAGCAAATTAACACCAGCTGAAGATCTTGAACCTGGACCCCAGTTGTTGAACTCCTGCAGCGATGATGCAGACGTGTGACATCACTACTGGGCGTGGCTACAGTGCTCACCACAAAGACGACCTTCAGTGTTCCCAAACACCTGCACAAGGGTTAGTGTTGTCTTTGTTGTTGCCGTTCATGCACGAGGACAAACAGCGTCTCCATCACCGACACGACGCGAGGCAATCACTCCGTACCACTCCAGTCTGATGGGCTGCCTGCGACTAGACAGCGCCGCACATCAAACACAAGTGGAATGATTACTGGTTACCAGCCAGCCAAGTGGAGGCTGTGGAGCTGTGATTTGACCGAAATAAAAAAAGAAAAGCACCATTTAGGAGGACATTAAAGACACCACTGCTCTTGATGCAATAATCAGAAGTTGTCTCCAAATGACAGACATGTCGATTTACACACACACACACACACACACACACACACACGCTCCAATCCTCAAATGCATATGCAAACATGCCAGCAGACTTTTTAAACAAGATTTGTGTGCCACCTTGTGTTACTCCCAGAATCATTTATATCTGTTAGGTTGTGTTGTCACGTTTATAACAAACTGAGAAGTCGTTTCTGAATAAATATGTTCTTTGTTGTTGTTTTTATTTTTTTGCTTCTTCTCATGCAAGGTGAGCATCAGCCGCTTGCAACGCCGTTTGCTAGGGAGTCATCAGCGGAAATGTCAGTCGACTCAGCAAGTGATGAGATTTGACATATGGCATCAAAGCGTCATTAGACCTGCACCTGCTGCAGAGGGAGGCTGCTCTTTCAGCTCCGAGGGGGGGGGGGGGGGGGGGGGGGGGGGGGCTATGGTGGGGGAGATACGTTGACCCATTGTGTCTGGATCGCATCCATTAAAAATCTTTAAAGATCTCAAGCACATCTCACCATACTATACAGTATGTGTAATGTATCTTCAAATCTGGGTTCAAGACCAGTGGAACCTCCTTACTTCCTCTTTGATTATCTGTGTATAATATCTCATGTCCTGCAGGGGGCGCACCACATTAAGTCTACAGGGTTTTAGCCTTGTTGGCAACTGCGTGACAATATGACAAAGTGATGACTGTGACCTGACAGTGAGGAATAAACAATTAACAGGGCAGGGATTAAATGTTGCACATGTATAAAATGAGAAAAAATGTAAGAGAATTTAATTACAACAGTCACACCCTAAACTGGAGGTTGTGAGATGATCATCATGTCAATGAAATATAGGAGCAAAGACATGATACTTTAATGTATTTATATTTCTATGGAATACCGTTTAGCACATGACAAATTTTGTCATGAGACCTCAAACAGACCTCAAATTATGTTGCTGCCAAAATTGGAAAACATTTATCTGGGACGGCCCATTGTTCCACCAGGACATCTCCAAAAATACAGATTCTTCATGCCACAAACAAAAGAACATGGCTTATTATTAGGCAGAATTACATCATTGGACCTTCCAACATGTTTTCTGTCTTTTACGGACGAAGGCCGGCCACTCTACCTCGCTTGTTCCCTTCGTTGTTTGGGTCGATTTAGGCCGGAGTTGTGAGGTATGTTCAGTTTGAGGTAAGAATATCAGTCAAGGAACTCCTTCGCCCAGAATATTCCACGTATGTTTGCCGTCGGTACAACGGCATGGTATCTCCGATTCATTTGTTTTCCCGAACCTCAACAGTGACTGATTGAGACGACAAAATATGATATTTGCAACAACAGCTAGCATCAAACGTGGTGTTCAGTTCATTTTTGTATCGCTACTTGAAGGGTAGCGAGTAATACGTGGGCTACTTTATGATGCAATCTTCCTGAATGATAACTTGCTTGGGCTACCTTTGTATAATGAATCATATTGGTGCCAGACGCTCTCCTGAAAACGCTCAGCTCGGAGCTCTTGGGAGTTTTTGGCTGGATCACGCCCGGTTTCTCTGACGTAGAACATTCAGAGAAGTAAAAATGTCCGACCAAGGTGGAGTCCTTAAATCTGCCGGTGAGGATTCGTGCAGCAACGACCCTGCAGCTGTCTGGAACCATCACAATCTCCAACAATAAAAGCCCCGTATCTCCCCCACCCTCCACCACATACTAGACCTGGACCAGTACCCACATCACAGACCCGATCATGCATGAGCAGCATGTTCCCTGCTACGTGGTCTGGTGCATTAGCGGCCCCGATCGTGCATGTTTTAATTGATCGTATTGGCTTAAATAAATCCTCTGCTGTGATTTTTATTCCACCTCCTCTGCTGCTGCAGCACGGCTATCTGTAATGAATTGGACTGCCAGTATTTTCGCTGCATATGAGAGGGATGATTAGTGTGTGAAGAAAAACACACATTTTGGTCACACTGGTCATTGACTTTTCTGACACCTGGTTTGAGAAAAAAAATTGGCTAAACTGCTTCTAACACGTCTGTTATCTTTTCCTCTCTTGTTATGTCGAAAATCAGGTGGCAGCTCCGAGCTGGGTGTCGATTTCTCACCCGTTAGGAAATGACAAACGTTGGCAGCAGGGTCACGTCAGCTGTTTGCTAATTAACGCTAATTCTGCAAGCGACTTGATGGAGGTCCAAAATTAAACGTGTCTGTTCTCTTGGTGACGGTGTTCTCTGCAGCTGGAAACGGCTGAACTCTGACTGGGAGGCAAACGGAGCATCGCGGGGCAACACCACCCAACAACACGTCAATTTTATGCTTGTTTTTCCAAGTTTACAAGATTACATGTCAGATACACATTTAATCAACGTGAAGAAAAGAAAACCGGTTTAGAAAAAAACGATTATCAGCAACAAAACAATTAAATGCTGCAGCCAAAAGACAGAAAAGGAATTATTAATCTCCGTTGCTTTCTCCGTTGCTTTCTCCGTTGCTTTCTCCGCTGGGCAACTGCTTGAGCGTTAGTTCTGTAGCTGCTAATCAGGCTAAGTGGTCGGGGAAAACTCACCAACAGAGTTAGAGGAAAAAAATACACTTTCTCTGTCAGGGCAAAAAAAAAAAGTTTCATATGGCGGCTTCAATAAAGACGTATTGATTTTGACTGGAGACTGTCTATCCCGATCTATTCTGACTTCTCTCTAGTTGCCAGATGGTACCAGAACGGTCTAAACGAGCATGAAAATGAGATTTAAAGATAGGATCTTTTAATTAACACATTTGCAAAAGAACGCCAGATTTTTTAAAACCCCAGCTAAAGCGATGAAAAATCAAAGTGACAGCTTTCCGTCCTTGATGCGGTCTTTTTTCACACATTTCCCCCCCAACACACACACACACACACACACATTCAGAGTTTACAGCTTGTGTATTTTCTGCACCAGGAGCCTCTGACAGTAATAGCTGCTGCTATAGAGCCGAGTATATATGGACATAGAGATTTAGCCCAACCATGATCATTTCATCAGCGGGCCAATTATGTGCTAATGAGGAGCTACATCACAGATAACCACACAGTCAGATAGCAGTGAAGCAGGTGAACATGTGCACACACACACACACACACACTGGGAATGGGTGGATACTGGAGCATGGACATTACCGTGGCATGATGAACGACTATTTTCCTCTCTCTCAGCGTTGCAATATGTTTTAATACAGTGTTGTACTGCACCTTTTCTCTGCCCCCGCAGCCTTATGAGGAATCTCTCTTTTCTTTATTAAAAACCATTAATTATACTTGACACGTCTAATGGGTATGAATGATTTGTGAGGGGAAACATTACAATCGCAGCCTTATTAATAATTATTGGAAAAACAGGAATATGGAGTCAGCTAATCTATTATGGTAAAACATGTTTTTTTAAATAGGCTTTGGTGGCTTCTTCACATTACACAAGTCCGAGCTGTATGTGTGAATTATAGCTTAATGTACAGTATCCACCAAGGACGTTGCAAAACCCATGTAGACATTATTGCTGTTTTTATTCTGAGTGCTTGCAGAATGTTAATTTAAATGTCTTTGTACCTAAAGCACACATTTATGTAGGAACAAAAAAAGCTGAAATGTTATTTTAGCCACGAGAAAACTTCAATCTTAGGCTTACAAACGCTGCTCTCAGTCAACACACTTTACTTAACATTCATCAGGCAACGTCGTGCCATTGTGTGCAAATGGGTCTGAAAAGTAAAAGACTCCCAAGTACACAGTCGTACATCACCAGAGGAAAAGAAATGAAATGAGAGTTGAATAATGATCCTGGAGGATTTTGGAGATATGCAATAAGCTCTAAGTTCTGTCAATACAGAGGTAAAAGCTCATTTAGACACGAGCAGTCTGAAGTGATTAATTGTGTTTTGATTTTTATTAGATCTACAATTGGGTTTCTTGTCTGATTACGGCTGACTCAAAGTGATAGGCATCAGTTTGAAATATGGGCGAGAGCTCCATCTCGCAAAGTGCACTCCCAACTTGTTTTCTAGCACTAAGAAGTAGAAAACGGTCTTTGTGTTGCTGTGAGTGTGATGATGTTTTGTCTGAGAAGGAAAGAAAGGAGAGCTAAGTGTATTTTGGAAGTATATGAGTCTGCACGGAGGAGTAACAGCCTCCTGTAGAGCCTTCCTCAAATCAATTCAGACCACGAAGGCAGCTTTAGTGTAACATTCTTCTCATCTGCAAAAAGTGAAGGTCGTATGAAAGGATGAAAAACTAAAAACGAGACAAAAAGAGAAGAAGACGAAGAGCCATGTTAGCGGCTCTGTGAGTCTACAGTGCTGCTTTCTGCTAAATGCTAATGCTAGCATGCTAACTAGTCGGATCTTTGAACCGGTCTGTCCCATTATAGCAGAAATACATAACCTACGCTCTTCGGCTAAACTTTGACAGCAAGGCTAAAACTTCTACCATGTTCGCCCTCTGAGTTTATCGTGTTAGCATGCTAACATTTGCTAACAAACGCGTAGAGCAGAGGCTCATGGGAACGCCATCAGATTGGCAGCTTTTCAATCACAAACCAAAGTATTGGAATCGATTTAAAGTTTGAACCAATGATGCCACCAGAGAAAAACTCTATTATTATGTGTTTATTTATTATTTATTTGCACAGGGACAAGCATGTAGCATGAACCAATAGCACACCACATCATGTTATACTGTAATTTACTATGCATAGATCGGCCTTGAAAATACATAATTCCCAACAATCATTAACATGCAGCACAACAACACAAAACCCTGGTGAATACACACAAAGCAGCACGAGACACAAACAATTTACAAACACCATAAAACTCAATAACAAGCAGCCCTCCGTCGGATCCATGGATTTATTTTTACAAATTCCTCCTCGGGGGGAGAGAAAGAATGTCTGGACCACATTGTACAGCAATCCATCAAATAATCAAGATATTAAAAAACCAAGCAATAACACACGTCAGCCCTGTGGTGGTGCTCGAGGAAAGGTCAACGATCAATGAAATGAGTAGGATTCACCCTCCTGGAACCATGAATCTGCATACACAATCCAGCAAGGCAATATGGAGACGTTTCACACATAAAACACACAGGAGGAGTGAAAAGTTTGTTGGTGCAAAGATGAAAAGTCACGGTTCATCCTCTCAGGACCTTGAATGTCAAATTCCATGGTGATATAAAAGGTAATTATTGAGATATTTCTGTCCAAAGTGATGGGAAATATAGAATTAATAAAGAAGTTGAAAGTAAAGAAGTGGGAAAGTAAAGGATGGTTTTTCACTCAAATACGCAGCTCACACACTGACCAAACCGTCAGTACACACACACACTCACACACACACACACACACACACACACACAGGTCCTTATCAATGCACTCCAGAGGATTTGATGGTTTTCGGATCCCGCCCCTCTTATTATGGTCATCTTCAGAGCACATTCACAGTGGGCCGATTGAAGGGGAGTGAATCTGCTTCTAGCATCATTCAGAAAATTCATAGAAGCCCTCAACAGGGAAATGAAATGGATAATTTTTTTATGCACCCGTGGAACACTTCACAGTAATACGCTCTCACTCTATTTTACCTTCCCTTCTGTATGTGGCTCCACCTCGGAGACTATGGACCCCCCCTTCTTTTTCTTTTTTTATTCCATTTGGAAAGGCTGGCGTCTGGAGATAAAGACTGGAAAACAAACCAAAAATAAGAGGAGGAGGATTCTGACTGACGAGTGACCTCTGATCCACTCTGTGACCTTTGGCTGTTGGCGTTGGTGATTCCCATTTCCTTTGGATTACAGGCTCTCTTAATCACACTGCAATTAAAGAAAAAGGTGAGAAAATATTAATATAATAGATTACATATCAATGGTTCTCAACCTTTCTGCTGCCAAGGCCCCCCCCAATCAAATATGTCAGGGCCTCCCTACATACGACAAAGACGCTTCCCTCCTGTCTGTTTTGCTCCAAAACGACAAGTTATTACAAACTAACATTTATACTTGCTTGCTTAAAACGAATAGAACATTGGTTTGACCATTTGCAAACAAAAATATTATTCATTTAAAAAATGGTCACCAAGTGCTGAAGTTGAATAAAATTGATCTCACTCAGACAGAATATAATATTTTTTTAAATACAGAAAATAACAATTTCGTAGATTTTCTCTGAACTTAATAGGGAATTTTGATCAGAAGCTTGTTCAATCTATGGTGAGGCAATTATCTAGATAAAGTTTGACCACTCAGAGAAATAAATATCAACAAGCTCATCCACCTCGTCACTCGCTGTATGACAACCATTCTATAAAGATGTGGAGACGAAGGACAGATTGTGGCCGCTGTTCAGGGTCAGCTGGATCGCAGAGATTAGTGGTCCTCATTCTGACCTGGAAACTGGACCAGGACCTCACAGAGTCCACCTGGAACCGATCGGGATAGTTGCTCAGCTCCCTCACTGCCGTGCAACTCCATTTATATTCATTTTAACAGAAAAAACCCATCGGACTCAGTGTGCAAAGGCCTCAACCCCCACACATTCTCCACACCAACCTTGGTTCTTCACCCCCCCTTGGATCCATACGTTGCCCTAATTGACATGAGTTGTTTCAATTGCAGGGGAAAAAGATGTGATTACGCTATTACGAATTGAGTTTCAGTGAGCCGGACCGGACCGGTTGCTTACACCCAGAGATGAGGGAGGACGAGGTTGATGCCATCTGGCCTCGCTGAGAAGCAAAAACCCAGAGACCAGCTAGACGTCACTCCCCCCTCCTGCCCCCCTCCCCCATTTTCCACGATGTGGAGACCTAACAGTTCAAGAGAAACACGGGGTTATTTTCTCTTCTTTGATTATAGCCTGGGAAAGCCAGTTTTCTTTTCTTTTTTTTTCTTTTCCTTGAGCTCCTTTCAGTCATTGTGAGAGAAAGTCATTATTATCTGTAGCATTCGCTCCATCCCCCGTGGCAAGGGCAGCGGCAGATGAAGTGCTCCAATTATCTGGGGTTTCGCATTCAATATCTTCAAAATTTGGATGATTCGCTCAGTAAAAATGTTGCCATTGAACCAACAAAATGTATTTTTTAAACGAGGCCCCTCCAAAAAAGAAAATTCTCTTAATTTTGGAGCACGACTCGTTCTTGAGTGTATGTGTCAACTTCCATCAAAAACTTGGAATGAAAGACTTTCTGGTTCCCAATTTAATTTTTTCGCAGAAATAGTGCTTTTGATTGTAACGGAGGGGTCACAGTTTGCAGCTGACCTTCTGTCCAAAAAACATGAATGTCACCAAAAAAGAGAAATCTTGTTAACATTCTTGTGAGGCTTTTATCTGTGTGTGTGGAGGTGAAAACAGCCGAGAAAAGATGGATAACCGCGCTGGTAAACAGCCGCTAGCGTACACAAGCGCAAGGACGCGGGTAAAAACGACGTGACCGACACACCGGCGTCGGTGTCAATGTGATCACAAGAGGGCAAGCTCCACATAACACACACACACACACACACACACACCCGTAGACTGTGGTGAAGATGAAGGAGAGAGGGAAAGAACTGGAAACCGAATCCGCCCTCAGGGCACAATAACTCACTGGTAAGCTGCCACCAAGAGAAGTTGCAAGATTAGGTCTGAATCATATTTTTTCCCCCCGCCGCCGCGATTACCATGAAGTCGGCGCTCTGAAACCTGAAAGTCGGTGCTCTTCCTCGCCGCCAATTTCAAGGCGGATCGAGAGAAAAGAGAATCGCAGCACAGAAGAAGAGAATAAAAGGTGTGACAGCGACTTCCCTAATGATTGGATCGCTTCCTGTGAGACTGATGGATGACCAGGGATTGATGAAGCTATGAGAACTTTTTGGATGTGCACTTTGCTTACCAATGTGCCAATCAGAGTCCTCCCTTTGTGTTTCATGCACGCTCATTTAAAAGCCGACATTAGAAGGAATAGTGAAGTCGACTATGTATCTCCAATTTTAAACAACAAAGACGGATTCTGGATGAAACAAGAAGATCTGATGGATGCTTCATTTTGCAGTCAAACTGTAGCTAAAGTCTAATCCACAGCTTCTCTGCGACTGTAACGCCACTAAGATATGTGATAGATGTCAAAAGTTGTGCTTGCTACATTTATACTTGTGATTATTTTTTATAGGTTTAGATTTGCAAGGTCTTCGGTCTCCGACAGACTCTTAAAACGGTGCTTTTAGCAGAAAAACAAACTGATTAAATGCAGTTCATGTTAAGGACAAAGGGCCAAAGTGGTGCCTTGAACAGGACTGAGAGTTATCTTCACGTTAAGGGTTCAAGAATGCAGCGCTCCCTCGACAACCATTCTGGTTAACATTTGGAGGGAAATGTGCTTTCTCTCAGGCTGCGGTGATCAGGCTGCCAGGCAGGTAGACTCAGCGATGCAGACCCGGACTCAGGCAAGAGATTCAAGGTGATTTAATACATTTTAGATTCGGTACGCGGCAGAGCAGCCCAACGGGCAAAGGTATCTACAAAAATACTAGAGACAAAACGACCGGTGGGAAGCTCAGACGCGGGCAAAGAGAGATCTGGTACAGAAGGGAGACACACCTTAAATAGGTGGGGAAGGGAATGAGACACAGGTGGAAGAGATTAGGGCGGGACCCAGCAATCACATGAGCATCAACTTGACAGGATATGGGGAATGACATCTGACAGACTATCAAAATAAAACGGGAAATCCATGTCGACAAAAACAAACTTGATGCATGTAGTGATAGTTTTTAAACATGTGATTGACGTTGTGGATTGAAATCAAACAAAACCAAAAATACAACAAAGATAAATGATTTAAAATGAGGAACCTAACCTTAAATATAAGTTGACTTTCCTTTCACACTTGAGCAGCAGTCCCATCCATCTACCCGGACCCCCATCCTCCCGATGTGGACTGATTGACCTCCACACCTTGAATCATGTGGATCATTAAGCCAACTCAAAGTTAAAGTTGCCTCAACAGACAACAAAGTAAACTAGAGACTCTTTGAGAGGCAGGAAGCTGAACGTTCAGCAGATATCAGGGTAGATAGATATCAACAAACGCAATCTTTCATAATGTACACTTTCATTACGCAGCATCGTTCAAATTCAGCCAATCACTTGTCAGCTTTGTAAACATCATCTCATATTCCAACCCAACTCTATTGAATCAAGTATTAAGAATTTCATTGTCATTGTTTATTAAACTCGCATTCAGCAAACAAAGAAAAAAGCTGACTCATGATTTTCTTTCAGCCTAAATCTGTTTATCTTTGCTGCATGATATCACTTTTTGGAGCTGCTTCTTATAATATTCAGTGTTTTTTTGTTTTATCCTCTCTCTTCTATGTCTCCTGTATTGAAATAAATGCTAGTAACGACTCATTATAATCCTGATGCCCTAACTGGAAAGGAAGGAGGGATTGTCTTCATTTCTAGGAGCTCCTCTCAACCCTAATGAGCCCGCTCTCGTCAACACAGCGTAGTGGAACTGGTGGGAGGCTGGCAACCAGTATGCCAGTGTCTTATGAGAGCAGATGGACCACAGCGCCACAGAAACTCACCGGACCAAATATAACTTCTGCCTTTTAACTTGTGGCATCTGCTTCAAAGAGTGAATCCTCAAAGTTCGGGGTGGGGGGGCGCTGTGAGCACAAAGGTCCCACTACAGTTTGTGACCCCCCAGAAGTTCAACATTTGTTCTTCGAGATGCAACTTTCTTTTTTGGATGTGACTAGTTTGCACATGATGTCAGACCATATGGCTGCTACAGTACTGCAGAATGTTTCATTCTTTTATTTTTTTTTTGTATTTTTAAGTACTAGTATCACTCTCACGTATAAGCCACCGCTATCGTAGCTTAGCATGAATGCTGGAAACACTATTTGGTGACTTTTAAAAATCATTTTGTAAAATCTGCAAATATAAAACTGCAAATATAGCTTTTAAAGGAATAAAAGACGGGAAAATTTGCATTAAACTTATAGTAACATGTTGCAATAAGGCTAAAAAATGGGCCAACGGTGGAAAAACCGTGTGCAGCTGCATTTAAGTTCATTTTAAAAGATTACTTCTTCCCAATGTTTCTCTATTCATGATGGTTCATTTCCAGCATCTGCACATATAAAACAATTTGTTTTTATAAGTAGATTTAAATGCATTGTGATGAGATGGCAGCTAATGTGGTAAATACAGTATCTATAATGTTATAATAATAATAGTAATAATAATAATAATAAAAGGCTTCTTATTGGCCGTCCAGCCATGAGATTCATGTCTACAGAGTTTTCTCATCTTCACTCTGAGCAGGAAACTGAACAAAGTCGATTTAAAAGCCACATACAGAAGAGTGATGGCGACCACCTGCCGATGTGTGACTTTGGTAACACTCAGTCCTGCAGTTCTTTTCCCATCGGCGGTGTAAAGGCTTAAGGCTCCCCCGAGCACCACGTAATGGTTGTACCTTGACTACCTTCAGCACCAGCTGAACTTCTTTTAATTAATGCAGTGGGAACTTTTTTTATGGGGGATGGAGGAGATTTTAAAATGCTTAATAATTCAAAGAAGGTTCTCTTTAGATCCTGGTCTGGGTTCAATATTCTCTGGGTATCACGCACTGTTTGACCAACTTGTGTTTACGTGTCAGTCATGCCCCCCCTCTCAGGTCTTAACGCGGACTAGAAGAAGTGTGTACTGTAATGAGATCATTATCCTCTGTTATTCAGTCTGAATTGCTCTCTGGTTCTCTGCCAAGTGAAATTAGAAAGGAGAAAAAAAAGGGGAGGCCTGGTGAATCTCTAGTACATTTAATCTAATTGGTGTCACTTTTCTCCCTCCATTATGGTGCTTTAATAGCCCGATCTGTCTCCATGTGGCTTAGCGGTGTTTAGGGGTCAGCGGTCAGGGCCTAATCTCTGCTCAGATCACATTAACGCAGCGGATCCTCAACGCCCAGATAAACAAGAGCAACAACAACACCCGATCCTTTCAATTTGCATCATTAAAAAAAAAAAAATTAACAGTAGGCCTCTTATCTGTGACTTTACTTTCTCGATACACAAACTCAGGACAGATGGGTCTCTTTTTGTTTTTTAGACGCCGTCTCTCTATCGCGGCCGTCTTCGATAGAGGGGGAATTCTGGGAGATCTGAACAATGAGGCGCTGCGAGGCTACGAGGGGAGACCTTTGAACGTTTCAGGCTTCGGCACTGAAACGAAGCTGGGCTGTCTGGGATTTTCTTAAGAGGCCATTAGTGCCTCCCCACCAGCAAAGAAGAACTTTACTATTATTTCTCCTGCAATCGGTGGAGAGGAAAGCTTACAGGCCCCGGGCAGTGTTTGAATTGGGTGCTCCCCTTGCTCTGAAATCTATTATGCACTCTAATCCCTCCAACCTGCAGCCCTCCTCCTCCTCCCCAACACATGTCTTTGAGTCATGAACAGGCGTTAAGACTCGATCTCTGGATGGAGGATTTCCACCCAACGTCACGGGATCACCAGTCAGCTGTGAGACGACCAGGAAGTCTTCGCTGTAGCAGGATTCAGATGCACCGACGTGTCTCCTGGAGGCCCCGGTGCGAGGAGACGCACGCCGTTGATTGGCTGACAGGCGGAGGCGGGAAAGGAGATTTGTAGTGATGTCACAGGAAGTCAACTCCGGGTCATGAACATTATCAAAAGCTCATCATGCACACTTACAAGTATGAAAGAGAGGCCTCTCTAATTTTCTTTTTGTAAATCACAGGGAAGAAAAAAGAATATCAGTGTACTCCAATCGAATAAACAAAAGGCACAGATATACATATTTAATGGCATGCATAATGGATGGTTTTTCGCTCGCAGGGAGTCCTTTGCGGTATACGCCGAGCACCGAAGACATAAAAATAAAACATGAAGCGGGAAAGTCATTAAAGCGGTTTTTCGGAGTGGTACTGACTCTCACTTGAGTCGCAATGCACTCACCAGCCTCCTCCAGCGTTGGCACAGGTGCCAGTGGCTAATTGGCCAGTGATTAATCACGTCCACTGTGAACTGCATGACCAATTAAATGGAGCCGGGGCCACCCCGGTCTGTAAGTGAGAGTACGGTTCACTTCCTGGGTCCATCAACAAAATGAGTCAGACCACAGAAAGAAAAAAAAAGCCAAACATCAGGTGGCGTGATGTCAGATGGTGGTTTGTTGGAGCTTGTGGTCCGAGACGGAAGCAGCGAGTAGACAGCACCGAGGCTGGGTCAGACACAACATCACATCCAAGGGTTTTAAACAAT
Source organism: Chelidonichthys spinosus (assembly GCA_029853015.1). Taxonomy (NCBI): domain Eukaryota; kingdom Metazoa; phylum Chordata; class Actinopteri; order Perciformes; family Triglidae; genus Chelidonichthys; species Chelidonichthys spinosus. The sequence continues at coordinate 20,930,778 of CM056837.1, forward strand.
GTAAAGCTCGTTTTGGTTGGACATAAAAATGTTTAATTAAAGGCTTAATTAGTTATCAGGGCCAAAGTGCTCGGCAAGTAAGTGGATATGAATAATAGACCACATTTCCAATAGGTCGTTAAAAGTTAAATGTTGAACTGTCATTGTTTTGTGGTTTTTGGCCATCAATCTGGTGACAATGATACACAACAAGTTAACGGCTGAATATAATAACGCGTTGATGTTGCTTGAAAAGAAGAAGCACACAATTAGACAAATGTCAAATTAGTTGGAAATAAAACCCCAAGTCGTCCAAATCATTAGCCGACCTCTGCCTTATTAACGTCAATCAAAAGTTGTTAAAGCACACAGACTGTGTGAGGAAACTGTGTTGCTTAGTATTCCTACTACCCGGGTCGTAGATTTGGTTCCAGGTGGCGGCTGATGGAGCGGCGGCGGCGCCTCCGTGGCCAGTTAAAGCAAGGTGGAGGCGATTCATCAAGGCTCCGTGGGGCCATCTGTGGAAGGGACTGACGAATGTCTCCCCCTTTTGTCATAAGGACACACGTCTTCCAAAGCTGGCGATTAATGCCCCCTTTTACAACGCCTTTATTTGTCACCCGGGTATTTATGTGGCGCACTGTATTACCATGGCTGACAAGACCAGGAGCCGTTTAAAGGGGAGGGGGGGAGGGGGGGGGGGGGAGGGGGGCGTCCTCCAAGGAGGGCGGTCACATGACGGACCGTCCTGGACCAATCCTGCTAAATTCTGATGCCGTTAGAGAGAGAGGGGAACGTCCAAGGTGGGGATGAAAGTTTGCATCCAACTAATTCAAGGAAGGGGAGGAGGGGAAAAGATAGCTAAGCTAACTTCCCATGAATGTAGGCATTTATTTTTAATTAATACACCACATGTGACAACACCTCGTTAAGGTCCTTAGGGTGATGATGTTGATGCTTATTGTTGCTTTTCTATGAGGACAAACTGTCATCTTATGTGTGTTTATTGATCAAGGCGGTTGGACTAAGATGCTAGCGGTAGCTTTCACTTGTTGTCATAGCAACGGCAATCATACGGTGTTAGCGGAACCAAGAAACTTGTTTATATCGGCTATATGTATTTATAGAGTGGCAAATGGGTGCTTATTGATCGGGTAGTTGAGTTAAGATACTAGCGGTAGCTACTTTTACTTTATAAACTCGCAAATTTGCCACTTTTTTTTTTCGAAATATTGCCCCCCTCTCTCGGCCTCTGTTTTTTTTTTCTACATTAGCCCTAAATACAACGTAGGAGGGGGAGGAAGCGGGAAGATATAAAAAAAAAGGAGGAGAGGTTGTTTAAACATTCATTCTCTGACTTGATCACGTGAGATGAAATCAGAGTGTAGAATGAGTGATGAAATCCGCCTGGTTTGCCCTACATCATGAACAGGTTGCAGTCGGGTATAAGCCGGAGGAAGCACACACACACACACACACACACACATCCCTCGTGGATCTGATTGCTTTTGTTGTCGATCTATCCATCTCGTCGTAACCGCGGTGATTGCTCCAAATACCATTTGGTAAATATGACAGAAGTGCCATTAGGCGAGGTCAGGGCCGCCGAGCTTGTTATCCCATCACGTGGGTGTGTCGTGTTTCCAGTCCCTGGCCCTTCACCCGCCCAGAATCATAACAATATATTTCCAAGAAGGTAGATGTTGTTCTTAATCGTACCGCCCCTCAAAGAGAGGACAAAATTACACAGAAAACACCCTGTGTTCGACTACTTGTCCCCGTTTTTTTAGTTATTTTTTGTCTGCTGTTTATTCAATCCTCTCTTTTTCTTCTTCTTTTTGTTAAAAAGTGCAAATACTTCCTCCGTAAATGTCACTACGGCAGTTTTATATCATTACAGTTTTGCCTCCATCTGCAAAACGGATCATCCTGCTGCTTGTGTTTTTTTGTACGAGAAAGGGAAAAAAAGACATGCACAAAGAGAACAGAGCATGAGACAGGTGTGTGTGTGTGTGTGTGTGTGTGTGTGTGTGTGTGTGTGTGTGTGAGAGAGATTGTGCATGTGTGTGCTTGTGCAACAAAGGAAATGAGACAGCAATAAAGGGTAGAAAGAAACTGAAACTCACACTCAAAGGGACGTCAAGCCTTCCTCACTTTCACAGACTCCCTTTCCTCGTGTATAATCAGGGCGACACACACACACACACACACACACACACACACACACACATGACGGTGGAAGTGAAGTTAAAGCTCACGCGTTCCGACAAACTCGCCCTCTGGAGCTCAGTGTGCAAACGCACCAATATAGAGTCACTTGTTGGTAATGAGGGAGTCAAATCAGAATCAATTATGAATGCTCCATCGGGAGGCTCGGGGCCCGTATCAAAGGAGCCAGGTATTAGACGGTAATGAGAAATGGAACACAGAGAAGTGTGGCCCCGCGGGCTCCACATGTCTCCAGGCGCCGAGCGATTCGGTGCTTTAAATACATTTGCATTCATTCAATTCCGCGAGAAAGGCCATATTTTATTCACGTGAAACCCGGCTTCCTTCACACGCGGGTAGACGACGCCTTTGATTCTGGGTTAGATGAAAATCACCTCTTTTATGACCGATACGGATTGGTACCTGTGTGTGTGTGTGTGTGTGTGTGTGTGGGTTAAGCCTGGCTGATACGGATCCCGACCAGTCGACTTGTTCTCCGCTGGCCGGAGCCACGTTCTCTGCATCCTCAATGATTGATTCTTGTTTGGGGGCATGCCTATGGGCCTTATTAAATCAAAATGTAAACTCGGCCCTGTAACAAATTGCGGGGGAAAATGCCAGTAGCCGGCGGCCTCTCAGGGCCCGGACCCGGATTACTCTGACAAGTTAAGAAGCCGTTGAGCTTTTATCCAGATCTCCCCTCACCTGCTCACACAGCTCGGATATATATTTCCAGCTGCAACGCGGAGAAATTGATGATTTCTTCTTCCTCTCCGTCTTCATAAAGGTCTCATACTGTGGAATAGATCGTTTCACTACATCCAAATTAGAATGGCAGTTTTAAAGGAGAAGGCTTGTGAGATTGTATATTTTTTAACAGATTATATAATAATATCACAAATATGTATCAGAATTTAGCAGAAAATCTGGCTGCTCTGGCTCAGCAACATTTAAGGTGGGCTAACCTTTAAGGTGGACCAGCACTATGCTACTCTGAGTCTCTTAGCGTTTGTATCTTTAATATTATTATTTTTTAATTGTGTAACTGACAGCAGGTTGAAGAGTTAATTATAAATATCTCGACTGGATATTCTGCTGGAAAACACAAAGTGGAATAATTTCAAAGTAATCGTTAGAACTGTTATGTATTTTTCAGTATATCTCCGTACTAGCAAGTACTAAAATTTAAATATTTGTCTTAAAAAAAGTTGGTGAATCCCGATTTGTAGAGGCTTCAAATTCAAATACACCTTCTGTCATTTATCTTTCCTTTCCCACAAATTTACAAATGGTAAATAATTGTGATAAATCGCGATAAATCATGATTAATCGGATCAAAACTTTTATCGTTTGACAGCCCTAATTCTTTAAAAAGTGATGTGATGTGATATTGCATTATTCTTCTGTAGAAGAACTTCTGTAGACATGGAAACACACACACACACACACACACACACAGGCTGTCACCATCCCTCACTGAGCCTGGCGGGGTTCTGAAAGGGCAACTTGGCTGGCCATCTGGCCTGCATATCAGCAGAGGTTATTGTGTCGACATCATCATTACTGAACACATTGCTGTTTAGCAAAGGTTATCTGGAATCTGTGCAATTATCTGTTGCAACACGTGTAAAAAAAAAAGAAGAAAAAAACAAAAAAAACAAAGCAAAGAAATGGAGTTATGACTGTAGGAAGCGTCCAGTTATTGCGCCACAAATGTCGATATTATATAAATCTGCGAGTGGTTTATTGATTCAAGCTTACAACAAATTAGCATGGTTTCAACCATTTCCATGAGACTCAATTAACATTGATGTTGTCAGCTTCAGTTCTGTTTGCACCATCACACCAAACAGATCTCATTTCTAATGTCCACACTCTCCCCCAGATGTTCCCCAGTTCACAATCTCTAGATTTATAAACGGCTCATGTTGAGATCCACAATAAATGATGACTAATGGCGGAGAGAAAAAAGCTGGATACTGTATTTGTTGAGTGGAAGATTTTAAAAAATGAACACGCAATCTAATTTAATTTCTTCAAACACAAACACAGAATAATCATTTAGTCGCTGCTCTCGCTTTCAAACTGCCAAAACAACTGCAAACAAGTTGGAGCTAATCAGAGCATTTACATGATGAGACACACACACACACACACACACACACACACACACACACAATCTCTACATCAGCATCGAAGAAGAAGAAGAAGAAGAAGAAGAAGAGAGTTGTGATATTGATATTCACACTCGGAGGCAGAGATGAATGTGATTTCTCATTAAACAGCAGTCATGGCTCTTCCCAGGTAGAGGCATGCACTGTTGAGCTGTAGCCACTTAGCACCTGATTAAAAGAGAAAATGGAAGCGCTCCCTGTGGCGTTATGGGATTCGTGATAAAGCTATTCCCCCATAATAGCATTAACAATGTTGAAGGCAAAAGTAAAAATGTCTCTTGTCTTTGTTACGTTGCTTAATTATTTTCAGAGGAACCAGCTGGGAATCCTTTACCATATATTAAAATTCAGATTTGCTGTAATTACAAGGTTTTTTTCTTTCTGAAGTCCCGGATTAAAACCACGTGGAAGACTTTACTTACTTTACATTTTGTCACTAGAGAGCAAACTAAAGATTTTAGCCACTTGAACACATCTCAAAAGTTTCCCCTTCAAAAAAGCAAAAATCTCCAAGGTCTTCCTAGAAATACCTGAATGTTGAACAGTCAACCTTGAAGGCGCTTTTTCTCCCAACTTTTAATAAGTTAGGCAGCTGGTCTGCACACAGGACCACCGTGGGTCCTCATTAGGGCTGAGATATCGTCAAGGTAACGACCAAATTGACCCAGGACGAGTAGTTTTGAGTCCAGATGCTATGCCTGCCACCATGACGACTACTGTTAATATTACTGCTATGCTAATATTACTACTATTGTTAATATTACTACTTTAATATTTCTACCAACAGCAAAAGCAGATGAAACCCAAGGGCCTGGTCTGCTTGAGATTTCTGCTTAAAAGTCTGTTCAGGCAGTTTTTTCCTTGAGGGTTAGGGTGTTAGGGTAAGGGTGTTAGGGTAAGGGGTTAGGGTGTTATGGTAAGGTTGTTAGGGTAAGGGTGCTAGCGTAAGGGTGTTAGGGTAAGGGGTTAGCGTTAGGGTGTTAGGGCAAGAGGGTTAGGGTAAGGGTGCTAGCCTAAGGGGTTAGGGTAAGGGGTTAGGGTAAGGGTGCAAGCATAAGGGTGTTACGGTAAGGGTGCTAGCGTAAGGGTGTTAGGGTAAGGGGTTAGGGTGTTAGGGTAAAGGTGTTAGGGTAAGGGGTTAGGGTGTTAGGGTAAGGGTGCTAGGGTAAGGGTGTTAGGGTAAGGGTGCTAGCGTAAGGGTGTTAGGGTAAGGGGTTAGGGTGTTAGGGTAAAGGTGTTAGGGTAAGGGGTTAGGGTGTTAGGGTAAGGGTGTTAGGGTAAGGGTTCTAGCGTAAGGGTGTTAGGGTAAGGGTGTTAGGGTAAGGGTGCTAGCGTAAGGGTGTTAGGGTAAGGGGTTAGCGTAAGGGTGTTAGGGCAAGAGGGTTAGGGTAAGGGTGCTAGCCTAAGGGGTTAGGGTAAGGGGTTAGGGTAAGGGTGTTAGGGTAAAGGTGCAAGCATAAGGGTGTTAGGGTAAGGGTGCTAGCGTAAGGGTGTTAGGGTAAGGGGTAAGGGTGTTAGGGTAAGGGTGCTAGCGTAAGGGTTTTAGGGTAAGGGGTTAGGGTGTTAGGGTAAGGGAGTTAGGGTAAGGGTGCTAGGGTAAGGGTGTTAGGGTAAGGGTGCTAGCGTAAGGGTGTTAGGGTAAGGGGTTAGGGTGTTAGGGTAAAGGTGTTAGGGTAAGGGGTTAGGGTGTTAGGGTAAGGGTGTTAGGGTAAGGGTGATAGGGTAAGGGTGCTAGCGTAAGGGTGTAAGGGTAAGGGGGTTAGGGTAAGGGTGCTAGGGTAAGGGTGTTAGGGTAAGGGTGATAGGGTAAGGGTGCTAGCGTAAGGGTGTAAGGGTAAGGGGTTAGGGTGTTCGGGTAAGGGTGCTAGCCTAAGGATGTTAGGGTAAGGGGTTAGGGTGTTAGGGTAAGGGTGTTAGGGTAAGGGGGTTAGGGTTAGGGTGTTAGGGTAAGGGTGCTAGCGTAAGGGTGTTAGGGTAAGGGGGTTAGGGGTTCGATTAAAAGGTGACACCTTCTGTGGGTGCATTTTGCGTAGGATAATATTTAAGAACCAAAGAGTCGCCAAGCATTTCTATATTTGCCGTCTTTTATAACTGTGGCCGTCAATCACTTTTCATGAAATGTATCAGTGCTATAAAAAGGCTCCTCACGGACTCAAACACTGTTTTTGGCTACTTGCTGTTGAATTCAATAAATTCTTTCACACCCCTCAGCCCAATATTGCCATTGGATAAAGGTAATCTATCAGCAATATTTTTTATTATACTATATGAATGCTCTGCTTCTCAAAAGGGAATGATAAAATCGGGACCCTCAGCAACTTCAGTATTCTTATGATGTCAACTTTACCACAAAGTCAACGTTTTTTTATATGTATTTACAAGATGATCTGCTTTTCATATCAATGATCATACTAATACAGCGATGACAGCTGTTACATTCATTACAATGCAATGTTTTTGATGCAGCCAAACACATGCAGTCATATTTTTCTCAACTTGGCATGTTTTTGTGGAAACAACAATCCGCAAAAAAAAGAGAGTTTCTAAGTTAGATACATTTCATTCTGGTCAACGGAGAATTTCCATCTAGAAACTGATCTGAAATTGATTTGGGAATATCAGTCAGATATATGCAACAATAACAAAACTATAACAACCATTATCTTCCTTCAGCAACAGAACCAAGTGAAATGTAGTTTTAACTTTGAAGTGCATCTTTTTTCCGTGGACGGTAGTTACTTCATCGCTCCCACAAGGAACTTAATTGGGCAGATTCTAACTCTCCAGTCAGACCTAAACCCTGACCTTATCCATTTGATTTTGTTTGTTTATCTGATCAGTGACCCGTTCTGTCTTCGGAGCACCGAGGAGGGAAATAACCACAGAATGGTGATTCACATATTTTGACTGAATACTCACAAACCCTGTTCTAGCAGAAAGCAGCTTGAGTTACAGTAAGTGGATTCATTGGTTCAATGCAACTGCGTTACAGGAAAATCCTACATTAACAATATCGACAGGTCTCACAGCTGAGTTGATCCTTGTGCCGAAAAACACCTTTGGACCCTGAAGAACCTCAATCAATAAATATCAACCTTCTCAATCAACTTCTAATTAAGGGCAATGGGGTTCTGCATAAACAAGGAAGTTTTTCCTGCGTCAGAGACTTTTGTCCCTGTATTTTTCTCTGATCTGAAGTGTCTCAGTTGGATACAAATGTTAAGTACTTAAGTGCACCAATCAGACTCACAATGGGGGTGCAAGGTCCACCTGCTTATTGACCCTTATTGAGGCACTCGATCACGTCACACAAACATGGTTATTCTAAGGACAGGAGAATGTGCGTAACTCGAATTCTTATTTTCCATCATAGAAAGCCACAGACAGAATGGAACAAAAACACATATGTGTTTCTCCACATCACCACCTGCTGATTTTGAGAAACCTTCATACAAATAAAAACAACAAAATAATAACCTAGTATACCCAATCCTACCCTAGTCCACCCTATCCTACCCTAGTCTACCCCCTTACCTAGTATACCCTATCCTACCCTAGTATACCCTATCCTACCCTAGTATACCCTATCCTACCCTAGTTTACTCTATCCTACCCTAGTATACTCCATCCTACCCTAGTATACCCTATCCTACCCTAGTATACCCTATCCTAGCCTAGTATACTCCATCCTACCCTAGTATACTCTATCCTACCCTAGTATACTCTAACCTACCCTAGTATACCCTATCCTACCCTAGTATACTCTATCCTACCCTAGTATATCCTATCCTACCCTAGTATCCCCTATCCTACCCTAGTATACCCTATCCTAACCTGGTCTACCCTATCCTACCCAGTGTACCCTCTTACCTAGTATACCCCATCCTACCCTTGTATACCCCATCTTACCCTAGTCTACCCTAGTTTACCCTATCCTACCCTAGTATACGTTATCCTACCCCAGTCTACCCTCTTACCTAGTCCACCCCATCCTACCCTAGTCTACCCTATCCTACCCTAGTATACCCTATCCTACCCTAGTCTACCCTATCCTCCCCAGTCTACCCTCTTACCCTAATCAACCTCCTACCCAAGTCTACCCTGTTACTCTCATTGTCTCTCAGTTATAAGAGCATCAAAACATAATTCACATTTAAAAACAAATGTGCATCCACGCTGTGCCGAATGTACTACGTTTCTTTATACTACGAGCAGACTGCATGTCATCTGTAATATTCTTCTCCAGCATGATTCATGTCAGTCAGTGAAGTCGAGAGGGGGAAAAAAGTCATCTTCTTCTACGGCTTTTATTCTTTAATTACAGATCGGTGTAGTGATTAAGAATTTGATTTAAATTCAACTTGCTGTCTTTTATTAGGAACACAGAGAAACTTGGAACACGAGGCAGATGGAAGTGGCTTATGTCTCCTCGGTAGCACACTGAGACGAAGCCAGGATGGCAGCCAAAAGCAAACACGCACACACACACACACACACACACACACATACACACACACACACACACACAGTCGATATTTCACCCCTTGCATCTTCCGATAACGAACCAGATTCGTTTGTGGGGGAAAACATACACAAGTCTAAAGTTAGCAGCGTTCCATACACATACTGTGAGTCAGTAGTGCAAAACACAACGGCGGAGGACCCCCCAGGTGAAATCCCAGAATATCGACTGGATGATTCAACTCTTTGGAGTCGTTGGGCATTCTCTCTTTTTTCCATATCTTCTGTAAACACCCAGCAAGGGGAAAAAAAGAACCATCACTCAGATATCCTCCCTTTCTGAGCCGAAATAATCCTCTCTATGACAGCACGTATTCATTGTGCATGGACGATAACGGTGCAGGGTCCATTGAGAAAAAAAAAAAGCTCAGTGCCTGATTCCCATCTAGCAGACAGCTTGAGGGTGGCATGGCCTCAAGGCTTCCCTCCGTCCTGCCTGTCCACGTTGGAAGACAATCTTTTGATCTGCGGAGGAAGGGCTACCACATGCAAAGAAAAAACCTCATGCTACCCTAGGTGTGCATTCCTTTCATGCTGGACCAGAGGGGGGGAGGGGGGTTTGATAAGCTGAATCGTGAGTCTCTGTGCTACACTCTTGACTCTGATGTGCTCGCTCTCCGTGGGAGACTCTTTCCCCGAGCCTTGTTTTCTACACCTTTTAAGAATGCAGATTAGATGGAAAAACTTTGATGCAGGAAACGCTGTTTGAGCCACCGTGCCCTTTCCACTATACCTCAAAGCTGTTTTTGCTCCTTTGTCGTTTCCCATCTGCAGCGAAACACCCAGCAGTTCAAACCTCGCCGGATTCTTGTTTATATGACAAGCCGCGATAACTTACCCCACTCTGAGAACACATTTGCAGGAAGATAATACAATAACGCGCCATTTATGTGGTTTTTATTATTTTTATTTGTTTCGTTGTGTACAAAACCCATTCATTTCATTTCCCCCCCTTCCAAGATGATGTCTGGATTTAATAAAAAGGGGTTTTTAAGAAAGTCGGCTCAGGCAACGAGGGACGGAGACGGCTGGAACGGCTTATAAATATGTGCAAAGTGCTCACTGTGATCCTAAAGTTGCACCGCCGAAAGAGAGACGTTGACAGTGAATGTGTCACAAGGAGAGGGAGAGAGAATAATGAGGAGCTAAAGGAGTGGAACCCAGAGGAGGGGGGAGGAGGGGAGCAGACAAACAGCTTTCATTAATTCCATTTGTTTCTGTAAAAAGGGTGTGATAGTGTGACCTTTGCAGAATCCGACCCAGCTCCATCATTTTTACTCATTATGCAAGAGCCGATAAGATCCAGGCTGACACCTGTCTCCTCGGGGGGGCGATTAAACAATAAATGAATCTTCTGAAACTTTGTAAACTAACTGTCGGTGTCTCGGTAGGTGAAGAGTAAAAAAAATAAACCACAGGAAGGAGGGAAAAGCTAATAAGACTTGAGGGCATTTCAAGAGGCCATAACAACTACCATTAGCCCTGATTGTCTGAGTTTCAATTAAGGCAAAAAAGCAGTCCTGTTTGGCCAAAAAAAAGGAGCTTTACCTGCTACAATCCTGCTGTTTAAGTAATACATGGAAATGACCAATAGCACCTGATAAATAGGAGCAAAGCAACCAAACATGCTAGCGAACATGCAACCAAACATGCTACCAAACATGCTACCACCTTGTCAAGTCTGAATGGCGCGATGTCTCTTTAAAAGATATTTTTTCAGCTCACTTCATTAATTCAAGCATGACAGTTAATTAGGCAATAGATTTTTAAATTAGAGACTTTCATGCTGCTGCAGCATGATGCACAAATATTCTGCTATCAGTGGAGAATTTTAATAAGCTACAATGCAGCTGTTTTAATAAAAAAAAAAAAAACGGCAAAACTGGTGTTGTGGAAAAATGAATCTGCCCAATAAAGATCAACAACCAGGATCAGCTTTTTCTCCGAGGTTTATTCCACTAAGTATTCTCATCTGCAGAAGAAAGTACTGTTCACCCCTGCCTTCTGATGCAAAGGTTCAGAATCAGCAGGAACGACCCTGAGTCTAACAACAATCTCCCTTTTAAGGAGGAGGAACCATGGACAAAGGACGGATCATGTCCTATCTTACAAAGACAAGTTGTCCAGGCAAGGTCAAGATTTACAGAACACAGGCGTCATAGGCCTGAATTTATCTTATGTCAATGTGGCACTCATGTTCATATCATAGACAAACAGGCATTAATTTTCGTCATAGCATAACAGTCGGAAAGGAGATGCGGATCGACGTCTGACCTGACAAATATTCTGATAATAAATTACAGACATCCAAAATTCCCATTACACTGGAAGGCTATGGGATGTTTACACAACCTAAACCTCCGCGGCAGCGCCTCCCCCATAAAGGCTTCCCCGTGGGAATATGATGGTATGGAAGATTTCAGTATAGTGGTGAGTCAGGTAGTCTTGGGGTGCCCAACTGGTATCTAAGGGGGGTAAAGACCACAACCCTGAACCACAACACTCTCAGATCAAGTCTGGATCAAGTCTCTGTCTAATTAAAGGCATTAACTAGCTCAGATCTAATGTTATAGACTCTCTTTGTGTTATTTATGTCCCTTTTTGTTGGGCCAGACTATTTCGTAGGGGTTCCAGATTTTGGTGCCCCATAAGAAGAATGGTTATATGTCTCTGCTAAATGAGCATAAAGGAAAGTGTTAATGGGTGAGCTTTGTGTTATCAACGCTAACCAATCGGCCGTTTCTAACTCCTGTTAATAAAGTAAATACACATATTTCCCAAAACAATCCGACTCTTTCATTTACTGGTATCGACTCCCTGTGAGCTCTGTCTTTGTCTCCGTCTCTCTGAGCTGTTGTTGTGAATTAAAACCTGAGCAGAGGAAGCTGATGTTCCTGGAGCACTTACAAGGGGCCCTGTGGGACTCCCATCGTGTGAGGGGGGCCACGGGAACAGAACCTCCTCCAGGAGTCTGAAATATATTAACTTTCACATAGAGCCTAATAAGGGAGAGCAGCTTCTGCCCCCCCGCCTGTATCTTTCATGACAGATCCCCCAAAATCACATTCACCTTTACCCGCCTTTAATTAGTTCTTTATCACTGCTGCTTTCTTTTTTTTTTGCTTGGATGTCGACTCCGGGGCCCGAACACAAACCTGTCAGCAAGCTGTGAGACGACTGCATTAATCAGAAGCTGATATCCTCCCCTGATATTGCATAAGCATTTAGGATCTTTCTAACGCTCCGTTCCAGGGAATTCTGTCGTTGTGGGTTATAAACACAGCATTGTCATCGCCAAACGATACTGTAAGACAAATATTTAGACAGCCGGGGTTTCTTCCTTCTTCAGTTGGCGTTTGTATGACTGGAGATGAAAAATATTTACAAGAAAGATGATGTATAAAATCACTTAACACCTCTGCAGAGCGTGTTCATTAGCAGGAATCCTGACAGTCGTTATGGATTCAAAGGGGGGGATGCTATGGGTCTGACATGTTTTTAATTCTACATTAACGTCTTCCTGGCATCGCCATTACACATTCATTACATCGATCGCGAGGCAGCGACGAGTCTCGTAGGAGAAAAAACATGAGGTTTCTCTCTCCTTTTTTTCTTCCGTTGGCTAATTATTGAAAACAAGATTTGCTTCTGATGAAGGGGAGCGGATCGACTCGTCGACACGCACCAAACACCTGAGGTTTGGGTGGAGGGAGGTGGGTGGATACAGTCGGGGCACGGCCTTGTTCCTCCTTAAGCCTATTAAAGGAAACAGATGCCGGATATTACGAGGTTCGCTTTTACAAGGTGGATTAAATGGCACCGCATGTCTGGGTTTACTTTGCCTCTTGGTTTTTTTTTTGGGTGCTGAATTTATGTAATCTCATGGCTGTGTTTGCATTCTGGGGTTTTAAGAGGTTATGTTTGCTTTACCATCTCGTTTCAGGGCGACTGGGAACTGAGTGAGAAACGCTTTACAAACTGAATGATCCCTTTCACGTTCAGTGCAAAGATCATGATATCAAACGCTTGTTGTTAATCCGCTTTGACTCGTCCAAATGTACAAATCTAATTTCTCTCCATTGACTCCACTCACCAGAGATGAACAGGCGACCTTTTCCAGCTCCCACCTGGACTCACCTGTGGTTCTGTGAATAAAACAAGGGGAGGACGATCTCGTTGACCAGTCACTCTCTGACCCTCGAACGTTGGGTATATTTTACCTGATATAATATATCCGATAAAAAAATACTTCTCATCAAATAATACATGGCAAATTAAAGTACCCTTCTTTCATTTTCCCCAATATAACATCTTATAAAACAAAAATAAAAAAACAATGGTATCATGGAGGAACCATATAAAAGGTCTCTGAAATCAGTGAAAATTAGGCAACCTTTACCAAAATAGTCCTAAAAATAATGCTAGGGACTTCCTGGGACATGTGGGCCTTGTCCCGTGAAGTAATTCGTATTTTACCTGTCCCTGCCATGTAAAGTACCCCAAAAAATACTAAGATTGGGTAAAAATGACCCAAGAAAAACCAGGGATGGAAACCCAGCTAACTTAACATCAGAGAGCATCCTGATAGAAGGACCCACAACTCAGACAGCAGCAACACACTAAAAATCACCGTCGGTAGTGTTCCAGGGTTAAAAACAGAAGGATTGTGGGTTTATGATACAGTATTCAGAGCCTTAGTATAGCAGCAAACTACTATCTCATTACAAGTTATAACCGCCATGTTGAGAGCCACGTAGAAGCAGTCTGAATTGAATATTGCACACCTTTTCAGGATTACTCGACATCAAGGGGTCAGTTGTTTCAGGTTCAACCCCCCTGAAGCATTTTATCACGAAGGAGCTCGATATAGACTCGTTTTATGGATTCCCATGGCTATCGTCTGTATCACATCAGTCCCCCCCTCTCATATCAGCCAAGGCTGTGTATGATAAATCAGTAATGGAGGGATCTGATGCTAGTTTGCCCCGTGGAGCTTCGTCGCCCCCCTTTGACCCGACGCCATAAACCCCCCATGAGGGAAAAGTAATTGCTCATTTTGTAGATACAACACCTTGTGACCAAGTTTCTACTTAATTATTTACACGTCTTCCAGTAGTCCCGTGAATCCCACAGTGATATGGAGATATGACAGAAGAGGTTGGAAAGACTCTTCTTGTTCAGATTTGAGTGTTTTTGATTTGTTCTAATCCCACTAGCATGCATACTCTTGGTCTTGTGATGGAGCGAGGGTAAATCGGCCGTAGCCGCAGGTAGAACGCCAGAACGCACATCTGAATTGATCTGCGTTGTCTATTCTCAGGTTGGCTGTAATATTTCTGTATCTGCTGTCGTGCAAACCTTTGATCAACATGCCTGGTTCTAGTGCATCCTTTTCAAAGAAAAGATGGGGAAACATCAGGCTTTAGACTTGCTACGCATAACTTATTCTGGAATCGTTGGAAAAAGATAGTTGCAGACATCCCGAACCCCAAAAAAATCAATACAACTGATCATAAATTGCGTAGGCGTGCTTTGTCTTCCTTTGCCTTTCTGTGCACGGGGGTGAGGCGGGCATGGCGCCGCAGCCACACTCTTAAATGGCTTTTGCGGGGGAATATGAATAATGTATTTTTCATTTACATTCCCTCTCATCCCACAGTATGTTAGGGGGGCTTTAAGAGACGGTGGGATGTACAAACACAGAGGTTAGAAATTAGACCGTTCCACGAGGACTCGCTGGCCCATCTGTTGTTTCTATCGGGGCTATTTTCTTCCCTCTGGCACTAATTCAATCCTGCGTGAAGGTGGGGATGATTTCAAACACGAGCAACAAAAAAAGATGTTCATGCCGACGCCATTCGGGCGGCTAACGAGCGAGGCAACGCGAGGTGGAGAGAGAGGAAGGTGAGAGAGAGACAATCCTCTCTCAGTGTTTATCAAAGTGGTCTAATCAGGTCAGTTACTCATCTCTGACGTCAGCTAATCTCACACTTGTGTGTCCCTACCGCAGACGGATGACACTTTATGAGCCATTCCTCACTGATAATATTTACCCAGGTGCACTGTTAAACGCGTTATGTCATCCGGCGCTATTAAATCACACGCGGCTCCATCATAAACCAAGTTTGTACCGTGATGTCGGGGGAGATGGAACTCAAAACAAAAGTCTAAAGTGTGGAGCGGTGTGTGTGTGTGTGTGTGTGTGTGTGTGTGTGAATACAATGGGACAGATAAGGAAAGTGAGACTAAGCCAGATGTTGTATTCCTGGGCGTGTCTGCGGAAAGTCTCGGCTCACTTCTTCCCCCCCGATTGCTGAGCTAAGCTGTTTGAGCAAAGCATCGTGGGAACTGTCATCTCTCCGCTGTGCGACAGATGAAATCGGGGGAGGTCATCGCACATAAAAAAAAAACTGAACCAGCTGAAACGCTTTGTTCTCGTGAAACAAAAAAAAAAAGAATAATCTCATCCAATAAATTCTTAATTTTCTGGCGAAATTAAGACGGTAAAAACACGACACACACACACCTTTTTTTGCAGCATTGGCAGAATTTTCTGAACTGAATTATGTAGTAATTTGCCGCGTCTTTGATGTGATAAATTTGAAGCCCTACTGAAATGTACACAGACTGGAGGGGTCTGAGAGCGTCGATGCTGTTGTGCTATGGCGGTTGCACCCCCTCCTCCTCCTCCCTCCTGAAAACAGAAAGATGAGACTGTAGCTGTCGGGCTTTTCTGCATGAAAGTGCTTCGTTCAGAGACCGGGGGCTTCCTCGATCGGGGGAGGGCCGATTATACCACAGTGGCTTTAAAAAGTGATGACTATTCAGGAGGAAGGGGAAGGATGCTGACTGGTAACCTCAGCGAGAGGACGGTGAAATGAAGGCTGGGAAAACAGGGTGGGGGGTCAAATTCATTATAACGAGGGAGTCTGAAATTAAGGACATTTATCTGCGATGATGTCGCCTCCAATCCCTCTCCGCTTTGGTGGCTTTGGAGAAAAGATTGGAGGTTTGTTCTTGTTGTTGTTTTTCCTTTCTTTCAATCTGTCCTGGAAATAAAACCAAAAAGGAGAATGCATAAGCTTCCGTGGCGTTCTGCGGATCAATAACGTTGGTGAGGTCCTTGGTATGGGTGACACAGCGTCACAGTTATTTGGAATTGAATTAGAGGGGTTGGGGAGGGAGGCAGAGATGATGAAGAGTATCAATCATTCTGTCTCTCGTGTGAAGTTATTTTGTGGGGTCGACAGAATCAGCAATAATGAAAGTTCACTTGTTCACCACTGAGGGGATTGTGGGTAAATTCCACCTTTTCCTCTCCCTCCCAGGACGCCCCGGGAACAGAAGGGAGCGAAGCCTCGTCAATATGGCCGGAGTGACTGTGAAGTCCTGGTGATGTCTGTTATGATGGGAGGGGGGGTCGGTGGTTTTATCGGCCCCCATGAACACAATCATACAGCTGCTGTTATGAGTTTTTTCCTGGTGGCTAACTTGATGTCTGACATTGCACCTTCTGGATCGCCCCGCTCCGTGTTCACGACTTGTCCATGATTGCTTTCACGGGCACAGAAATAAAAAAAAGCACAATTACCTTTCCTCTCTCTCTCTCCCCTCCACTTTCACTTCAAGTCTGCCTCGCCTCCCCCTCCATCCTCCCTCCATCCCCCAGAAAACAGAGTTGATAACATTACTGTGGAACTGCCCTCTCTGCTGTCTCCGTATTAAAGAGTGCGGCGGCGGCGGAGAAGAGTTTAAGTGAGATTGATTGAACCCAGCTGGTCTGGATTCCCGCTGTGTCGGAGTCATTTATGCAGGGATTGGCTCATAACCTGTCAATCAGATGGATGGATGGACGCGGTGGCGTAGCGGAGGGTGGGACCCAAGGAACGAGGGGGGAAGAGTCGACTCACATGACCGAGAGCTGTTGGTGAGTCCCCCCTCGAACCCAGTTTCCTGCCATTTAAACGATCTGTCACCCAAACACAGAGGACTAAATGCATCCCTGAATTATTTGGAGCAACCTTCACCTTGACAACACGAATTACACTCCAAATCAAATCTGGGAAGACATTAGAGAGTTTGAACGCCGCAAACTCAATAACCACGTTCAATCCACGTAAATCAAACTGTGAGAATCAAAGAGTCAAATTCACTCACATTGAGGATGCAGCCAATTGTAATACAATGGGGGTGAATAAATTACATTTATTTTTGAAAAATGACACCTTATATCACAAGCAAGTCTTTTTCGCCAAAAAAAAAAAAAAAAATACTGAATAACTTCCTGACATCAACGCATTTAATTGGATTTAATTGGGATAACTTTCTACCGGAGATAAAGTCCATCCATCAAACTTCAGAATGCAACAGAGTGTACCTCAAAGGCACATTAAACCTAAAATCATCAGAGACCACAAGAGGTTTGAGTTTGAACAGACTGGTCCTTTAATGTGCACTCTACAGGAAGCTGAATGTCATGTAGTCCAGCATCATCCTGGAGAACAAAGTAGAACAGCTCATGTGTGATAGATGTAGTGGACTCTTCAGACCTGGTGGAACCTGGTCTGGCTGGACCAGGTTGGTCAACGTGCTTGATTGCAGATACTAAAGTTCTCAACCTCAATGAGTATCTTGTTAAACACCACAAGAAATAAAATCCATCTCTCTCGACTCATTAATCAGGATTTCCTGTCTTTGTAATTGTGGTGTTAGCACCTCTGTACGTCATACTTTGATATATACTTACTCACTCACTCACTTACTTACTTACTTACTTATTCCCTCACTTACTTATTTACTTACTTACTTACTTATTCACTCACTCACTCCCTTACTTACTAACTCACTCACTCCCTCCCTTACTTACTTACTTACTTACTCACTCATTCCCTTACTTACTTACTTACTTATTCCCTCACTTACTTATTTACTTACTTACTTACTTACTTATTCCCTCACTTACTTATTTACTTACTTACTTACTTACTTATTCACTCACTCATTCCCTTACTTACTTACGCACTCACTCACTCCCTTACTTACTAACTCACTCACTCCCTCCCTTACTTACTTACTTACTCACTCATTCCCTTACTTACTTACATACTTACTTACTTACTCACTCATTCCCTTACTTACTTACATACTTACTTACTTACTCACTCCCTCCCTTACTTACTTACTTACTTACTTACTTACTTACTTACTTACTCACTCACTCCCTCCCTTACTTACTTACTTACTCACTTACATACTTACTTACTTACTTACTTACTTACTTACTTACTTACTCACTCCCTTACTTACTTACATACTTACTTACTTACTCACTCACTCCCTTACTTACTTACTTACTCACTCCCTTACTTACTTACTCACTCACTCCCTCCCTTACTTACTTACTTACTCACTCCCTTACTTACTTACTCACTCACTCCCTCCCTTACTTACTTACTTACTTACTCACTCACTCCCTCCCTTACTTACTTACTTACTCCCCACTTACATACTTACTTACTTACGTACTTACTTACTTGATTACTTGACCAGTTATATTTTTCAAGATCATGAGGCACAAACTGGATTTATCGTAAGATCAAAATATGTATAATGGCATCGACTCCTCTAGAAAATAAAGCATTTGTACGACAGGGATTGCAGCAAAAAAAGAAACAGTCGCGTGTGAATAATCTCTTCAAATTTAGCAACAAATTAAAGAGGCTGATTTGCTCGGCATGCATTATCACTGCACACATTGTCATGTAACTTCATTATTATTATAAGAGAGGAACACATCAGGTTCAGGTTCAGGTTCAGGTTACGTTATTCGTACCCGTAGGTAAACTTGTGTTGCAGTTTAAAAGTGGGCTTCCGTCACACAGTTAGGACAACACATGCACACAAAAAAAAAAAAAAATGGGACAGTTACGTACAGTGGATAAAACAATTAAAGTGCTCCAGTGCTAATTCAAATTTGGACACTTAAAACTGACCAACATAATTAAAATATAATAAAACCCTGATAAATTGATCTAAAAAATCAACAAATAAATAAATAACACATACAAAATTAATGTTGTGCAAATATAGCAGTTTCTACAGCTTGTTCTTCAGCGTGATTGCAGCTGGAACAAAGCTGTTTTTAAAACGCTTGGTTTTAAACCTTGGAACTAAAAACCTTTTTCCAGAAGGGAGTAGCTGAAACTCTTTGTGCAAAGGGTGCAAACGGTGATTTAAAATAGACTCGGTTATCCGCTGTACCTGTCTAGTGTACAGGGAGGCCGGGTTCGGCTGAGATTCACCAGTTAACTTACTGGACCATTTCACCACCTGATTGAGTGAGTTCCTGTTCTTAATAGAGAGACTTCCAAACCATGAAACCAAAGAAAAGGATACAATAGATTCGATAAAAGCACGATAAAACAAGGTCATTATGGTTTTATCCACCTGGAAAAAGAACAGTTTCCTCAGACAGTGAAGACGCTGGTGTCCCTTTTTACACACAGCAATACAGTTTTCTTCAAAATTCAGTTTAGAATCAATTATTGTTCCAAGGTATTTGTATGAATCCACATATTGCACCGGTTGTGTTTTTATTGTTGTGACATCGTTAGGGGAAGCATGTTTTCTAAAATCAACGATCATATCTTTTGTTTTGAGTATGTTTAGTTGAAGATGTGACTCCTCACACCACTTCACAAAATCCTCTATTATTGGGCCATGACCAGTCTCATTTTTCTGGAGGAGACTAACAATAACAGAGTCATCTGCATACTTGATTATGGTCCTGTTTGCATATTTACTTTGACACATGTTGGTGTACAGGATGAAAAGTAAGGGTGACAGCACACATCCCTGTGGTGAACCAGTAGAGGAGCAAAGTTGGCTGGAAAGTCCTCCATTAACCCTGACTCTCTGTGTCCTTTCAGTTAAAAAATCCACAATCCAGCCCACAAGATTAAAACCTAGGTCGAATTGTTCTAAAAGCCGGCTCGCCAGGATGTGTGGTTGGATTGTGTTAAAAGCTGATGAGAAGTCCACGAAAAGGAGTCGAGCATGAGACCCACTTCCCTCCAGGTGTTTAAAAAGCAAGTGGAGCAAAGTGACAGTGGCATCCTCTACACCCCTATGTGGCCTGTAGGCAAACTGCATGGGGTCAAGTAAATGCTCAGTTTTTTGTATGATTTCTAACCTTACCAACTTCTCATCAGAAACGTTCTTCACACTGGAAACACTCTTTCCATAAGAGGTAAGTAATGACACAATGGGTCCTCTGAACTAAAAGCTATTTGCATATAGTGATAGAACACAGACACCTCTGCTGAGGAGAGATGGGTAAAAAAAAACCTCCCTGATAACATGGCTCCCTAATAAATAGCCTCATTTGAATATCAAGAGAATATCTGGGAGGAGGGGGGCCAGAAATGAGATGATTTGATTTTACAACATGCTTTGTTTCCCACTTTCAAATGAGAATATCAAACGTGAAGCGTTGCATTAACATTTCTTTACTGTGATATGAGGATCCCTTTGAATACTGATAAACACGGCATGTATGGAGATGGAGGGAAATACAATTATATGTGTGTGTTTAACAGTCGTGATGATTTGGTGTTCTACCGTGTGAACTGACCAACCAGGCGTCTGCTGCCGGATCACAGCGAATACCTGAGAATACCAGCTCATTAATGAGGCGTCTGACTGTCCGAGCCTCGCCGTTATCTCGGCGCTGCCGTTACAGCCGACTCTCTGCTTCGCCGGTGAAGGCAGGTGACAGCGAGAGAGAGGGAGGGGAAGGAAGAAGGGGAGAAAGGGAAGCTGCAGAGTGACAGACAGAGACATACAGAGGGTGGAGAAGACAAGGAAGAAGCTGACGTCGGGGTGGAAGCCTTTGGGTGCCGGCCTGTCAGCCGTGTTGGAGTTTGATGTGGAATATAGAGGATGATATTGCACCTCCGCTGGGTTTGAAGATGATTAGGTGAACTCTGCTCCTCACTAAGGTGAAACAAAACCATGCATGGTGGTGTGACAGAGGTAAAAGACAGAGAAAACACTGCAAGTAAATAGTGAATAAATGACAGATAAAGAAACAGCAGTGTTGAAATATAGCTCTTCCCTTTGCAACGTTCACCTCCATTTTACAGGATTTTAGCTGCCACCTAATGCTTCAGAGATCCAGCTCCATGTGGTGTGAAAACATTCTGGCAGATTCATAGCATCATAGCTGTCAAATAGATTACAATTCACAAGCAACGAGATGTGCAACACGTTGCCTTCCCCTCACTTAGCAGAGAAAAGCACGTTAAGAAGAATGAAATGTGCAGCATCCTCGTGAAGGAGCCTCTTTATCGAATGATATTAACGCCTGACCGTCATTTATTATGACTCCAATGTGAAAAATTAAATAATTTCTGGTGGGAAGATTAAAAAAAGCAGTCTTCCAGTGCAGCTTGTGTCGATTTTAAGTTGATTCCAGGACCAGGAATAAGGGGGTGGCAGCTGGTAAAGCACGGAGGGCTTTCATATCGAGATATAGGACTAAAGTCTTCTCCATACTGCACATTTTCAAACCCACTATTTTATCCCCTCGTCTCACTATTTATTCTTGGGCTGACAACTAGGAATCAGTCAGCCGTGGAAATCCCGGGTAAACACTTGAGAATAGTGTCTTAGCTGTGGAATAAACAGCGCTCCGCCTGCTCATTATCAAATGTTATGTAGCCCGGTGATGAAAAACCTGAACTAAACGGCTCTTCAGTGCATTCAAGCGTTGGGATGTGTGCTTGAAGGAAAAAGGGGGCTCACTTACTCGACGTAACACTGTGTTACATTAATAACTGCAGTCACTTCACTATGAGCACGGACAAAGAAGTATATGTGGAAGTGCAAGGAGAGACGCTGCATACATACTTATATTCAATGCATTTTTGTCTTCATATTTCTACACGAGGTTCTTGAGTTTGTGTCAGATTATGTGCCAGAGAAGAGAGAGAGAGAGAGAGGGTTGCTAGGTAATAATGACACGCTAATAGGATGGAGATGGAGATGGAAATGGAGGAAAAGGTGAAACAAACCCAAACCTGATATGGAATAATATGGATAGTGAAGACAGAAGACGAGGCGAATGAAGGGAAACAACAACAACACTTCTGCAAAACCTCATGGTCCAAGAAGCCAATAATCCCATCCAGGTAATTGAGTGCAGTGTAAACTAGTCAGAGCTCCTCCAGAGGTTTCCTTGTGTTTGAAGAGACCCACTGACCTCTTTTGTCTCTCTCGTCTCCTGTGTGTGTGTGTGTGATACATACTGTAGCCTGGATGTGTGTGTGTGTGTGTGTGTGTGTGTTTGAAGTGTGATGCGTTGGTAGGGGGGGGGCTGGCAGAGCTCTGAGATCCACTCAGGGTGGAGAATGAGTGGGGCGATTCAGGGGCACGTCTGATGCAAGTGGAGGGGCCGGTGAGTGTCGGGGGTGTGGGAGGGGGAGCTCAGCAGGGGGGGGGGGGGCGTCTGTGAGCAGTGGGAGAGCTGAGCTGACTCTGAAGCACGGCTCAAAGGTGGAGGTGGAGGTGGAGGGGGCTCACTCGATGAAATATCAGTGCTCGATGTGCAAATGAGCCTCGGTGAGCTGGAGTCGTTTCTGTCGACGTTTTAAAGAAGAAGCTCCGTAGTTCAGGGCTTTGAGCTGAACGGCGTTCTTGTCCATAATCAGACGAGAAGTTTGATACCACACTCAAGGTTGTCTGTTTGATGTCAAGATTAGCTTAGCTTAGCTTAGCATAAAGACCGGATGCAAGGGGAAAACAGCTAGCCTACTAGCATCGCTAAAGCTCGATCAAAACTGTTTGTTTCAAATAAGTGTTTGTTGTTTTATGGATTACTCAAACAAGACGTACCGTAATGTATTAATTAGTGAGCTTCAGACAG
The DNA here is from genome assembly GCA_029853015.1 of Chelidonichthys spinosus. Classification (NCBI taxonomy): domain Eukaryota; kingdom Metazoa; phylum Chordata; class Actinopteri; order Perciformes; family Triglidae; genus Chelidonichthys; species Chelidonichthys spinosus. The sequence continues at coordinate 20,953,584 of CM056837.1, forward strand.
TCAGGTCAGCTGTTTCAGGCTAAGATAAGCTAACTGTGCATTAGCTTAATATTGAACAGACAGACATGAGCGTGGTATTGATCTGAGGCATGACACGATAGTGAATTAGCAGTTTTGTTGGAGGATAGATAAAGTTAGCACGTGTGTGGATTCGATTTTTTTTTAATCCCAAAACAACCCCTTGAGGAAGTTTATAGAAATAGTTACACGTAAAAAAATAAACAAAAGGAACTGATACAATGTAAGTAGACAGCGAAACGTATTCCGCTGGTTGATGGTCAGATCGATTATAAGTCAACGCCCTTTTGGCTCCGCCTTTAAACATCATCTGATTGGTTGATAGTCACATTCATTTTACAATCTGTTGACGTCACTGTGCGCATCCCCGTTTGTTCGTCAACATTTGTTCGGACCCCGTCGTCAGGGGTAACGTCGTCAGGGGTAACGTCGGGGTGGAGGAGTGGAAAAACGTGGCCTGACATGGTTGGCTGTCTCCATGCTGTCCTCAACCACGACAACGTCCGTATCTGCCGTAATGTGAATGACATCTGTCCGTTTGCTTCCTTTCGGAGACAGAAATGAAGCGCTCGGGGCTCGGTCGCCCTCTTATCTGCTCGTAATAATAAGAGACAGCAGAAGGTCGGCCGGGCACGATGCCTTCTATCTGCAAGGCTCCAGCAAATAAACGGCAAAAAGGGCAAGATGAAGATGAAGTCACGTAAGCTCAATCAGAGAGTAAACGCTGCCTACGAACTGTCTGTGTACCATGAGTAGGAAGTCTCTGACCTCGTGTTCATATATATATTTTGCATCCCACTCAAACAGATCAATAAGAAGGATCACAGCGGAGCTAGCTGAGGTTGCTTTGCCTCAATCAAACGGAGGCAAATGGCAGAGCCGGAGGAAGGGAGGACGAGCTAATTGAAAGCCAAACACTCCACGGCCCCGCTGGGATCGTCTCTCTTTTTCTTTTTTTTTTATTCGGTGAACGTGCCGAGTGCTCCGAATTTACAGGGCGAAATCAGATTCAACAAATGACATGGAGTCCCCTCCAACGGCGCTGGAGCCTCCTCGTGCAGCGCGGCGCGTGGCGCTGAATGCAGGAGGAACAGCTTGGCGGTTTCCCCGAGGAACGGACCCGCCGACGATCTGCAGCTGTGCTGAGAATTGTCATTTTTAAATATTCACATATTTAATCAAGTGAAAGGGCTCTCACACACACACACACACACTCTGACACACACAACCCGTTACACCGTCAGCCTCATGCAGACAATGTGCTGTAGGGTTCGTTTGAAAAGAGAAATATTTAGATTGTGATTTATGGTTTATGATGCGACGCATGAGATGGTATAAACCATCAGAGCAGCTTTTCATAACTTATGGAAACGTAGTGTTATGCACGACTGTGGGTCTGTTTTGCAGGATTGTGAGGGTTCATATTTATAGTCTGTTCTGTAAACCAGAGGTCTTCAGCATTTTTCAGGACCCCCAAGGTCTATAGAGACCCGGTGGAGGGACCCCTTGTTACATATCATTTAATGTTCCTTATTAAACAATAATAATGTGTAGTGCAGCCTATAGTTCATGTATAACAGGACTTTGTAATGATGGATGGATACGATGCTAAGACATTAAAATAATAATTGTTGACAGATTCATATTTTAATTCCATTTTATCACGATTTCTTAACATAATATTAAACAAACAGGAAGATTTATATTTGCTTCATATAGGTTGTGTTCATGTTAAGGTGTATTTTTGGACACAAACTTGGGATCTAATCATTTCGGGGACCCCCTGCAGTAACTGGTTTCTGAAGACCAGCAACGTATACAGACGACCTGAGAGAAGGTTTGGTTTATTAAAAATGCAGAGAGTCTGGTGGTCTGGCCAGAGAGAACAGCAGGATGAAGGGAGTCACTCAGGACCAGATCCTCCACATTAGCAAAACTGGGAATAAACTACAAACAAAAAAGCATCAAACGCTGAACTAGCAGAGACCTCCATCCTCAAAAGAACACGAACACAAAGGCAAGGAGAAAGAAACCCGACACAACAAGACAGAAGGCTGCTTTGTCTGGAAGAAAGGGATCCTTATCCTCTAGCCTGCCTTAAATATGGGAGGGGGGGGCACTAATCACTGATCAGGAACACCTGAGAGCAGAGAGGCAAGAAGCTGTTGTTTCCTAGGATTCACTAGAGAGACCATTAGAGCCTCTTCTCCCCCTCAAGTAGTATCTGCCATGTTTAGAAAAACCACGTCGGCCTCCGATTGAATCAAGAGAACAGCCATTAAAAAAAAATCCCACCCAACCAGACGGCAAGTTTTTTTGCAAATGAGGTTTTAAAAAGAATAGGTGTTGAAAGAACACTTCATACCTGTTTGTCGGCGGTTTGTCAGCAGCCGCAGAATTAAAGTGATCGTTATAACGGCGAGGATCGCACGCTAACTACGTGAAACTGCCAAATGTTTTTTTGTGACGCTGCCGGAGAGATTGGGAAGGCTGCATCAATTAGTTGTGTGCGTTCCTTTGACCTGTCACCGGGATATCTGAGCACCTTTTATCATCGAGCACAGTGTGGAGTGTGAGAGGCGTCATCTTTAATCATGCGTTGTTGTTTCTCTCTTTTTTTGTTGTTTTTGTTGCAGGGGTAAAAATACGTCCCCATGCCGTGCAGAGTCCCCAGACAGCCGCCTTGTTTACTGCTGATTAACAAAGGGAACGGGGAAGTCAGGAGTGTGACACCAGGTAACGCCAACGAGGCGCCGCGGAGGGTTCTGGAGAAGTCTGGGAGGGAAGGAGGGAGAGGAGGACAAAGAAAAAGAAATAGACAGAGACAGTGACACGCCTCCCTATCAACGTTCGTAGCCAAGTCGGATACAAAAGGAGAGCTTCGGATGTCATATCAAACCATTTATGCTAAATAATCCTTGCTAACGAACATTCATGGAGTGCAGAAGCCAAATTATACCTTTTTAATCTTCACTTTATGCATAACACCTCCATTTTTCTTCGACTGACTCACCTCAGTAGACGTCCAGTTAGAATCCTTCCACTCCGGTAGATTTTGCAGCATTCATTTGAATTCTCCAAGCTGTTGTTGACGGCTGTGAGGATCTCCACTGCTTTATCGAGGAAAACCTATCAAACTTGGAAAAATGCACACGCGTCCCATTAAGTCCACTTAGGAAGATGCCGGTCTTGAAATGAGTTCATGCTTAATTTACCCATATCGTTTGTGATTTGTCATCGTTATGGAACTAAATATCGTCACAGCAGTTCTGGCAGGCTTTATCTCAGTTGTCTGTTCCATCACCAACGTTTTTACTTCATCCAACACGGATTCATCAGATGAAATCCACGATGCCATGATTACGTTACGATCTGTACGATAGTAGTTACAGATAGTCGTATTTAAGTCTGGACCAGGTGGAAACCTCTGATTCTGAACAGTGAAGCAAAAGCTGAAGTGCCTTAAACCTCCATTCTCTCTGCTGGCCACCAGGGGGCGACTCCTCTCTGGTTGTATAGAAGTCTATGAGAAAATGGTCCTACTTCTCTCTGCTGGCCACCAGGGGGCGACTCCTCTCTGGTTGTATAGAAGTCTAAGAGAAAATGGTCCTACTTCTCTCTGCTGGCCACCAGGGGGCGACTCCTCTCTGGTTGTTTAGAAGTCTATGAGAAAATGGTCCTACTTCTCTGTGCTGGCCACCAGGGGGCGACTCCTCTCTGGTTGTATAGAAGTCTATGAGAAAATGGTCCTACTTCTCTCTGCTGGCCACCAGGGGGCGACTCCTCTCTGGTTGTATAGAAGTCTAAGAGAAAATGGTCCTACTTCTCTCTGCTGGCCACCAGGGGGCGACTCCTCTCTGGTTGTTTAGAAGTCTATGAGAAAATGGTCCTACTTCTCTGTGCTGGCCACCAGGGGGCGACTCCTCTCTGGTTGTATAGAAGTCTATGAGAAAATGGTCCTACTTCTCTCTGCTGGCCACCAGGGGGCGACTCCTCTCTGGTTGTATAGAAGTCTATGTGAAAATGGTCCTACTTCTCTCTGCTGGCCACCAGGGGGCGACTCCTCTCTGGTTGTATAGAAGTCTATGAGAAAATGGTCCTACTTCTCTCTGCTGGCCACCAGGGGGCGACTCCTCTCTGGTTGTATAGAAGTCTATGAGAAAATGGTCCTACTTCTCTTTGCTGGCCACCAGGGGGCGACTCCTCTCTGGTTGTATAGAAGTCTATGAGAAAATGGTCCTACTTCTCTCTGCTGGCCACCAGGGGGCGACTCCTCTCTGGTTGTATAGAAGTCTATGAGAAAATGGTCCTACTTCTCTCTTGATGTATTATCTCAGTAAACATTGTAAACATGAGTTTATGGTCTCAATCTCTAGTTTCAAGTCTTCTTCAATCCAGCATGATGTTCATTTAGTACATTATGGTCCATTTAGAGTCCACCAGACCAGGAAGCAGGGGATGCTTTAGGGGGCGGGGCTACCTTGTTGTGACTTTAACACTTAGCTGTAAAGTTGACCTTGAAGCAAATTTTGTTAGCAGCTTCACACCAGAATCCACATGGATCCAGATCCAGTAAGGGTGCTGCTCCGGGTGCCGTTCTGCTGCTTTGTGTTCATCAGATCCACCCGTCGCTCCTCCACAGTCCAAATATGGTCACTTCCTTGACTGGTTGCAAGAATCATGGCAGAAGAAAACATGCAGAACTCGAGGCTTCAAAACCAGAGTCCACAAATTCATGGCTCACAATGACACCACTTCTTCGAGGTTTTGATGTGGAAACCTGAAAGAGAATAAAATGGTTTATTAAAACACCCAATATCAAGTGAAGTGAGAGGGGATGTCTGCACATTCAGGGGACAAACAGCCTCAGCTTGTAGCTTCTTAATATTGCCCCCCCACCACGGTGAAACCACAAACGTGGCACGCATACATAAACAACACAGCTTGACCAGACGAGTCCTTCCCTCGACCCCAAAAGCACATGTTTTACTCTGCAAACACTGCGTTTAGAGAAACTAATGAGAAGTGACACGACAACTAGCAGAAGCAAGATGACACATCTTCCCAACATTACTGTGGGCAACGTCCCATTTTTTCCCTTCTCTCTAATATCCTAAAAATACACGTTTTAACGGGATGGGGAGTCTGCCAAGGGATCAAACAGGCACAAGTGGTGCACCAGCTGCTACCGTAGAGAATACCTTGGATTCCTGCGGCACAGCGACTGACGTAGCTCTGCACGGGTCAAAGGATTAGCAGGTTTGTTAGCGACAAAAGATGAGTAACGGGGACGTGAAGAGCGAGCCAGAAAAGCAGTCGTCTTTGTTCGAGGTGCTTTTTAAGTCGCTTTCATACCAGACGGGACGTCGCTGCTTTTTTTTTTTTTTACTGAAATATCTACTCCAGCATACAGAAACAAACTTGAATAAACAATAGTAAATTAGCAGTTAATGTCCACTATACTGTACTGCAGCAGGAATATGCTTTTCTACAGCTAAATATAAATAGGCGTCACCACTGAATCATGATTCCATTTGCCATAACGTATAATAACAGCATGACATGCTACATCTTTGCCTATAATTAGGTTACTGTTTCCTCCAGGGGAGTGGTGTCAGTGTGAATATGGCTTATTATTTTTCCCTTCCTCTCCCGCTCTCTCTCCTCTCAGCACACCTGAGCAAATAAGAGCACAGCTTCGTGCATGTCACTCCTGCTGGTAGACTCACATTGGCACAAAGACACAGTCAGTTGGCCGGATTTGAGTTGACTATAGAAAAAAAAATATTCCTTGAGATCTTAAATTCACACTGTGGTTGAGTCCGAGCTGACAATCCCGGGTCCATTCGGATTTTGTCACCGTTTCTTTGCTCGTTTCCACGTCAAGATCCTGGGTTCCATCTGCTATCTGTTTGAGGTCTGAGGTTGAATTCCTGCTTTCAAGCAAGGTGACATGCAGTTAAAGGTGCAATGTGCAGCTCCATGCAAATAGAGGTCAGCGTTTACTTCTGGGTCCCAACGATGTAAATCTACACTGATCAGGTGTAAAAGCCTGACTCAACGAACACCTGTGCCTTACAGAGAGCTCATGCCCGATCCTAGTGTGCACCTGTTTCACAATATATATAAAGAAGTAAGCATTTGTATTTTCATATTTTTTGCATTTATCTTCCTGCTTGTGTAAGCTAGTCATGACCGCTTTAAACCAATAATATGACATCCATCCATCCGTCAAACTTGCAACGCTACATTTTAAACCCGCCCACTTTCTAGCGCTCCAATCAATTTGATTTAAATGACTATTGTAACTTAACACCGCTCAAATATGCCAATATTTCCATGGGAATACTCACAGTGCAGAAGGTAAAACAATTCAAACTAAGGCTGTCCCCTGATGGCCTTCTTCTCCCAGAGTTCAGAGGGTCCAACTGATGGATCCTTCATGGTCCAACTCATCCCGATGATTGGATTTTGATCAACACTTCGTCTACGAGCGGATCGTCAGCCTGAAACATATCATTCACCGGCGTTTATCCTCCAACATGATAGAAACAAAAAAAAGAATAAAACTTTCATCCATTTCATTTAATAACATAAGTTACCTCGTTTAACCTGTTTCTCGTCGACCCCAGCGGGTTGCTAGGTGACGGGAACAGCTGGTGACACATCGGCCGCGTCCTCTAAAGGATGTAAACCATGACAAACCTGAGTGTATCTCTATTTTATCCATACATTCTGGTCACAGAAACTCTCTAAAAACAGCAATAACTCTTGCAAACATGAACTGTTTGAGGAATATGAGCAAGTCTAGCTGTCTAGCATGGGGGCGTATACCTTTACCTTGTCCCTGACGATGTCTCTGATAAGGTTTTAAAATCATTTTCTAGAAGCCTGTCTCCTTTGCAATGAGCAAAACCCTCCCTGACACCTGTGTGCCTCCCTCCCTGGAAATGTCCTCGAGGTGCAGGACTAAGGCTCCTCCCCGACGGATGCTGAAGGCTGAAGTGTCCCCGAGCCAGACTTTGAATCTCTTCCAGCTCCAACGGGCCCGGCGTGGCGGCTGACCCCGCTGTGAGGAAGCAGGGCCAATAGGAGAGGTTTTCTATGGGGGACGTGGAGGGAGACGGAGGCCGGTTGTAGCGCTGTCTGTTTGACCAGGCGGGGAAGAAACGATGGTGGTCCGATCAATATTTTACACGGCTGCTTTCCTCTGAAGCTGTGTGTGTGTGTGTGTGTGTGTGTGTGTGTGTGTGTGTGTGTGTGAGAGAGAGAAACAGTCAAAGAAGAACAGAGAGAAAAAACAAAACAAGCACAATAACATTACATTGTTTTATTATTTATCCTTTATCCAACAACTGTACTGCACACCAGGACTTTCATCCAGGAGACCGCTGTTTGTGGTCAAACCAACGGGCGGCGTCATGGTAACAACATCCCTCCTTATATAGAGTCTAGGGATGTGAGCTAGTGAGAGTGGTTAGCGTGATTAGGTCGTTGAGAGGAGAGCGAGGAACGACACTGAAAGCTTTTCACTCCCGAACGGCTTTGGTAAAGGTCTGATTGACAGATTGGTTCCACCAATCACCTGCCATATCTGTTTTTGAAAGGTTTCCATGACGTTTTCTCAACCATCTGGCGGTTCGAGTTGGCGAAAGTGAACCAAAACAGTAAGCCCAAAGACGCTAAAACACTCTGCTGAGTCCGGTATTGATCCGCTGTGGGTTCATCACTACAAATGACACCTTTTACATCTATGATCCATTATTAATAAATCCATTAGCAGCTTGGCGAACAGTCAAACTTGAACATGCTAAGACTGTTTCCTAGTTCCTCCTCTGTAAGAGCACAGCTCAGCTAGTCGGGTAAATGATTTATCAGCGACTCGGGGAAGGATGGAGGTGAACATGAGAGCCACTGAGAGGATTGGTTGAAACAGGGAGGGATGGTGGATGAAAAGGCGATCTGAGAACCCAAAGGCTTGAGCAGGACTTTAGATCGATGATCGTCTGTGGATCATGGCTATGTACAAAGACAAAGGGTTGTTTTTTTCATATCAGCACTACCTTATTTACTTTATAGTCACTTTATACTTTATACTTTCACAGTCACAAGGCAGTAACTGTGGACCCGAAGCACAGCGAGGCGAGGTTTTAACAAGGTTTACTGTGAGTCTGGGCCGGACGGGGTGAGTGATGGTTACACGAGGGGAGCAGACAGGCCGACAGGAATCCTGGAGAACAGGGAAACAGACAGGAACTACAAGAATACAAAGAAACCCAGACTAAACCCAGACCTGAGCGCACATTATCCTTATTGTCCACGAGTCAAACGGGTTCTTGTAGAGCCTTTCTTTGCTCCGACAAGAGGAGGCTGTTATTCCATAACCAGGGCCTTTAACAGTGGACTATCAGGGGCTGCACATGCACGCCAACATGCACGCCAACATGCACGCCAACATGCACTCCAGCCGTTCAGCTTACATCAGGGTGCTTCTGAGGGAGAACGCATCCTCTAACTGCTGCAAAACCAACAATGAAAAGACATTTTCTTGTAAGAGCGGCAGGTAATAGCAGCCCTGCAAATCCTCACATTTCTTTTTTGGGGGGCTTTTACATATTTATATATATATTTATATATTTGAAAGCTCAATTGGAATAATAAACTGGAAAGTGCTCTTTTATGGCTGTCATCCATTGTATCCATTCTCTAAAGTGACGAAGGAAAGGGAACTAAAACGTCTGCATCTATGATCATATATGAAGGCTCTCCTATGTGAGTCACAGGTGCAATCACGCTCAGCACAGCAATAATTACAGATAAAACATGCGTGGAATAGAAAAAGATATATGATTTCTGACTGGAAGCATGTGAAAAGTCAAGGCTGAAGCCAGAGAATGAAGCAGTTTGCTCCGTGTGGATTCATCACCCGAGAGATAGCGATCAGCTCAGTGTAGGTAGGATTGATTTATTTATTTATTTTCACCTTTTATTTATTTATATGTAGTTTTAAATACCACCCACGTCTGCTCCACATTCCTCTTGTCTCCCCTCTCGTTAAGATCTCGGCACTGCAGCACCGCCGCTGTCAGTCTCTTTACCTTTGTGACTGCATGTTTACGCCTGGAAACATGGCTGGATGCTTAGTTAGGCCCGTCGGAGGCTTTATATATATATTTTTATATTTATATATATTGTGTGTGAACAAATTCTATTCGTGAGAAACGCAAAAACACCAGCATTGGTGGTGATCCGTTTAAAACCGTCTTTATGGGGTTTTTATTATTAAAAAAAAGAGGCTTGAAGAGTTTGAGACATTTAATATGGAGTTAAAAGTGTGTGACAGAATTCACAGGTGATAATACTCATGCAAAGTTCCATTAAAAGAGACTTTAACAGCACTCGGCTGAGCTGCAGTCAAAATAATGAATAATGGGGATCGCTAATCGCACCTGATAAATCTCTCACACGTCCTGATGCTCAGAACCGAACACATGGAAAACTGGGAGATTAGGATTCAACGATCTTTTGTTTGGAAAAACCTCTGTGCATGCCGGGAAACGCCTTCTGCAGCTCCCAAAAAAAGACTCCTTAAACTGGAATAAATACCCAACACAGTGGAGAGGCTGTAAGACTGGACCTACATGAATCTGACCAAAAGATCTTCATTCATGGGGAATCTTCTGGAGACAGAAGGAGACACTGAGTCTTTCAGAAACAGGATGTTCTGTCGTATTATTTCCGTTTTATTCCCTAAAACAGAGGTGACTTATTTTTAGAACAGACTCGCTGCAGGATGACTTGCTGAACAAGGACATCTATGGGTCACGGAGGAAAATGCAAAAAAAAAGAATAAAAATCACGAGTGATTGAACCCTTCTGTGTGAAATAATAATAATAAATCACAGAGGAACAGGGGATGTAATATCATAATCCAGTTCCGTCATAATCTCAGGTTGTCTCCCATTATGAACACTGAATTAATCACCTCCGTGATCGTTATGCGTGGCACAAGTGATATTGTTCCAGAATAAAAAAAGCTTGACTTTCCCATGATATGCATATAGGTCACGTCCCTGCCGTCCCTTCCACTCATGTCCTCACAGCGTGTACGACTGGAATGATTCACATCCTCCAATATAATCTTCCAGCGAGTGGAAGGAAGCAGGCGGAGTGAACATTAACCTTACTTTAAGCTGCTGTTTTTCTCCCGGGGGGATTTGGAAGGATTTTATTACTTAAAATTGAAAGGCACTCTTCAAGTGGGAGGAGCAGACATGCATGGGCTAAAGCTACTTAGTCAAACTGACACAGAAAATGGGCTTTTTGCTTTTTTTGATGCTGTTGAAGTATAATAAGCCAAAACGGTTATGAATGCGCTTTGTGTTTAGTTTTTTTCCTTTTCTACTCAGAACATTGCATCACACACACACACAAAGGCCACTTCACGTCTCTTAGCGCTCTCACTCAAACAGGAAACGCCGAGGCGGCCTTTATCGGGAGCGCTCATTTTCCTCAATCAGTTTAGTGGTTCTGATTCAAGAGGGGGGTTTGACCTTTGAGACCTGAGCGAAGAACGATGAACTGATGATCACGATATTAAAAAGGCTTTGTTTGTGTGTCATAATGACAGGTTGTTTCGTAAAACGCTGAGTCATAGGCCTAAAAATAAACACCCACTTTCCCCTCTCAGGAAAACGTCCGTGATCAAACCGTCCTCAAAAAAGCATTTTCTCTTCGTTTGCACTTCGACGTTAAAACAAACGTCACCTCCCGGGTTTTTTCCAGAAGGAATAAAAAGGAACGCTCCCCCTTTTATCCAGTGCATCCCCTCCCGTAGATCCGTCTGATGACAGCCACTTTACCAACTCATCAACACCGCGCTACATTATTCACAAACTGGGAAACAATGGGGAGCGCCGCGTCGCCGGACTGGAAGTCGCACCATTAAAAAGTCTAATCCTGAATTATGAATGTAGCATTTCATTTATGATGCCGTGTAGCATTAAGCACCTTTATACAGGGAAGCAAAGGTGTATTTAAAGGGATTCTTCTCTGAGGACGTTTGTTGTTTTTGAAGACGACTAGAGGACAGATTCAGGACAAGACTTCTTTATTTGACTTGTTTGGGGAAGACAAGAAATACTCACAAACCCTAATGGGATTGAAGGATTTGAAGCAGGGGTCTACGTGGCTGCAGGGAGTCTGGGGAAGCAGGACCAGGTCTGACAGACTGGCTGGAGACAACGTCAGTCCGTTTAAGCTGATGGAAGCGGAGAGGAGATCACGTTAACTCAAATGACCATGAGTCATGATTCGGATAATAAATGGTTCTTCCTGCAGCATTCGATACTGATCACATCAAACCGCAGCTTCAGTTCCTCTGCGTCACGCTGGTATCTGGCCTTACTGCTGATTAACCACCAAACACCAGGTGGAAATAACAAGAAAATCAGCCAGGTGAAAAGAAAAAGGCACTACGAGTCGGAGCTGGCACGATATTCCCCCCGCAATTCCTTCAGTTTGGATCTGATTTTAAAAAGACTTTCCCTCCAGGCCCACTTTCAAGCCAGCTACCGTGTGTGTGTGTGTGTGTGTGTGTGTGTGTGTGCTTGTTCAGATTTACATCAATGATAGAGATAGAGCCCACTCCTCTGATCTCCTCCATCAGAGGGAGAAAACCGTGTACACAGAGGATAAACACTATATTTTAAAAGGGCAGGCGTTGCCAAATCACACAAGAACACATTTCCCCCCTCGTTACCTCTCGTGTTATCGAGGGGGGAGACCTGGAGATAGTCGCTGTTTCCTGACACCGATCTGATACCGTGGAAGAGAGTGGGATTTTTTTGTTTGTAACGATCAAAGCTTATTGTAGACGATCAATGGAACTCACTGTGAACAGCTTTGGTTTTGTCTAATAATAACAATGCCTGATGGAAGCAGGCTCATATTTATTAATTAGCACCGGGAACACCATTCATTTTGCAGCTATGTGCTCACAAACCTTCTTTTTTTTTTGTTTTGACCTCATGCTGGCACTAGGTGAAAGGTCAGGGATCAAATTCATCGTCCGGAGACCATGAACATCTGTACAGAAATGGCATAGTAATTCATCCTTTAGTAAGTCAAGTTATTTCAGTGAAAACTACAATGTCAACCTCGTGCTGGCACTAAAAGAAATCCAAGTCATTGGAATAGTGGTTCATCTGGGGACCATGCACGTCTATACAGAAATGTTATCGTAATTCATCCTGTAAAGTTATTTGGATAAAAACGATAATTGGCAACCCCTTGGTGGCACTGAAAGAAAAGCCAGGAGATCAGCAATCCAGTCATTGGGATAGTGGTTCATCTGGGGACCATGAATGCTTGTGCCAATCTATGTAAGTTTCATGTAAATCCAGAGTGGTCCATCTCCTGACGGACCGACATGCCCACGTTGCCATGGAGCCAAAGGGAGGCTAAGCATGGCTGCAACCCACAGGGGCTTAAAGCATTATGTAGTAAGTCGGGTGCCTCCTTGTATACATGCACACATGCAGAGGATGCTCCATGGGCTCAAATTCATAAAAAGGCATGTAATCCATCCACTGATTCCCTGAGTAAAAAACAAGAATGAAGTGTATTTGTAGGCGACTTTCCCCACTACAGTGCTCCTGGAGGGATGCATGCTGCTGAGATACAAGGTGAACAAGCTCGTCAGAGTTTGGTTCGGATGTGAAGAGTTCTTTGTTTAACAGAAAAATTAATTAAACACAAGACAGGAGCCATAAAAACAAGAAAAAATGCATACGTCAATATGATATAAATACAATAAAACATGTGCATGGATTAGTTGATCGCCTCTAGCTGAGAATGTTCTCATTTATAGGAAACAAAAGCAATGATTTTACTTCTTCCTCCTGTATATGTTGATGAATACCAGCAGCTGATGTGAAGCAGCACAATAAGCATGCATGTCTGTGTTGAGAGTGAATGCAGCCGTGCTGAAGCTGTGACGAAGGAGGTGAAATGTGATGGATGCCCGTTTTACTCTCAAATATCACATGCAGCAGAGAACGGTGGTGTAATGGAGTGGTAAATGTAATCAGCTGAGGGAGGGCTGAGGAGAGCTGGAATGGAGGCTTGCTGTGATGCAGGAGGTCCGGTGTTACCGGAGGTGTGTTGGACCGAGAGACGGAGCTCATTACGGCGGCGGCGGTTCAAAAGGCCTCCGCCTGTAGCCGACACATCAGGTGCTGCAGGAAGTCTGATATTATATCCGGATACGGCTGCAGGGTAATAATACACACTCAAGGAGGGGGGGCTGTTAATTGAGAAAGCACTCAGGGACGTAGCAGTTTAAAGCACAAAATGATGGCAGTTTGGCCTTTGACCCCAAACAGATTGGAGCCAGTGTACGTCGTTTATTCCACATTGTCTTCTGGAAGGGAACTTTATTTTTATTGCTCTTAAGGTCATACAGGTGTTTAGATTCTACAACGGCTGAGAGACGGGGGCAATATTCAGAGTTTATAACGATGCTAACAACAGGTTCCGCTAACATTGGTTGTTTGCCGTTGCTATGACAACAAGTGAAAGCTACCGCTAGCATCTTAGCACCCATAAGATGACAGTTTGTCCTCATATAAATAAAACCAACAATAAGCATCAGCATCGTCACCCTAAGGACCTTAACGAGGCGTTGTCACATGTTGGGATGATTCATTAGAAAAATAAACGTACATTCATGGGAAGTTAGCTAGCATAAATATCGGTTGTTAACGTTGTAATAAACACTGTTTTCCTCTACATATTGCCTCCTCTCTCGGCTCCGATTTTTATTTCCTAAATTAGCCCTAATGTGTCGTACTTTTCCGATTTCAAGCTGCCAAAAAGAATTCAAACCAGCACTTCTGTGTGAGGCTCCTCTTGTTTTTCTGGATGCAGCTCGAGGTCCACCGGGACCCGGGTACAGCAGTTCTGTAGTGTAGTCCACATCGCTTTATTGGCTGCTCTTTCCCTCCTATCTACAGGGGGAACTCCATCCCTCGTTAAACGACAAGCCGCCACCTGTTCTCATTTCATCTCCCCCTCCTCCCCCCTCCCTCCCCCGTCCTCACTGTGCCTGTTGGCCCGCCGGTGAAGGGCAGACACCCAGGTCCTCCGTGAGGAATGGAGGCAAGGTTCCCATTCAAAACATTCCCCATCCATTTCCTGATGGCCGCCACCTGTTCACGGCCCCTCCTCCCTGCTTTCCGGCGGTGAGGGATGGGCAGATTGTCATGGGGGGGTGGGGGGGCTCAGAGTGGATCGTCACTGTCACAAGGGGGGCAAGGGAGGAAAGGAGGTGGGCCCTCCATGTGGCCCCCAAGTTCCAGATGTCACTCCTTTTAATGACATAATTACGAGCGTCTTACGACTCCCCTTGGCCTTCGGTCTGCTATATGCTATATGCACACACACACACACACACACACATCCCGTTATTATCATTCAAACCCCGTGTGCAGATGTCATTCATAATTATAAAGTTGTCTTTCTGGAAGACAGATATCTCAGGTGGCTCACAAATAATATGACAAAAAACTAGTTGGAAGAAAATGATATATTAATCTTCTAAAAAAGGAGTTTTTTTTCTTTTCTTGACACTTTATCAATCAGATCTCAAAGCGGCCTGGCCGACTCTCTCCTCGCTGACGTCCCGGAGTCGAGGCCATCTGGATGGTCCGGTGTTTCTGATCATTAACTACGTTCATGTCTGAAGGATCCTGAGGAGCCTGAGGGCCCGATCACTCTTGCGTTCACAGTTTGAACCACTTGATTTGCTCAGAATTGATGTTTGCTCCGTGTGTGTGGGGAGAGATGTTGCTTTTGGAAGAGGGCCGCCATGAAAGGCGTTGGCAGTGAGAGACTCACTAAAGCAGTATACCTCCACAAATATAGATATTGTTTCTGTGGGGACCTCCGATACCGATGAAGGCAGTCCCCCTTCCCTAACAGGGCTAATGGGGGTTCAGAGGTGACTGATGGCTGATGGATGGAGACGGAGGTCTCGGCGGCGTGCGGCACGGCTGGCACGACATCACAAGCATTAATAGAGCCCAAACCTCCCACTCCGGACCCGAAGACATCTGTCGCCAGCAGGTGACCTCGGCTAGACCCGTACCAACGTTCTGAAGATTTAAAGCTATATATATATAAATATATATGTGTGTGTGGGGGGTGTTTGCCGGCTAATTCGAAGCCGTCAACGTCATCCCCTGTTTTGCAGGTGAAAGATGGGATGCGCCACGCAGCGCACCAGATGGCGGGAAACGGATCATCAATCTGGGACGGCAGATATTTGATGGATGGATTCTCCAGGGTAAACAGATTCAGAACTAAGGACCACACCGGGAAAGGGATTTGCTCGCAAATGAGCACCTTTTTTTTTTTTGTGCGTCGACATCATGCACCGAAAAGACATGCGAGAGCGCCGTCTTTGGCTATTTATATTTATGACATAGGATTTACAAGCCAGTGGATGATGCAGAACGGAAAAGGAAAGGAGTAGAAGAAGAAAAAATAAATAAATAAAAAGGCAGCAGGAATCTGCTATCACTCCTCCAATGGATTGTTTTTAATATAAGGACGAAGCGGGTCAGATGTCTGCTGTAACAAGGCCCCGGAGCGGCTTCAATCAATATTTTCACAATAACAATGCATCAGATGACAATTCAAACGGGGGAAGCTCATCGTGATGAATCTATAGACAGCCGACGCCGAAGTCTGCTGCTGCTTTCTGGATTTATGGAGCTTTTTAGTGACTTTCAGCTCACCGTTGTCTCAGACATCCTGGCTACTCGCTGGTCAACATAGTGAAGCATTTAATAATAATAATAATAATAATAATAATAACACTTTATTTATACTGCACTTGGTTGAAACGGCAACAAGAGAAAAACCTTCAGGAATGCAACGAGGCAAATATTTACAAGAGAAATAAAATACCCAAAGAAATACGGAAATAAAATGTGCTCGTATTAAAAGAAGTATTCAAAAGTGATTCAAAAATATGTTTCCTATTCATAGTGTTCAAGCGCTGAATCCTAAGTGATGTTTTCACATGTGAAGGTCGTTACCGACTGGTATTTCAATGGCAGTGGAGCTTAAATCCTTATAAATATACATATTTTCTTTTACTTTTATCATTTTAATGTTGCTGAAACAGCAGCATATGTGACATTTTGTCACCCGACAGCTCCCCCCCTCCCCTCCTTTGGAAAGACGAGCGTAAAGTAAGCGACACCCCCGGAGTACGAAGCAGCAAAGCGAGTTAAATATCACAATGTTTGCAAATTCAGAAAACCTGCTGAGAGGCAGAGTCGAGTTGCACTCTCCGAGCAAAGTGAAATCTCTCCCGCTAAAATTCTAGAGTATAAAGTATGAAAAAAAAAGCACAGTGACAGTGGAAGGCACAGATGAGTCCTTTTATGAGGGAGGCATCTCCATATGACATGCGACCACTAGTGTGAGCCATGAATAAATCATGGCGAAGCGGGCCGAGAGAGTAAACAGTTGTGTATCTTCACCTCGGATGCCTGGAGAGGCCTGTCAGACACCGTAGTTAACAAAGCCTACCTCCTCATCATCATGCAGCCCGCGTCTCAGCTAGATCCAAGTCCAAACCCGGCACCATTATGCTGCCTGAGCCTCCCCCCCTCTCCCCCCTCCCTCTCTATAAGGCAGGAACTCACCCATTGTTCCTCCAGGGTCGACTTACAGCGAAGTTAACGCGACGATGGTGGCGACGCTGCTAATCTTTCCCCGGAGTCGGGAGTCTCCGCTCCGCTCGGCCGTAGTTAAAGACCGCCTGGATGGCCTCTGCAAATTAGGCAAGAGGCACTCTGGGATTAGCTGCCAATTTGCCCCCCCCCACCCCCCACCATCGAGACCTCCGTGGTTTTATCCATCAAAACAACAGCAAGCGTGATCAGGCTCTTGTCAAATGCACCACTGACTGCAAGCTCAGAAGCCAAATCTGCTCTAATGAGTGATTACAGAGGGGCTAATTCCAAAATACATTCCAATTCAATGCATGTACATATTTATTTTTTTTAGAATATAGTTTTTATTTATAATTTATAATTGGCAGATACAAAAAAACTCTTGAACTGTATCCAAAGTGTGCAATAAATCACTGTTGATTTTTTTTTTCCCAAAAAAGAAAAAATACAAAAAAAAAAAAAAGACCATCTACTTTGGAAAGTTGACAGTTGACAACCAATGTAAACTGGAGTGAACTGGTAATTCTACAAAGGGCTCACTAATCACTACTAATGCTCTTTTTAAACTGACTACAGTTAATCTGCTTCTCTCCCAAGATGATGACCAGTCATTATGTGTACATAACTTCTACAATGGTGACATTCTAATTCCCCCGTTTGTTAAAATACAAGAAAGGCAATCATAACCATAAGCAGCACAAATGTGTAAAAAAAACACATTAAAAATGAAATGAAAGAGTTTTCAAATTGTACCAACACGTTCATGTGAGAGAGGGTAAACAAAACGGGGAGGAAGGGGGACATTTTGAAACATAGTGTTGTAAACAATCACCTTCACTCACGGAGATGCACGAAAAAGAAAACCAACGAAAACACGAGCTTGTTAAGTGCTAAACAGCTGTTATTAATTCAAAATGCTTCAGCAGTCTGAACAAGCATCAACCTCTGGAATCAAACATCGAAGGCAACAATGCTCGACAATAAGATGAAATAAGTATGGAGGAAAAGTCACAGCAGCAACAAAAACTCGTTCCTGCTTGTCGAGACATCCGACGACAAATTGCAAAATAAAATGGAAATGCAATTAAAAAGAACATTGTATTAAAAAAAGACTAACATTTTTACTTTCACATTTCAACTGACACACACACACACACACACACACACGCGCGCGCACACGTCCCCCCCTCCAGAAAAAAGGGTTCAAATTTACATCCACATTCTTGCCGTGATCCCATTTCCTTGACATGAGCATTAGCAGAGGCTTGGATATGATGCTGGTGCCTTACCCTTTATATCCCACAGATATGACAGAAACAAAACAATCTGCTTTCAAACTAAACACTTATATGAACACAGGACGACAAATGTGTGACTTTTAAATTTTCCTCTTTAAAAAAAAACACCATCTGAAGGACAACTCTAGGCAGGAGAGGATCCAAGCATGTCAATGAAGAATATTCAAGTGCAAAAAAATAAAAATGTGACTGTCGTTTTTCTAAGATTCTCATGCTTTTCTCAAACGGGTCTGCAGGCAGATAAATGGATACCTCGAACAAAGCGTACATTCCTTTAGTACAGCCCCATCCCCCAGATGGCAAGTGTCAAAACAAAACTCACATAAGGATCCCAAAAAAACAAAAACAAAACAAAGAACACATTTATTCTACATAGAATGTCCAGCCAATGTTAGTGACAGAAAAACGTCCCTCTACACAGCCAAACGCACAACCTAGATCCTTCATTCCTATACAACTCAGCTTTAAGATGCTTAAGTCTTTAAAACATGCAACACCATTCAACGTTCCTATCTAATTTCTCCGCTGTGCTAGATCCGTGGTAAAAACTCCTCAAGACACCGACTCTCCAGCTAACTACAACTACGCGCTAACGACCTACCGAAGCTGTCCGAGAGACCACCTTCCAATACTTTTTAAAAACAAAAAGGACATCGATGTCAAAAATGTTCATTTGTGATGTGAAAACACTATTCCCTGTCAAAGTATCCAGATAAAGCACTTGCGTAGCGAACTGTGTGCTCTTCCCTTTACTGTGGCACAAACAGCCAAGTAGAGACAATCTGTGGTGTAGTGCAGCTCTGTGGACCACGTCAGGAAGCGATGGTGAAAATGTACGTTGTGTGTGTGTAAATGTCCTTGAAATCCATATGACACCAACGGTGACGTGCAGCTGTGTCAAACCAAAAGGCTCCAAGATGGCGAGGAGGACTTAACCCCGGCTTCCCCCACATTCACCTCAGCTTGCCTCATTCCAGGATCCTTCTGATCTGGGTCCAGCTCATTACAGCCGACTAGAGGTGTGTGTTTTTCAGCCGTGAGGTTAACTGAGGGCGATTTATCTCGACTTATAAAACGGGTCCACGGTAAGTGGAATTGTGCATTTAACAGCCTTTCAGAGTTGCGCTCAAACGACGCCCCTTTCACCGTGACATCCTCCCTCGTTTAGACTCCACAGTGCCCTTAATCGACTCGTCGTTAAAGACTTGACTACATGCAGATACAAGCATTACACGTGAGGAAAAGTCCTTCGGCCCGCGCTGCAGTGCAGTTTTTTGTAACATTCCTAATGCAGAAAGATTTAACTATTAATGGTAACATATTTAGAAAAAAAGGTTTATGCCGTTTCTACAAAACGGCACGTTAAAATCCAGCATCGTCAGTACCTTTAGGCTCGTATATAATGGCTACATGCCAGCAGACAATCTAAAAGTGACTTCTCCAACCAAACCGTTTAAAACCTTCTCACAGACCGGCACATTTTGGACAACTTCCACAACAAAATGTTAATGTTGTGGACCTGTCAGAACGTATGTTTGACCAATAAGTCTATTAATGTTTACTTTTGCACAAAAGAAAGGAGGAAACATGACTCAAACTGAAGCACAAATGTATTTGGAGGATGTCAGCTGTAACGTGAGTCAGATAATACCTGAGGAAGAAACTGTCTGTACTGGATAAGGAGTTAAGTTTGTGAATTAGCAGGATGTCTGGTTAACACAGAGAGCCCAAATTGGCCATCATCACTTGTGACACGATGAAGCCTTCCTTTTGCAATTTGACAAATTGTGTAGTACGAATGCAAAATTATTTTCTAATTGGGTAGTCTGGGCGGGCTGAAAAATATGATCTGACAGCTAATAAAAACCCAAAATTGGTCAGTCTGCAGAAAGCTGAACATTTGATTTCAAGAAAGTCGTTGTGGTAAAACTTTTTTTCATCTTTTAAATGGTAAATTTGGTGGATAAAAATTCTGTTTTTTTCTAATTCAGAGAGGAATTAATTTCCCCCGTCCCTAGACCTCAACGTCAACACAGACGGCCACTTACTGAAAATCTCCTCTAGCTGGATGTTACACTTTACCTACATCCCAATGCATGTGTGATGTCTGCATGTAATCCATGCAACTAAGACAACTTGGCTGTATACCTCTTCTCTTCTACGCTTTTACAACGGATTATGTGCTGGCCTATGTTTCTCTGAAACCAGCAACAACAACAACAACAAAAAAACCCAGAGCAGTGGAATGGAGGACTGAACAGTGACCCTGGACACAAATCAAAACCAGAAGCAATCATCTCAAAACTGTGGTTGTCTGTAAACCTTGTTGAAGTCTCTCAACTGAACACAAAAGTGCAAATTGCTACCACTGTACTATCTCTGTGTCCTCAGTAGTGCTTCTCCTGCAGATAATCTTTCATCTTGTTGGGTAAGGGCAGTTTCTGGATCAGATCTATCCTCGTGTATTGTCTAATGACAAAGCGACAGAGATACTGCAGGGAGCGCACTTGCATAAACCGAGATACTGGGTTAGTTAGTCTGACGGGGTAGGTTGCAGACCCTGGTAGGCGAGACCTGGAGTAGCAAAAAGCTCCGTTCTCCGAGTCTCTGATCGAGTGTTCGATTAAGTCAACGATGGACGTGTGTCCCTCCACGTCGGGCTGCTCGTAGAAGCTGAAGCGTCCGTTGGAGTGTTCAATGCGGGTGTGGAGGGTTTTGCCCTGTGACCTGAAACTCAGGCTGAGCAGGTATCGGTCATCCGAGCTGTCTCTGACCAGAAACGAGCCGTCGGCCAAGTTGACGAGCTTTTCTTCCGCCTCCCAGCGTGTGATGGGGCCCCAGTACCAGCCCTGCCTCGCCAGCTTCTTCAGCTCCTCCGTCAGACTGGTGACCACCATGGGCCCGCTGGTCTGGACCGAGTCGTACACCCGACTGACCCCGGGAGCTGAATTCGGGTCAAAGTTGAGGTGGTGTCTTACCCTCGCGGCTACCTGGCTGTCCGAAGAGCTGAACCCTGAAAAAGTCCTTGGGATACGTGCGTTACTCATCATGGGCGGTAGGAGTGGAGAGAGGGGGGGCGGGACCTCTACTCTGCAGCTTTGGAGCATCACACCCGCCGAACCAATGAGAAGACTATTCACTGAGGTTTCCATGAAGAGATCCGGAGGCATCCCGCTAACCAGTTCGTGTTCCTCCGGCCCCTGGTCTGTGTGGAGGGACCCATCGTCTGCTTCAGTCACCACCTCCATGGGAGAGGAGCTGTCCAGGCAGAAGGAGTGGGACCCTTCGGGGTACATTCCCTCATCTAAAGGCATCGTGTACTGGATGTAGTCCTGGGGAGTCAACCCCAGCACCACAGGCACGTCATTTTCATCAATATTTAGATGCAGCTCCCCATTTTGTGGCTGTTGGAGATTCTTGAAGGATTCTGCTTGGTCCTGAAAGAGCCCTTCCATTTGAAAATCGTGAAATTCTTTCCGGACGCCGTTCAAGTTGGGACTCGGGCTGGGAGAGTGAACCATGGCTTTAACTTTTACCTCCATCTTAATACACGCCTCGTCAGAGTTTACAGACCGCAGGGGCCACGGCGAGGGGCTATAATGGTGACTCCGGAGGGATGCGGATCTAAGGGGTCTCTGGGCTTTCACCTCATTAAAGGTGATGGGCACAGAAGAGGACGAGAAGGTGTCATCGTCATCCACTGAGCCGATGGCAGAGGAGCTGCCTTTCACTTTTGCCTTCTGCTTGGCAGACAGTCTCCTCTTTAGCGATCCCATCAGGCTCTCGGTCTTTGCGCGGCCCTTATTCTGGCCTCCTTTGTCCTCTTCGCCACCAAGGTCGCAGCCGGAAAGCTCTTTGGTGTAGCAGCCCCCAAAAAGTGACTCTTCCTTAGAAAAATCTGTAGTCACCGAGGGCTGCTGGAGCATGACAAAGTCACCCTCCTCTTTGCCCTTTATGCTGAGGGACTTGCGGATGGTCTTAAGGCTTATCTTCTTCATTCTGACAGGCCCTCCGAAGCGGGGGCATGGGTTGGCTCTCCTGGTATCCTGATGAAAGTACTATCCACAGTGTCCTCCCATCAGGGCGCACAAAACGTCACGCATACAGTTGAGCCATCAAACCCTACAGAAAGCAAAAACACACAACATTATAGATATTACATATAATTATGTTTGAAAATGTACATTATATTTATAGTAGAGTTGTGCCCATAAACAACTACAGCACATTACTTTCAATTAGTGCAGAAAATTCCAGAGGCTAAACCTAATGTAATCAAATATCTTGTTTTCTCAGACCGAGAGAGAGGAAACCAAAAGACGTTCAGATTATTCTGACATAAGACAGAAGAGTCTCAAAGTTGAGAAGCAGGAACATTGGCATAATTTGCTTGAGAATGAAAAGATTACTCAATTAGTAAAATTGCTTATTTTTCATTTGACAGTTCAGCTCTGAACTACTGTACTCGCAGCGCAATAGATTTGAAATAAAGTGCTGATTTGGGGTTTAATTTGACGCATTTTTACATCCATACTGGATGGTGCAAATTTTGTACAATCCCATTTAAAAATCAGACAAATTACACAATTACAAACAAAATCATTATGTGTACTATCTAAAATGCTTTGCATCATTGACTGAAATATGCCTCGTGTTTTCCCCGGTCATGCTATGCTAGACTTGCCTTTAAAACTCCTTTATGATCATTGTTGCCCTGCGGCATTGTTGACTATGGAAGACACAATAGGGGACAGTGTTCCCATGTTGCTCCCCCAACATAAATATTCACACCTATAACTGACAGCCAGCATTTATACCCCACAGTCAATCTCTCAGAATTATTATAATGCAATAACCTTTGACACTAAATAAAAAAAACAGACCACACCGCATTACAAAGCATGATTTTGATAAATCAACAATCACTGCCTTGTCAATAGTCAAAACAAAGCTATTATCAATCATCCCACACTTTATGTCTCCGTTTATATTGTACATACTGTCGCCACTGTATTGTTTATTGTTGTATGTGCATGTACAGTGTATGCACCTTATTCATTATCAAAATCCTTCTTGGTAGTAAATCCGTTTCTGATTCTGATGACAGTTCTGGGCGAAACCAAGGATTTAAAAAGAGCACCCGGAGACATGCACCTAAATAGAGCTGCTTGATAATCAAGACAGCTGCGATCTGATTACTCACCATTATGTGCAGGAAAATGGTGACTCAGTTGGATGGGTCAAGTTCCACTTCCACCACCTTTCATTTGATGCTGTGAAAAACAAAGAAGGCATTTGTAAAAAAGTTGTACACACGTTATGAGTATTTAATACAACCAGGCATATACATATACAAGTACAAGCACATAAAACAAGCAGTGTGTACAGATGAAGTCAACGTTAGCCAGGTTTGTCCTGACCTGGCGAGGCCTACGACAAAAACAAGCATGCCTTTAGCTTAGCTACGCCTGCTAACAGTTCGTCACTATAACTATAATAAATATTATCAAACTGTTACCGCAACAAGTACGAATTACTTTGTAAAGTCACACTTTAAATAGTACGACAACAATAAACAAACAGCGTTGTTCCGACACAACTTGCCAATTTAACAGATGCTGCTAGCTGCTAGGCTAGCATCGAGTAGCTAACTTAGCATGTGTGCTTCCAAAAAGTAAAGCTGTAAATACGTTTATAAATACACTCTTACCCGGATATTTCTGCTTGTCTCACTGGGAGGGAAGATAACCCAGAGGTGTCGTTGGCAAAGGTTCCGCTCCTTTCACGGTTTCTTGGCGAACGTTAGCTTTAGGGCTAGCTCACTGCCCTAAGTCAATCAGCTAGCTGTTAGCGCTTAGCTATCGACAACATTACCGCTGGCTTCCCTTTTTAGTCAACGTCTAACGTCTCACACAAAGTGAGCCGTTACTGTGGCCGGATTTGGTTCTTCTGTAAACGGGCTGGGTTCACATTTCCGACCAGAAATGACACAATAAGGTGACAATCTGTTTTTTTTTTTTTTTTTTTGTCCAGGTTGGCTAACACTTTAGTAGCTCGCGGCCTCTCTCTTCCTTTCTTCCTTTGTTGCCTGTTGAATTGTGGGAGCAGATTTTGAGACGCAGCGAATCAGACGCGCACAGCAGCAGCTTGGGGGCTCCATCCCAGAGGCAGAGCCACCTAAAAACACCTAGAAATCAATTTAAAATACATTATTACAGTCAAACAAAGCACTCAGAATAATTGAGTTGAACTGAAGTCCTGAATTTAATTTAATTTAAAGTATTTACAGTACGACCACAGTAGAGGAATTATAACATGCTCTTATAATAAACCAAACAGACATAATATGTGCCATGCTTTTTTTCACTTCAGATGTCATTAGGAGACTCATGGTTGGATTTATTTTTCTTAAGTTATTAAGTTTATTTTAAAAAAAAATGCTCAATTGCCAGAAGTATGATATTTGAGAAGCACACACCAGCTTATACATTTTAAAATAAATAATTAAACACTAAAAAATGATTTGGCTTGAATTGCAAATTATTTAAGATACAACTAAACTAGAGGAATGACTACATGCTCTTACAACAAACCACACAGCCCTTATATGTGACATGTTTTGTCATTTCAGATATGGCATTAGGAGACTTGTGGTTGGAATAATGTTTTGTTTTTAAATTGCCTAAGGTTATAAAAAAAATGCTCAGTTGCTCAGTTGCCAAAAGTAGAAGGAAGTGGTTGTGTAGAGCAGTTCCCAGGCAGTGAAGCAATGTGTTGCAAAAAAAAAAGAAGCACTTTTTGAACATCAACAAAACAGGAATTAAGAAAAATAAAGTCATATGACTTAAATTAATGGCTGACACTAGTCATTATTGTCAGATGTCCCCCTGAATAACAATACATGAAAATGAACATATTTCAAAGGAAATGTAAATTAATGGGTTGCATCACAGAAAAAGAGACTGGTGTATCTGTTCATTTGTTTTTGACCTAAATCGCTAATATGTATTCCAGACTTTATCCAAAGTGTCATGCCATGAATGTTTTTTTATAGAGAAATATGACAAATCATAGATATGTTTAATATAATTTAATCTAAGTTCTGTTTAATAGGATACTGTGAACATACAGCAGCTTGTGAAGTTTTAAAAGTACCCTATATGAAATTGCAAGCTAATGACTGAACATTTTGTAATTTGTAGGTTTAGGTTTGCTTATTTTACAGTTTATTCCTCCAGTGCAATAATCCGATAACTGTGATAATATCAACTACCATACTTTCCCCTTGAAGTTGGCTGTGTGTTTAGACTTTATGCAGGAAGGTCTCTCTCTAATTTGTATTCCAGAAACATCAAGTTGGCTCTCTCCAAGTATTTCAAGTATTTGATACGGCAACTAAAAACTTGAACTCTGAAATGATACATTGGTTTCCTAATTAGTGTCAGTATTGTTCTAAAGTAGATTGTGTTTACCGCTGCCAGGGCTAATTTGATCCATACTGAACATTACATTGTTTTTCCACGCTGTCAAGTGCATGGCAGTCCTTCCCCAACCTGCTTAGGGCAGCTGTGTGCAGACAGGCTTTATGCAAAGACTCTAATTACCAAGCCCCCTATTAGGGTTGATCAGACTGCCTTCACTTGATGTGTTGGCACAGGAAGGGAGGGGGTGGTGGCTGCTCTTAGATATAGCACCAAGGACACTAGGAAGCAAGGGTGCAATGTTTCTACAAGCTAAATTAGAGCTGACAAACAAACTTTACTCTGGGTGATACACGTTGTCAGACAGGGAAAAAACAAGCATCAGCTGTTTGGCATAAGCCAGATTGTGTTTGTCATGATGGGGTAAACAGATAAAATACTTACCAACAGCATGGCAATTCAAATATCACACAAATTAAACCTAGAGTCTGATAGGAACTGAGTATCTGCATGATGTTGTCCAACAGCACAGAGCACATCGCGACCTCCAGAGCATCCTCCTCTCGGGATTTCTCAATATTTCCCCCAAAAAAAGCATTTGAATTTATGTATAACTCCAAAACACAGAATCTCATGTTGGAGATTGTACACGTTGCAGTCTAATGAGATACACAGGGGGGAGCTCCTCACATTTCATTTTAATTTCAAATGAACGCCGTATCGGTCATAAATTATTTGCACAATGTGTCTGTGGCTGCTCCAGTTTGACTCAGTCCTTTTTGACTTGACTCCTCTGCCGACGGGGGGATTGTCGGGGGGGGTATCCTCAACACTTGCAGCGGTGCGGAAGACGGGTATAGCAGGCATGTCAGACAGTGACGGGGCCAGTGGGACCACTTGGGTTGTGTTTCAGGGATGACTGTGGAATAACACGGAAAGGGTTTGACTCAAAATACAAGCGGAGCGTTTTACTCAGTAAAGGATGAGGTCTTGCAGTTTTGCCTCGTTTTTCTTTTCTTTTTTTTTGGTGATTTCAGAGAGATTCATTTTCATGTTTTTTGTTGTTGTTGCACTATTCGTAAAAATGAATGAGTGCCCCGTGGCATGAATAAGTCCATCATCTCACTGTTTTTGCCTCAGGTAAGAAGATTTAGAATATAGTACATTAATTCCTACACCAGCTGCAAAGTAATGACTCAGCTTTAGAGACCTGAGCTCAGTCCAAATAGCTGGTTAATTGCCAACACTTGCTTATATGTTATTTTAATGGGACATTACATCAACGTATAACCCCTGATTTCACATTATTAAATCTTGAAGTTACTGCTTGTATTATGTGATATTATTAATGAGCTGTTATCACCTTGTTTTAATGCACAAACACGCTATATAAGGGCAGCAACAGGTCCATTTTTCCCAGCAGACCGTGTGAAACATTCGGTAAAAGACTCCAACGTTACATTCATGTTTTAATTTACATGTTTAGAGTCCTTAAAGGTGCAACAAGGACTGTATAAAAACTATTAAGGGTCAGAAAAGAATGAGGTTATGGATTTTTTTTGATTCATGAGATCAAACTTCAACATTCATTAACAGCCCGGGGTGTTTTTTGTTATTAATTTACCCTGATGTCAAATAAATTACAGATATGGCATTAGAATTAAACATCCTTGAATTGCATTTTAAAAACGAAGGACCTGAAAGACACCAACATCCCATGTGTTTCTTTTATTTAAAGAGAAGTTTTACTTCCCTTCTAACAACTGATATCCAAGACAAACAGCGGCTGTCAAACAGAAACTATGTGATGTAACGATTGAAGCAGACTCAAGCGTTATCCAGACCTCCTAGTCTGACCTAGGGTGATGTCTGTTCCCACCAGGCAAAGAAGACCTGCTCAGCTGTTTGCAAGACAGAACTCTCACTCTGTATTCTCACTGTACAATCAGAGAATGTCAACAGCATTCATAACAAAAACTCTGGGAAACCTCCTCAGGTCAATGGACCCAATACATCAATATGACAGACAGAAATGTTGTTTTTAAATTCTGGTCAAGGTGCAAAAGGAGTCACATAAAACTACAGGGATGTGTGTTTACAATCATTTCCCATCCATCCAGGCATCTTGGATTTGAATATTTGGCTCAGTGTGCAGTGAATATGAAGAATACAGTATCTAAAACTGAAGTTATTTAAGGAGAATATTATGAAATTGGCTTATTATGAAAAGCATGAATTATCATTTTCCTTCAACCCTCTCAAACTATTTTGGCTGACAGTAGAATATACATTATGCAGCCAAATTAATCCCTCTGGAATTCTCAAAAGCTGCATCATTATATTATTATCACATCAAATTACCATTTGCTAAGTTTGTTAATTATCATGTTGGCTGGTCACATCACATCTCAAGTGTGGGATCTTGCACAACTGGATTAACTAACTCGCAGAGTCAGAAAATAATTTATGCCTGCACTCATGTTCAGACGCATTGTACATCAACTTTGATTTTTGAGAAGATTAATCTAACGACGGGATAATGTGCTGCTGTAAAAAAAAAAAACAAAAAAAAAAAAAATTCAATTCAATGATTTTGAAACATGCCTTGAAAAACAATGATTATCCCTGGAAGAAAAAATTGCTTCAGCGTGTTTACGTAATATTTCAAAAGATCCGATGAGAGAAATATCACATTGGCACATCCGATGTACCGTGTCTGAGGTTATGTCACAAACACTGTTTAAAGAAAGGCGTATACAGATAGGACTTATTGGGACATAAACTAATCATTTGTGATGTGAGAGGGTCCATGCCAAAGACTTATTAAGTCCAAAAAGGTTTGAGGGCTGCTAGTGGTGCTGGTGGGGAAAAGACCAAGTAAGAATAGTAAAAAAGGTGGCCTGATGCTCTATTTGTCAATTATTTAAAACTATCATTGGCCCTATCGGCAGTGTTTTTTGTAACCGTTGCTCACCGTTGTCTGTTTGGCAGTTTTGTGGTTTTCCTTGCTTTTTTTTACATTTCAAAGTGTTAATTTATGGAAGCTCATGTCTGCCACTGCCAACATTTCTCAAAAATAATGACTTAGAATCACAAAATAATGACTTAGAATCTAAAAATAATTAAAAACCTTTCTCAAAATAATGAGAAACATATTTTCTTTGAGAAAGTTTCTCATTATTTTGAAAAAGTTTTTTTCTGATATTGGCGGAAATGAGCTTCCATACTAATTAGAAGACCTATCAGAAAACGCTTTAATTATTATGATATATATTTATATATTATTATATATATTTCATTTTTTATTTTATTTATTTATTTATTTTTTTGTGTGTGAGAGTACAACTGTAGTGTCACAAAAGACAAAAAAGAAGAAAGTGGCAGTTTTTCCTACACCGTTGTAGGTCTTGAACGCAACATGTGTCCTCTACCGGAAGTGACTGACGCTGGCGCGTTTGTTGAAAACAGAGCGGAGACGTTTGGTTGACATGACACTCAAGACAACAACACTCACTGGAAACTGACAAGCGTCGGTCGTTGATGTAGCTTTTTTAATTTATTTATTATTTTACAGAAGGAGACGCAACACATTGGACATGGAGTTATCTCCGCTAATAAAGAAAATAGGTGGGCTAACTCAATTAGCAATGTAGCTCAGGAGGCTGACTTTACTCCAAGTGATGTAGTTTCATATTAGCTGCTTGATTGCTAACGTTAGCTAACAATAAACAACTCGAGGTTGCATAACGTTGATTAATTAATTCAATGAGCTGAGTTAACACTAACATTAGCGAAGAAACCCGAGTCAGTAAAACTTGTTTACGAACTTACACTAGCTAAAAACAAAAGTTAGCTAACAGCTAGCATAAACAACAATAACATATTTAATACCTTTTGGTTGTTTTTTGTCTGTTAACAGGGCACTCTTTGGTGGAGATACGAGTCCGGGCCCTGAAGAACATCCTGTGTAAGCTGGACCATTCCCTGATATCCGTGTCCGACATCGTGCAGGAGAAGATGCTGTTCGTGTATCTTCTCGAGTGGTTCAACTTCCCCGAGGTGCCGATGCAGCAGGAAGCCCTCCAGTTGCTCTCCACGTTATCCAAGGTAAGGTTTTTTTTTATCCATAATATGATGATAAGATACGATAAGTCGCATTGCCGGTGGCTTTAGAGAGAGAGGAGCACTTTAAGTACAGTGTAACTGATGTTCTATATCATGGATACAAGTGGAGCTAATGCATTCATTTGTCATTATTTACAACTGACGTTTCCCCTTTATACCGTTTTTTTGTTTGGAAAGTTTATCAAAATAATGGCTTAATATCTTGAACCTTTCTCAAAATAATGACTTATCTCAAAATATTGAGAAACATTCTCAATATAATGAGAAACATTCTCAAAGTATTGACTTAGTATCTAACAATAATGACATTTTATTATTTTGAGATACTTTTGAGAAAGTTTCTCATTATTTTGAGAACGTCTTTCATCATTTTTTACACTCACTTTGTACCTTTTTTGTGTGTGACAGTACGGCATTAACTGTCACAAAAAGATGACAGATAAGTTGCGTTACTGAGCGGGTCCTCTGGCTCACCAGAATTAATTGAATTTTGATTTTTTGATATTTGCCTTTTAACAATATGTGATGTAAAAGTTTCTTGGAGCTCTTTTGATTGTAATACCCATGCTCAGGGCTTGTACTAACATTATACACTCAACTGTTGATTTTCTCCCATTTCATGCCTATTTGTTTTGTCTCTTAGCATCCTGGTGCAGCCCAGATGCTAAGAGACGTCGGCGCGGTGGACTTCCTCACTCAACTGTCTCCTAATGTGGAACCCAGACTGCGAGCTGTCATTGACGGAACCCTGGACCAGCTGTTCCAGCTACCCGAGCAACTCCCCCGTCACATAATGGTCTATTCACGTGGACGCCGTACTACAACTCCAACAGGTGTTGTAAAGTTAAAGCCAAGTGATTGGTTGTTTAGATTTTTTTTTTGTACCTTCTGCAGACTGCTCAGTGTTTGTTCGTGTTAGGTGGCGGTGAGGTGGGAGAGAGCGTGGCGCCGTGGGTTGCCAGTTTGCTCTGCACAGATGTCGTTACAGTTTGATCAAATAATTGCAGTATGTTAAAGCATATTTTAACAAGTCTGTCTCTGCTCTAGCGCCTACAGTTGTGCCACCTGAAGATGATTTTCCTAAAATGGGTTATTTCCACAAGAGCGTGCCAAGCCGTATGGACGCAGCATCGAGGAAGATAGCAGGTACCAGTGTTTTGAATGCTCTTCGGTTAAATTTTTGTTCTGATACATTTCTTGCTTTACTCATTTTTTACATTTGTGTTGTACAGTGCACGAGTCTGTGAGATGTCTCAAGTTTTCTGTGTTTCCATGGCTGTCTTTGACAAACACAGACAGACACATACTTTCATCCAATGAGAGGTGAGAGACCATACACGTATGGAACAAATAATATATGCTATATATATAATATATGCGTTAAAATGCAGTGGTGAATGAACCAAATTAGGATTCATTATGCTTTAGTTTGAATTCCAAAGAAGCTGAATGTGCCGTAATGTTACTGATTATAAAATCCATCTGATTTTTATTCTTTTGAAACAGTTCTCTAAGGAGCAGTAACCCCAACTTGGTGCGAACCACATGTGAACTTCTGTGTGATGTCATCATGCAAGACTTTCCTGCTGAGATCTTCCTGCAGAGGCCTAGTATTGTACAGGTATCATTACATAACCACATTCCCTGCACTGGAAATAGCATTGTAAATATGCATATGCGTATGCTTAACTATAGGGTACATTATAGAAATAGTAGTGGAATGATCAAACCTGAAATTATACCATCCAGAAAGCCTGCTGAAGTGGTTTCAAGTTCCCATAATCACATGTTTGATCCCATGCTATAACAGGTAATATCAGAGTGATGGCCATTTCTTCTCATCTTCAGATACGATAGGTTTCTTCTGAGTGTTTCCGTGTCAACTGTGGGCATGTCATTAAAAATAAATAGAGGTAGAATTTAGAATAGTTTCATCACCTTGAAGAAGGACATTAGAATGACGGTCGGTGCCATCATTTTTACTGTGCAGGATCTACGATTCAAGGCAAAAGCCTGTATTTCTTGACTTTAAAACGGTGGCTTGTTGCTGACCCTAATATCTCTCAATGCTTTCATTCGACGTGGCCGTCCACAGAGAGCAAATTAAAGATGCTACTGAGAGGTCCCGGCAGGGCTTTTGTTTAGTTCCTCATGGTTTCGTGGCCGACCGTTCACGATGTTTAGTATTCTTGTTCATTCACATCAATTAGAAGAAAGGTGTTGTTTTCCTGTGGACGGCACGACCGTCCCATAATGGAATTTACCGGACGGTCACTCGAGCTGCTGTCACAATAATAACCTGTCAAATAGTGTCCTTCAACGAAACACCCAATTTGTAATTCTGTGTCCCTGATCTTGTAAGGAGGTTGTGGAGGCCCCCCGGGGCCCTCACTTTGCTTGAGCAGGCACTAGATTGCCGCGAGGATGTAGTTTGGTCGTGATGTAACTCTTGCAGGGATGAAAGACCTTGGTGGCAACGCTTTGCTTCTTTCCTATTAAGGCCTCCTCGAAATATCAGGGATGGTGTAAAAAAAAAACTGGTCCAAGTTGTCTGCAGGCATCCTGGTCTTGTTGGCTTTGGAGGAATCTAAACTGTCATGTGTTGCAAATGAAGTGTCGAGCTTGTGTGTATTGTAGCTGAAGTCACATGGGGGCCCGACTGATGCAGATCTACAGTGAAACTCCATATATTTTTTGACTTTAAAGACATCTGCTCTCTCCATTTCTGTAAAAAAAAAAAACCTGCACTTTTTTAAGTATCCACCAGCATCACGTCGACAGCATGTCACACGCCTGGAGGAGCCACACTGTGAACATTACTGTTTTGTTAATAAAGTGGTGGATTGTGTTACATCGGTCTCAAGGTGGTATTAGCAGTCTGTCACCCAGCAGTCTCATCATCAGAAAGAAATCATTATGGGAGCGTACTTCTCTATTTGTGGCTTTACTTTGCCCTCCGTTGAGTTACTGGAGCTATTAAGCTAAATTAAAAGACTCTGATTTTGGAGACGAGATATCATTGGCTGCAGGGCAGGGAATCTGAACTCGGAACAAATTGTTGCTTTCAATAATTCAATTCTACTTGCCCTTTTTCATTTTGCAAATTGTATTACATTTTTTCACTTTGAAACTCACTTTGATTTCCGGTCCTGTTTTTACAAGGTCTTTGCACATTGTTCCCGCTTTGGCTCCGGTTTAAAAGTTATTTGTACAATTATAATAGTATCCTATTAGGATGTTACCTTTCCATAACCCACATTTCCAGTAATAATTACGAGTCTTGTATCCCCTTTTTGTTTTCAGAATCTTCTGTCTCTGTTGAGGATGGGTTCAGGTAAAGGTGAGGCGAGCTACCTCCACTTTCAGGCTATTTCCTGCCTGCGGCAGCTTTGTGTGGGACTAAGGAAGCGACTACGCTTTCATCAGGATCCAAGCTTCTCCTCTACAAAGCAAGGTAGCAAGCCTTATGTTGCAGCAGGTGATTAGTGGATTGTGGATGTGTGTGCTGTTAGTTTACATGTGTCCCTATTTATTTTAAAGCACATTTTTAACAAAATCTTTACCTTTTCCCAAAATCATGCCACATTGTTTTCAGTTAGGTGGAGACTTCAAACATTCTCAGCTGTTTATTGTAGAAGTTTTCCTTTGTTTTTATCTAATCCTGCTGATTCATTTCCTCCAAGAAGGCATTTGAAACCACCACTACGCCTGTCTTCTCTTTGCTCGATTATGCAGGATTTACGTGCATCTAATGTGCAAGGATGTCTTTGTCCTTGTGCAGATCTAGTGTCCCAGAACTCGTCCTTCTCCTACTCCCAGGAAGTGCGAGGGACCCAGCGATCCCAGGCCTCGTCCCCGGGGGCGGAGTGCTCTCCTCGGCCCTCCGTCGTGGGACGCACGGGCCAGAGAGCCAGTGGAGACGGCCAAGACGGCGACGCAGCTTCCAACAGGTGTGTGGAGGCGACTCTGCATTTTAAACAAATGCTGGAGGAGATCCCTTTCGGTACATACGTTCTTGCATGCTAAGGTGTTATTTCTTTGCACGTCTTAAGCAATCATGTTGGCGGTGAGAGCAGAGATTCACTCTGTTCCACTTCTGAGGCACAAATAGTGTTATCTTCGTTTATCTCCCTCGCTTGAAGACGGCATTGTTGTCAAGTCTGTTCACCAGACCTCACACATAACAAGTCTTATACTTTTTTTAAAGACATTTGTGCATTTTTGTGGCTTTGATAATGACAAAATAGCTGATGACACCAGCAACCCGCACGCTAAGATAAAACAAACATGAGAGACCCTGTGGAGGATGTTTTTATGATTTTTTAAAAAATATGGATAAGATTAGGAGCCCCCTAGCGGCTGGCTTTAAAACATTTTAAAAAATCACTTCTGATTCTCGTGATGGCAGTTTTTTATGATCCATCCCTATACAGCTCGTACGTCACTCCTCCTATTTGAGCGGTCCAAGAAACAGATTATGAATATCCCGTTGTCTCCCTCTCTTGTCTGTGTTTCATCCAGCGGCAGCTCGCACAGAGGTGGAGCAGCAGCAGCAGCAGCGGCAGCAGTCCAGGCCGCCAGGCAGACGCCCCAGTCACCTGCAGACGTGGCCCACTTGGAGCTCCCTGACCTGGGTGCAGAAGATGTCCTCGAGCTGCAGCTGCAGC
The DNA here is from genome assembly GCA_029853015.1 of Chelidonichthys spinosus. Taxonomy (NCBI): domain Eukaryota; kingdom Metazoa; phylum Chordata; class Actinopteri; order Perciformes; family Triglidae; genus Chelidonichthys; species Chelidonichthys spinosus. The sequence continues at coordinate 20,987,861 of CM056837.1, forward strand.
AGCTCACTCTGGCTCAGTTCGCTGTTGTCACCATGGAACATGCCGTACCCCTGCTTAAAACAGGTAGGACTCCTTTTTTCTTTTTTTTGCAAGTTGTGTACCTCTATCAGATATCACCTGTTTCACAATATTTACTGTCATCTGATCTTGTTTCTCTACCTCGTCTTCCTTGTTCCTCAGATGGTTGGCGTCTGCCCCATTGTGTGCTGGAGCTGCTGTGCGACGCCGTCCTCCTGCTCGGGGACAGCGTCTGTGAGCAGGTCTGGGATGATCGCAGCCTGGTGGGGATGGAGCTGGCAAGTCAAAGCACGACTCATGACAAGCCTCTTATGTAGATGAATGGATACACTCCACTGAAAAAAAAGCAGGGGAAACTGGGTTGGCCACCAGACAATTTGCAGCAGACACACGGGCATATGGTACTCAACTGTCAAGGAGAACTGTGGGGCTTGTGATGGAGCTGAATGAGTTATATAAGGTTACAAAGGCTTCCTGCTGCTTACAAAGAGCCTCCTGTATATTATGCACACCTCTTGTGAGGACCCCTGGGTATAAGCACAGAGATGTTGGGTTAGTAAATGTCTATTTACTTGGTGTATAAAGTGTGTTACACTAGTGTTTTTTTTAACTATGCCGAGTTATTTGTTATCCTCTCTGACTGTTTAAAGAGTCCGTTCCGATGCAGGGGGACTTATGCACTTGTCACGCCCCGGTCCCTCCGGTCCTCTGCTGTTTAATACATGCCCAGAGCCTAGCAGCCCGAGAACTGTTTTGTCATCTTTATGTGGAGAGCAGCTTTAGTGTGCCAGACCTCGGAGTTTTTCCTATGGGAATGGGCCCAACTCTTAATGCCGGCCACGGCAATGCACAGGGCATTTACTGCCCCCTGCTGGTTCACTCCTTCTATTGTTGAATTGTCTTCCTCCACCCCTAGAACAAAGTGGCTGAGAATAGATTGTTCCAATTTATTCACACCGAGATAGGCTGGATCTGTATCTCGTCCCAAAATAACCCTGAAATCTGATTACATTCAATTCCTAACCCCTGGAACGAGCAATTTTTCTCTTGGCCCGCAGCCAGCAGCTGTGTGTCAGCGTTGTGCACGTGCACGCGATGTGCTGTGTTTGTGTGGCGTGCACGTTTGTGTCTACATTTCTGCCTCTGTGTGTGTTTTTTAGAAGGAGAAGCTGCAAGGCTGCATGGAAGTGTTGGGGGATATTCTCAGCTACCATCAGAGCTCCTCACCAGAAATCCCCCTCAGCTCTCAGGTCCATCACAGAATGGCCTACACGGCCGTTGCTGTGTTCACCATTAAACTCCTACAGACCATTCTCCCTCCTGAGAAGGTGCACATGAACAAATCACGCTCTCTTTTCTGGTTTTCTGCCATATTTAAACTACAACAAAAATAGAAATTAAAGGTTTCTTTTATGCCACGCAGGCTAGCGACAATCTCCCTGAAAACACAGCGACGGCTGTTTTCCACCTGTGCCTGGACACGTCATTGGGAAGCTTATTACCCAGCGTGCAAGAGGCGGCGGTGGCCTACCTGGAGCAGGTGAACTCGGACAGCCACGACCTCTACAGGAGGGTGACCCGCGCTGCGCTCTGGATGGAGTCCACTTGCAACTTCCTGAAGGAAGCACAAGCCGAGGTATGAGCTGCATGTCATAATCACAAGCAAAAAGGAGCTCTGAGCAGTCTACAGGGTCCTCTTGTACAGATATACAACCTACATTCCTTAGATTTATTACCACGCTGACACAAATGTGACTATGACCAGCTGTGGCACCCACAGCTGTCACTTATATCAGCCTTTCTTGTCTTAATGAATTGATTTCTTGCTACATTAAGGGAGAAAAGAACTGGTTGGAGCTCCTGGAACTGGCAGACCAAGCCATCGATGGCCTCCCGTTTCACCAGCACTTACCCATCGTCAAGGAATGTGTCCACATCTGCTCTTATCTGTACGTTTTTACCCTCCATTTCTTCTGCTGCATTTGTATATTTTGTATTTTTGACGCTACTTTAAGTTCTCTTTGGTTCGTCCGTCACCAGGTGGAAGTTCGATCAGCCCAGTCCCCTCCTCCAAACGGAGAGCCAGAAAATCCTCCTCAAGCTGCTGTCCCATCCCTCACCGCCTGTCAAGACGGAAACATACCAGCACACTTTAAAGCTGGTCAAGGTCAGAGCACGCCATCTCATATCAGTGTTTGAATGAATGTCGCAGGTTCACGGCTGATATTATGACCACTAAAGCCTATAATGCAGATTTGTTTGGTGGGGGGGCGATCCATATGTAAATAAGTAGGATGAAGATGGACCGCATATCACTTGACATTTTGAAATCCGACTTCTCTAACCGTCGTCTAGCGTACGCGTCTACATTTAAAGTGAGCCGAGGCTCCTGTGTGTGAGAGGATAGTGATAATTTATGATGTGCTTTGGTGTGATTACCTACACCCCTAGGACTGCCTCGGCATCCAGAATGCACCACGACAGGAATCGGCAGCCTGCGGTGGAGTCAACGTCCTCTGCCACCACAGAGTCCTCTATGAAATAAGTGCTTTTGGACTCCAGGATCCTGCAGAGAAGGTAGTCAAACACACACGTCTTATAGAAGGAAGTTGAAGTTTATTTATTTAAAAAGGGACGATGTATATTGATGAACATTTAAAAGAATGCAAATATACAGGATGCCCAAAAGCTAATTTCCATCCTTTAGTCCCTGAAAGGTTGAAGGTCCCTATAAGTTAGAAAAATAAGTTGAATAAATAAAACAATAATACAATCCTTACTAGTGACAGCAGGTTTGATTTTCCAGTAGCCATTTTTGTGTTTGGTTTGGAAAATGAGGTTGATAATTCACGTTCCAGGTATTGGTTGCTCTAAAGGGGGAAAAAAACTCCTAAATTGAACAGTGCAATTACCTCTGGAGGCTGCTTTTAGACATTTAAGAAGCAGGAATTCTGGCAACTTCTCTTAATATATCAGCTCAAGGTTGAAATGAATAAATCACCTCTATTGTGTGTGTTTTAAGGTGATTGTACTTTGCTTTAAGGTCATGCTATCCTGTCAGCGTCGTGTCATCCAGACGTCTGTCACTTACAGTACTCGCTAGTGTTTTGTCAGCGGTGCTTCTGTGCATTCAGCAGTTTACCTGTGATCTATAGGTGAACATCGCTGCCAAGGATATCCTGCTATTCCTGCTCAAGGGACGATTGATGATGGCAGCGTCAACCTGGGACAGATTCAATGAGGCACTTTACCCGGTCATGCCCATATTACAGGTGTTGTTTTGTTTTTTACCTCGGAGCTCATAAAGGGGCATCATGTTTGGAATATATTGCATTGTATTTATTATATTTATGAAGGGGGAAGGGGGGGTTGTGTTCTCCACAATCAAAACAACTGTGATCAAAAGTTCAATTTCAGCACTCTTAGACAACAAAGACTGCACATTGAGCTGCCAGTGAGGGGGAAATATATTTATTCTCTTCATTTACATATTCTGTGTTATATTGTCTCCCTTTTTGGGCTGGAAGAGAAAACGCTTTTATTAATTGTTCAGTTTCAGGCAACAGAAAGCCTGGAAATTTCTTCATGAATATACATGAGATTTTGACTAGGCTGTCAAGTGTGATTTAATTCAAGGAGGCCATTCAGAGACGGGCCCACCATGTCAACAAGAGACGAAATGAAACCACCCCGTAATCAAAGCGATGCATATTTTATTTACTGTTGTGTTGCCTAGCTGGATTTCCCCATTGTTTCCTGTTCGCTGTGTGTCGAGGGAGTCTGAGAATTCAAGTGTGTGTGTGTGTGTGTGTGTGTGTGTGTGGCAGGGGTACGCCAGCACTGAAGAATCTCTGGGAAACTGCGTCCTGCTGATAAGTGACATGTCGGACGTGGCGGGAGACGACGTGTTTACAAGCGCGGCCAAGCTGAAAGCGGCGCTGCGACTCCTCTTTACCAAACAACCCACGTGAGTCTTCCTTTTAGTCATTTGTTTGGGTGTTTATAATATATGCATGTGCCATATCAGAAATGTTTCTTTCTGTGTGCAGACTTGTTTGATTAGTTTGGTCTCAGGGTTTCTTCTTTGTGTCCTAGAATAACTCCCCAGAGTCCAAGTATTCTCTCATAATGTGATGGACGTATTACCACTGTCTGGTGATGTTCTCATCAAGTCATCTGAATGCTCTGTGGGCCATGTGTAAAACAGCTATCCAGTCCCAGCCTATGAATATTGATAGAGGTGGAATTTAACCCCAGACACTGGCCAGGAGACGAGCCCTGCTAAATTAAGGCAACATGCCAGCCCATTTGTTTAACAACCAGTCACCATTTAGATGTAAAACACAAATACAAAAACATTTCCAACCCCACATTAGTACTCCTGAATGGAGCTGTTTTATGTTGTTTTTAATCTACGTTAAACAGTGGGGTATTAATTTGAATATTTAACTCTCAAAGTATTGCATAAATTCTGCTCATTATATTAACAGCGTGAGAATAGCAGCGGTGCAACAAATCCTGCCCCACTTAACCGCCGATGATGATGATGCCAACGCTGTCAGACCAGACCTGGATCAACCAGGGATCTCCTCACTCCCCGGTCTCTTCTGCCTCCGAAACCCTCCAGACATCACGCTGGACACCAGGGCCAAGTCTGTCCTCAAGGTAAACCTGCACGGAAACACGTCTGCACACAGAAGGAACGTGATGCTTCATGTTTCTAATGGTGGCTAGGTGGAGTCCGTGGAGAAGCTGTTCTGCATCCTGACCTCAAACACCGTCGACGTCTCCCTGAGGAGATCGGCTGCAGAGCAGCTGTCTGTCGTGCTACAAGGTGAGCCGTCTGTAAACCAAACGTGTCTGTTGTGTTGTTTGAATGCATTTCCAGGCTACTTCTAAACCACCCACCTCTGTGTGTTTCTCTCTCCTGGCTGAGTCTTATGAGAGTGCCCATATAGAGGCGTATTTTAATGGAAAACACATGACTGGCTCTACTTCAGGCCCATTCTGTAACCCACAAGTGTTTGCAACTCCTGCTAAGGGGATAATATCATTGCAAAATGTGCAAAGATAATGTTTGTTGTTAACAATTCACATCCCCTTAATCGTTGATTTGAGAACCATATTGGATTAGATATTTCATAATAAAGTACAGTGCATAGATTCTCTACCACATAAAGAGGTCTAAGCAGGCGAGACACAGTTTTACATAATAAAACAACTTTAAAAGTTTGTGTGGTAAGTGAGAGCTCTTTCCTCTTGAAAACACAACAACTAATGCAACAAGTGCAGGAGAGCGTGTGCCCTCCCACCACCATATGGTCTAGACGAGCAGAAAAAAGCTAATAGTTTATGATTATGCAAATGTTTATTGACTGTATTGAATTGTTTTCTTTCCTCCCCTGCAGACACGACAATGCACCCGGTGCTGAAGAGTCTGGGAATAGCAGACAAAGCCGTTTCTTTCATTATGGATAGTGTAAAAGGCAACAAGGTAAACCAGTGTGCAGCCCAAATGAAACAAAAATACCTCATAAATGCAGCTCCCGTTCTCGTACGTGTCCTGGATTATATGTGCTCATGTGAGTACACGATTTGCCAGCGGACGTGGAGGAAAACCCAGCGAGGCGTGCATGATGGAAGGATGAAATGGCCTGTGTTAATAGTGTCAGACAGGCCCTGGTCAGCAGTGGTTCTTGCCCTCTAGTTACTGCAGCCTGCTGATCATTCCAAGGCCTTGAATCAGACGGCGCTAACAGGGCTAATCGTCATGCATGTCTGGCTACACCAAGGTGAAGGAACAGTGCCACGGAAAAGTACTCGTCTCAGCTAAAACAAGAGTATAAGAGGGGTGCCTGCAGGTCGTATTCGTCCTAACCCTTCATTGTCCAATCGTGGAAATTCACATTTTCCTTAAGCAGTAAGAGATTATCATTATGCAAGGAGGCGGGAAAAGAGAATATGTTTGTTTGTGTTTTCCCCCTGCAATTAAACACGAGTGCGTATGTTGCCGTCGTCCCCAGAGCCTGGATTGCCTGCTGGAGCCGTGCGTATGTATCCTGAGGAAGCTGGTGTATGCTGATCCATCTCTGAGGCACAGTCTGGCACATCGCAACCTCCTGCTCCTCACGCTGCTCAGGGGTACGTTCACAAGACAACTCATTAAGTAACAGCTATATACGCAGCGTGTTGTGCAGCTCGGGGGCACATTTAAACAAAAAAAAAAAGATGACAAGTCATCCATTGATGCGTAGCTTTTAACCATGATGTCACACTGCAGTAAGTGGGGTATTAGTGTGATGCAACCGGTTGCCATGGTGATCATCTCGTCACAGAATTTGTATCTAAAATAACAGTCGCTCTAATTGGGATACGTTGAAATCAAATTATAACATGTTATTTAGACAGAAATATAAGTTCATTGAGAGATTTTAGTGTAAAAAATATGTGCAATGTTTTCATAATGTAAAAAAAGATGTAGGTTTCCAATATTTAACTTTGAAATGAGCCTTCAAGTGTTCAAATGCTGTCATTCACAAGATCAAGTGACAGTTGTTATGTATTTTTTTAAAGCATCACTGATATTAAAGGAGAACAAGGGCAATGGCAATGAGATTGCTATCCTGATGAGTTTACTGCTCTTTGAAGAGATCGCCAGCATTGAAATGTGGTGAGTTTTATTACGTTTCCTCTATTTGTGCTTTCTGTAAAATAAATGTGCATCCATTTTAATATTTATCTGTGCTACCTGCTCTTTGTGTGGTATCAGGTCGGACAAACCCAACACAGGTGTGACCCTCACGCCGTTCTCCCTGCCGCTGTCGGTGATACGCAGGTAAGTGTGTCTGTTAAGATGACTCAGCGACTTAATGACCAGCGTTAACAGCTTACTCCTCTCCCAGGTACAACATCCCGTTCCAGGCAGCGAGCCATCACGCCGTCAGCCCGTACTGCTGCGTCCTGCCGCCTTCCTCCGACCTCCTGACCCTGGCGCCCGCCCGCCTCACCCTGCAGGTGGCCTGGAACACCGCATGGCATTCTGGGACGGACAACTTCCTCGACGAGATACGAGGCAACTCTCCGGACGTTAGCGAGTAAGAACCTTAACCGTTTATGCAGGCGGTGACTGTGACGTCCTTCACTTTACATCGAAATAGTATTTCTGAAGGAAAATCAATTATTCCATAGTAGGATATTTTTAATCAAAGAACAATCCTCCCACAAAGCAATCCAATGCAACGTTCTCTCCTGTGGAGAATTGTAGTAAATTATTTGTTTCCGAGGCCGGGCATCTTGTGTTTCATCCGTCTTCATTTCCTTCTAATGTGACCTAATTCAAAAAGATGAGAATGTCTCCTACACAGTTCTAACCAGCTTCATTACAGCAAATGCATTTAAAGTGCGCCATATGGAACAATCCGCTGCCTTTCACACAGTGCTGCGATTGAGAGAGGAGTGCTTGTTTGAGATGGATTAGTCAGTGAACATTGAGAGGTAGCTTCCCCCTTTTTTTTTTCCTCATCTCTGACGATATTGTTGTGTCTTATTACAAAGTTTTTCATATTGTTTTGACATAATTGTGACAGTTTTCTTGAGTGTTGCTTGTTGATGGTTGCCGGTGTGGCGCCCGCCTCCCGCTCTGATTCAGTTAAAAGCCATTCTCAGGAAAGCATCTCGTTGGATGGCTCATAAATGTCTCAACCCTCCAGATTGGTGATGAAATATGTTTGTTAATGCCGTCATTAGTATGCTTCTGAGGATGCTACTTATGCAGCACACTTGTCAGCACATCAGTCGTCACGTAGTCCAATTCTGAATATATATATTTATATATATTTTAACCATTTCCATTTTTGTTCCTCACAGATTCCACCCTGACTTAAAGCTGTCGGACTCACAGGTTCTGTCGCTGCAGGCAGTGCACCTTCCCACCGCGCTACAGGACTGCATCAAGGCCATCGTCATGGCAGCGGGACACGGCTCGGTGACCTCTGCCCTCTCCAGGCTCAGTCTCTACTTACTGATTGACCGTCTGGCCGTCCCTCACATCCCCACCCACAGCTGCAGAGGCACCCTTCACTCCCTCAGCTGGCAGGCGGCCGTGACCAGGTGCAGCGCATACTAATTCCCTGTTCCTTGTTGTTAAGGCTGACGTGCTAATAAGCATCAAACATGTCTTGTTAAGTTTTATGAATCCAGCAAACGATGGGAGGATTTTATGGCATCTCCCCCAACAGTGTGCCATTATTAATATTATCACTGCAGTTGTGGAGCAAAACAACACTGTGAACCAATTGGCTCAGCAAGCTCTTTGTCTTTTTTGTCTTTCTCTGAAGGCTTGGCATGAATTAATAGTGTTAAATGCCTTTTCTGGTTACAGTGCCCGATTCGAGTATTAAAGCTTTAATCCCGAAGCCAAAATGATTAAAAATGTGATTCATCAGTAATAAGGAAGAAAACAAGAGGAGCCTCCTTCCTTGTTGTCTCAACGTCTCCGTGCCTTCCCTCCGTGCAGGTTTCTCCAGGTGCGTCCAGCCGGTGTCGAGGATGAGAGGTTGCTCGTGGGCATTGTTGCATTTTTGAATGCCTACTTCAAAGAGATGCACACCGAGTCTGCATCTGACCCGGAGGACAAGGACCTGCGCTGGATACTGGAGCTGCTTCTCAACCAGGTGCAAATAATTCACTCCTGCAAGACGGAAAGGAAAGAAACCTTCACTGAAATAGTCTTTTTATTGGTTTTGGCTTAAATGTATGTGCGTTTACTGCACGTATGTGTACTGTAGCTTGTCTTTGGTGTGTGTATATGTGCATCTCTCCCCTCAACACAGAGTAGTAATACACCTGTAATCACACAAACCAAACATATTACTCTCATAACCACAGAAAAAAGTATCGCAGCGTACCTCAAAGTAGGAAGAGCTTATTTTCCTGAGCTCCGAAAACAAAGTTGGATTCATATTTTTGCTGGAGGAGAAGAATCACTACACTGTTTTAGCAGGGAGAGCTACTTTTAGGATTTAATCAGTCTCACCTTGGCTTTCTCATTAACGTGTGTGTAAACAATAAGCCTTCCCCTGGCAGCTAAAGCAGACTCAGATTGAATGCCTGGTAGGGGTGAGCAGCTCCGACTTTTCTGTAATTACTGAGCTGTTTCAGGAACATCTGTCGCTCCTCTCTACACTCGTATTAACCATCCACTCTGTGTGCTCCGCTCGACGAGAAACCCTTCTACGTCTGAGTTTGACAGGGAAAAGGTGGAGCTGTCTGCTCAAATGCATCTGTCTCCCTTCCATGGGTCAGTAAGAATGGATTTAGAAATGTTTGAACTGAAGGAGCAAACATTAAAAAAAGTAAAAGAAGAAACATGAACACACTACATAAAATAATATATGCATGATACACAGTCAACCAATAAGAAATGTATGGCTCATGCAGGAGACGGCGTCCCTTCTTCATTTGCTGCTTGGTGTGGAGACCCAGACCTCCACTCAGACCCCGGGGGAGCCGGAGGATTTGAAGAACCACGTCAGCCAGAGACTGCAGAGAGAACTCACCAGCTTCTTTAACATCTTACTCCTCCGACTCACACACACCACCGACAGGTAGGGAGATCTCACCTAAAATCACCTGAGTATTTTATAATCTCACCAGCTTTTGTTATAGTTTTGAAAGATAATTGAATTTATTATCTGCTTATAAAGCAATACAAAGTACAACATTCAGCCTTAACTAAAGGTGTTTGTTTTAGTGCTGCAGTCTTTTCTGAATTTCTTCAGGAAAAATAAATGAAGGAGCTGTTCATGCATTGTGCACCATATGGGAAATGCATGAATACACTCTCGTAATATTATTCAGCCTTCCTGTGAGATTAAAAAAAAAACGTATCATCATCCGGATGAAAACGTGTGTTTGTTCAAGTGTTCTCCCACTCTATGGGGGGTTGTTCTTATTTCCAGACTAGCTTCGTCATGTAGAACATGAAAACCAAAGCCACAGGCTCGTATTAAAGCCTTGGAATGCTGATTGTTAATGTTATCTTGTCTGTCTGGCTTCTCGTGTCTCACTCCCGTCCTTTCCTGTCCATCCAGGCTGTGTCTGGCTTTAGCGGGCCCCTTCAAGAGCCAGCTGGCAGTCCGCTTGCTTCAGTGCCTGCGGGTGTCTGACGCCCCGCGTTTCTACGGCCTCCCCAGCCTGGAGAGAACACTGCAGGGCATGGTCAGCCTGACTGCCCAGCCTGGCTGGAGCTCCCACTGCTCCGACCTGGAGCCCGTCTCGCTCTGCTCCAAGTATCTCAGTGGGCTATTAGAGGTTCGTGTTTGTGATTTTTATATGCAGTACGCGTGTGGATTTCTGTTTACTTCATATTATGTGTGCATATGTTTGCAACACTCTTATCAGAGCCAGAAATGAATAAAAAAGGGAAAAGCACGGTACTTTCTGAGGAATTAATTAAGCACAATGTGGTTATGGTACATGCATTGCAATTGGTAAAAAATCTCATTGATTAGATATGCCACTCTGTGAAGATGCTGATGAGATCAATCAACCTTGCCTCTTCCATCTGCTTGGCTGTTCAACGGTCCATAAAACAATAGCTGAAAACGGTGTAGACCAGCTTGCACAGCGGGCCTCAGCACAGAGGTGTCCAAACTTTTCATATTTCTGATTTGGAATGAAGACCCCGGTGGAAAAGACTTCCCCGTGAACACAACACCTACTTGTTCAATTTGGGTTTGTTTTAATTGGCAACTCTCATGGACGGAAATTAAGATGAATATTGAAGGTTATTTTCCTTTTTAAGTGGAGATCTCCGGTGGCCGCTTTCATCTCCGTGATAACAATTAGATAGCTAACCCCCGTCTCCTCAACCCTCTGACCCACCTCTCGCCTCGTCCTCTCTGGCACTGTAGGGCTCTACAGCTCAGCAGGCCTTGGGCTCCGCTCCCCTCTCTTCACCTGCTCTTCACACAGTCCACATCCTGATGGCACAGCGGAGCAGAAATAATTAGTCTCTGTTGTATTAATCTTTCTCTCGGATGCGGCGGGTTGCATGACAAGCACGCGGTAACCGAGTACGCCAGAAAACAGGGAGCGACATGTGATAACATGTAGTTTCATTCAGTAACCCCCCCTCTAATGTGATCTGTGTCCTCTTTAGGTGATCTCTTCCTTTTACGTGGAGTGGGGAGGAAACTCCATGTCTTTCATGGGGAAAGGTGTGACCAAGAACGCTGTCATCTGCCTGCTGCACCTGTCCCACGAGATGATGGTGGAAAACAAGGACCAGGCAAGTGTCCACGCCACACTGTATTTAAACGTTTTCTAATGCAACCACAAGAATGTTTTTTTTTCTCTCATTTCGTCTGCAGCAGGACTTCATATCCCAGTGGTCTTTGGGGAACGAGGCAAACCCCGAGGAGGCCACTTCCTCTCAGCTGGGTTTGGCCTGGCTCATCCCTCTATGGGTGGACCGCGATCAAGAGGTACATGATATACATATAAGGATAGACTCTTTAGCTGTTTGCTGTTCATTCTCCAACCCCAACTTCAGAAAGTCTGCATTTGTCTTCTTGTCAAATGAAGTTTCTCGACACTCGGCTTTTGGGACAAAAATGAAACCCATAAGAGTTGCGCAGGAAGTGGCAGACAAAAAGACATGACAGCTCGTCATACCACGTTCTCTGTCTGTCTTCAGAAATAAGTTCTCACACAAGTCGGTAGAAGAGACTCCCCCGACAGGTAGAGTCTGTCATTATGAACAAGCAGCACAGCCAAATTCATCAGATTTATATAAGATTGCTATAGATAGACATCCCGTGACGTTAGCAGCATCCATGTGTGTTTGAAGATGTATCACGTCTGTAGATGTTTCTACACCTACACATTTATCCCCCTCTTTCTCTCCGCCTTTCGTCATCCACCTGAATGTGTGTCAGGTGAGGTTTGCCAGTCTGGGTTTGGGTGCAGCTCTGTCCTCGGTGCCCAGCGGGTGCCAGGCTCTGTGTGCCAGCTGTCAGAACATCAGCGGAGGTCTGTGGGGCACATTGCTCAACATCCTCCTGGATCAGCAGGAGAGCAGCATGGTCCGCAGGGAGGTACGTTACGCAGCCTGCCATCTATCTGCTGTCCTGATTGATACACAGGAAAGTAGCTGAGGAGTCCTGGACCACAACACAGAACGGCAGACTGTCTTAAACACATCTATAAAACCCAGCTCCCTTTATGGCATCTATGGTCAGAGAATGTGGCTGGACTTTTATGTATTACCAGCCAAACACAGGCAGATGGCACTGTTGCTGATGCAGCCGAACTTGACCCAGCGTGTCTCCTTTTGTTGTTGTTCTGTGTGTCCAGGCTGCATTTATCCTGCAGAACTTGATGGTGATGCCCATGCCTGCCAACGCAGAGGAGGCCAAGGACTCCCACTGGCAGGTCAGCAGCTCTGCCAACCAGTTAAAAAGCTTTTATAGACCATGAAATGTCCTCTCTCTTCCTTTCACTTTCTCCCTGTTCCTCCCAAACTGTCCCCATCTTGTTGAGCCCTGCAGGGTTCAGACCAGAGGTGGTTTTAAACTGCAGATCTACTACGGCTTCGGGCCTCCACATCCTCACATCCAAAATTAATTACGTTTCAATCCCTCTCCCAACACCGACGGCATCTTAATATGGGATTTCAATAATAAATCTAATTTAATATCTTTAAAAGCAAGGCTTGTTGTTTTCAAAATCCGATGGACTTTCTGTTTGCATGAAAGAAAAGTGGAACCAGACAGTTAACAAACCTCAAATCAGACTTTAAAAACATAACTGATGCATTTTCAAACTGTGATCTTTAGAAGAAAAGGACCACGGTTAAGTTAGCAAAGTGGATTTCAGATAATAAAATTGAAGTGGAGGTTCAGACAGAGTTGAGCCCAGCTGGATTTTTACCTTCAGCCCCTCTTATTCCCTCACTTCTCTTCCTTTTGGCTGTTGTTATCAGTGAATTATCAGCAGTATTCCTATTGTAGTGACTCATCTCTGCTCTTTGCAGCACCCCTGTGTGCACGACGAGGTGTCTGGTGTGTCTCTGGTGGGCCTTCCGGCGCTCCAGGCTCTGCTCTACCACTGTCAGTACTTCCAACATGTAGCTGTCTCTGCCTCCAAATGTTACCACGGCAGATACACTCTCCTGCAGCCTCATGCCGGCACTGCCGGTGCATCGTCTCCTCGGGAGAGCAACTCACTGGGTAGGTTTATATATATATTCCCTGCTTCATTCTCCACCATTCTCCCAGTGTACATACGTTTAATGTGCGTGTCTAGATTCTGAGAATTCGCTGTGGTTTTGGAGATGCGACCCCCCGGCACCCACCGTCGACTCCAGCAGACCTTCCAGCTCCCTCTCAACATCCAGCACCGTGGTGGGTAACACGCTGGAAGTCATCATCATAAGTCAAGTGGATCTCTCTGGACGGCTGTCTGCATGTTGTCTATTACAGATAAGAGGTTCGGGGCCACACACCCCCAGGGGTCCCTCCCCATTATGCACCACAGAAGAAACCCCCGCCAGCAGACTTATGGCTCAAGGTACGAAGTGCAGAGTGTGTGTGTGTGTGTGTGTGTGTGTCTGCACATGCGTTTGCAGTAGTATTATTATCCTCAGGGCGGTGAACCTTGATGGTGAGGTCCAAAGTCGCTTTGGATACCAGAATAGACTTACTTTATTAATCCCAGACTGCTAAATGCTCTAAATGTAAATGTTAATGAACCTCACCACATGTATCTCATCTTCCTACAATTTGAAATAGTATTTTATCTTAATGTTGTGGAGGATGTGGTCCGAGGCCCGGTGTGTGAACCGCCGCGGAGGAGGAGGAGGAGGAGGGGGGGGGGGGAGGAGGAGGCGTCTCTATTAGCTGTCTGTCCATGTGTCTCCCAGGCCAGAGTGACACGGACGCCAGCGACTCGGTGACCTCCCAGGACTCCCAGCGGGGCGAGGGCTCGGCCGCCAACCCAGTCGTCATGGTGACGCCCGACCTCCTGACGGCCCACTGTGGCCTGCTGGCTAACCTGCTGGCCGTCCTGCCAGACTTCACCCTCACCGCCATCCGACACAACCGGCTCCTCGGAGCGCTGGCGAGGTGAGAGGTCAACGTGAACATTAATCAGGAATAAAACTCTGTTCTCAGTGTGAATCCCCTACTTATTATAGACAGACTCAGTGTTTTTTTAATTAAACAAATTGTCCATTGATGGAAAAGTAAGTATTTGTTGTTCCTTTAATTGATTAATTGTCATAAAATCAACACTGAGCTCTGGCAACCCATTCTGTGATTTCCTATAATTATTAAAGATGATATAAATAAATATGTATGTGAGGAGAGAGTTGGTCTAGTTGCTTTACTCCCCCTCTAGCTAGTTCCCCCCTCTCATCGTTGCTTCTCCTCCTCAGCCTCGTGGATATCAGGTCCATTGAGACATGTCTGACTGAGCTGAAGACACACACCGTCCTATCAGGAGCGAGAGAAGACATCCAGATCCAGGTGAAGAACACTTCTGAAGGTTTTCTTGTTCTGTGAGGTTTTTTTTCTTATAATAACGTGGGAGTACAGTGCTTCAGTGCAGGTTGTCTGAGGGCACCTCCAGATTTTGGTGTGGGTGGAATACTCAAAGCACACCATTGTTTTTGCATCTTGGGAAATGAAATAACTTCTTCTCACTTGACATCCATTTTCAAAAATGTTCTCTCACCTTCGCTGCTCAGGAAATGTGTGCAATCTGTTCATTTGTAAAACATTTTTTTAAATGTCTTCGTGTGTGTGTTTCTAGTTTGTCACACTCCTTCAGTTCCTGTCCAGCTTCTCCAAACTGCTGGGGTCATGTGTCACCGTGAGTCCGGAGCTGATTGGCCAGGTGGACTTCCTGAAACAGCTGTTGTCTGCTCTGGTGGCAGTGCTCATGTTGGATACAAGAGGACTAGGTCAGAGCCCTTTATTCACATTTAAATTGTTTTTATTTTACTAAAAATAAGTAGTCCAAAAGCTCTTTAAAGTGTTCCATATAGAGGGTTCGTATGGGTGCTGGAAATCCTTGAAAACACTTGAATTTTATTGTGTTTTCAAGGTGCTTGGATGTCGAATAAAGGTCTATAAATGTGTGTTGTATGTGATGACATCTATGATAGAACAGAGAAAAGAAGATCTCCATATCTGAGGGACTGAAAACAGCATTTTGTGACATTTCTTTATGAAAAATGACTTTTGATGATGAACAGATGATGAAAATAGTTGGTGATTATATTTCTGTGGATCTGTTAGTGGAATTAGTTTTCCTTTCATTTGTGGTCCTTCTGTAAAAAGCTGTCTCCAAACATCATGTTGGTTGTTTAGAGGACAATAACATCTCATTTAATGTGATGAACAAGTGACACAATAAGTAGACTGAATACTGACCATTGGATTGGTACAAAGATGGAGTTTACCACAGCTGGAAGGGGCTGGAAAAGCATGGAAATGCACCTGGAAATGCTTGGAAAGGTGTAGGAACCCTGCATATATATACTGTTGTGTATTTCCCCCATTATTGATGTGAGAAATGAATATGCCCATGCAGCGTTCTGCAGTGTGATCCTGTCTCATGTAATAAAATGTGTGACTCACTTGTTCCCCTCCTCAGATGCAGGAAGCCGGCATGCGGTCTGTGTGTGCTGGGCAGACGTGTTTATGCTCCTGGCTGCTCTGGTGAGGAGGGACGGCTCGGCAACCTACCCATCTGTCTCTGCTGCGCTGGGGAGACGCTGGCGGACATTTGCAGGTACACAGATCCTCTATTGTGTCTGTGTGTGTGTGTGTGTGTGTGTGATTAAAGTGAGTGAAAGAGACAAAAAATGCATTAATCTGGTTTGGGCTGCACAATTAGTTTATAATCAGTAATATAATAACAGTTTATAATACCCTTGGCATCAGATTGATTCTGTTTATAATAATAGATTATTGTCCTTTTGCAAACATTTATTTAATTTGAAGATAGATGAAATCCATCTGTAATTAATTACATTTTTGTATCTTTCCCAGACTGATGATTATCGTTCACTGATTGTCACAAAATAACCCTGGATTAGCATTTTAGGTATAATTGTTCAGCTTTAATTTGTGTTAAAAAGAGAAACTCTCATATTAACACATTGGATGCATCATTACCGTGTGTTAAGTTTCCCCAGAACAGATGCTGGGTTGGGATAATTGCATCCTGTCCTTAAACTACCTTCCTCTCCTCCCACTCGTCTTCCTCTGTGATTAATGGCGCAGCTGCCAAATGTGATGAGTCCAGTAAAAGATGAATGCTGAGCCTCCGTGCCTGTGTTTTATGTCGGTGTGTACTTGTTAATGGCGTCCGGGTGTCTGTGTTCTCCTCCAGCATCCCACCTCATTCATACACAAATATCTGTCGTGGGATTTAATTGATTTCCCGTTTTGTCTCGCCGTGATGGAGTGCATTACCTCGCCGTGTCATCCGTTAAAAGGCCAACTTTACATTTATTTCCCCGTGCGTCTGCAGGAACGTTGTCGGTGTGTGTGGATGAGACGCTGGCGGAGCCTCTCCTCCACACGGCGGCGCTGCAGTTCCTCAGTGTGGTCTTCACCGAGGAGGCCAAAGGTCTGGGAGCGGAGGTCACGACCTCCAACTCTAAACTCGCCACCGCTTTGTCCGACATCGTGAACGGTCCCTCAGCCGGCCAGCTGTGTGAACAGTTACTGCAGGTACGTAGACCAGGTCTGTCTCAGACCAGGCCTGTGGTAGTCTGGAGAGTTAGTTACTATGGTAACATGCATGCTCAGAAACTTCCTGATGCATACTTGGTTTCCACATCCCTAAGTCTAACTCATCCAGACGAGTGCAGGTGGCCGTTTCATCCCAAGGTTTACATGGTGGAGAATCACAGGAAATGTGTCGCTGTATTTTTTCAGCATCCCTCTAGTTGGTCCTCCTTCTTTAAAATATCATCAGAAGCCCAGAGTAAGGATCTTTATTATCCTATGTTTTGAAGAAAAATGTGTGGATCTCTGAAAAAAGACCCAAGAAACACAAATGAACAAAAATGACCAAAATGTGTGATTAATGAGGCCAGAAAGGGGTCGAGTGGGTCAGGGAAAATGTCCAACTCCAGGTCCCTTTAGCGTTCTGGTAATGTGGCCCCTGAACAACATCACTTAAGGGCCCTGGTCTAGACCTTCATACACAGTGTTCATTTACATGTGTTCTAGACAATAATGTGCTCATGGCAAAGATTCAGTCTTTTTGAGGGTGTGTGATTGTGTGTCCCTGTTTGTCGATGCCAGAGTCTGGATAAGAGGACTCTTCAGGACCCTTTAAAGAGGCTGACGGCCAGAGCTCTGATGTCACTGCTGGCCTGTAGTCCCACGGCTCAAGACCACGCCGCCAAAGGTAGATCCCCCAAAGACCACCTCAAATCAAGTCCTCACTATGATATCATGAAGAGTGATTGTTTTTGTTCTCAGTGATGGTAAATATCTTCTTATAACTCTTCATTTAAAGTTAATTAATACGTGTGTTTTCCCCTCCCAGCTGGTCTGATTGACAGCTGTGTGGAACAAATGAAGCAGACTTACTCCCAGCTCCACCTGGAGTCCGTCCGACCCGGCAAGGCTTCGCACCGCAAGAAGGTGAGCAGAGAATATAAAGATTCAATACAAATACGTTTGGGAAGGAATATTCTGAATTCTGTATTTTCTATTCCTTCATATTCTTGTTTTTAATTATTTATTTCTTTTTATTATTTTTTTTATTTTTTAAATGTTCATCTTTATTTTATTATTGGCTTGTTTTTAATGTTTTTTTTTTTTCTCCAATGCTTTTAATGTTTTATGTGAAGCACTTTGAATTGCCCTGTTGTTGAAAGGTGCGATACAAATTGCCTTGCCTTGCCTTGCCTTGCCTTGCCTTGCCTTGCCTTGCCTTGAATCTCTCTGGGAGTTCTTGCTGTGAGGCAGCGGTGACGATGCAGCTTGAACACATTTAGTTTTTGTGTTTTTATCAGGAAGAAGGCCACTTAAAGGAAGTCAAGCTGACTGTGGAGATCCTGCGGAACGCTCTTTACCGCAACGACGGATGCAAAGTGAGCCTCTGCCTTTCTTTGAAATTCCCCGCCGCTAATTGGTTTTTAATGTGGAGCTGTCGGAGTAGCGCCGCTGTGCCTGTAAATGAGATCCACCTAAATGTGCTCGGTTCCTGCTCACATCTCAGCAAGCGTTTTTAGCTTCTTTAAACCCCGTGATGGCGTTGCTGGTGGAACATATTAGCTGGTTTTCATTCTCTAAGTGGCCTTTCAGTCACTTTTCTCCTGCACACGTACGGAAACATTGAAACGCTTTGTGTTGATTACTGCCATCTGTGTGTGTGCCGTTCTATAAATCAGGTTCTCTAATGTATGTAATCACGTACGTGCCTGTACATGGAGCTTTATTTATGTGTGTGTGTGTATTTGTGTGTGTAGGTGGTGGCCACAGATGCTCGCCTAACACTGGCACTCTATGCTCTTTGGCCTTGGCTCCTATTGGACGACCCCACCATGGAGGCGGTGCTGGAGCTTCTGTGTGTCTACACTGCCAACTGCACCACAGGTCTGTCTGTGTGCATGTCTGTCTGCCTGCCTGTGTGTCCCATGTGTTTGTGCAGGCACTGTGCCTGGCCCGTGCCTGCCCGTCGCCCTCCGTCTGCGCTTAGCAGTCTGACCGAGTCACACACACTTTACACCAAGAGCCCCATTGTCCACCTCGGCGGCCGTGAATACATTGTGTCTCACTGTATAACACCAACGGCTGCCACAATGGGCACAGTGTCGGTCCAAGGGCTCAGGCTTGGATGGCCGCTCCACTGTACGTATGGCAACGGGTTTCAGACCGGCGGAGACGATGAGGGGGGGGCACATCAGCTCTGTGCTGCCTGGGATATTTACAGGGTTCCTACGGGTGCTGGAAATCCTTGAAAACACAATTTAAATGGACGTTTTTTATTCATTTTACTC
This sequence comes from Chelidonichthys spinosus, assembly GCA_029853015.1. NCBI lineage: Eukaryota > Metazoa > Chordata > Actinopteri > Perciformes > Triglidae > Chelidonichthys > Chelidonichthys spinosus. The sequence goes on from CM056837.1 coordinate 21,006,909, forward strand.
CAAAAAATAGTAGTCCAAAAGCTTTTCAATATGTTCCATATACAGGGTTGGTACGGGTGCTGGAAATCCTTGAAAACACAATTTAAATGGACTGTTTTTTTATTCATTTTACTCCAAAAAAGTGTGTTTTCAAGGTGCTTGGATGTAGAATAAAGTGTTTGAAATGTGATGACATCTATGATAGAACAGAGAAAAGAAGACCTCCATATTTTGTGACATTTCTTTATGAAAACTGACTTTTGATGATGAACAGATGATGAAAATAGTTGGTGATTATATTTCTGTGGATCTGTTAGTGGAATTAGTTTTCCTTTCATTTGTGGTCCTTCTGTAAAAAGCTGTCTCCAAACATCATGTTGGTTGTTTAGAGGACAAGAACATCTCATTTAATGTGATGAACAAGTGACAGAATAAGTAGACTGAATACTGACCATTGGATTGGTACAAAGATGGAGTTTACCACAGCTGGAAGGGGCTGGAAAAGCATGGAAATGCACCTTGAAATGCTTGAATGTGACTTTGGAGAAGGTGGAGGAAGCCTGTATTTGGTATATGTTGAAATCCTACTGAAAGGTGAGATTCGTGGGGAGGAAACAGTGAGGAAACAGTGAACTTTGACTAACGTCTCGCGGTGCCTTTGATGGGTTTGTGCGTGTGATGTTTTGCGATGGAAATCAGCGAAGGAAAGGAAGTTTCATGTGCAACACTTGTGATCGTTTCCGAGTGTGTGTCTCGGTTTGATTGGCACCGATTTCCTCGGTGGATGCATGGTGCTGTGATCTGAACTCGCTGGCTTTAGACCCCTGATAAGCGCGAGCTGTGAAGGCACCGGAGACGTCGGGGCACAGTATTTCCCTAAAGGTTAACTGAACAGCAGGTTGTGTTCAGGCTGCGTGCAGCCAGGCTTAGTATTACACCATCCGCCCTCCGGCTACCAGCTCCTCTCCTGAGACTGCTACATTTCTACTAAATCTTTCATCTCCAGTCTACCGCCTTCATCCAAGGCTTTGTTTGCACTCCTAGTTCTCGTCAAATTGCAATTTTTTTTATCTGCATCACGTATTTTTGTAGCACCCCCAAAAATATGTGCTCCCACAAACAAAAACAACCAAAAAATATAGATTTTTCCTCCACTTCTGTGCAATGATGATACATAAATGTAGATTTGCAGCAGCGCGGGGATGGTTTTGACTCACATCGGGGAGGTAGATCCATTATGAAGCAGACCTCCCTCATCAGCTCTGTGATAGACCAGCCTTTCTTGACAGGTATTGAGATAACCTCGGGCGAACATCAGCATACTGCCTGTTGCCGCACGCTCCCCATTTCAGGATTAGCATAACCAACAAGCTGTCATGTTCTTCAATAAGCAGCATCAATCAGTGTCAGACTCCGGCTCGTCAACCTTCTCTGTCTTAAGCTTGTTATTTTTTGTCTTCAGTCAGTCAAACCGATGTGAATGTGGCTCCAAAAGAGAGAGATTTTATACCTATTTGTGTTTGCATTTCTCTGAATCCTAGCCATAGCCTGGGGCTTAATGATTTCCCTCCATGCCCGAGTCAGTGAGCGTGGTTTTCTTCATCAGTCAGGATGCTTTTAATGGTGAAGGAAGATGAAAATGTGAGACTTCATTGCTTCCAAACTCATATTCATATTCTCTCTTTGCAGCTACGGTTTCATTGTTCTCACTAATGTGAAATGAATTCTGTCTTTTGTACTCAACACTTCTTCATGGTTTCTGTCACTCGGCTAGACAGCGTTTACAGCAAACAAGCGTGCGGTCGTGCAGAGATGGTTTAGTATAGCGAGCAGACAGGTGAGGCTTTATTTGTGGAGGTTTGGACGGCTAGCTGGCTCTAAGATAAACAGTAAGAAGCAACCGCTTCCAACAAGGAGAGACTTTTACATGGGGATAAAAGTCAGGGTTCGTATGGGTGCTGGAAATCCTTGACAATACTTGAATTTTAGATTTGAAAAGTGCTTGGATTTAGACTAAAGGTCTATAAATGTGTGTTGTATGTGATGACATCTATGATAGAACAGAGGAAAGAAGATCTCCATATCTGAGGGACTGAAAACAGCATTTTGTGACATTTCTTTATGAAAAATGACTTTTGATGATGAACAGATGATGAAAATAGTTGGTGATTATATTTCTGTGGATCTGTTAGTGGAATTAGTTTTCCTTTCATTTGTGGTCCTTCTGTAAAAAGCTGTCTCCAAACATCATGTTGGTTGTTTAGAGGACAATAACATCTCATTTAATGTGATGAACAAGTGACAGAATAAGTAGACTGAATACTGACCATTGGATTGGTACAAAGATGGAGTTTACCACAGCTGGAAGGGGCTGGAAAAGCATGGAAATGCACCTGGAAATGCTTGAATGTGACTTTGTAAAAGGTGGAGGAACCCTGAACTGCACATTTTTCAGGAAGAATCTTTTCCCCGATATAAACATCAGAATGGTAACTGATGAGGCCCACAGTCCACTTAGTTTGTGAGGATCTATTAGTTTGTTGGTTTTGCTGCCAGCATAAACATGTCAATCAGCAGAGCTCTGGATTGGCTGCCTCGGGGACGGAGGGCAGCCTTCATGCATTGATTACTGCTCCCACCATTAATACACAGCGTTACAGTATTGCTTCTAAAGTGACCTCCAGCCTCGGGCTGCTGTAAATACTGTGGATAATGTGCACCTGCCTGCATACATTTTTCAGTGTATGACGTTAAATAACTCAGTGTTTATGAAAGATTAACTCTCTTTGTTACCTTGAATGTTGATTAAATTGTTCTTTGTTCCCTCCTTTCAGCATGCAGTTGTGTTTGTGGTGGCGGGGCCAATGTTGCACCCGGATCTAAAGGTGCCCAGAGTAGTTCCCTGATGCACTCCGTGATGAAGTTGGCCTCGGGGGTGGCCCCAGACAACAGCCCGGTCCAGAAGCTGTCCTTCCGTCTCCTGGCTAACCTCGCCGCGTCCCGTGACTGTCGAGGCCTCCTGCAGAAGGTACAAGACAGGAAGTAGTGTAGGAAAAGAAGGGAACGTGTACTAAGGTGATGATTTGTTCCTCAGATATATGAAGCAGGAAGAGCTTCTTTCCCCACAAAATGGGCCAATTTAACAGTTTCCTTCAGTCGTGCCTGGAGATGGATAATCTAACTTTCATGTTAAGTGTGATATTCAGTGTTACCCATATTTTTTTATCTTGCTTTTAATAACCATGCGCTCGTCTTGCACTTTTCCTGTCCGTCTCGCCCTCACACCCCGACTCACAAGCAGCTGTTAATGATCCGCTCCACACTTCAAACTCTTTTTCTGTCATTCTCAGAATAATTTCCTGCAAGGCTTCCTGTCGGTGCCAATGCCCAAGGCGGGCTGCGTGAAGGCGGCGCCCGCTGGCGGCGGCGGGGGCGGCCTGCTGGGCCTGTGGCTGAGGCTGCTAGTCAGTCTGTCGTTTGCGGAGGACGGCCAGCAGAGTATCCTCAGGGCGACCGGAGCCCTGGAGCTGCTGGCGGACATGGCACCTCACCGACGCCACGCCCTCCTCACCCTCCACAACCTCTGCTTCTGCCCCGCCAACAAGCCGCACGTCATCGCCACCGGTACGGGAGGGAAGCTGGGTTTGAACGTATCGATCTCAGGGGGGATGAATGTGAAAATGAGGGGATTTACATGCATGACACTGTGAAAAGTGTGAGAACTTCCTCCCCGAGTGACTGTGGAAACATCAGACCACAGCGGGTGTGAACATGCACCAAGTGTTTGTGGCCTCACTTCTTCTCAAAGCCACTCCATTTCTGGTTTACACAAGTTTAGCTGCTCAGATTGAAGGCAAAATATGATATTAAACCATTATTTTGTTTGGAACACATTCATTTCAATCAGTAGGAAGAATGTGATGCAGGTATACGAAGATTAAAACACGTAGATGAAGACAGGGGGAAGTTACAGAGAAGGCTAAAACTAGATTCTCCCCCCCTTTCCTGTGGAAAGGTCAGGTTTCCTGTGTAGCATAGTGTCATCAATCAAATAAATCCTCATACACAAAATGACCACAAAACGCTGTCAAACTTCAGCATGAATTGTTGAAAATATGTTGTTGTTTTTTTAAGGAAGTGACCCAGATAAAAACAGTTCATTAATTTCACCTGAAAATTTCAGTATGTTGCATTTTCTAGCTAATATATCATCTGTTTTTTGATAACTAGAATCTTTTAAAAAGGTACATTTGTGGGTCATTTTGAATGAAAAGTGTCGTCTTTGTTTCAGACAAAGCCGTGAAGGTGTTACTCTGCTGTCTGAACCATAAAGAGATGGAAACCCGCTCTATGGGAGCATCTGCACTTTGGGCATTGCTCCATAACAATCAGAGGGTACACGCACACACACACACACACACACACATGCAGCCAGGCAGTAACACTTTATTTTAGTGACTGTGCATTTTTTTACAGGCTGCTGTTGGAGTTTATTTGTGATGCATGTCACATTAAATCCTCAGTCTGCTGCTGTAAATAAATCAGCTTGAAAGCTTCATTGTCCGCCTCACATACAGAAGGAATGACCAAACCTTTTTTTTTTTTTTTCTGTTTTATCTCCTGATTATAAACCGGCGCAGGAGAAAAAAACCTGCTCATCTGCTTCCTAATCCGTCTTTGTAATTTTCCCTCAAAGGCTAAGACTACTTTGAAGTGTCCTTCTGTTCGGCGGAGGATCGAGGAGGCACGCCGCGTCTCCAAGAAGGGTCTGCATTTATTCACTTTGATGAAGACGTTGGACTACCTGCTCCGCCGTCCAACGTGAACATTAGGGTTTTTACATTTCTGATTGTTTACAACGTGTTTCTCTGTCCTGTAAACCCTCAGATGAAGAGAACAAGGAGGATCCGATGAGAGCCTACCTCCTGAAGTGCCTTGAGAACCTCTCCCAGCTGCTACAGAACTAGTATTTAGATTGTGTTTAGATCATGTTATATATTGTAATTACTTTTGATATTAAAGTGCCATTAAATGTAAAGACATTGCATGATCTGATTTCACTGTAACAAAGTCTCAGCGGAAACATTCAGATTACAGGAAACCAGACCTTGAGGGTCTGTGAGGCTGGACTCGAGACTGGTGGGTGGACCTCGGACACTCTGGGGGGTCGGAGGTCTGTGTCCCTCCCAGTCCACATTTAAAGTTACAGCCTTCAATCTGAGGCTGAATTTTGAGACGATGTCCACACGTTGAGGGTTCAGGTCTGTCCCACTTTCACATCCTCAGGTGCAGACTTTGCCTGAGGGGATTACCCACAGTTCATAGCGGTTGCAGCATCTTACTAGTGGGGGAAGCCCGAAGGAATAATAATAACAAGAGGGACAACATGACATTTACACAGACACATTGACATTAACGATTTAATATAGAACATAAAACAAATGTTTCAATAAAAAAACACAATTATGAACCTTGTTGTGTCGAGGAAAAGTCAGGGGACCAGCAAAATAATGAGAATGTATCATGAGGGGACCTTGAATATTTGGAAAATAACAAATTGGGATCCATGAATGTCGGCACAATAATAAAATAGTTGTTGATTTATTTCAGTTTTACCAAAGAAAACCTCTCAAACTTAGTTTAATTCCTATTAAAGATGAACATCCTATAATTTCCATGTGTGGTAAATACCCTGCCCTGCCACCACACTATGCTATTACCCCCCCTCTCTGTGTGGAAGTGCAACCATGAAGTGCCCCAGTTGCTCAAGTGTTGCTGTGCAGCCAGCGAGCTAGCAGGAAGTGGCAGCTCAGGGGGGCATCTCCTCGTCTCATCAATGCAGCTTTCATTCTGCCTCGGCGGGGCGACATGGGAGCTGTACAAACGGACCGCTGGTACTTCATGGTACTCCTCGTCCTCCCCTTCCTTAAAGGTATGAATACTGGTTTTAATAGTTTTATTCTAGATTCATTCACTGTCTTAAAACGTGGCTCTAGTTTATTTTAATATGTTTTTCTAATCTTTTCATTCCAAATCAGTGTTTACAACTAAACATTCCGGTATTTTCATAGTTTGTATTTAATTTGGCAGCTGAGATGACAGGAAGAGGCTTGTTATTGTGAGTTTTTCTGAGACATTATTATTCTTAACGTGCCAGAACTCTCTCCCCTAAGGGCGAAATAGATTGTCATTCAGCTCAGATAAAAAAAAGTCTTTGAAAACCTCGGAGGCTTGATCACCAACTATTGTCAGTTGTTTTTGTGTGTGTGTGTGTGTGTGTGTGTGTTGACCGTAACCCGAGAGACGGCCTCAGAGCTGTGAATGGCTGTGTTCATCTTCAACTCGGGGACATTTAAGGGGATAATCGGGCCTCTTTCTTCTTTTGTTGCCGTGTTTCAAAGGTGTACACATCATTTCTCATGTATTTAAAATATAATCCCTGTAGGTGATTTACTGCCTCACGGATGTCTTGGTTGATCGATGATCTCCAGCTGAATTCAAAAAGTAAAAACCTGCTGTGTGTCCAGGTGCCGTGCAGCAGACGGAGGTCCCCACGGTGCGTCTGGAGGAAGGGATGGTCCTGGACTGCCTGTGTCCCTGGGACGGGAACCTCAGCATGGTGTCCTGGACCAAAGTCCCGGACAAGGACCCGGTGGCGGTCTACCACCCGGAGTACGGCGTGGCCTTCTCTCACCAGTACCGGGAGAGGATCGAGTTCCTGAGGACGGCGCCGATGGACGGAAGCATCTCCATGAGGAACGTCACCCACCAGGACATCGGGGTCTACCACTGCTCGGTCCAGACCTTCCCCCAGGGCCCCTGGACCAGGACCCTCCAGGTGGAGGATCTAGGTAAAGGAACTTTATAGATTTCTTGATGGTGTTTTCAAGGTTTGAAAAGGTCTTGAAATGTGTGTTGTATGTGATGACATCTATGATAGAACAGAGGAAAGAAGATCTCCATATCTGAGGGACTGAAAACAGCATTTCCTGACATTTCTTTATGAAAAATGACTTTTGATGATGAACAGATGATGAAAATAGTTGGTGATTATATTTCTGTGGATCTGTTAGTGGAATTAGTTTTCCTTTCATTTGTGGTCCTTCTGTAAAAAGCTGTCTCCAAACATCATGTTGGTTGTTTAGAGGACAAGAACATCTCATTTAATGTGATGAACAAGTGACAGAATAAGTAGACTGAATACTGACCATTGGATTGGTACAAAGATGGAGTTTACCACAGCTGGAAGGGGCTGGAAAAGCATGGAAATGCACCTTGAAATGCTTAAAAGTGCTTGAATTTGACTTTAGAGAAGGTGGAGGAGCCCTGTCTATAGATGCTTTAGTTTCCATGACATCTTCCTGTCCGTGACGGGGTGTATTTCCTGTTCCATCTCCTACTTCCTGTGTTTGCAGACGAGCCTCCAGAAGAAGGCAGCAGCACAGAGCAGCGCCCCCCGGAGGAGGAGGAGATCGAGACGGACCACGAGCTGACGGCCGAGCCCAACGGGAACATGACCGTCAGCTGCAACCACGAGCACAACGGCACCGTCTACCAGGTGATCCTGGAGCGGATGCCCCTGGGGGGCCGCCCCTGGGGCATCATCGGGGTCTGCAAGAAGGTGGAGGGCGGCCTGGTGGGTGAGGACTACAGCGAGCGAGGCCGGGTCAGCTGCGCCGACAGCCTGGACGTCAGCCTCCACCTGACGGCCGTGGAGCGGGACGACGGAGGCTTCTACCGCTGCACCTTCAACACGGACGCCGGGACTCGAACCACCACCGTGCTGCTCACCGTACCCCCTCCAGGTACAAACATGCATCATCAGCATACACAGGAACCCTTTCTCACACTTCAGAAGGATTAATTTCATTGTGATGAAACATAAGACAATAAAAAGGATCTCAAACAGGAAACCTGAACACACCTGCTGAAACCTCAACATCCTGTCTCTCATTGTTGTGTGAAGACGTTTTTTTTCTTTCATTTTCTCTCGTTCTCAGGTGGCTTCGACCTCTCCGTCTACATGATGTATATCTACATCGGGGCTGGAGCTGCTGGGCTTCTCCTCCTCATCGCCATCTTCATCCTGGCAGTGAAGCACAGGTGAGAAAACCACACGAAACACTGCATCTGTTCTCTGATAGAGGTCGAATCTCACATTATACTGGACATGTGTTCAGTAGAAAAGTCCAACCTAAAGGTGGCGCTATATTTATTTATATACACCACATTCATCCAGTCGTCTAAAGTTCATGGTTGTGCCTGAAAACAAAGCCACGTCTTCCACCTCACCCAAAAGTGCAATTTATTTGTATTCTTTCATTCTATTTTTTTATTTCAGTCCATCCAAAGAGGTGCAAAATATTTATTATGTCACAATAATAAGCAAAAATGAGGAGGAAGTTCAACAGAAATGTTTCTTTTTTCTGCTATCCTGATTTATCAGAGTGATCCTCTGGGGACCATGAATGTGAACAGGTTACTAAGGGGAGAGGGAAACCCTGATCCTCTACTCTTTCAGGGAAATCCGTGGTAATAGAGATGGTCGATACACGATCAAGTAAACAGAAGTAGATAAAGTTAGTGCAGTGACCTTGTGCTCTCAATTGTTTGCAAAAGTATTTCCTGTTAGTATTTTTTCTAGTTTTATTGCAGTACATCCTGGAATTTATGGATTTTTATTGTATTTTATGTTGCTAATGGATTCCAAATTGGTGAGAAAACAGCAAATGTTACTCTATTCTGGGATTATTGGTACCTAAGAAAGGATCAGAAGGTTGTTGTCCTCGTCTCTGTTTGAGTTGTCTCGTTGACTTTTTGCCTGATGATCAGGAAGAAGAGCCGGAGGGAGGAGTACCGGGTGAAGCTGCACCCCTCTCAGAGACAGGTGAGCCTCACGCTAGTCATCATATCCACCCTCGTCTTTGCACTCGACTCGTTCAAGGCCCTCCCTCACCTTCTCTGCAGACACGCACTTCATTACAAATCCATCCCACTCCACTATTAATCCTCTTTAATACGGCAGCACAGCCTGTATTCATGCAGCTCACTTAGCCAACGCCGCTCTCTAACTGCTGTGATGGCTTTCAGATGTCGAGATGGACCTTTAATTGAATTTAATTTCACTAATGAGTCGTGATGTTATTTCCTTTTATAGGGCGTTTCATTTGACCTGTATCACATCATTACATCCTTCTGATGGAATGAAAACTGCATAATGATATAAGGTCATTTTATATCATCATAAAAAACATATTTCAGCCCGTTTAGCTGGAACATTTTTGCCGATCTCTCTGTCATCTTTCTACGACGGCGTATCAGGGTCACTGGAAAAGGAAATAATAATACAATTTAAAAAAACGGAGCCGAGAGGGGGCGATACTCAGAGGAAAAAAGTTGCAATTTTGCCACTTTGTAAATATATATAGCCGATATAAACAAGTTGTTATCAAATATCGGATGTTTGCCGTTGTTATGACAACAAGTAAAAGCTACCGCTAGCGACTTAGCCAAACCTAACCCATAAGATGACAGTTTGTCCTCATATAAATAAAACCATAAATAAACTTGCAAATGTTGATGGTTATTGTTGGTTTTATTAATATGAGGCCAAATTGTCATCTTAAGGGTGTTTATTGATCGGCGCGGTTTGGCTAAGATGCTAGCGGTAGCTTTCACATGTTTACAAGTAGCAAATCTGCCCCATCTCGGCTCCGTTTTTTTTTTAAGTGGCCCTTATCCGGCGTCGTCCTCGTCTAACACTTCACGTAATCATATTAATCTCCCTCATCTTCACAGCCGAACCTCTATGAGAACGTCCCCGTCTGCCGCCGCACGCCAAAGAAGTCCAGGCAGGTAAAAGCCTGTCCGGTCTACGCCAACGTGCAGAGCATCCGCTCACACAAAACCTCAGCTCTGAGATGAACGAGCACAGAAATAATGTTTATTTACCACCAAACAAAGCAGAGTTCACTTCATGCACGTTGTTGTTTTACCCATCAACGTGCACTAAATAACCCATAATAATAATAATAACGTGAACAAAACATTTTTAGATTTTTATTTTATTTTTTTTACAAATCCAAAAATAAGCTGGAATCTCTCATTTCCATAAGTCTTCAACCCCGTTGCTGTTCTGTTTGCTCTAATGACCCTGAATCGGACTCCACCTGTGGTGATTGGATTTAATTGGCCGAACGCACACACCTGTGTGTTTATAAGTCCCACCTCCACTCTGATGTCACATCTACAACACAAGCCAGTCTACCGCTAATTAAACACTGTGTGCTTCATAATTACCGTTGAGGAAATATTTGTCTTTGGGGGGGCAAAACAAATATTTGACAGTCACCAAAAAAAAAACACAATCAAAGCAGACAAAAGCCCCCCTCCCCCCCTCCCCCGGCCCTCGAGGAAAACGATAAAACAAAAGCCTGTGAAATTGCTCTCCTTTCTTGTTTACTTCATCCCTCCTGGTTTCCCATTCAAAGCTTTGACAATGGCGTCTAATCATCTAACGGAAGAGAAAAGCACTCGAGACCCCCCCCCAAAGGGCTCTTCGTCGAGGATGGCTGCGTCCTCGCCGCGCTCTTATTTTGAAAGCTCAACTCTAATTAGATGATTGTGTGCTTCAGTTTAAAGCTTGTCTTTCTGTTTATTGATGAATGTTTTTTTTTTTATGATGAGCTGTGAGAGGTCAAAGGTCTCACTGTCTGTGTCATGTGATTCGTTTATCTCCGTAGAAGTGGAGGCAGTGGCAGACGCAGTAATGGATACGCAGGCTAACCTGCTAAATGTGGACGAGCTAGAAATGTGGAGCATAAAGGGACAATAAACATGTTTTTGTTTTTTCTCTTATCTTGCTGTTCTCGGCAAAACGGCAGAAGATGCAAAATGTATATTTGATATGTGTGTAACTTGTGATGTGTGCGTTTGTGTGTGTGACTGTAAATAAAACGGTGTCATAGCGATACAATTCATTATGGTGCCATTCTGTTTAGTGTGTGCCAGGATGTACGACGCCCAACTAAATGGAACGTGGCCGTGATTAATGTAGTTAATTACACCTGCGATGACATAATTTCTGGGAAACCAAACGTCTTGTTTGTGCTTAAATTGGTCGTAGAATAGTTTTACTTTATTCTTTTTATTTGCTGGAGCCACTTTGTGTACAGCAAGCTAGCAGTCCGTTAGCTTAGCTTAGCACAAAGACTGTAAGCGGTTGGAAACCGCTAGCATGGCGTTGTTCAAGGTTAACAGCACAATTGAAGCTCACAAATGAACATGTTGTATCTTTGTTTGTTTAAAAAAATATATGCTATTTATGGTAACAAGCTAAGCTAACTGACTGCTAGCCGAGCAGTATTTCCTAGCAGTGAGCTAGCATGTATGATGCCAGGGCCCACCTAAATGGAATGTGGCCGGATAGTTATTGTAAATCACATGCATATCTCCGGAAACTAAATTATCTTCTTGCTTGTGCTTCAATTCTTCACAGAGTAGTTTTAAAAAAAATTCAAATTTGCTCAATGACGAGACTAACAAGCTAAGCTAACTGACTGCTAGCATGAATAGTCAAACAAACATTAAAAATTGTATTCTAGTAGCCAGTTAGCTAGCTTGTTAGCATGGAGTCATAGTTATTTTTTCAACATGACTTATTAATGCTAATAAGCTAAGCTAGCTCGCTGCTAGCTGAGCTGTAGCTTCGTATCAATCCTCTTATGTCGTACATTTCCCAAGATGTTTGGACAATTCCTCGAATGTTACTCACCTTGTGTTCAACGTTACTGTAAGCTTTAAAAAAATAAATAAAATGCTGACACATAGAACATTCAATTTATTAGCTTTTTTTTTTTAAATCATCAAAAACATTACATATGTACATTTAGTGAAAACTATAGTCCTACGCTCCGGGTATTCAAAGTGCTATTAACATGTAATCTGACGGAAACACAAAAAACAGGATGGACACAAACACGATCGTATACTTTAGGAACAACAACGTAAATGTGACTCTTCGTCGTACCTACGAACACGGAGAACAGAATTTACAAACATAACACGCAAAGGAACGAGGACTTTCTGCAGTCTTATCGGATTCTACGCTCCAGATGTACGATTTATTCACCAGACTTGGGATGACTCTGCAGAAATGTGTCGTCTACGTGTGTTTGTCTGAGGCTCAAAACAATAATTTTTTTTAAATACAATATACAAAATAAAATATCTGCAAAAAAACACAAAATAAACGCTTGTACTTCTCCAGTTCTACGGGAATCTCACAACGACAAAAACAACAAAATACGTGATTAACACTTAACGGACTACTTTGCTGCCTCAAACTGATTGTCATTGGAATCACTGTTTTATTTCATATTCACTGCTGGAATTTTTCGATCTCACGCCGAACGTACCACAAAAAAAAAAGCATGAACACTATTTTATGAAAAGAGTGTCTGGCATCTCGACTTCCTGAAACAACTCTGTGGGTCGCAGGTGTTGCTTCACAGCTGGGGGTCGCGATGTTTCAGAGGAACTTAAGACTGTATGAACGTGTTGGAGCCGCAGAGCTAAGCTCCGCCCACAATAGTGAGCTCACAGCTCACGCTCTGCGGTCTGCGTGTCGGAAAAAGGCACTTCTAACTCGAGGCGTTGCTCACATGCCAGAAAGAATTCACTGACCTCTAAAACCATGTCTTTCTACCTTCTATTCTGCTGCTTATGGAAACATACAGGAATGAATGAGGAACGGTGTATCCATCCTCTATTCTAGACAAGAAAAAGACTAGAACTATTCCTTTAATGACCTTTAAAGCCTATGTTTGTATATTTTGCTGAGCAAAGATTTTCTCAGAGATATTTTCTCTTCTCTTTTCTCTTGTTTCTAAATGTGAATACCAGGTCACCAACATCCCCCTATACTCTCCTTGTTCCACCTGTGAACCAGTTTCTATGATTATATGAGGCTGGAGAAGAGCTGAGAACCAAGTATCTCCACTTATGTCACATATATTTGACTTTTTTTCTACTTTTTCGTACACGAAAGTCCGACTTTCCCCCCCTTTTGACCGATTAAGTGCTTTTTTTGCCGATTCATCACTGCCACGGGACTCTCGCTGTTTTCCCAGTAAGGCATTGATCAATTTCACATCCTGGAGGAGTACAGGAAGTTTGGGAGGGACTATTTGTCAAAAAAATAAAAAATAAATAATTGTGGCGTTCCTCTTAAACCGGTTGCTGAGGCTGCACATTGTGAGTTTATCAGCTGCAGGGTAAAAGTTTAGCATAGTTTCTTCTCTCCTTAAGGTATACATGATTGCAGTGATTTAAATAATAATAATAATAATTATAACTTACAGGATTTTTGGTGCAAAATGTGAAGCTACTGCTGTCGTCACACAGCAACACACAGAAAAAGGTCCTTCTCATCACTCAGCTCTACAGTATCACCAGCAAAAATCATATATTACAGTCACTATACATATTTCTACATCGCTCTACAGTGGAGTCCAGCTCTCTTTGCAAATTGTCTGTCATTGAAGAGCGCCCAGGCTGCAACTGGACTCGGGGCCACTAGAGGGCGACGGCGCCTCTTCCTGGTGCTGGCTCTCCTCCTGCTCATCCGACAGGAAGCTGGGGAACGTCTGTGCTCGGGGGATAAAAGTCATTGTCAGGCTGTTCCCTGTGAGGAGGAGGAGGAGGAGGAGGAGGAGGGAAACAGTGTCAATGCAGCATTTCTTTTTTTAGCAGAATCAAATAAGTTCTGTTTCACTAAACTGGATCAAAACAACACCGTCCTGTTTTTCTTCTGCGGTATATTTATGGCACAACTGTTGCTTAGCTACTGCTGATACCTTAATAAACAAGATTACAAGAAGAATCCCGTGATGGACCTCAAATAAACACGTTTATTTTCACCCCGTTTCATGGTTTTTATTTCTTTCTTTATGTTTTTGGGGGGTAGGCCTTCTGTCTGCTTTCTCCCTCTCCACCTTAATTTAAATTAATTGGACCGATTTGTTCCGCGGTTCATATTGCTTAACTGTACTGAGAGGGAGGAATGGATGCTTGTGGGCGGAGGGCTGTTCCGTGCAGCTGAGAGACCATTAATAATATATTAGCATGCTGTTTGGAGGAGGTGGGTTGAGGATACAGCGGCTGCTGATCACCGGAAAACAAGAAGCAAACAACAACCATAACCTATATAAGCGTGTACTTGTACTGATGCAGAGTCGATACGCCTCCCGATCACTTCACCTCCAGAGGTTAATTCAAACTGGATTAACAAATCTGAACTTGTTTTCTATCAGCCGGCGTCTTCGCACGTCGACAGAGATCATTTCCTCTGGTGTTTGCTGAAGTGCTTATTGACAAGTGTGATTTGTCAATATTTAAGCTGTGCAAATCATTCATAATATCACACACACACACACACACACACACAACCTTCTGCGTGTGTGCAGCCAACCAAGACAACGAGAAGGCAATACATAGAAAAAGTACTAATACCACAGTGTAAAAACTCTCTGTAACAGTAAAAGTACTCATACGAGGATGTAAAAACACATTTTTAGTGCCAGGAGACCCTAAACGTGGAGCAGAGGGACCAGGCGTGAGACCACAAGAGACCACAACAGGTGGGTCACCCCTCTGCCCACCACTTTGTCTCCACGTTGTACTTAATAAACAATAGAAAAAGGAGGCAGGAAGGTAAGTGGAGAAGCAGATCTCGTCATCTCCTCGGTCGTAAAACTGCTGCAGAGTTTTGTTGTGTGATGTCAGACACCCCACCAATGTAGACACACACACACACATTCACACACACACACACACAAAATAATACAGGGAGGAGATCAGCATCCTCCTCGTCCATCCCTACGAGGAGCAGACAGTGATTTGTCAGTGCCTTTTCATTACCAGGGAAGGTCATGTCATCCTATCTGGCCCGACACACACACACACACACACACACACACACACACACACATACCTGCAGGTACAATGGGTGGAACAAGCAGCCATTCATGCACGCTTGTACACACACACCTGTCTGCACCTTCCTCCCCGATAACCCAGATCCCAGAACAGCTGTAACCAGAGAGAGGAGCTTTGTGCCTTTTTGTGCGCTAAAGACACAAAACGCACGAGAAAAGATCAATCCGACGTCTAAAACCGTGTTTCTTAAATCCGGGTCCCCATGTTTAAAAAAGGTGTCATCTGTAAACCAACGTACTCCCTTCTTGATCAGGTAAACCAGCTGTTTAGAAGAGACGTGCATCTGATGAAACTTTGTTCCATGCATGAAACAATGAAAACATTGAGGCTCCCTCTTGTGGCTCAAATGTGTACTGCAGAAATAAATGTGAAATCAAACACTGGGAATAAATCCTGCAAATCTGGCAACCCAAATCAAATGACTATTTCAATTTTGTAATCGTGTTAAACTTGAAGTTGAACTCTGTCTACCTGCGATGAATACTTCCGACTCCGTTTCTCGCCTGTTGATCAGATCGTGTTATCGTGCCGTTCTCCTCCTCCTCCTCCTCCCTCCTCTGTGAAACCTTGTATCGCTCCCCGGCCCATCACACTAAGAAAAGTGCTCCGTCCCATTAGACTTGCTAATGTTACGGCACTAAACTGTGGCGCACAATGGAATGCAGAGCGAGGGAGAGAAATGGCATAAAAGATTACAGAAAAATGAATCCCGAGAAAAGAAATGCAGGCGTTTTTTTCTCCCTTTTCCGTTCCAATATTGGAGTCTGTAATGGAAGCGTTTCCGACGCAGCCAACAACTTTAAAGTGCACTTATTTCTATGCATCAGCAAACGTCGGAGAAGACGGCGGCGTCACAGAAAACACAGGGAAAAGGATGAATAACTTTAGGAAGAGCAGAGATGGGACCCAGTCCAAATATGTGTTGTGTATTGTTTTGATTTTATTTAAAATAAATTCAAATAAAAGGATGATGAAGGCTGGCTGTTATTTTTTTTTCCCCCTTAGTTTCGTTTTAAACAAAAACATGTGACAAACATTAGTTAATTATGGAAAACAAGCCTTCAGAGGGATGTATTTCTGAGACATTTCCAAACAAACGTGTGAAATCTAATCAAATAAAGGAGCTCCTTCTGTTAACCGAGGGAAAAGAAATAAACAAATAAGTGGATAAAAACCTCAACGGGGACAGGAAACCATGTTCCTTAATTATTCCCCCGGACCCACAGGGTGTTTGAAAGCAACCTGAGCACACTGTAAAAAAAAAAGTTGTAAAAAAACGGTAATTTTCTGGCAGCTGGGGCGCCAGAAAAATACCGTGAAATAACAGAAAATTACTTTCTCATAAAAATACAGTTATTTTCCATAATAAAAATACAGTTTGTAGTTGTAATTTTAACAAGATTTCCCTTATTTTCAGGTTGCTTTTAATGTTTAATTACAACCATTTTCACATTTTAAAACAATTAAATTCCCTAGAAATATAGTAAGTACACGTTGTATTACAAATAATAATGTTTAAATTTACAGAAATGTGCTGTTATTAGTTGGTTTTATAACATTATGTTATAGTAAAAGGTTGTATAATAATTTATATTTGATGTAATATAACTGTATATGACACATGAAATAATGTGATTCATCTTTCAAAACATGTCAAAAAACTGTTGAAAAACTAGATATTGGGTTTAAAATTACAACAATTTAATGTTAATTTTAGATCACATCAAATGTATATTTAGTTATTTTATGTTGTTTTTAACATTTAATTACAAACATTTTAGGTTTTAAAACAGTGAAATGACCCATAAAGATGGTAAATTAACATTGAAACAAGAACAGCTACAATTTTCCCATTCTCAGTATTTTTATTCAACTGTAACAGGTAACCATTATTACAGCAATATTCAAAAATCAATTACATTATAATGACTCTGAAACAAACAAAAAAATCAACTGAATTGGAAATGAAAAAAAAAAGTTGAGTTACCAATTTACAGTATTATTTCTATCCAAGGCATCAATAACTCCATAACTGAGCACTTCTTATTCCCTCCACTTGTAGTCTGACATTTTGGTCATCAGCGTGAAAACTTTTGGACTGACTGCAGATTGTTTTTGGTGGTGTTCCACTCCACTTTTGATCCCTTGTCTCGATTTCTCTTGAAGAGGCACCTGTCTAATGAAAAGAAAACAATTTTAGTAACTGTGGACTGTATATTTGTATACCTTTGCAAAAAGGTTACACAACAGTGCTTTGGGTGCCTTGAAAAGCACAATATAAATACACAAAGATGGCATAGTGACTTTAAAAGTCTGCTATAGAACATATTACACACAGTACATGTAAATGTACTTCACAAAAATCCTTTTAAAACTTACCCATGACTGCTGCAACGCGGCGAAACTCCTTCCTGAAGTGATCCTGGACATCCACGTCGACCGACAGGCGAGGAACAAAGTCCAGGACGAACACCTTCGACACCGACTGCAGGCACTGGCGATGAGCGCACGGAAGTCCTCCCCTGCCTGCTCCACCGTCCTCCTGGCCGTCAGGTTGTTGCTGGGGGCAAGAACACAGACAACATCTGGTGTACGTAGACAATAGCACTCACCAGCTCGATCCTCAGGTCCCTGGTGCAAGCCCCCGGCGTCGCCATGGCACCAAAGGAAAGGCATCCCTCCGGCATCGTGACAAACCCATCCACGATGCTGCGAAGGTGGGAGTCCCCAACAAGAAGAACAAACTGGAACAACACAACGGAGAATTATTATCATGCAAACAAGATTATGATCAACATCAAACATCATTTGTCAAATGACTTCCAAAACAACATTACCTGTTTGTCTGGAGAATCTGGTGGGATGACCAACTTGTGGCTCCTGCCGGTACAAGCAGAAGTTGGCCACTTCCTCACGGCATGGCGATGACCAGTTCCATGGGCTAGTTAAAAAGACAAAATCAGTCAGAAATGTCATTCATAATTTATAATAATTATATAAGCATAGGTCTTTCCACTAGGTCAGGTGTACAAATATAGTGAGAAAACACCTAACAATTAAAGTAAAACATTCAATGATATTAAAAAACGTTTGAGTACAAACCAGAGTGTCTGCCGGAGAAAGAGATGACAGGCTCCTGCCTGTCACACCGATCCTCCATCCTCTGCTTGGCAGCAACGGACAGCCAGTGGTTTTACCCGTGAGGCATCCTAAATGAAAAAAGGCACACTGGACAAAAACGTTATCAGGAATATAACAGTGAAAACTTGTATTGAATGCAGTCAAACAATAGGAACCCATTCCTCTGGTACTCAAAGTGTCCACTGGTCTCCTCCCTCTGATGATTTTCTCCACTGCAAAAAAAAAAAAAAATCAATAATAATAATTGTGGTTATTCATATAACATCAAGTCATATATCATATCATTAAAATGTAATCTCAGACCACTTATCATACAGAGCTGGAATCTAATCTCTATAATATATAAACGTTCTTAAACATACGTCAGCAGTGGAAACAAAGTGTAATATATATATTATATATATATATTATATATATATATATATTATATTATATATATTTATACATATACAAGTTTTGAATTTATCTTACACAGGCTTGCCCCAGCTATTACAAACTCAAACCTTTATAAGCCAATTAATTATTGCAGGAGGCTGCACGTGTACACATTAACATGCTGTATATCATACACACAGCCACTTCGCTTGCGCTTCAAGACTTGTGAAAAAAGTGCATGACTAGCATAAATATCCATCATATCTCCCCTGTCCCTATTGAACTTGAAACTGCATGAGACACCGCCGTGGATATTATGTCTTTTCTTGCAGTGGGATATCTGTGTAAAACGCTGAGTAACTACCGTAATAAATATGAAATTAACAAATTAATTTAAATGCAAACTCATGGTGGAAACCAAAGCACACGACAAATACTACTTAGCTCAAGACCGTAAAACAAACTCACTGTAAAAGGCAGAGCTCGAAAAAGCTGTTTACCTCAAGGCCACCAGTCAGCCAGCCAGCCAGCTAGCTAGCTAGCTACCTGAATAGCGGACTTAAGCTAACGGCCTTTAACTCAACCACACAGGACAAGATAAGTTATAAATAAAACACGTAATTCTTTTAACATAGTAACCACTATTAACTTTAAGAAAGACAATATGTACCAGTGTTGATAATGTCATTAGCTGTATCAGCCCATGCTGTTGCTCGCTAACGGACATAGCTACGACATAGCCTACCAAGCTAACATGTGCATGCTAAATACAGATTAAAATTCATTAATAGCTCAAATAACTCACGGTTCGTTCGTTCGTGCACCAAAAGCTGTCCCAATGTGGTCTCCTCTCGTTGTCCAAGGTCCAAAGTGTCAAAAGCCAGTCCAAAGTGCAAAGCCAAATATCCAAAAGCCTCTCGTGAGATTCGTAAATGCCGCTCGGAAAGATCTGGAATATACGACTGGCCGATTGAAGACGCAACGTAGTGTATACTGTCTCACTATTAGCCAATCACAGCGCTTAAAGATGGACGAGAGCACGTCACAGATTCGACACGCCACAGACATGTCCAGACACGAAAAATAACTAAACAGGAAAAAGAAACGCGGCGACAGGAAGTCCACAAAATAAAAGCGCTCTATATGTCGGATTTATATAAAATATGAAAGCAAAATCAAACATGACTTACACTGACATATTTAAAACAACAATACGTATTACTATGTTGCCATAGTTTACAAATGTATGCAGTGAATTAAGTAAGCCATGACAATGCCACGATTTTAGATCCTTATTGTAACTTCAGTGTACATTGTGTGATCAGCTCCAAACTTCACACAGTTGATGAGAGTCCCACCCTGAACACGTCTGCACTGCAATATTGACTCACAATCAGAGCGCCACCTATTGGCGACATGAAATGTCATGTTTTTACACTCATGCGCTCCTCCTCATGTGTCAAATTTGGCCGGAAGAGCCTCCAGACGTTGCTCACGCTTCCTGTGGAAGATTGGGAGGACGCTTTGAATGCCGTTACCGCGCGCCGTTATGTCTCCATGTAAGAGGGAGCGACGTTTCCAGTGGGTCGCTACAGTCCCAGTGTTGTGGAACTTTGCACCCCAGTCGAGCATGATGACTTTAATCGTCTGATATGGTAATCGACATGAAAATTCAGGCAAGGGACGACCAGCGACGTGGCATGTGGCCAGGCCAGGCTGCCCTGCACTGGCAGGCGTTCGTAGCACTAACCGAGTTGGCTATGCAAGGTCCCATTCATCACTGCGCAGTTTTAATTGTAGTTCAATGAAAACATAAGTCAATTAACAAATAAATTATAGTAAAATTAGAAATTAAATAGTTATTTTACTATTCATTTCTCAGTAATTTTAAATTATTTTTTTCCCTTTTTTTTAGAGTTTTAAACTTGAAATTTACAGTTTATTATCTTAAATAACAGACACATATTTGTGAAATTACGATACATTTGTGAACGTATTTTAACAATAAATATATGTATTTCTAATGTGTTTTTTTGTAAAATAACAGAAATATTGTGTGTTTTCACAGTTACAATGATTTCATGTTATTTTACATTTGACATGTAAAATCACAGTCTCTTTTTGTAAATTGAATGGTATTTTAAAAATACAGAATAAATATGTAAAATAAACAGTAAAATTCTGTTATATTACAATTTTTTTTTACAGTGCATGACTCAGCAAATTGAGTGTGCTGATTGGATATTCAGAACACACGCAGCGATGCAGCAGAAGGAGCGACGGCAGCCGTGGCGGTCTAACGTCCCCATTTCTCATATTTGCACCCGAATGGTTTTTGCTTACATGTTCTTATTTACAGAAACAAAGACTGATGGATCTGGTCCCCCTGGTGGGGTAATAAAGATGACCTTTAAGGTCCCCTGACTTGATTGGAGGTTATGTGGATCACCTGTTGTGGACCGGCTCCTAATTAGGAACCGGGATCAGCTTGGTGCGTTTTCCCTCTCGGCCAATCAGGAGTGAGACGACGCCCCGGCCTCAGAGCTTAAGAGAGGTGGAGGATTCACCGGGCCGGGTCTTTCTGCTTCTCCTCTCACTCCATGCAAACCTCATTAGTCCGTCATGAGCTGCTGTTTAGACCCTTTGGGGGTTTGTTTCTGTCCTTTTACCGATTGAGATGTTGATCCTTCTGAGTAGGAGGGATTATTACTGGGTTACCGGCTCACACCTGCAGGCTTCTATCATTGAAACCCCCTCCCATACATTCTATACGCCTCCTTATTTAGTGGCCTTTTAGTGTTGTTCCTCCAGATGAATATTATCCACTGGTGATGGTTTTAACATCCATTTACAACCCGACTCGGGTCGCAGTGTTTCTGTGTTACGACGTACGAGGTTATGCTCAGAGAGCAGCACAAGACCACACACACACACACACTCACACACACACACACACACACACACACACACACTCACACACACACGGGATGTAAAAGACCTTCTGCCAGCCAAGAATCAATGCAATTACTCTACGTGACTCTGCTCGTCTAAAACCGGCTCTCAGCCAGAGTTTAAAGCATCGCCAGCTTCTCTACGACATCCCGACTTCCCTATATCTCCACATCTCGATATCACAACATCTAAACATCCCGACATCCCGCCCCACACGAGGAGTTGAACTCCCGTCGCTCACCTCGTCGTCCCCACCTCGTCTGACGAGACCTTTCCCCCGCGTCCTCAAACACACCGATGCATTGAATTTATTCATGGAAAGGGGGAGGAGGGGGTGATAACGGCATGTATGAGTGGAGGAGGTGGAGGGTTTGTTCTGAGGGAGGAGAACGTGTGGGAGGAAGAGCGGAGATGCCAGAGGTGATGGATGAGAGAAGCTCCTCTGCTCGCTTCGGAGGAGGAAGAGTTTAAAAAAAAGCAGACTGGCCCTTTAAATAATGACCGGAGGTGGAAGCTTCTCTGCTTTAGCGTTAAAAAACACGTTGATGCTGGGAAGGGAAGCTTATCAGGCTGCAATTAAATAATGAAAACAAGAATCCAGCCTTCAGGTTCTTCAGAAAGGAAAATGATGACGTCGGCGTGACTTTCATCTTCATCCTGCTTTCTGCTTCTTTTTTTTTTTTTTTGCTGTGATCAGTGAAAAGCCAAAAGGCCCGTAATCCTCAGATAAGTCTACTAATCAACTAATACCATGGACAGCATAATCTCATCAGCTCACTAATCACCTTTCTGCCTCTGGTCCACG
Organism: Chelidonichthys spinosus; assembly: GCA_029853015.1. Classification (NCBI taxonomy): domain Eukaryota; kingdom Metazoa; phylum Chordata; class Actinopteri; order Perciformes; family Triglidae; genus Chelidonichthys; species Chelidonichthys spinosus. The sequence continues at coordinate 21,029,158 of CM056837.1, forward strand.
TCACACACACACACACACACACACACACACACACACACACACGTCCCTCATGATTTAATGTAGAATATGAGTCACAGAAAGGTTCGTAGTCCTGAATAGAGATCTATTGAGGGACGTAGACTTAATACCTAAACCTGGTCTGGATGAACATGTGACGTGTTCACGCGGCGGTCGATGACTTCCTGTCGTACCTCGGTAGCTGTAGAGATCTCCCACGCTGTTCTGCCGTGTGATGTGCTGCCAGTAGGCGCTGCGCGGCAGCGAGATGGACTTGGTTAACGTCTCTCTGGGGTGAATCTGAAAAAGACGGGAAAGTCAGCGACGTCAGCAGGTGAACACATCCGGGGGTTGGTCGGTGTGTGTCACTAAACGCTCCGTCTTCCAGCCGGACGGCTGCTGCTGGATGTTTATGAAATACTTGTTAGTGAGTCTGAGTAATCTGCATGGTGACGCCCACTCTGACGGGTCTCCCTGTGATTAGAGAGCCGAGGGGAAACGCTGCGCTTGGAAACGTTCCCAAACGGTCCGAGAGCTTCGCCATATGGTCAAGGCTCATCAAGCACCAGGCAGGCCCACATTAATACTGAATACAGATGATGGGGGGGGGGGGGGGGGTGAGGGAGGGAGGATGGAGGGATGGAGGGGGAGGGGAGGGAGGAAGGAGGGAGGAAGGGATGGAGGGAGGGGAGGAGGTTGGGAGGATGGAGGGAGGGATGGAGGATGAAGGGATGGAAGGAGGAGGGATGGATGGAGGGTGCAGGAATGGATGCGGGGAGGAGGGATGGAGGGAGGGATGGAAGGAGGGATGAGGGATGGAGGGAGGATGGAGGGAGGTGGAAGGAGGGATGAGGGATGGAGGGAGGATGGAGGGAGGGATGGAAGGACGGATGAGGGATGGAGGGAGGATGGAGGGATGGAAGGAGGGATGAGGATGAGGGAGGATGGAGGGAGGGATGGAGGGGATGGGGATGGAGGGAGGATGGAAGGAGGGATGAGGGATGGAGGGAGGATGGAGGGAGGGATGGAAGGACGGATGAGGGATGGAGGGAGGATGGAAGGACGGATGAGGGATGGAGGGAGGATGGAGGGATGGAAGGAGGGATGAGGGATGGAGGGAGGATGGAGGGAGGGATGGAAGGAGCGATGAGGGATGGAGGGAGGATGGAGGGATGGAAGGAGGGATGAGGGATGGAGGGAGGATGGAGGGAGGAATGGAGGGAGGGATGGAAGGAGGGATGAGGGATGGAGGGAGGATGGAGGGAGGGATGGAAGGACGGATGAGGGATGGAGGGAGGATGGAGGGATGGAAGGAGGGATGAGGGATGGAGGGAGGATGGAGGGAGGGATGGAAGGAGCGATGAGGGATGGAGGGAGGATGGAGGGATGGAAGGAGGGATGAGGGATGGAGGGAGGATGGAGGGAGGAATGGAGGGAGGGATGGAAGGAGGGATGAGAGGATGGAGGAGGGATGGAAGGAGGGATGGAGGATGAAGGGATGGAGGGAGGATGGAGGGAGGGATGGAAGGAGCGATGAGGGATGGAGGGAGGATGGAGGGATGAGGAAGGGAGGGATGGAAGGAGGGATGAGGGATGGAGGGAGGATGGAGGGAGAGGAAGGGAGGGATGGTGGACCACCGTACAGAGCAGGGCGGACCACCGTACCTGGGAGCTCTTCTCCATCTCCTCCATCATCCTCTCGTGCTGCTGGGCGATGGCCAGCGTGGCCGAGTGGACCCGCTGGTAGATCATCTCGCCCTCCCGCGTCTGGAACGTGAACAAACCCTCGCCTGTGTCACACATCCTGCGCCAGGAACACACACACAGAGACAGAGAGGATGCACGCTTTCATCGCGTCGCTTCGCCGTTGGATTGCTGATTTACAACAACAACAAGTCACACACACACACACACAAACAGAGACACACACTCACAACCTGTCACTTCAATGCCTGAAGGGCTCTGCAGGAAATCTGATATCCTGCGTTGTTTGGAGACCCGACGACACTTTGTTGTAGTTTTTATGACATTTCCAGAACTTTTTGTTTTTTAAAAACTCCCACTGATAATATTTCAGTCTCACACACACACACACACACACACACACACACACACACACACACTTGTCTCCGTGCACACACACACCTTCCAGACTCGAAGGTGAACCAGGTGGAGTCCCGTCCGTATCGCCGCAGCGAGCTGAGCGGCCACATGACCAGCTTGAGGCGAGCGTTGTGGATGTCCCACAGGTAGATGTTCTCGTGGGTGATCTGCATGGTGCACTCCCCGTAGATGTCCAGGTTGGGCGTGGGCATCAGGTACACGTTGAACCGCTCTGGAAGGAGCCGCAAACAGGAAACCAATGGGAGACTAGAATCACCAACAGAGTCATGTTTGTGTCAAATTTGAAGAAATGTCCTCCAGGCGTTCCTGAGATATCACGTCCACGATAATCGTACACATGGACAACCCAAAAACACAAATCCTCATAAAAACATGGAAGAAAAAACCGACCATAGACTGTTTACACACTCTGGGTAATCCACTGGATCCTTTTTTTGTTTAGTTGTAGGAATATATATTGCAAGATTAGCCGTGGACAGACACAGAGATTCACACTCACTCACTCACACACATGTGGTTTGTGGAGATAATACTTTCTATAAAGGTTATTTTGGATGTTTTACCAGAAAGTGAAAGAGGAGCCAACTTAATGAAATAGTCCAGGATGCAGCTTTTAACATTACAAGGGGGTTCGCAGAGATCCGGATCCAGGAGGGACCGGGACTTTATCAGGTCATGGATTATGCTCCTTTTTGTTTCGAAAACACACATACGAAACACATGCCTGCTAAAAAAAACTATTCATAAAATATTCATGCAATATATAAACATTGTGAACCCAGTTTTACTTTCACCCTGAAAAGGGTCTTTAAAACAACACTTAGACCCTAGACCCGGTCTAACTGTCCATCCTGTGGTTCTGGACCGGGATCAAGGAGCCAAATCTGGCCGTTCACATTAAAAACCGTCTCACTTCGTTGGACGGGGGGAGAGAGACAGAGAGAGAGAGGGAGAGAGAGTGTTCTCTCCATACTCTAAATTAGTTCTCACTAATTACACTTAATGAATGAAAATAAGCCGAGTGTCTGCAGTGGATAGAAGATGGCGATGTCAAAGCACGGCCATATTTTTAGGGACAGTGAAAATGAACTCTGATCTAATTATCGGCCCCCGGGGGGGGGGGGGGGTGGGTACTAATGAAACGTGGTGTTCAGGGCCGAGTCTCACTCTTTTTGTGTCCAAACACTTCAAAACTTGTGTATTAATACCTTTTTTTATGCTGAAGAAAACCGTTGTACTTCACCTCCGCCGTGAAATCAAACGACAGCAGATTCTTTTCAATTATCTCTCCTTTTTTTTTTTTTTAAACTTCTAAACTGCTCTTCTTTTCGCCCGTTGCCTTTTTTTCAATTTCCTCTTGTGAGTTTTACAAATTACACACAGAACGAGTCGCCGCCACCGCGATAGCAGCGACCTGTTGTCTTCCTCTCTTTTCCTTTTCCATTTCCTGTGAGGGGATGTGTGTGTGTGTGTGTGTGTATGTGTGTGTGTGTGTGTGTGTGTGTGTGTGTGTGTGTGTGTGTGTGTGTGTGTGTGTGTGAGAGGGGGGGGGGGTACATTTATTTCACGTGGCTTTTAGGAGCCATAATCTCATCCATCTCTGTGACAAGCTTCATTATGAGGGAAGCCAGTGATGCACAGCACTTCTCATTAGGGCTGGAACAGAGCCCCGACCACAGCCTGTGACCTGTGACTCACACACACACACACACACACACACACACACACACACACAACCAACATGTGCTGATGTTACTAAAGAACGTAAAAAAAAGTCCTTTATCATCCCGGTCTGATTGGAGAGTTCTGCTTCTAACCGACTGAGGACCAGGGACCCGGACCCTGAAGGGACCGGGTTTGGGGACTCACCGTTCTGCTCCCGCTGCACCCCCGCCGCCAGCAGGTCTGGCTCCCCCAGGCTGATGTCGTTCAGGCGGCTGCCGAGGCACTCCACGCACAGCAGCTTACACCACTCCTCAGCATCCAGCTCTGCACACAGCAGCAGAGTGTCAGGACACACACACACACACACACACATGGACACACACACACACACACACGCACACACATGGACACACACACACACACACACACACACGCACACACACAGACACACACACACACACACACACACTCACACACACACACATGGACACACACACACACGCTGCAGGCATGATACAACGTTAGATCATACCTCTCTGCCACCTTTTTAGTGTGTTTTATGCACAAACTCACCCACGGATTTTCAAAATAAAAGCTGAATGTACAGGACCAGCTGCTAGCTGACCAGAAGGGAACCAATCGATCCCATTGATTGGATGCAGATTAAAAGAGCTGAGGTTCCTCCTCCCTCCCCTTGCCGATACTCCGAGGCTTGCACAATAAAGCTGGAACAATACGGTCCCGATGAAACCCCCCCCCCCCCCCCCCCCCGACCATCCATTCACACGATCAATAAGCTATTTTACAAATTGAAGCTCGTGGCTCGTTAATTGGAAAGGAAATGTATGCATGAAGGAATAAGGAATGAGGAACGCAAATTTGCTGACTTGTCGAAAGTCTGATGAGAAAATTGATACGACAGTTAGCATTAGCAGCTAGTTAGCATTAGCAGCTAGTTAGCTTAGCTGAGGATAAAACGTGGAAAATGGGGGTGAAACAGAAGAAATGGCTCCTTTCAGGGGCATCAAATCCACTAATTAACACACTAATTTGTGTTTGTTTAATTGATACTAACACTGTAGCACAACGTTGGTGTTTTAAGGTGGTTTAGGGACTGAACATCTAACGTACATGTGTGAGCGTAGCGTCGATCTTCTCTTAAAAGCAGATATTCCTTCGAGGCTTCGCCGTATTTCTGAATGAATCAGAAGAATTATGAGCGTTTGGGGGGGGGGGGGGGTCTTTAATTGGAGGCTAAGTGGAGACAAATGATTTCATGAATGAAAATGTGGGAAGTCTTGTTTGTGATTACTGATTCATGGTCCCGTTGAGTCGGAGAGGGAAACGGTGTTTACAGTGATTCCAGTCGTCTCGTGAGCTTTTCCGGCGGAGAGTTACTCGGGGATGAAATGAGGCAAACGCCGGAGTTGGTTATCTTTCTCTCCGACGCTCCCTGAACTCCCGAGGCCCCCGCGGTATTCTGGGATTTGTAACTACAGCCAGTGTGTGTGTGTGCAGAGCATCATGTTAATCAAGTTTGCTTGTGTGTGTGTGTAGAGGTGTGTGTGTGTGTGTAGAGGTGTGTGTTCACTTCATTCACTGGGAAGGAGCTCGTGCAATGAAGGCTGACAGACTGTTTGTTAGCGTCCGGTGGGGCAGATCTACACAACTTTGCAGGGTGAAGGAAAGGTCTGCTGCTGCCTGAAGCACTTCATTCACACATAACACACACACACACACCTCTACACACACACACACACACACCAAGCAGGCAGCAGCTGTGCACTTTAGCTCCGTGCTCATGCCTCCCCGGATTCAGTTTCTCATTCAGACTCACGGTGGCCTTTGAGTGCCTCTAAACTCCCACACACTATTTAAGGCCGGCGAGTGGAAACATCGGCTAAACAAACACTCAGGGACGGAGAGACTCGCTCCTCCATGTGCCATGCATGAAGAAACACGGCCGTGCATGTCGTAGCGTGTGCAGAGGAGGTGGAGGTGTGTGATGGAAGCGCATGGAGGAGGGAATATATTTATTTTTTGTTGTGTACGACGGCGTATTAGGGCCACTGTAGGAAAAAACGGGCTGAATATGGGTGTTTATTGATCAGGCGGTTGGGCTTGCTAGCGGTAGCTTTCACTTGTTGTCATAGCAACAACAAACATCCGGTGTTAGCGGGAACCAAGCAACTTGTTTATATTGGCGATATATATTTATAAAATTGCAAATTTGCGACTTTTATATACATTTTTATGGTAACACTTTAGATTAGGGAACACATATTATAATATAAGCGTATATTATATACATATTATATGACTAGCTAGTTTCTTATTAGCTTATTCTTATTATATCTTATATATCCCTAACTCACTATCAATAAGCAGTGATTAGGAAATTATTGATGGGAAACTCTCACAGTAGTTAATAGTAGTTGCAGAATATGATCATGCAGAATAAGGCATTAGTAAGTGATTAATAATGGCTTAAAAACAGTCAATATGCTACTAATATACATGCTAATAAGAAACTAGTTCATGGTTAATGTGTTCCCTAATATATATATATATACTTTTATATATTACTTTTTAATATTGCCCCTCTCTCTTAGCTCCATTTATTTTCCTACAGTGGCTCTAATACGCCGTCGTATACGTGGTGAGAGAATATAGATATATAACAGGTTTCTTTGGGAGGGGTTTGATCATTATTCAGTCTGCAGGTCACAACGCTCTTTATCTCCACATTTGACAGATGCAAAACACAAAACACACATCTGTCAAAACAAGTAAGATCTGTCGCCATCATTTGTTTCCAGCGTTTTGTTGACAGAACGCTCAACGACACGCCGCCGACACCGCCATCAAACCGTTATCAGGACATCAGCAGGAAACCTGATTACTTTTTGTGTTTTTCTTCTAAATCAGTCAAAAGTGTGGATGGAAATCCTGGAATCTAAGTTTGAGATTTGCTGTCTGAGTGCCAGGTTCAGCTTCCAGACGGCATCACACGGTAGTGGAGAGGCTGCAGGATGAAGGGAAGCCTTCAGGTTGCCTGGCAACCACCTCAGCTCCAGAATACAGTTGTTTTTGTTACTACGATCACATAACTTAGTAACAAGACCAGTTTTACTCCGATACTGGAGGGCAACTACACAAGGTAGTGGGGGAGTGAGGAGTGTGAATGTAAGGGGGATACAGGAAGTGAAGGACTATGGGAGGTCATGGACACATCCATATGGTGGTGCTGGGGGGGGGGGGGGGGGGGGGGATGATGGAGATGAGCCAAGAGAGTGAGGGAGAAGTGATCATGGGAAACGGAGTAAAGGCGAGAGAGAGTTCACCACTCAAGCCCAATAATATTTCCCCTGAGGGTTACTGCACACACACACACACACACACACTCACACACACACACACACTCACACACACGTCAGCGAGGTAAGATGGAGACGTTCATCCGTGTCTGTTTGGCTGCAGCACATTAAGGTTCCCCCCCGGCTTCCTCGACACCCGGCTCCATTTATTTGCAGCTAAAGTACTGTAGAATCTCCGAACAATCACGTGCCTCCTTGGCTTCCTGTCCACGTACATTACAGGCAATCTCCATCGTTACAGTCCATAATTGGGTTGATGGCGCAATAGAGTTTTTTTCATACCTGCGATGTGAAAAAAGTCAATATTTTGGGACTGATCCTCCAACTTCTTAATACAGCGGTAAATGAGCATCACTTGGCTAAAGTCCAAGTCTCCTCTACCTCTCTCTACCTCCCTCTCTCACTCAGTCTTTCTGCATTTTGATTCTCAACAAACTTAACAAAACACGTAAAAAAAGGAAAATACAAACACTCGGGTAATGAATGCTTTATGACGGCGTATTAGAGCCACTGTAGAAAAACATGGAGCCAAGAGAGGGGGGCAATATTCTGAGGGATAAAGTGGCAAATATGCAAGTTTATTAAGATGCTAACAACCGGCATTTAAGCTAGCTAACTTTCCCATTATTGTACGCATTTATTTTCTAATTAATACACCATAATGTGTGACAACGCCTCGTTAAGGTCCTTAGGGTGATGATGTTGATGCTTATTGTTGGTTTTATTCATATGAGGACAAACTGTCATCTTATGGGTGTTTATTTATTTAGATGCTAGCGGTAGCTTTCACTTGTTGTCATAGCAACGGCAAACATCCATTGTTAGCTAATTTGCGACTTTTCCTTTTCTATCTATAGTAGCCAAAAAGACAAGTTTGAAATCAGTTTTTTTTTCCACGTACCCGATTCACAGGCGAACGTCTTGGATGTGTCGTCGCAGAAGATGATGGCGATGGCGTGCTTCTTCGTCTCCCGCGGCATGCGGGTGACGTTCTTGACGTTGTGGAGCTCGGTGATCTGAAGAGGAAGAGAGAGAGAGAGAGCGTCGGTTGTGCCACATTACTTTGAATGAACACAGCCGGGAGCAGCAGCGGCGCCAGCAAAGGCTTAATTGCCATCTTGCAGCGACTTTTGCTGAAAGTGCAATAGTAGTTAGAGGCTTAGCATATAAAGGATGGCGAAGTAAAAGCGACATGTGGGTGATCTTAACGGGATGGATAAATGATGGTTATTTTTTCTTCTGCTGATTACAAAAAAAAAGAGCCTCTTTTTAAAAAGTAAGAAATCATCTGCTAATGTCAGCGGTGGTGTCTGAGTGTAATGTATTGCTAAAAGCACTTTCTGCATAAATGCGACCTGACACCGGTAATGTATCCGCGGCGTATATCCGGCTGCTCAAGCGCCTCTCCTTGAAGCTCTTCCACTCAATAGGAGGAGGTGGAGGGGCGATCAAAAGCATCTAAATCACTTTACCGGGAGATTGATCGTGAAATGGAAAAAGAGAAGATTACATTTAATTGAATATCGCTCCCGCATTTACAGGCCATTTTTAGTTCAACGGTCCTCCGTGTTCACTCGGCCTGGGAGATAAGGCCCATTACATTATTGTAGTCTATTGTTGGGCTAACCGCGGGCCCTTTGCCAGACTGTCGGGAATGAATCCGCTCGGCTCACTGCCTGTATCGTAAAGCTTGACGTTTCAGGTTAAAAAGGCCCAGACCTAATAACGGCACACGACATACATTACATTTAAATAATAGAAGGGAGAGGAGGCCAAAGTCATTTGGAGTTGTTATCCTCTTCAAAGACTACGGCGGCGTATTAGGGCCACTGTAGAACAAAAGAGGGGGGCAATAACAAGAGAAAAAAGGTTTACTACGATGCTAACAACCAGCATCTATGCTAGCTTGTTGCTAGCTATTGTTGGTTTTATTTAAATGAGGACAAACTGTCATCTTATGGGTGTTTATTGATCGGGCGGTTGGGCTAAGATGCTAGCGGTAGCTTTCACTTGTTGTCATAGCAACGACAAACATGCGGTCTTAGCGGAACCAAGAATCCTTACTTATATCGGCTATGACAAGTTTTTTTCTCTGAATATTGCCCCCCTGCTCCATTTTTTTTCTACAGTGGCCCTAAAGCGCAATTTTTTTTATGTTTATGAGATGAGGTGATACAGTATGTGTTTGTCTTCGGGCAGATCATTCATACACATAACTGACACAAAGCAAGGCATCAACTGTGGGAATTTCTGAGCCATGAATTCCACAAGCCTCATCCGTCTCCCCTTTGTGTTATCGTGTGTGTGTGTGTGTGTGTGTGTGTGTGTGAGAGAGAGAGAGAGAGAGAGAGAGAGAGAGATAGATTTGGGTGCATTCCCAGCCTGCAGCGCTACGGAGTCCGAGCAAAGTGAATCATTTGCGATGAGACGTATTCCTCGTCTCCGTCGGTCTTCTGGTTTATTCAAAAGGTGTGAATTACATCAAGAAAGGTTGCGTTCGCACCACATCGGAATATTTCGGCGTTTGAAAGTGAGTCATGCGTTGGGCTGCAGCCGTGGAGAAGCTGGGAGAGGAATCATAAAAATTTAAAAAGGCAGCGGCCTGTGGCGAAAACGTTTAAACAGAATTTACGTAAACGCATAACGGGCAACCGACGGGTCGGATCAAATGAAGGTCACTCCACCACGCCGATTAGCATAGCAACCTGATGCCTGATGTGGTGTGAATGCAGCCATGCTAGCAGATCTGTGATGCAAATATGCTAATGTTTACGATGCTGTGCTAGCATGCTAACGTTCGGTAATTAGCATGAAGCACTAATTTCATCTGATATTTAGTAATAAATCAAATTATTGAAAACATTTTCACCTTATGGTGCTGCAAGATGACATTTGAGACGTTGTGAGGGATTCTGGATGTTTAAACACGTTCATGTTGCCCGTTATCGGTGTGTGTCAGCGTTTTCTTTCAAATGTTCGAGAACAACAAAATCTGGAGCTGTGCAAACGTTCATTTCTAATCCCTACAATAGTTGTTAAAACATGTCACTGAAAGATAAACCTACTGGTGGTGCTAGAGGAGAAGTCAGGGATCATAAAAGTCATTGAGATTCATCCTCTGGGGACTAGGAATGTCTGTAAAATGTGGTGGTGTGGTGAGACCAACATCGGCTTCCATATGCACATACATTTAGGCATTTAAATAAAGCTCCGTCTCTCCACCTTGTGTAGCACACAAACAAACAAAGAAAAATGTTCAGGGTTGTTGTTTTTGCTGGGTGGACCAGCACTTCTAAGATGCCCAGGGGAAGAGAAGGAGAAAAGGAATGGTATAGAAAGCCAATCCCCTTTGTGTTGATTGTGTAAATCAGCCTTTTCCCTCCCAAAGCACTGCAGCGTTGAATGAAGCCCTCAGACGGGACCCTTTTCTTGATCTCCGTGGCGATGCATTACCAGGTGCACTGGTGCATGTGTGCGCTCATCGCTCACTCTGGCGCTGGATGTATGAGATGCCTCTGGGAGGGGTGGAGGGGGTGGAGGTGGGGGGGTTACAGCCACACAGGAAGCCCAGTGTGACAGCATGATGCAGGAGGCTGGGAGACGCTTCATTCACAACACATGGCTGCTACTGTAGCAGCGAGGGATGCTGACCAAGTGGGTCTAAAAGTAGCATCCGCATGTATTCTTGGAGGACATTTACACGCTTCTGAGAAACCCCAAAACTAATTCATAATTACGTGATTATGTGATGTCACAGACTACTCAAAACCAGACTACATCCACATAAGGAGAGTGTCAAACCCCCGCCTATCATCTGCTCTTATCTCCTCATTACTTATAAGGCTGTTCGGGGGCGCTACTCCTTTTTAACATCGTCTCCTCTCACCGCGATAATGAGCCATAATTGAGAGAATTTCAGAGGGCTCAAGAGGCTGGAGAGATATATTATATACTGGATTATTACTTTCAAAGAGGGGGAGAGAAAAGGGGGGACCCGGGGGAGACGATAACGCTGTCTTAATGGATCCTTAACTCCATCATCTGTGGCCGGTGGACAGACAGTTTTATATGGAGATGAAAACAAGGAGTGTGTTACACAGCCTAGTACGTCTGATCTGATACAATCTATTACACAGAGCTTCAACCTGGGGTTTCATCCCAAACTTTTCCTCAAAAAGTGTTAATATGTCCAAAAATACACTTGAACATGAATACAACCTAAATACAGCAAATATAAATCTTCCTTTATTGTGAAATTCCTGTCGGCTGCACGACACATTATTATTGTTTAATAAGGAACATTTTATGATATGTAATAGGGGGTCCCTCCACCGGGTCTCTATAGGCCTTGGGGGTCCCTCCACCAGGTCTCTATAGACCTTGGGGGTCCTCTTCCTGAAGATGTTGAAGACCTCTGGTCCAGAATGTGGTTCAGGGTGTGTTTACCTTGTGGAAGCTCCTGAAGTAGGCCGCCTTCTCGTCGGGGTACTTCTCTAACCGGCGGGGTCCTTTGCTGGAGGCCTTCTTGAACACCAGCCAACACCTCCTGAAGATCTGACCAAAGAGAGTAAACACAAAATATCGGACCTGAATAACTCAACCTGGAGTCATTTTAAGGAAAATCAACTCTATCAACGCTGAAATCAACTCCATTCAACATCCTGGACTTCAAGCTTTTACTATTATCCACTAAAATCAATGCAACACTTTCAAGTCGCCGACCGCCTTCCCCATCGCTCAAAATGTAGTTTGGCCTCCGGGTTCATTCATGTCGTTTACTACTGGAGAGAAGTGACACGGTGCACATTAAAGTGATTCTCAGTCTGATTATTAAACCAGCTGAACGTCAGACACAAAACTGGGGAAAGGAAATGAAACCATTTGGCCTCATGAATCAAATACTTCTGAAAATACATATTTGTGGGGGGATCTCATTCAAATGTTATGATCTCATTATTAATGTATTTAGATAATAAACTGGTCCGTCTATGACATTATCAGAGTTTTGGAACGAGAGTAAATGCTTTAATTTGGTGAATAGCTGCTCCGTCTACTCGTCCTTTGTTTGTATGCATGGGGTGGGAGTATTACGGGCTCCTACAGATCCAATTGTTCTCTAAGAAAAAAAACGTAATTGGTTGTGTGCTTGTGTTAAAGTCTCTAAAAGTATCTGTCAATCACAGGATCCTCAGCGTCCTGAATCTTAAAACCTCCTTACAGCATGTGGTAAAAGGAATATGATATATAAAAAGGAAACAAGGGAAATAAAACTTTTAATATGTAAGAATGTTTTTCTCAGAAGGGAATGTAGGGAATAAAAATGACTTATTTACATATTGTCTTTGTTATTAATTAATACCCCAACTCCTGAATATTTGATTGAGTCAGTGATACATTTATTTCCAAGTGAATTTATGTATTAGCAACAGGGCAGAGACCGGCTGTAACTGCAGGCAGTAAAGCACATTTCACAATATGTGCACACAAACAAATACGTCCCAGAATATAAATTAGAGTAAATAAACTACACTCTGCTTAACAACGCAGCTTCAACCTGCAATAATGTGCTTCTGTTTATTATACTGGCTGTGGAGCATGAGGTCACTTTCTCTTTCTGGCCACACAATGCAAGCACACACACACACACACACACACACACACACACACTCTGGTGCAGCAGATAACTGTACATTGTATTGATTACTGGACCTCAGTTTGACCCACCGACCGGCTGAAGATGACACAAACACAGGATGTTGTATATTGGGCTAGTTCAAGGTCAACACACACACACAAACACACACACACACACAAATATATACAATACATATATACAATTTCTCTCTGCAATTTTCTTTCAATTTCTCTCTGTAAACCATGTAATTATCATTCGACGAAGAAGAACTCAACTATTTTCTGCTTTGATGCGATACGACTTTCATTTGGAGATACGTGGTTTTCTTTGGACTTCCCCTGAGGATCAATTAAAAAGTCTGCTGGTATCAGGCCGCCATATTAAAAGCCAGACTTCCAAAATGTCAAGGTTTAAAAAGTCGATGCAGAGTCTCGACATCGCTGTGGAGAGGCAGACTAAGCGTGATGGCCTTATGAGTCCTATGTGGTCGCCTATATTTAATAGCGTGGGACCCTTCTATTTCCTGGTGCGGACAGCCGCCATCACTCTGCCTGATGTATGATTGCCCTGGGCCGCCTGGTCGTGTCGGGGAATCACGGACGTACGATTAATTTGTTTACTCAAGCTGGCGTACTTCATAAAAGGCCCACTGAGTTGAACTTGGCACTTTGCGGTAATTGTCTAGAGTGGATCCCCGGGTCCTTATCGCGCCGCCTTGATGGGCCTCCATTCTTGTTAAGTGTTGGCCGGGCCCATTAGAAACAGCAGACAACACAGAAGCACACCACAACACAGTCTCACGCATGTCGGATCATTCTCTTCATAATAAAAGACGTAAGGAAACCAAGGCGTGATAGAAACATCTTAATGCATTATTCCTATAATAATGCAGATTAAAACACATCTTTGATAGAAAAACAAGCAGCGACGTGAATCCTGTTTTGACGGCGGACATTTGTAACTTTTTACAATGAAAGCTAGCCTGAATTCCCCTTTGGGAGCTTGAGTCAAAGCAAGGCTCCCTGCTGGCCGCACACAAAGTAATTCACCCTAGGAGTGCTCAGATTAAGTAATTATAGCAGCACAAAAGCACGCTCAGTGAGATAGCTCGTGCATAATCAGAACTAGAGGGTATGAATGGAGAGGGCTTAATTTTGCCTGTTCCACAGTTGTCAACGCTTTTGTCGAGGCAGTCCTATTCTCAGGGCTGCTGGTGGGTCTCTCATTCAGAGACACTCCAACACTGATTGTAATTACACAGACGTGAATGAGACTCTGCTGGTTTTGGTGCAACTCATTTAATACCAGAACGCTGTTAGAGTACACTGCTTGGCAGTGAAATCTGACCCACCAGTTCCAGAAAAGGAAAACAGGGAAGAGTGAAGAAAAACATGTCAAGTCATGGTGAAAATAAAATCCTCGTTTACGCTTTGAGTTGTCCTCCGGATTTCTGTTGTATGGAAGGAAAGAAAAGAAACTCGCCGAACACAAAACTAGAGAAGAATCATTCAGGAAAGAACTGGAAATGAAAAAAGATCCTGTTATGGATTGTCTTTTGCCTTTCTATCTCACCTGTTGTCACTTTGATTTGCAACCAAGCAGCTGAAACTGATTCCTAATTCCTTGTCCTTCCTAAATGGACAGATTGATGTGTTGAGGTTTAACTGACTTGGCGTTGATGATTCAGTGTCTCCTGATCTTCTTTCTAACCCTGACAATGTATTTCCCCTAAACCTGACCACAACTCTTTCACATTCAAAGTGCTACGCAAAATACAGCAGGATTCTGTCCAAATGCTAAAATATGACCAGTCGTGATGAGATCGCGATGGTACTTTTGATTGCCCTGAAACTCATTAACATTATAATGTTTGAATGCATTATTTATGTTCAGTCCTTTGCAGCTAAAATCTTTGATTTACTTAACCCGCCACATAAAGCAGTGTATCGTCGGCATATGGGAAGAGATGGAACGTCTACAACACAGAGTATTTACATACAATAAACAGTACTGGTCCAATTTTAGATTCTCAAGGAACACAATGTAGTTCTTTAGTGTTTTGTGAAATAATTATCTCTTGAAAAAAAATACTTATCTGACTGGAAGCATTTATATGTCAGTCTTAAGAAATATATTTAAAATAATGTGTTACACACTTCTCCATCAAGTCGCCACGCTCCTCCATCCGGCATGGACAACATTATCAACCAGGAGCCCCACTCACTATTATGACATTTGAAGACAGACAATACACCAAATCCTGAATGAACCCGACCTACAGATCACAGTAAGAAACGGGTCGGATCAGCATGTGGCGGTTCTGTTTTCTACATGAATTACCGTAAGCAGCTCGTCAGCAGGGATCCTCTTAAAATACTAAACATGAACTCTGGAGTCGGTTCCCTCTCCCATATAGACCTGATTAGTCTGAAAGTCTGATTAATGAGCGAGAGGCTCATTAAAAGTTAGTCAGAGAACGCTGCCTCATCTGCACACGCACTTCACTTCAAGATGTACCTGCTTAGAAACACAGTTAACGACTGATGCTCCACAGTGACTATTGAATTATTATTATTCATGTGATCCACCGGTCAAAAAAGCAGCTTTCAGTGGGTTAACAGGATCACAAGGAAGTCATTTTATGGTATTCATTTCAATTTTGGGGAATGGGAAGAACCCACGGGGCCACTGGAATCCACGAGATTGGGTTATTAAAATTTAACACTTCATTAACACGATCTTGGAATGATTTATTAAAAAAAATATTTTTCCAACTCAAGTTGCCCACGGTGTGTGTGTGTGTGTGTGTGTGTGTGTGTGTGTGTCCTCTTCATTAACGAGTAAACAGACCAGAAACAAACAAATAAAATCCTTTTCCTTCTCGTTATGGTTTAAAATGGGCTCCATGTCTGTGTGTGGCGTTTCAGTGTGATTAATGCAGCAACACAATATGATAGCACCATAAATCCAACTGTCTCTGATACATTTAACAATGGACTTCATGGAAAAACCTTAAATTCAAACAAAAGGGATTCTAATGCTTTCTACCAAAGCGTTTGGTTTCATTTGTGACTTTTTCAAATGATCTGACATGATCCAGAAGAAAACATATTCTTCTGAATTGTGTGAAATATAATATGTTTTTGAGTGTGCCAAGAAATTGAATTGGCGTTACGAGGACAACCAAGTGTGACAAGAGGGTTGACATGTTTCTGTAGCCGATTATTACCAAGTATACTATACAGAGATTATATTGTTTATCAATACTCTGATGAATCATATGAATGAGCATCCTAAATATTAGTTTAAAATGATCATATAGTGACCAGACGGAAGTCCTTCTGATAAAAGGCACATGACAACATGCCAAGAGTTTGCAAATCAGGCAGATGAAACGGAACCGGACTCTAATGCAAAAAAAAAAAAAAATGCTGTTATCTCGAAAAAAAAGCAATGTTAAGCTCATAATCCATGTAAGCTCTCTTCCATGAAGAACATGATGGCATCAGCTGTAGGGGAGCGGAAGGCTGGTAAGGATGCAGGAAAACAATGGATGCAGTCAACCTGTTGATGGAAACCCGCTTCCAAGTGCTCGACGTCTTTTTTGATTTTGACGACTCGCAGCTTCGAGTGAAATCATCACTGAAGTGTCGGAGGACGGGCGGCGGCCCAGTGGAAACCCCGATTTCCATTCTGCTCCAGTACTACGGATTCAATTAGACTGACCTTGAGCAGATGAGGGAATTTAAATAGGGGAAACACCAAAAAACTTTCAAGAACTTGTTTTCATTTTTGTCATAGTTTGCATCGCTATAAATGTAAGAAATCCAGGAGAATGAACGTTGGTCGTAAATGGAAGTTTTGAGACGTGACTGTACGAGTTGTTACGAAGGTATTGATAATTGATCCACAAAACAAAGTATGCAAATGATAATAAAGTATGTGGGCTTTACCGTGGTATTGATTAGGGTATCCAGAATTGTGAATATGACGGGTATTGGTTTTGACATCCTTATTCTCAGTTCACGCCACATAGCAAGGCGGCATGTGAAGTAGGCGCAACAAGCTGGAGAGAACGTTTCAAGGGCAATCCCTTCACTTGTGAGGCAGATCCGTCTCTGGCGGGGAAAAACAATTCAGGAGGCACTTTGGCGAGGTGCAGCGAGTTCATCAGCTCGACTCCGACAACCACACGGAGACTTGTTGTTCTAGGGAGGACCGCGAGAAGGACCGCAGCCAGAATCCGATGGCAGACAGTCGGATGGGCTAACAATTTCAAAAGGAATCTGTCTACGTATGAAATAACCTTTCTTTGCGGCGCGGTGACATTTAATGTAACGATGAATGCTGTTAAAGTTTAACTCGGGACATCCAGGACTGAGAGGTCTGGTAGAGGATTGTCTCAGTAATGAGACATTTCTGAAGCCTTCGTCATTTTTCCTGTAAGTGGCCTCAAACACAAAGTCCGTCATCAAACTTTGGCCGTTATTAAAGACCTGTCTCGCCTCTCGATAAAATATTTTCCTGTTTCCCCCCACAGGCGAGATCACTTGTCGTCGGGGTGAAGCGAGGAAACCGTCTGAAGACATGAAAATGATTTCCGATGACAGCCTGCTTCAGGTAAATGACTAATCACACGGCGGAATAAAAATGGCCGCCCATTAGATTCTCCGGGAGTGAATGTTGAAGCGTAGTACCTCGGAGGCGCGCATGCATTCATTATTCTCTGAGATGTTTGATTATTTTACAAAGGGACAAACGTGGGCAGGGTTTGCAACCCCTCCGTGATTCATGTGAACTTCCAAGCGGTGATTTAAAAGATGATTGCTGCGGCGCGTGCTGGCAACGACGAGGCATGAGAGCCCTTCAATCACGGTAGTTCTGCACCACTCAGGCGGGACGATCACAGCGCCCACGTAGCACGGTGAAGACTCGGGAACAAAATGCATATTTAACCTCGTAATCACCAAGAAAACATTTTCACTAGTAGTGTGGAGTCTGCATGAGGTTAACGGTTCCCCTGGCGATGATGACGCCTGATGGACTATGACAGACCGGGCCCCGACAATATCGGCTCCTGGTGCCGGCAATCAATTTCAGGCGGCGGCGGCGGCGGCGGCGTTGGCGGGGTCTGTGCCGCGGTGTCCATCTTTATAATTTGATTTGTTATTCCGTCAGACAGTTGTTACAGCAATCATCACTGGGATCACTCCGCCCCCCCCTCGCCAAATCCCCCCCAGGACCATTTCCAACAAACCTCCAACTAAAAATGTTTACCTAATTTCACCGCTGTGCTCCGCCTGTCACTCCCATCCCAGTCACCGGCTGTGACCTTTGACTTGATATAAAACACTCATCCCTTCTCAAATCCCCCCCCCCTCCCTCCCCTACCCAATACGGAAATATATTTCCCGCCGCACTAAAATGTTTGGACATCCCATAATTTTGTAATTCGCCTCCGACTACAGCTGTTGGCAGGGTGGCGAGCCAGCCGCGCCCCAGTTAATCATAGATTACTTTATCTGGGCCATTCCAAATCCTCATGTGTAATGCAGTGCTACCTCAGCGGCAAGTAATCACTGCCCCCAACTCCACACACACACACACACACACACACACACACACACACACGTCTTCTCCTGATTCGTCTCCGTCTCTCCTCCCTTCTGTCGTCACCCTCTCTCTCTCTCTCTCCCTTCTAAATGTCCCTCGTTCATTCCTCATCCCTTTCTTCTGTCTCTGCATGGTTGGACATTCTCATCAAACACGCATGAGCCAAACTGCTCCTGAAATGTAATATTACAGAATTAGTAACCCCCCCCACCCTATTTTCACTTGTTAAAGGCCTCGGCTGATATAGCACGTGGTGCGTTCAGGAGCTGAAAAATAGATTTGGAAATATGACGAACAACATGTTATTGCTGCTTCTTCGGCCGAAAGAAAGGGTGCCACGAAGCAGGTGATATTATTAAAAATGAGTGTGTGACGGACAGGAATACAAGTCCAGCAGGAGATTTAGAGAAAGACAGGAAAAGGGAGAAAGTAAAGTTTGCTTGAGAGAAAGATGGCGAGGAAGCTGCTGGAACAGGTCAGAGCTACAGAGGCAACTTCTCTGCACACACCTCCATTAGGATTCATGATGAATGTCTGGGTTTGTGGTCAGAGCACCGAGGGTCACCTTTCTGCTGCAGCGTTCATAAGAAAGCCTCCTCCCCTTACTTCAGGCACCGTATACACCCTGACCTAGAACCTGGTGCTGGTTCCTGTTGGTTTGTCATTGTGTCTTCCGAGGTTTCCCCAAAAACACGAGCGCTTGTTTGTTCTCGAGGTTCTTGAGGACCAAACTCCGAGGAGGCGACTGCTCTGATTTTGCGTCCATAGTTAAGCCGTTTTACACAAGCTTTTCGGTTGGTCTTGTTGGTCACCAGCCCCCCCCTGAACTTAGCAAGACTTGGTTTGAGACCGGTTCAGGACCAGCAAAGAGTCGGTGCCACTCTGGAACCAGTTTTCCTGGCTGAGAGCCGGTTCTTTGACCTGGTTTGAATCAGGCTCCCAACCGGCCCTGAAAATGCCTTCGTCAGAAAGAGGAGTTTGGCTTCTCATGGCTGATCTCATGTAAGTATTTCTGCTGTTGTTGTTCCTGATAACTGTGTGGAGACGAGGGAGATGTTTGCCCGACACTGGAACAAGAAGTTAAAATGTCACACTGCTACCGAATCCACTGGAGCTTTTCTTTTTTCTCTCTTTTTACAGCACAGCACAAAAATAGCCGGCCAAATTATTCTGAAGGAGATGTAGGTCAATATTGAAGTTTTTCTCCCAGGTGTGAGGGAGCGGAGAGGAGGCTTTTTTTTACGGTGTAAACAGCTAAAACATGGGATTACACCACCAATCATAATCCCATAATACACCAATACACTTCCATAATGTTGCTTACTTCGTCTATTTCAGCGCCCGGTGGGAGAATTTGTGCTTTAAGTAATCATTACGACTATTGCCTGCTTTTTAAACCGTCCCTCATCCAAACCTCTTTGTGTTACAGCTTTAGTCAGCAGTCCTCTACACACACACAAACACACACACACACACACACACACACACACACACACACGTAACAATTTCCATTTAATCCGTGTACAAGGCTGAAGCGTTCACAGACAATAACGCGCAGACAAAGAAGGATTTGGACTGTGGCAGAATACCCTCGCCGCCGAGCGGAGCGAGACCGCTCAGACGGGGGGGGGCAACAATAACGGAGCGGCGGTTATCTTCTTTGTGAGTCTGGAATGAGTTGTCCAGCGCTGTGTATCCTCCAGCGTGGCTGCATGTTAAACTGAACCTAATCCATAAACGAAGAAGGAATATGGTCACAATAAAAAGGGTCGTAAAGGCCTTATTATTTTTCGGTTGCCCCAGGTGACGGGGCTGTTGCATGGAAACCAAGTACAGTTCCTCAGAAGAGACGGACTGTGGGAAGAGAATGTAAATGACCATTAGATGACCACTTAATTATCACATCAATAAAGACTGAGAGAGAGAACGAGGCTCAGAGGCGTCCCTGCAAACACTTTGTGCGTGTTCAGCAGGATTATTAGGAAACCAAAGGACACTTTGTTATTTGAATTTCATCAGAAGCTCTAAAAGCAGTAATCCTCATGCATTGGTGCAGGATTACTTCTAAAGAGGTACTCTCTCGCTGATGTTCGGGTCTCTGATACGGGAGAAAGCATGCCGTCTCGACTATTTCCCTCCGAAACCCAGAAAGCAGATTTGTGCTCCCTGGAACTGACTCGCCTCCTCAAAGAGGATGCCGGGGGAATAAAAACAGAAAAGGGAAGGGGAAATAAACGCGGGAAGTGGACTTGTGTGTCAAAATAAAGGGAGGTCCCATGGAGTCGGTCATATTGTTTTTGTCTCATTTCCTCCCAAAGAAACACGCTCCCTTGGAATAAATGGGCTGTGATTCGCCGTCGCTGTGTGTCTCAGCATGAAATCGGGGAGGAATGCAATTATCACTTCGCCCCGACAGACATTTTCTCCGAAAATGTGAGCGAACAACTGGGCACATTAAGGAAGGGGTGTGTGTGTGTGTGTGTGTTGACCCAGATGTGTTCTCTCAACTTAAACCTTCCTTTTTTTGTGCTAAAACTGCCGGTTCATGCTCACGGTTCACGGCGGGTCAAAAGTTTGCACGTATGAACTCCTGTTCTATAATTCCCTCTTGTTTTTAATTGTTTTATGGCTCGTAGCGGCTATTATTTCCTCCATTATGACCTTTAAATGATCCGCTACCAAAGTGCCACTGCCAAGGCTGCTATTGTGTGCTCTGTTTCCCGTTGGCAGACCTTATCCAAAACCCATTCCCCCAACAATCATTCTTAGAGAAATATTAAAAGCTGTTTAATAGAAGGGGAGGGGGCGGGGGTCAGATTACCTTGGCCTACACTCGAGGTCATTTTAGCTGGTTAGAACAGAGTGTGTGAGAATTTTAGAAAACTCCAGCGAGTCGGTGTAACCCCGGTAAACTGTCACCTCCTTACTATTAAAAGAACTCCCCCGAGACCGAGGCCGAGGGGGAGGGAGGGAGGAGAGGACACACTCATCTCCAAACAAACAGAGTTCGACACAGACGGGAGGATACCAGCGCTTACACAAGGTCAACTTTTTTTTAAAACACATTAATAATACAGAGCCTGACAATTAGTGCCACGTTAAAACAAAAAAAAACCTTGTTTACTCCACAGTCAGGGCTCATTTACATTATTCAACAAGGCTATTTGCTTGCATTTTAGAGCACATGGGGTGCTCTATCACTCTTTTTCCTTAGCAAGGCCGTAATAATGTTTACCTATGCACCGCGTCGGTAAATTAGGAGACGCAGACAAAGACAAACACACATAGACACGCAGCCGAGGCTATCTTTGGCTGCACACTGTACTGAATGTGCTTGGCAAGCAGGCTGATGAAAGGTAACAGCAGGAGAAGAACTCATTATAGATCGTGATTCAAATTTAAGAAAGAAGGTAGGTGGAACCTTCTTCTTCTTCTTCTTCTTCTTCTAAGAATAACTTCAACCGCTTCCCTTTTTTTCAGATAGTATTTACAAATCTGATTGTCAGGTATGACAACTAATCTTAGAAGACCCAATTTCTCTGAAATGAGTTTGGAAGCAGGAAGCGAGAAGACAGAAATATCGCTTTGGGAAAGTGTATTTTCACATATCTCCCACGTGCAAACACCCATGCATGTGCACATTATTCCAATGCACAATGCCCACATGTATGCAGCACACACACACACACACTTACACAGTGAACTGAGCTGCAGTGTGGAGCCCTGAGGGCCGGTCTGTTGATTAATGAGGGGAGGGAGGCGAGGAGGATGAAGCAGGAGTGTTAATGGAGCTATGATAGATTCCTCCAGGCATTGGTGTTTTATAGGTGAGTCTCCAGCGTATCGGCACGATCCGTTGATCTGAGATCTGTCGAGACCTGGACCCCCACGTGGGGAGGGGGGATGTGGATCGGATGGACTCGGAGCACGTTATTACAGGAATTAAATTAGTTATTAAATGTAGATTTTTTTCTTTCCAGCCAAGAGATAGAGAATCGACTTTGAAACATAATTCATTTCACCGACTTTGCTGGAAAACCAAAACTCCAAGAAGGAGTCGCGGCGCTAACTGTGTGACGAGAGTGACAACGCGATTTTTACGGGAAAATCCAATTTGTTCTCATCGCTGAAATGTAATATTTAACATGCTTGACTAAATAGTCTGAGTCTACAGTGTTGGGTTTAATGTCGGGGAGGCAGGTGGAGGATCTCATCACATCACAGATAGTGTTGAAATAGTCACTAATAGAAAGTCCTTCACAAAAAAAACCTGCTCATCGACCTGAAAGAAAGTCTAAAATGAATTAATTTTGGCTCCAAAATGTATCCATGAATAACAAGTAGATGAAACACATCTCTGGACTGCGCTTTCATTTAACTACTTAAACTGTGATGAATGTACCAAAACAACAGATAAGGAGCCAGAAGTCAGTCCTTTTATATTACAGATTTAGTCTTAATATAATTTAGTTCTGTTGCATTTTTCAATATTGTATGTTAAATCACTAACGCCCTGTTAGGCCACATGGGGGCAGCAGAAATCAAGCTGTAAACACACAAACATATTATCACCTTTAAGTTGATATAGCAAATTCTGTTATTTAAACATTCTGGGCAACGTCGGCACGTGTTTGGATTCAGTCCATTTGAACTCTTTGGTCGCCACCAACTGCTAAACGCTCCACGATGCAGGTATTTGCTAACGTTCACTGTTGCTGGGCAGGTAGCGTATAATCCGTTTGTTTCCAAAACAGTAAAAAAAAGAACAAAACAATGAGCTGAAAGTTGCTATAAATCTCTGTAAAGCTGAAAGGAACAGAAAGATAATCCTCATGTATAGAAATATTGATAAAGCTGCTTTAAATGAAATTCTCCGTTACATTTCCGATCCTTAATATCCAAACTGAATAAAGATTTAAATGCAGTCGGACAAATGTGCTTGTTTTATTTATGGTACTGAAGCGAGTGTTGTCAGGGGGCAAGGTCTGCAGGGATTGGAGAGATTAAACAGCCATGAAGAGAGCCCTTTTCCATTGAGCTGTGACTTTTTTTCTCCCCCCTCCAATGGGATTAGAGAACTTTGCACTTTACAAAGCAGCTCATCAGAAAAACACTGGGAACACAAAGCTGCCGTGGACAGCGGCGGCTCGGTGTGACATCGTTCGTGTACAATCTCAGACAGCGAGTCGGACGAGAGAGGGAGGAGACAAATCTGTGGGATTGAAAAAGTCCTGCCTTGTAATCTCTGAGAGCACGACGCTGGGCAAGGGCAAGGAAAGAGAGTGTTGATACGAGGCGTTATTAGCAAAAAAAACACTCTTTTTATGGTGCATTACCTCATCAATCGTTTTTTAGGCATTACAAACTACTAATAACAACATTCTGTCACGACCAAAAGCTTTTTTGATAATTAGGAACAACGGGAATCAATGATGTGAAATGTTCAAGTGGGGTCTGGGATGGAGATTTATTATGGAAAGCGACTATATAATAGAGGCACATATTTCACCGTGAATAACGACCGTCCAACTGTTGTTCCCACATCCCGCTGGAGATGCAATTCATCAGGGCCAATAAGAGTCGGTAATCTGTCTTCGGCCTTTTTTTTTGTCTTTGACGGCGGAAGCTGATGAAAAACCAAAGGAAATGACCACACGATGTATAGCCCCGCATATACCCGTGGATTAATGCAGCGAGTCGAAAAAGCATCCATCACAAGGAGGAGCTTGAAAGTAGGCTATGATGCGCCCACGAAGCACAAATCAAACCCTAAACAAAACGAGGCTTGTTGAAGAAATCTGCCACAGTTTCAAGTTCTGTTTGGCAAATCGGAAAAAGATGGGAGTGAAGAACGCGGCGGATTGTTGCCGCCAGATGGAAGAATTTGCTAATTGATATAATCTGATTCCTTCTGCTGTAGTTTGGAAAGTCTCAACACAGCCGACTGTGTCTCTTCTGCGCTCCGCCGGCGAGGAAAGTTCCCGGGTGAGAAATCTCCTGACATCCAGCGTTCTGGACGGCCCGTCATTGTTTCCTAGCGAGTGCATGGAAGTGGCAAGATCCCATCTTAAATGGCTGCACCATCTTGGACAATAGGCGCATTGTTCTCCGCTCTTTTTCTGCGTCTGTTTGGTGGGCGCTTAGTGCGCCAACGAGGAGGGGGTCAAACACACCCACAAACCATCACAGTACACGCCGTCCACGTTCAAAAACAAAAACCCGGATGGTCACTGGACAAAAAAACGCTGAGTGAGACAAAAGAGGGAAAAAACACTTCACAGAGATCGGACGGAGAGCACCATCCAAAAAAGTACTTTAAAGAGTCATAAATCTTATATTTAATGGTGAGAAAATGTTTTAGTTGCACCGTTAACGTCTGTTTCGGTGTAAACTGCAAGCTTAGCTGATCGGACTCAGGTGTTAAAAGGTCTTCAAAACAATATTTTGACGCCTTGCATTGTCTCTTTCTGGAAATAACATTTGTTTTGTCCAAACTTGTTCAGTTTACGAAGATATAGGTGGAAACGGAAACAGACGTTTGTAGGAATCAAGCATCAAAATATTCAAATATAGTCCAAACTCTCTTCCCCAACAGAGCAAGATGGAAAGATGCATGACTTCCACATTTATCTGAGTTAGCATCCACAGTAAGTGTCTAACCGGAGAGAGGAGCTGGTTGGAGTATCACACCGTGTAATGTGATGTGTTTAAAGTGGTCATATCTAATTACCAACATCCCTTACTGCCGATTTTGCAGCGTCGGGCCACCGCAACACATTAAAGTCCCCTCAAACCAAAGACGGCAAGGTTCCAATAAGTAGCGAGCTTCTGTTGTCACTCGATTATTTTCAGTTTCGAAATTACGGAGAGATTTCTAAGTACATTCCCCTCCACTGTGAAGTGGTTCTCTCATATAAAAAAGCAATTTTAAGCCTCTGAATCACTTCTGTAAATCTATAAACAAGAGCAAAATACATATTTTTCGTAAATGATATCCTTGTGTTTGGATGATGACTAACTTAAACTCTCCGTCTGCAGCCGCCCCGATTATTGGCTTACTGATTATTTGTTTACATCCAGACTTTTTGGCTGATTGTATTTTCACTCCTCCTCATTCTGGACCAGACATAATGCATTTTTAATGTGTTTTCCTGCTTTGACATTTCCGGTTTGACCAATGCTCTCTCATAATGGCCGTTGACTACAAACTTTGTCCTTTTCCATTTTATTCTAGCTATTATGAATTGCATTAGCAGTCTATCAAATATATTCTACAGTATTTCTCTTTAGGATCTAAGTCAGTTTGTTGGTTTTAATCTTATTTTAGCCTGAATGTAGCAGTCCAGCACAATGAAGGTGCACTTTTAACGTCAAAATGTCCGATGGCATCTCCGGATCTCGAAAATGTCCTCCAGATCGATGCTGACATTTTCATTTTTAAATCAGTTTGAAGTCCAAAGTAGCAGAAAATCAACAGTGAGCTACATGGGAGAATTGGGTCAAAATGAGTTGCCCTCAACTTTCAGCTACTTTCTAGCTCACAACCGTCCTTTTTAGCTCTGATTTTGTTCTCCACCAACTCCTGTGGGAAATATCTGGCTCTTCAGCTGCTCAATCCTATACTTTCATCAGCAGCTAGATGCTAACTCTGTCTGTCTGCAGAAAACAGTTGCCTGTGGTGTCTGAAAGCTACACTATGAACCAAAATATTAAAGTTAAAGGCATTAAAAAACTAAACGAATGAAGAGCTGCTAAACCACAGGAAGTCAGGCAATAATTCTCTGTGGATTTGTCACAAGACTATGTTGATTATACTTTAAATATCTGGAATGCTGTTGTTCTATTCTAACCACACATTTTGTATGTGTTTGTATGTAAGAGAAGTTAATGCTGAGTCTTTTGCATTTACTTTTTACTTTGATGAAAATACTGTAGTGGAAAATGTGTGTGAAATCTATGTGTGAAGTGCTCAGCGTTTTCCTAAAATATTACACATTTTTACCTGCGGGCCAACATCTAATCTAACGCTTCCGTTTGAAGTGTCAAAAACATGTTTTGTTGAACGGGGAGAGCGAATGGCACAAGAAATGGAGCGTTAAAAGGCTTGAAAAGGAAAAATGTTGGGACGGACGAGGGGTAAAAATATTCCCATTAACAGCCGACCTTTTTATCCTATTTACCACAGCGACGCTTAACCTGGAAAGCATGTACCTGGTCTGAGGCTGACGCACAAATCTACTCAAAGGTCACGTTATTCAGCTCGTCAAAGAGGAGTCCATCCCTCCGATAGCATCGCCGGAAGGGACAAAAGCAAAAAGGGCTGCATGTGTGTCGGCAATACCGCCACATTTGATGTTTTTTTGGGGGACCGCTTGTCAGCATTTAGTTTGTCTTTATGTCATGAAAGAAAAATACTGTATGGTTACAAAGCCACGGGATTAGAATTAATTGAGAATCCACACACTGTTCTCTGGCAGCAGATTGTTTACTTGTTTGTCGGGGTTGCATGTGTGTGTGTGTGTGCCAATTCTTCAATGTTGAACCGAGCCAATTTGTGTGTGTGTGTGTGTGTGTGTGTGTGTGTGTGTGTGCGTGCCTTTGCACTGTGTCGGGGGGGAATAGCCTGTTGGGGTTATGGAGGGTGCAGTGTGGGGTGATGAATAGGATGCTTTTGTGCTCAGTTTCTCAGCTGTCTGCAAACCAGTGAAGGAGAGAATAGTGTGAGAGAGAGAGAGAAAAGGGGGGATGAGGTGAGGGAGATAAAGAGGAAGAAGGGAGATAAAATGAGAAGGTGGGGTGAGAGAGAGACTGAAGTGTACAGGTGAGACAAGAGTTGAGAGAATGGGTGGCGAGGTGAGGAAGAGGAGGGGGATGTGAGAAAGAAAAAGGAGAGAGAGAGAGAGAGACTACTTGTGCATTCAAGAACACTGCACCGTTGTCTCTTCAGCCAACAAAGAGACAAAGAAGTTGGTAATGTAGAAAATCGTTGCCATTCACGTCAGTGGAAAGAGAAAACAAACGTCCCGGCAAAAATAGCCGAAGGAGAAAGCGGCCACCGATTTGGTGGTTCTGATCACTCGGCAGAATCTGACCTTGCGGCCCTCAACCTTCACACATGACAGGGTTTTGGAAATGAGCCAATCATATTGACAGATGCTGATGAGATTCAGGCGAAGCCGTTGGTGTGGCCACTGTAATATCATCGCATAAAGAGAACCATTCGTCTCTACTACACTTTCATAAAAAAAATCATGTATAATGCATTTTAAATGGCACAGCATTTAGAATGGAGACCTGGGTGGGAGCATTAGAAGGTCAACTGGGATGCAAAGTCTTGATATGTGATATTTGAAAGACCTTTAAAGCACAAAAAAAAACACCACGCGTGGGGGGAAACATTCAGGACCTTTCTGTGCTAAAGCTGAGCAGGTACAAGCTGACAGGTAGGGCTAGGTATCGAGCCTCAACCGGGGTACCTTTCTGGTACCCATTTAAATGCATTCATAGCACACATAGGGCCGGGTATCGAACCTCAACCGGGGTACCTTTCTGGTACCCATTAAAATGCATTCGCAGCACACATAGAGCCGGGTATCGCACCTCAACCGGGGTACCTTTCTGGTACCCATTGAAATGCATTCGCAGCACACATATAGGGCCGGGTATCAAATCTCAACCGGGGTACCTTTATGGTTCCCATTGAAATGCATTCATAGCACACATATGGCCGGATATCGAGCCTCAACCGGGGTACCTTTATGGTTCCCATTGAAATGCATTCATAGCACACATATGGCCGGATATCTAGCCTCAACCGGGGTACCTTTCTGGTACCCATTGAAATGCATTCATAGCACACATAGGGCCAGATATCGAACCATATCCGGGGTACCTTTCTGATACCCATTAAAATGCATTCGCAGCACACATAGAGCCGGGTATCGCACCTCAACTGGGGTACCTTTCTGGTACTCATTGAAATGCATTCATAACACACATAGGGCCGGATATCGAGCCTCAACCGGTGTCCCTTTCTGGTACCCATTGAAATGTGTTTGTAGCACACATATAGGGCCGGGTATCAAACCTCAACCGGGGTACCTTTCTGGTACCCATTGAAATGCATTCGCAGCACACATATAGGGCCGGATATCGAACCTCAACCGGGGTACCTTTCTGGTACCCATTTAAATGCCGTCACAGCACACATAGGGCCTGTTATTGCACCTCAACTGGGGTAACTTTCTGGTACCCATTTAAATGCATTCGCAGCACACATATAGGGCCGGGTATCAAATCTAAACCGGGGTACCTTTCTGGTACCCATTGAAATGCATTCGTAGCACTTCATATCAAAACCTGTCAGAAAATTGAAGCTTCGTCTTCTATCATCATAAACAGAATCTCTCTGGGTTTTTAGACAAAACAAGCAAACAACAATCAATAAATCATATTAAGCAGATAAATGATCAGCAGATTAATTGGTTATGAAAACAATCCTTGTTTGCAGCTCTGTTGCTCAGATTTATGATCTCGTTCACTCATCCTTTGTGGAAACGACTGCTGATTTGAATCAGAATAATTTTTGTTTCAGGCAACATGTTCATATTAATTATTAAACGACTTTTGCTGAACAGATAGATCGATAAGAAGATCAGCAGACAGATATGTGGATAATCAACTAATAATTAAAGACGTTTCAGCCTGTCCAATGCAAACATTGGCCTCATATATACTACATTATGTTATTATGAGGTTATTAGTTATATTTTGAGAGTTTGAAGATGTCTCCCCAGGCCTTTGGGAACTTTTGGCAATCATTTTTCTCTGTGACATCTTATTTATCAAACATTTAATTAAATTGTTATTTTATATGAGAATAGATTTATAGTTAATGAGCATGAGCTTCAATCATGGCCCTATTTGGGTTAGTTAAGCAGCACTTTGTAGAAATAAACCTTACATTTCTCCCAGTAAGGTGTTGGGATTTTTGACTCCAGAACGGCTCATTGGATGGAAGTCTATGTTGCAGGTTTGGCTGCATCTTAGCAATGATGAGGAATCCTAAGAAGCGAGGTGTTTATCTACCTGATACTAAATCTGAGTCTCCTTCTGTTCTCACTCTCTGTTCGGCATATCAAGCGTCTCTTCACAGCCATAAACCGTATTTAGCTGTTGTGTGTCAAAAAAAGAGACAAAGATAAAAATAAAATGAATGATGCCGTTTGAAACAGCTATGATATAACTCTCTCAACTCTACATATCATCCTTCTATCCAGATGTGTATTTTTTCCCAGTCAGCCCACACGTGTCACACATTGGGATTTCCATCCCCCTCAAAACACTTGAAATTAAGCACTTTAAGCACTGGAATAATCAGAAGGATCAGTGCCTGTTGATTCTGGGAGACAGAGGCCTTGTTCCTGCCACATTTCCACCGTTTCTCCACTGATTCACGATGAGAATGGGCCCTGGAATAACTAACCCCGAGCATAGAGGGATAAATACTTTCTGTCTGCCCACACCGGGGTCCTCTGAGGCCATCGCAGCATGGCTTTTTTCCTTTCTATGATGAAACGTCAGCGAGCATGGAGTGGGCGATCAGGACACAAACTGTGCTTCTTCTTATTTTTTTTTCTCCACAAACAGCAGGATGAGATTTGGAGCTGGCAGAGATATGGCATCCATACCTCGAGCTGCAGCCAACGCAGCGTGGCGTCCTCGGGAGTCGCACGCTCTCCCTCTCGCTCTTTCTCTGAATGCATCTCGCTAATAGCATATGGCAAGAAGTAAATAAACCCGGCCAAGTGCGTGAGCGAGCTAATTTGCATGTTAACAACTAACGAATGCCTTGCACTTTCATTTGTTTCTATCCAAGCTTGTGCACTAAAGGTGTTCCTCTTACTAGACAAACCAATCATCAGAGATCAGCTCAAACTGGCAGCAAACAATAGTGGGACGGCGTTGATGAAGCCAGGTGATGATGTGAGGAGGCAGACATCATTAGCCTCCATCATCACACTTCATCAAAAGGAGGGGGAGGTGTGCCCCGCTCTGTCGGCGTAATGAGCTGGAAGCATGAACAAAAGCAGATGGCTTTATGAGTCAGACAATAAGGCACTCATAATTGAATATGTATCATTCATTTCAATTTAAGCCAATGGAGACTTGTTTTTTTTTCCTGGATGGCAAATCCTTTACCTGGGTCTCAGCCATCACACCAGAATCAGCTGGTTTTAAACACAATGCACATAATAAACACTATTTCCACTATTCATAAATTGTTGGAAATCCATCCAACACGTTTGCAGAGTATCTCAGACAGCATGTGTAACTTTCCTCAGTGAATATAAAGTTAGGCTCTAAGCAGAGACTAAAGGACAACAGCATCCACCTGACAGCAGCTGTCAGTCACCCTCAACAACCCCGGTTTGTGCTGTGTGTTGTTGGTTGGTTGGTTGGTTGGTTGTTTGCACGGTGCACCGGAGAAAGTTGGCCGGGCTCGTGCTGCTCTAATCGGTTTCTCTCCTCTTGAAGAGCTCGCAGCGGGACGGCGGTCTGCGGAGCAATTAATGGCTCTTTTCTTAATCCAGCCGCCCCCCGACGCCGAGGAGACCGCAAACATCCTCCTCCTCCTCCTCCTCCTCCGACAGACTGCAAGTGCAACAGTACTCACCCCCAGTTTCTTACTCCGTATCCTCACGTATCCCTGCTTCACTATGTCGTTGAAGTTGGAAGCCATGGTGGTGTAGCTCCCTGCCCGAGGGGATAAATAAATCTATGAAAAATAAATTAAATAAATAAATACAAATAAAACAACCTCTCTTTGCGGGTGTGTTTTCTTTTTTTTTCTTCTTTTTTTTTTTGCCGGTCGTCGGTGAGACATCCAGCGGCGGGAGAGAGCGCGGCGGTGGGGCGACCTGCTCCTGTGTCAGCGCGCAGGCTGGCCGGCTTCGGCGGCGCGGTCCATCCGCCAGAGGAGGGGGGGGGGAGGGAGGTACCATTCAGTCAGCTGATTCCCTTCAGAGGAGAGGAGGAGGAGGGGAGGGGAGGCGCGCTTCCTGGACCACACCATCCCCGCAGCAGAGAGGGGGGTGTGCAGGATCACCGCTGCTTTAACTCCATTATAACTATGAAATAAGTGTCATTTCCATATTTCTCCAGTGGAAACTGTCTTTTTAAGAGTTGACTCTCGTGGATTAAAAATGCTTAATGTTCATTTTGTCTCTGGATTTAAAGAAGTATTGAGATCTTTGGAATAAAAACATATTCGAACAAAAATGGTTTGGTTTTTCTTATGGTGGCTAAAGTTAGCATTCAAAAAATATTACTCATTATTATGCATTCTTTGAGTCCAATTTTACGATCATAGTATGTTTTATTTTAGCATTTAGCATTATGCAACAATGAGAGAGAGTTTATTGTAGTGTTATATCACCGTATTTTATCTGAAAGTTGAGCGTGCTATCACAGTGTAATACCTACTTAATTCTCATCTTCATATTTTTTAAATAGTAATACATTAATGGATTCATCAAGAGATATATTTGTTGAACTTCAGATTTTATCTTTTTTTTCAGGCAAAAATGCAAATTTCTGGGGGATTTATTTGAATTATTTTTTTTTTCATTAAAGTGAAGGCCAAAAAAAATGGTATCTTATTAAGTTCTCACTTTAAATAATTCTGGCATTTTATAGATTAAAATATGAATATATCATTAGTGGAAATATAATCCGCAGATTTATGAATAATGAAAACAACCACCAGTAATCACTTAATATTAGATACTGATATCATTTGGATGTTTTTGTCTATAACCGACGTGTAAACCGTAAACTCTGAGGTCGTTCATCACGTTGGTCACTGAAATAAAAGTGCTTGTGGAGATTAATGTGCCTCCCTCGTTTGTTTGTAACAACGTGGTTTACAAGGCTACGCCTTTCGTGAATTTTAATGAACTTTTTTTAAATCTGAAAACAGCAGATCCGAAGCCTCACCCTTTATGTTCAAAGAGAATATGCAAATATCCACCGAGCCTCGTGTTCAGGCTAATTTGCAACACACTTCTTTGTTTTTCACCTTGCCTTTCAGTCATTATTACCTGTCTGAGTATGAATATCATTTCCATATTTTCCACCAGAAGGCCTGGCTAATAAGCAAATACAATATGTGTGTGAGCACCGTGTTTTGTCATTATTAGGTGGCCTTGAATTGATGTTGTTTGATTTGTTGAATAATAAAGAAGCAGATAGTCCGGTAAAGGATCAAATACACCGTAGGAGTTCGCAGAAAGCAAACGGCTTATTGTCGGTACAGGGCTGCAGATTGGCAATAAAAAAAAAATAAAAGAAGAAACAGAAACAAAATTCTGATCCCTGCCAAAGCTCTAATCCTGATCCGTGTGTGTGTGTGTGTGTGTGTGTGTGTGTCGGAGCAGATGGCTCAGGTACATCGATGCTCTACCATTACTTACCTTGATTAAAATGCAGAGGAAAGAGATGACTTATGTAACGCAGTAAACAACTTTATGGTGAAGTGAAGATTCCTCAACACCTCACTTTTTATTCAACCCTCCACATTAATGTGGCGTTATCAGCAAAGCCATAAATGAGAACACACATTTTTTCTCTGCCACAATCAGCCCGTTGCTCACACCAATGCATTATTCCTTGTGTTGCACTGAATGCCAATGTCTCTTCGTTGGATGCGTTTAAAATAAAGACGTGAAACTGTGTTTGTGTCTGCAACAAAACAGCTCCACTTTGATAATCTCCATATCTCCCCGGAAGTGTCCTCAAAATTTTCCAGACTTGTCAAAGTTGTTTTGTCTACGTAATCCTCTTTTCGTACAACGCGAAGGCCCCGTTCCATTTCCCTGCAGCCTTGTCATCCCCTCTCCAAGAAAAAACCCCAGCTCTGACAGCAACAATGACTTTTTTCCCCCATCGTGTTAAATATTCTGCTCCCGTGTCATTACGGCGAAGCTGTCCCAGTTTTTTTCGGGGAAGTAATTACCTGCTGCGATACAAGACCAACAACCGTTTATTTGGCGGTCGCAGGTAGACTCGGCGTGCGGGCGAACCGACATACACGAGCGGCTGCCAACAAGGTCAACGCGTGTGAAGAGTCGCCCGGGAAACAGGAGCGACCTTCGTCAAGGTCAAACGATCTGCTGAGCCGTAGAAAACAACTCCCGTCCAAACCGGGGAGCCGATCCATCAGGGATTGACCTCATAATCGTCGCCCATTTTTCACAGACGTTTACGGCGTCACGGATCCGAGTCCTTTCACGTCTGCGGTGATTAATCCTGAGAAGACGGAGCTGCTTCACACAAACTAAACCATCCATTAAAGCACTTAAAGCCCTAAAAACAAGTACACCCCCCCCCGTATTGTTTATTTAATCGCAGCCAAAAAAAAACAAAAGCAAACTTTAGATGGTTTTGATGGTCTGGTGAAATATTAAAATGGCCTATTTTCTTGCATTAGACGCTTAGTTTGGCGAGTGTTTGCGAGCGCAGGCGGATAAATAATTAACACATCCTAAAGAAGATAAGCTGGGGTGAATTAGAGGAAGACGCTCCACTCTTAGTTTGCCAGATAAGCATTTTTACATGTGGGCAGAGAGAGAAAATGGTGATCACACACAGGCGGAGTTATGCTAATGTTCTGCTCCTGTACTTCCAGCTTCTTCTTTTTTTACAGCAACCAGTATCAGCCTGATATGTTAATAGGCACAATGGGATTTGGGTTTGATTAAATGTCAATGCCTGGAGGGCAGAAAAAGCTAGTAGGGGGGGAGAGAATAAGAGATATGGGCTGTTCTGGGCTCAGCGGGTCCCTGGCCATCCGTAGGACATCGGTATCGTAGCGGCGCAATATAGGACAGCTAAGGTTGTGTGTGTTCCCCGAGGATCCGGCCATGACATGTTTGTGATTTACTCCATAACAGAAGAAGAAGAAGTGGTTGGAGGGCCTCTCCGTCCTCTGGAAGGTGAGACTGAGAACGGAGACGGACCTTCAATCCAACGAGCGTTTGTGTAGAGCGAACAAGACGGAGGGCGTTACATAATTAACCAAAAAAAAAGATTTCATTTGTGGCAGCTTGAGTTAAAATACATGGCATCGCTTCCATGAATTTGTTGTTGTTGTTGTGAATTCTGGCTGATTCTGGGTCACTGTAGATAAAAAGAAAAAACGGAGCGTGAGAGAGGGGCAATATTTTGAGAAAAAAGGTGCAAATATGTTTATAACGATGCTAACAATCGGCATTCATGCTAGCTAACTTCCCATGATGTACGTTAATTCATTTTTCTAATTATTCCGCCCCCCGTGTGACATCACCTCGTTAAGGTCTTTAGGGTGATGATGTTGATGCTTATTGTTGGTTTTATTCATATGAGGACAAATTCTGATCTTATGGGTGTTTATTGATCGGGGTGGTTGGGCTAAGATGCTAGCGGTAGCTTTCACTTGTTGTCATAGCAACAGCAAACATCCGGTGTTAGCGGAACCAACTTGTTTATATCGGCGATACGTATTTGCCACTCACTTGTAAATTTGTGCTTTTTTTTCTCAAAATATTGCCCCCTGTCTTGGCTCCGTTTTTTTTTTCAGTGATCAGATAGTCTGCCCTCTCCCTCCTCTTTCATTATTTTTTGTCCTGTTTTGAATTCGGCCGGTGCGCGGGCATTTGCATTCAGAGACTATTTATAATCATGAATGAGCGCCATGACTCAGAAAATGAACTT
Source organism: Chelidonichthys spinosus (assembly GCA_029853015.1). Taxonomy (NCBI): domain Eukaryota; kingdom Metazoa; phylum Chordata; class Actinopteri; order Perciformes; family Triglidae; genus Chelidonichthys; species Chelidonichthys spinosus. The sequence continues at coordinate 21,064,321 of CM056837.1, forward strand.
TGGAAAGTAAACCATGTAGGTACACGCTTAATGATCATTCATGGTAATGAGGGGGGGGGGGAGTCAGCGAGGAGGGGAAGGAGATGTAGACGGATGAGGGTGAATCAGAGGGGAAGATACAAAAATAGGAGGCCAGAGAGAGAGAGCTAGGAACGGTTCATTCTCAGGGAAAGAGGCTGCCCCTCCTGTTGGTTCGACCCAGTCTTTGTGTCCTAAATTGGGGTCCGTCTTATGTCACGGCGAGGCTGAACCCGGGTCGGTTCTCTGGAGACGGACGCTGTTCTGCTGCCGAGGCGTTTCTCGGAGAAAACGGCTGAATCCATCACACTCAGTAAAACAGGACCCTCCCTCCTCTCCCACAAGACTGATGAGATGCCTGGTTTTCCTCCTCTTCTTTCTTATTTCATGCCACGCGGCTAATTTGGAGGCCATGAGGCTGAATTCATCAGTTCTCTAAGTGGAGGAGCGTCTGGTCCTGGATCACGGACCGGGTCCTTCATGTGACCCAATCTCATTCCTTTTAATCATCATTTCACAGTCAAGGGGACACTTGATGAACGAGAGGACCACGTTCCCGGGATTCATTCAGAATAATCAGTCTCCATAATCATCATTAAATCAACATTATTAAAACATCTGTGTTGTCAACACATTCATTTGAAGTTCTAAGGCAAGTTTGGATTTGTCTGAGGGTCAACGAGACCATGAAGGACTCAAGGTCAAGAGGGTCTAATCCAGGGTCCTGATCTGTCGATCCACACTACAACCCCTGATCCTCGGGTAAACACCGGGTCATTAAACATGCATTAACACGTGTGGTGCAGTGTCACCCCCCCCCCATCCAAAAACCAGTGGACAGGCCAGCGTGACTAATGTGGATGCCCTGTAGAGGGCAACATTGTCTGCAGCGTCTGGGGTTTTACTTTGAAAGGGGCTGTTTAAAGCCTTCATGTTCCTGCTCTGTACGACAATGAGATCTCTGTGCTTGTGCAATAATTTAACAAGGTGATGAATGAGCAACGTATTTGTTTTTGCTGCTGAAAAAACATTAAAAAAAAAATGATGATTTAAGAGAAATTTTTCATTACGCCCAAACAGAAAACCAAGAGGAAATATAGAAGACCCTTGTCACCGTGCAGATTCATGGATTCTCTGAAAACAGAGTGAGATCAGAGCACAGCGGCGGGGTCAAAGCTCGCCCCCAGAAAGCTGCAGGTTATTGGCCGTCCTTATTTAATCTGACAGATTTAATATAAAACAGGTGATGCCTGTGCTTGTCTCAACGGTTGGACTTTGTGGGCACCTCCTCGGGATTGGCAGAAGCACATGACTCCGGCGCTGCAGCGGCATCCAGGTTGGTCAGGACAAAGCTAGTCTTTTACCTCGGCGGGCCGCTTTCACAACGACCCGAGTGTGAGCGTGGAAAAAACGAGTGGAAATCAAACCTCCTCTGTAAACACGCGAAAGGTCAGCGATGACGTCAGAGTCCCCCCGTGACTTCTTTTTTTTTTGCGGCCCCCGTCGCCGGCGCCCTGATTCGTTTGCAGCTCTTTATAAATATATATATATATATATATATATATATATATATATATATATATATATATATATATATATATTGCACTCTTTGCTCCCTTGACCATGATCCCAATATAAATACACTTGTACACAGAATTGGATGTGGGAGCATCACCCCACTGCTCTTAGGTCTGTCTACTGTATAAAAAGTGGGAATATTTTATTTCGCTGACTCGTAGAAAAGCTTGAAAACAAACTTATTTCTGGGATTCCGTTTCATGGCGTTACTTTTAACTGTAGTTTCTGAAGAAGTCTCTCCTCCCTCCAGCCCTCGGCCCAAAAGCACCATCTACCATACATGCCTTATCGTCCTGGACTGTGCTGAAGCTTCCTTTGCTCCTCGTTGTCTTGCCAGGCATCCTCCTTTCCTTCTTCCTCCTGAACATTTATTTTGTTTGTTTTACACACGGGGTCGTCCGATCGCTCCTCCGATAAGTCGTCTTCTTTTGAAGCTTGGTCCATTTCCTCTTTTCCTGTGATCCCACATTCCCGAGCCCCGTCTTTTTGTTTTGTTATTATTATTGTTATCATTAATTTAACTGCATATAGAGGATAAAACAGGAAACCTCACTCCTACAAATGTGCTCTGTACGAGTACAGCTATAAAAGATTGATCAATTATCCGGAGATAACCGGTATAGGCTTTTAAAAAAATTGCTTCCACGCACGTACGCGCCTTCAAAGGTGTCCAGATGAGGCGGACTGTCATTATTTATTCGCAGGCATAGATCTAACAGCAGTGCAGTCTGGGAGGCAGCCAGCCCTCTCCTGGAGAGGAGCTACTGTAAGCACAACCTTCCCTGCTTTTTGACATGTGGCCCACATCTGGATCCAGAGCATAAAGCTGCTTCACCCAAACCCGTTTGTCGGCGTTGGTGTCTTATGTGTGCAAAAAGTGTTGGCGATAAATCGTCTGAGCGGCAGGTTTATGCGTAATAAAGTGTTCAGAAATATGGCCGTCTGTCACAACAGAAGTGAGATGAATGTTTATGTTTGTCGCCGAGAAGCTCGAGAGGGAGGGAAGAAGACAGCAGCTAACGTGTAAATATGCTGATTAGCATAATCTGTCTGGAGTCATTTGGCCGAATCTTCCTGATTGTTGTCCAAGAAGCTGCATGAGTGTCTTAATTTCCCATCAAACAAAGGAGCCCTTTTTATGATATGTATCAGGGCACTGTAGGAAAAAATGGAGCCGAGACAAGGGGCCAATATTCAGAAAAAAAGTGGCAAATTTGCGAGTTTATTACGATGCTAGCAACCTGCATCTATGCTAGCTAACGTCCTATGAATGTAGGCATTTATTTTTCTCGTTAAGGTCCTTAGGGTGATGATGTTGATGTTTTTTATTTATATGAGGACAAATTGTCATCTTATGGGTGTTTATTGATCGGGGCGGTTGGGCTAAGATGCTAGCAATAGCTTTCATTGTTGTCATAGCAACGGCAAACATCCAGTGTTAGCAAAACCAAGCAACTTGTTCATTGGTTATATATATATTTATAAAGTGGCAAATTTGCAACTTATTTACCTTAATATTGCCCCCGTTTCTCAGCTCCGTTTTTTTTTCCTACAGCGGCTCTAATACACCGCTGGATAAAAGCTCATTTATTTGTGTTGGACATGTTTGATCTGTTGAAAGCCCCTTGTAATTAACCGGGTACAACGCATTGGTGAAGTCTGAATTGCTGACTTTGCATTATAACTGCAACGGCACTGTTTTGCTCATAATTCAAGCTCACATTTCCAATGATCCCGGCATACTGTAACCATTCACGTGAAGGTGACCTTTGGGGTGACAGTATGAGGTCACGCTGCTCACACCTCCAGTAAAACAGCCCATTAAAGAAACCATGTTTGAGACGTTAACATTTCACTTCATCCATTGTTGGCCTCTGATTTGATGTTCAAGCCTTCACCGAACGGTCTCCAGCACCACTTTTGACTGCTTGTTATAAGGTTTTCTTTTTTCCTGGTCGAGTAGTTGGGTGGGTTGATCACAGCAGAGCCAGCTGGTAATGACTGGTTATTATAAATCAAATGTCTCAGATTTGTCAGAGGGGTTTGTTTTAAAAGCGCGGAGGCCTAAAATAACTCAATAATTATATGAGTCACCTTGCCACTCGGGAAAAGCTTATTTTTTTCCTCTCACCAAAGTGCCCACTCCATCTTTTTAGTTTTGTGAAAACACATTCACAGTGTGGCTGTGTACATGTAATATTTTTGGATCACGAGGGAAAAAAATTCCCCCCAAAAAACCCCACTCCCTGTCCGATTTTTTTATGTTTTGTTCATCCGCCAAAGTAAAGGTTTGACAAGAAGGAACGCAGTCATTACCACTGGCAACGGTAACGCTTCACCTCGGTGCCGACGGCTTCCCTCGCCTGCTATCGGACTCCCGTCCAATCAGAGCGGGACACACGTAGCACACAAACAAACAGGTGAGTGTCAAAAACACAATTAAACCTGAATATACCCACAAACCGATGCACATCTCAGGTGTATCCGGTCTTTTTGACACAGTCTGCCAGTCCGCTGCCACATTTAGCTTCCTGAGCAGCGCCAGACTGCAGCTGAGCGGAGCAGTGAGGAGGTTATTAATGGCTTTCCTTATTTTAAGCGACAGTCTGAAAACAGTGGTGGCACCGTGCAGACCCCAGCTGAGCTGCGAGCTTGTCTTTTCATCCCATCTGTCTTCACTGCGGCGTCGGTCTCCTTGGGCCCTAATGGGCCCCGTGGCTGTCACTGCGCCCGGCTCCCATAATGCACCCCTCGTCTGTCTGGCGGCTCGCACACGAAGGCACGACCATCCATCATCAACTCATCTGTTGCACCTCTTCCTTAATGGTTTGAAAATCACCACGCATTATCTTAACTGAGTGTCAAACAAATGCTGCGAATACGACGGCGGATCAGGGCCAGTGTAGGGGAAAAAATGGAGCCGAGAGAGGGGGGCAACATTCCTCAAAAAAAAAGAGGCAAATTTGCAAGTTCATATATATATATATATATATATATATATAGCCGATATAAAGAAGTTGCTTGCAGTTGCTATGACAACAAGTGAAAGCTACCACTAGCATCTTCGCCCAACCGCCCGGATCAATAAACACCCATAAGATGACAACATGGCCTCATATTAATAAAAGCAACAATAAGCATCAACATCATCACCCTAAGGACCTTAACGAGGCGTCACATGTTGCGTACATTCATGGGACGTTAGCTAGCATAGATATTGCCCCCCTTTCTCGGCTCTGTTTTTTTTTTTCTACAGTGGTCTTAATACGCCGTTCTATGCCAACCTTCAAAGTCTTATAAACTCTAAATTCTATAGATGTTATCCCAACAACAACCTCTCACTGTGTTTCTCTCAACTTCAAGTTATCTCTCTGACCTTTTCCCTCCGCCCCTCACTCTTCACCATCCTCCTCATCCTCGTACCTTTCTTTCTTCAGAGCCCCTCAACGCCACCTTTCACCACACCCTGCTGCGACTTTTGACACCTGTCTGATGTATGCTTCTCTTTTTCTCTCTCACAGGACCCGGACGCACATGGACGGCCTATTAATCACTTTCTCCTGCAGAGATCAGCCAATCACAGCAACAGGATTGATCTATGTGATCTATATGATCTACATATGTGAGGGCGTGCATGAATGTGTGAGCATGCATTAAACCTAGCTAAATGTTGCATGATGCCGGTTGCATCATGTAACATTTAGCAGCATTTGTCTCTGGGAACAACAAGGTCTGACATCTTGAGTCACAACGTCTTCCCGCCGCAACAAAACCCCGTAACGCCGTCGGACATGGATACCGTGGAAACCCATCACAGATCGGTCATTTCGCTCCGTCGCTGCACAAAAGCAAATGAGGAGTGACGACTGCTCCCTGGCGACGAGAGCCGGGACATTTCAAATCAACGCTTCTGCTCTCAAAGGCTTGAATGAATATAAAGCGTGGATAATAGGGAGGAGGGGCAGGGGGGTACATCCTCAGACATCTGGAGCAATGGATCCGGGCGTCCAGGGGATTGGGGTTCAGGTTTTTCATCCAACATGCCCACAAAACCGAACACTTGAGTGGATCCCGGAGGTGCTTGGATCTCTGACTCGATGCTTATCCATTAAGTTGGAGGATGTGTGAGATGACTCATCGCCAATGAGGGTTTGGAGCAGATTGCCAGCTTTTAATATGAAGGCATTATGAGCCGTATCGGATGAACCGTTCCAGGACCACGGACAAACCGTCTGTGGACGCGGCTTCCCGCGTTCAGAGCGCCAATGTTGACTAATTTTCAGATGTTATAGACGACTATTAGAGTGTTTCCTGTCAAAGTCTGAAACCCCAGAAAGCTTGTCCCAGCTTTACCTTTTCGCTTGAGGCGAAACGAATGTGACGCCGCGTTTGAGGTTAACTAAACACGCATCTGAGTTCCCATCGTGGTACTTACAAGAAATCTTCCAAGAATGAGGATGAATATGCAGCACCGCCCCGTCACCGCAGCCACCGGCAGGAAGTCCAACACTAACATACGTTTAAAGGAGACGTTCTGACATTTCTAAGCTACATTCTTCATTTCATGGAATTGCATTTTTTGGGGCAGTCGCTCCAAACAGCTCCTTTTTTCAATTTAGCACCATTAATGTGTAGTTGTTGTAAAGCTAACAAAAGGCAATAACACATTCAGATCTGTGCTATTTTAACTATTTGTAGTCCAAATCACCATTATCACTTTGCCTCCGAGTACTTAAACGACACAAGTCTGAGAGAGAACTGTGGTTGTAATATTTTATTGCAAAATGGACTTTTTCCTAACAACCTGAGGTAGGAAAATGGATATAAAGCACACAGCAAGAGTGACAAGAATACAATGAAATGACGGAATTGAAAGAAAGCTGAAGAGCTGGAGGAAAAAAATATGAGCAAATATATGGGTTGATTAAACATCACCCTTCCCTATGAAATATAACATAGTATTATAGTGTTTTATCTAAGTGAAATGGAGATAGTAGAGACATCCAGTAATGTGTGATGAAGTCTGTTTATAGAATAAAAACTCTTAGGAAGGAGTGACTTCCCCGACCTGCAGGGAGTTTTAACTAAACCACATTATTTGGAAAAATAACCAAAAAACAAAACCCATCACATCAGCAATTAAAATAGCAAAACAAAAAATACATATAGCAGCAACCTTTATAAATCATATTGATATACAGTAAAGCATAATAATATAAAAATATAAATGCTTAACAAATGTTCCCCAATTATTAAAAAAAAAGTACAAAATATGACAGGATACCTTTCCAGAGCACCAGTAAAACATGTGCCAGACTTACTTAATACAATAAAATGATATTCATCCTTAAGTGCCGTTGTAATGTTATATCTAGGATCTATATCTCTATTTGTTAAGAAGGCAAGGAAACGGCACAAAGACACACGTGTGATAGTATTTACAAATATGTACAACATTCAGAGATATTTACATGTATATTCCTAAAGATGACAAATTGAACGCTCAGTTTTTCCTCATTGTGTATGTGTCAAGTTTTGGTTGCTGGGTTTCCGCTGCCATGGCGACGACCTCTAACACCCGGAGTGCAGCAAAGTCAGAAACATTTCAGTCGTCAAGAGTTGACAACGGGGCTTGATTGCAGCCTATTCAACGGCCCAAAGTGTTGCTTTCTACCTGGGTGGAAGCCGGCCGCCCTCCGGGGCCTCAAATCACCGCAAACACCCGGAACGCCTTCCCTCCAGGGGGGTTCTGAAGGCTGCGGGGAAGAGATGGAGAGTGTCAGATACCGAACATGCACAAGCCTTCTGCAGAGAGACGTGGATGACACGCTAACAGATCGACTTCGTGTTGCCTGACACTCTAATGACAGATAGAGGTTTGGGGCTCCTGCAGGAAATAGATGAACCATCCGTTTTGAACACAAACACAGGGTGGGGGGGACCTTCATGAGTTAATCTAACAAAGAGCAGACATGTTGTGAAGTTAAAGGAGACGGATAAATGATGGGCAGATGCTAACAGACGTCGGGCATCTCGGTAAAGTGACAAAGATGAATGTGGTGAAGGAAAAGGCGAGGAGGGGGAGAGAAGGAAGGCCGTAGAATAAATGAGTGTGAGTTTGTCCTCTATGCAGGTCATGTGAACATAAAGTTATTCTGCAGACCACAGAACAGCCCAATATATCTACAAAACTACAACATATTCTACGGGATGTGGGTCACTTAAGCTTTGAACGGAGGCTGGTACGGATCTGTAACCTGGGAGGTGGTACCGCATGGATTTAACATGTTATTAGCCTTTAGGCAATCACAAAAAATCCGGTCTACGATAACAATTAAACAGTATTTCCTTTTAATCGGAAGTTTGATATCAGAAAGGCATTCAGAAATGTCTATAATTCAAATTCATACCTTCATGTCTTCTTGATGCAGAAGAGCTGCATGACCTCCTTGTGAGGTACATTTTAACACTCTGCATAGATTAGAATCGGGTATTTTGCTTCCCGGATTAAGCTTCTTAACATTCCAACAGTCGCCGTACAAACCGATGACGTCTCTTATTTGCTGCTCTGAGTTAGCAGGTGGTGCCGGACAGGATTGTCTATTGTTGCCCCTCCTCTAAGGAGTAGAGATCGGACCAAAGTCAACCTCTATGCAGACAATGGGGTGCTGGATTCCGAAAACCTGCTATATCCTACTTGAGATCTTGTATCTGGTCCGTGGTTGGGTCCAGGTGCAGAAAGTCCCACCATTACTGACCAACCCTTTATTGTATGAGAGAAATTCAACATTTTGCAATTTTAGGTTACAAATAATACGGAAACCTCGCCGATAATTTCTCAAGGAAATAAAACTTTAATGCATGTTTTCACAAACAGGATAGGAAGAGGATTTTATTCTCTACGTTTATCCACCAAATTGGTTGGACTAAGCTTGAACTGTCTTATTGATCCCCTTTGTGTTAGACGCTTGCAGGATCCCTTTTTCCTCATTGTATATGCTTTTCACTGCTTTGCATCCTTGTTTGTTTCTCTTTCTTTATCTAAGTCGCTATTAAGCCTTAGACCCCGTCTCTGCTCATTGCCCTTTCTGACTGACTACCGAAAACAAAAACCCTCCCAGAACTTCATTAAGATACACTCATCGTCTCTGTGCTAATTGCCAAGCAATTCATTATTTTAAACTGGAAGCATGCTAATCACCCTCCCATGTGAGACCCAACCAACCGCCTGCATCTCGAAAAAGATTAGGTTCACAAGGGAGGGCAGGGTGGATACTTTCTCTCTACCGGAGGGCCATTGATTTCTCATTCCTCTTCTCTGAAGCCCCGGCAGATTAACCCCTTCACTCCCAAACCAAGCAGTGAGACACTGACATAGGACCATCGACTCTATTTATATCGTCCATGTCTTCTCTTTTATTGAAATGTAATACCTTTGTGGTCCTGTTCGTGGAACCGCTGATTAGGAATCCCTTACCTCTCAGAGGAAATGCCGTTTTGGTGCGAGGCGATGTAGTGTTTCCGCTTGTCCACTGGCATCACGTCGATGTAACCGCCTACACTATTCCTGATGACCCCAGCATGCACCGCTGCTCGGCAGATACTGGACTTCTGCAGAGGAGAGGAAAAGACAATGTAAGAAAATGCTGATTCATTACAATCAACACGGATTAATTCAGCTTCAAATAAAAGAGGGACTTACATCGGAGTATATTTGGGTGCCGATTACTCTGGATATGTGAGGATTCTCTTCTAAGCAGTTTCTCGGGCAGTATAACCTAAAAGATAGAACGGTCGGAGAAAAGCAATGACTCAAACGTTACAAGAGGCTGCAGAACCAAACGTGCATGAGTCGGAGGCGGGTTCATACCGCGGACAGTGCTTTACAGGCTTCTGGTACGAACACATCTGTGCAACTGTGGTTTCACACGTGACGGCTTTGACTGCAAGAGGGAATTTATTGTGAGTCATTCCAGACAAAATGTGACTTATCTATATTTGCATTGTCTCAATATTGTGGGACCAACCTGCTACTCTGGCAACCGTGAAGGAATTAGCGCTCAGATATTTCCTGTCGAGAGGAAACACAACAGCGATGTGAGGCGACATTACTCGTTGTCAAACACCATCAGAGTAAATCTACGGCGATGTGTCCAACATCGGCGTCTCACCCGAGAGACTGGACGCCGTTCTTGTTGGATTTGATGAAAAACTCCTTCCTGCCTTGTCTCGTTACGTCCATCCATCCTCCGTCGTTATCTATGACGCCGGCGTGCAGACCCGCTCTGCATATGCTGGATTGCTTAGCGAATAGAAAATGTATTTACATAATTAAGATTGAAGCTGACGCAGCTGAAAGCAAAGTAGCTCTTCAGTGTCTCTAAGACACTTTCGACAGGACAATTGGCGTAATATTGAGCACATAATTCGGATTACTCACCATCTCATAGTACACTGTCCCGACGACTTTCCCCGTGGCATCGAGGCACCCGGCCGGACACTCATATCTGTGGAGTAAATGAGGGGAAATTAACTGTTGTGTTATGTTTTCTGCTGTTTTTAATAGATTTGATCTCTACTGTACCTGTTGCACGGCGTTCCTTTACATTGGTCCCGAAGCTTCGTATCACAGGTCACAATCTGAGCTGCAGAAACATAGAGTCCTTTCAGACACACAGGAAGCAACATGCATGATGCAGACAGCCAGTTTGAGTGACGATCGTCGCGATGCCTTCAAGAACCAACAGAATTCCTGCGACGAGGTTCAGGGTGGTCAGCGATGGGAGAGGAAGCGTGTCGTCTTACAAGCACAGAGAGGAAGCCATTTAAAAACCATCAAGCTGCTCTCACCCCTCAACCCCTCTCAGCCGGCCAAAAGCAAACACCCCCCCTCCTGCCCTGCTTCCCTGCTTCCAAAGAGTGACTTGCAATATTAAGTTCAGACACTGTCGTAGTTCATGAGGGAGATGATGGATAATGGCCACAGAACATTAAGGCCATTTAAGATAAATTGCAAGAAAAATACTTCCGGTCGAAGTCTATTATTTCTGCTCTTGTTATCTATCCATGATTGCTTTTTCTACATTAAATTATTTGCTTTTCTTTTTGACCTCGTCCTCTATTTCTTGACACTTTCTTGGCATTTCTCGAGATGAAACTGGATCCAGAACAAACGGTGAAGTGGCAGCTTACACATCTGCTGCGTGTTGACCAATTCGTTCTTCTGCAGGTCCTCCGTGGGGGGTCTGGTGGGGGCTGGGGCGGGGAGACCCGGAGGCTCCGGCTTGGGGGCCCTCGGCCGGGGCTTCTGCGGAGCGCGGGGGGCCTCCGGCTCGATGAAGTTGTTTTCTTCCGTTTCCTCTTGCGGACGGCTGAAGCTGTCATCTTGGAGTAAAGTTACAGAAAACAGAGTAAAGTCAGCATGTTTCCCCCCGGCTCCCTCACTACTATCTGTTTCACACACATACCTTTGTAGCAGAGGTTGTCCTTGCAGCCTCCTCCATAGCTGGGAGGACAGGCGGAGCACGAGGTCCCATGTTTGTAAGGCGAATGCCCCCACCAGTTCCCCCTGTTTATATTACAGGCAAATTAATAACCTGTATCATATACATATATAGAAGAACATCAGAGCAAATACACCTACTTTGGTGAGTAGTTGCAGACCAGATAGACAGCTTTGGCCCAAATCTGTCCCCACACATTCATGTTGTAGCACATGTTGATGGCACAGCCGATCCGACTGCTGGTGGCCCAGACCAGCTGCAAAACCACGACGATGAGACACAACATGAAAAGAGTCTTCAATCGCTAAAGGACGAGGTCTAGAAGTGAGATGAAGGGTATAGAAATGGTATGATCCAGACCTAGCTACCTGTGTATAGTGAGTACAAACTGGGCCGGAGCATCTGAAGGGGCAATAGGGGTCGCACTCCTGAGGGTAGGGGAAGGAGTAGTCCTTCACTTCGTCGTACCAGGCCTGCACATGGGACGTAGGCGGACGATACCTGGAGGGACGAGGAAGTATGATGATGTCCCAACAAAACATTTCTATTGGTTGTTCAAAGCTCTTTTCTGCTCACTGCAAGAACATACGTGCATGATGCCCACAGGTGTCAGACATTCTGTACTCAAGTAGACGTACGAATACTAAAGACTCTGGTGAAGGCAAAGTACTCAACTTATTTACTCAAGTACAAGTGAAAAGGTACAGGCTCTGAAATGTACTGCAAAATGTAATGGGTGGATTTCATGCATTTCATTGTGCTAAATTAGTCAAATAAAGCAAAAACAGGGCACTTAAAAAAGCGAGACTAAACTTCTCTAATCGAGATATTTATGTTAATATTTGTTTTTTAAATAAATGGAAAAGGGGGATTTAATGCATTTAATGGTGCATTTGGCAAAAAAGAAAAAAAGGATACTAGCACTTTGTTGAACTGAAGCCCACAAGGATCATTTCTTAATGAATAACAGTCTGAGCCAAGTCTGGCTAGCTAACGGTTTGACTGACAGTGTTGCCAGGTTGGGCAACATTTAGTTGTGAAAACAACTTGACCAAACAAGCTGTCTTTTTATGGTCCAAACGGTAAAATCCTGTTAAAAGTCATTACTTCTTATGTTTCCTCTTTTATTTTGTAGTTCTAGTCTAGTTTCAGTTCCTGCCCTCGTGATTACCCCCTGATTACCTACACCTGCCTCTGACGACCCACCTGCCTCTGATTACCCATCAAGCCTTCCCCTACATAGTCTCCCCTGGTTGCCTAGATCCTTGCCAGATTGTCTTTGTTCCCTTAGTCTTCACGACTCTCCTAGTCGTGGTTTTTTCCTGGTTTAGTGTTCTGTCTTACGGCTTTTTGGGATTCTGCTTGTTCCCTGTAACCTGTTTTCAGTAAAGAACTGCGTGTGAAACACCATCTCTGCATTTCAGTGTCTTTTTCACCCACAAAAACCATAGGTGCCAAACTAAACAAGCCACCATTAAGGATAATGGAGGGACTTTGGGTATTTGATGCAGACATGAAGCTTTTTGAGCTTCTTTGTGAGGGTTTATGGTGTAACTGTCACGGTTTCTGTCAAGGTTATGCTTTGAGCTGGTTTCTATCGATTTGCCTCCATGTTTATAACATTTTTTACTGAACCTTTTATATATATCCAGGATCGTTTACAATTTCTTATCCAATGGGGTCCTGACCTAAACAGCAACATTAGAGACAAATACTCCCTAAGCTAACTTCAACCTTGGATCAAAACTAAAGGCCACATGTGCAGGAAGCATGCATGCTGAGTTGCTGCTGACCTTCCCCAGTGGGCTCCCAGGTTCTGTCCGATCTGCGGCAGCAAGCCGGCGGGGCCGTGCTCCCACAGACAGGTCTCAGCCCACTCCTCGGCCGTACGCTCCAACTCGGTGTCCCAGACCTGCACAAGACATCGGGAAAAAACAACAGGTGAAGAGGTTGAAATGCTACTAATGGGCCATAAGATGTAGAGATGTCAGGTTAGTGCAGAACTGGAGATATTCACTATTATATTAATATTCTTATAGGTTTTGTTCAGCTGTAGGTGATATCCACACACACATCGAGGAAGGATAACTTATCATATGTCCTGATAAGTCAGAGGGACTGTGGATAACTAAGTGCAGCACTGCTGCTGCTGTAAAAACTTATTGCCGATCAGCTGACTTTCCCCCAGATGCGATTTTCCCCCTCGTAGGATCGGGTGTTATTCGAAAAATGCAAAAAAGCTGTTTTTCCTTAAGTAATACCTTCCATATGTCTCTGGTGAGATGTCTGGATGCACGCTTTCCCTCCGCTTCTACCTCTCCCTGAAAATTGCCCTCTCGGTTAAGTTTGGCTCTGGTTGGATACTAAGGGATCATATTCCCATTCTGGGGTTTTCTGGGAATGCAAAGACCGTCCTTCCTCCCTGCTGACCTACATTCTACCATGAGAAGAAAAAAAAGCTAGAATAACACAGCTGTAATTGCTCCGAAGGACGTTCCTTTTAATTGCACACCTTCACTTTACCCATTGTAACAGGTTTCTACGACTTATGTGTGTTAGCATGAGTATAGTATTTTCACACATTGGGCCCTGGAGGTCGTGGCTCGCCATCACCCAAATCTCCTCCAATGACAGACACTGAAATGACCCCCCCGCCCCTGTTCCACCGCCACCTCACCCACTTAGAGTCCCATCAGGAACAACCGCTGTTCTCTGCATTACTGCCCCGAAACACACACCTACCTAACAACAGGATGTCTGGCGGCGCTGCTAACTAACTCCCAACTCCGAGCCACTTTCTGGGAATCTGGCGAGCCCGTTGAGTCGGACGTATTTGTTTAAATCAACAACGCACGGCGTCGGCCTTTCAACGCGAAGCCTCGTAGAAACGTTACATAACTGACATGTAGGACAAATAAACGCTTGGGAGGTATATTTTTCATTCATTCAGAGGCAGTGGGTCGGTCTTGCGCAATGAAGCCAAATGATGAGTGACAGAGCCGGAGCCGACACCAGGAATCTGTTTCTGCAACTCTATCTCTGCTCCGAACCGCCTTCTGTCAGAGTGCCGATCTGTTTAGTCTTTTCCTGGTTGTCACTGGTAGGATAGCTTACGAAGCTAAAACAGAAATATGAAGAGATTTACGCCTGGTTATCCTCAGCAGTGAGAGGTATAACATTCATTTCCGTCAACGTCACTTTTTCCCTCTTCGATTTGCTCGGCGAGCATGAAAAAAGAATCGATCTTTACACCGATAAGCAGGCTGAAACATGTTGCATTGAGCTGGCGACGGGCGAACGATCCTCAAACCGCAGCACAACGGACGTTCTGGGCTCCAGCGGCGTCAACACAATGTTTGTGGCCATTAATGGAAGGGTATGGGTCTGAAAACATCTGAAAAGTGCAGGTTTCAAGCCAGAAACGACCAAAAACTGGCTACAATCTCTTGGCTGATGATTCGTGATGCATGTTTTAAATTATGATAGATTCCTGCACCCGAGGAACTCCTTCCATTGTCCTCAAATCTGCAGAGAAAGCAGCTCACAAAACGTTTACGGAGACACATAGTTTTGAGCTGATGAATCCGGTCAAGCTGCTGTTGTTTGCACAGTTAGCCCAGCAGGGAGGCCTCATATCCAAGACTACACACACACTCTACACACACACCTACACACACCCCACCCTCCACCCCCGACCACACTTCTGCTGGGGCCCATAAAGAAAAACACCTCCCCTGCTGAAGTCTTTCAGCACAGTGTACACAGCATTGTGCATTTCGCTTGACACTTCATTTGCGGCCAGTTTGGGGTTTTTTGGGCGGGGGAGGGGTGGGTCCTCTCTCTTCATCTGTCATCTGGTTGCATTCCAAAGCGTTTGCACGTTTTGGGTTTCCTGTTCATAATCGATGGTGCATGCAGAGAAAAGAAGTAAATGAGTTCTGGCAACGAACAGGGGAGGAAGACGGGGAGGGAAAGGTGTGATGAAACAAATACATCAAATGTTAGATTGCCCGCCTAAACTATTATAATTTCCCACGGCGGTCGAGTAAACAGCAGCACATTCCAGCCCACATTAACCCCCATCAGAGGTCCCGGGGCTGACCATTGTCTGGAGTTGGTCAACCAGTGAATACTCGTTATATAACAGTACAGCACAGTCCGACAGGAACGGCATCGCTGATTACTGTAGGCTTGACTTGAGCAGGAAGTTGTCTCACTCACTGGGTGCGTCATAAGTGGGCCGGTTAATGGTTAAGCTTAACCGTAAAATCTTGATTTGGTCTTGGGAATAATAGCAACGGCATCAGCACAACTCCACAAGAAGCATTGGTTTCTTGGTGGTCGGCTGCTTCGAAGGGCAGAAACCCAAGAAAGCTGGTGAGTCATGAATGGAAAACAAGCCTTTGAGGAACTCTGGATTCAACCCTGGACCAGATGCAGGTTGAGAGGGTTTGTCCTCTTCAAGGCTTCACAGATATTTTATCGTTGGAATTTTCTAATTTGCTAATAATGTGTTTTGCACCTCTGCAAAGGTTTTACGAGCCTGCTCCCTTAAGTGTTCGTGGAAGGTGTTATTGCAAACCATTCTTCATGAGTAAGAGCTCTGTTTCCCATCTCGTCATTAAATCAAGCAGATGCATTGCCTCGTTGCCTCATTGCCTTGTTGCCTTGTTGCCTCGTTGCCTTGTTGCCTCGTTGCCTTTTTGCCTCGTCCCTTGTTGCCTCTCCTGTTCGTCATATTGGTGGAAAGGATGAAACCAGTGCAGGTTTTGAATTGCCCTGTTGTTGAAAGGTGCAATACAAATGAAATTGCCTTGTTGCCTTGTTGCCTTGTTCCCTTGTTGCCTCGTTGCCTCTCCTGTTCGTCGTATCCGTGGACAGGATGAAACCGGTGCAGGTGAGACGACAGCTTTGTGACATCAGGGTTGCGTCTTTGCTATTTTGGGACAGTGTCGTCCTTTTGGCTTCATTGGAGCGTGACGGGAGGAGGGCCTTCAATCATTCACTGTATTCAGCTGGGCTCTTTCCCTGGGTGCAACCTGCCAAACCAGACCAGGTGTAAAACCCAAGACAACCTGGATAGATGGGTCTCTCAGGTGGTCTGTGATCTCAGCCAGAGAAACTGCAGCGGGAGGGTTTGGACAGCTCTTCTTAGTCCTTTCACCACTGGAGTCTGATAATGACTTCTTATTTGGTATTTCACTCATCTCACCCAGTTTCTCTCCACATCAAAGCTGCCTGATTCCACACGCAGTTAAACATGTTGGGTCATTTATTAGTCTAGACATAAGCATCGTCTGATTGGACAGCCGAATTATCCAATGGATTAAATCATCTTGAAACCCTCGCAGCACAACTCTGACTCATCCCAAACAGAAAAACCGTCAACGCAGCTTTATCTTAAAAACCCACGAAGCCTCAGACGGGAGCGCCGCCCGGCAGACGTCCAAGTTCAACATCGATTCAGGTGGGTGGGGGGGTGGGGGACCCTTTTCTCCCATGATGCCATCTGTTTGTCTTGAGGCGCTTCAAACGCTGACACTCCTCCGTTTATACCTGTGGGTCAACGTTTGAGCGACTGAAGCTTTGTGGATCGCTACCGAGTGTGAATGCTTATCCAAGGGGAATTTTCTTTTTGGGGCCTCTGTGTTGGATAATGACAGAATGGGAACGGAGCCACAGGGATAACGGAGAGGGAGGAAGAGGGGAGGAAGAGAGGGAGGGCAAGGAAGGAAACATGGAGGAGGGAGGGGGTTGATGGTATCTCCGTGATGATCGCCACAGAGGGTCAGCCGGGTTTAATACAACAGCATACAACAGGCTGTGTATGTATGCATGCATGTGCTGTGTGTGTGTGTGTGTGTGTGTGTGTGTGTGTGTGTGTGTGCAGAGAGCAGGGGAGCATGTCTATGAAGTCTTCCAGTACACTGAAGCTGTGAGCTTTCTGAAAGGTGACAGCAGTTCTCCGAGATATTCGGAGCCCCCTTTTTTTTCAAAATAAAGCGCAGCGAGTTTCTTGCCTTCATATTGACGTCGACAGAACTGCAAATCAGATTTCAGCACGCATCCATATAAATCACTGTCTCTTTGTACTTTCTGCTCCCTTCCAAATGTCTCCATCTCAGTTTGACTTTGGTCTCAATCTCATATTTCTTTAAACACTGATTTTGACACCTTTCTTTTTATTCCAGTCCTTTTTATTCCAGCTTTATATCATTTTTACACCTCTATTTTTATTGACCCACTCTATTCTCTTTCTCTCACCTCACGTCCTCTTGTTGCATGCCTCTCCATATTTCACCCCTGGGTGCCCCTGGAGCTAAAAAAAAAAAAAAAAAACCCAGCCAACTGTAACAGGAGACAGTAGAAAGGAGCTGTGTTGCTGCTGGCTCAGCATTTCTCTACCGGAGTGTACCTCAACCAGAAGGCTGCCAGGCAGAGTGGTGCTTACACACACACACACACACACACACACACACACACACACACATGAGGGGTCCTCAAGTCCAACCTCTCAATTATACAATTACACAGTCCAGCAATTGCCCCCAGCAGGAACTGTTTATTTGCCTTTTACCGTCAAATAATGCTGCCTTTTGTTCCGCAGCTCTTTGAGTGGAGATGAAAGGATTATAAAACCTCATTACTTTCTGCACACCGGATTGATTTTTTAAGTATTATTCGGTAGCATTGCACTGTGGCGGTCAAGCAGCGCCTACACATAGTAGCGTATCTGGAAAGGATCCAGATCTACGGAGGACTGACTTTCAGTAGGCGTGGTGTGTGTGAGTGTGTGTGTTTAGTGGGGGGTAGACAGCTGGTAAAACAAGTCCCGGTGCCGTGCTCTGATTCTAATTGCACTGTGAAAAGTGATCTGGCGCTGCACACACACACACACACACACACACACACACACACACACACACGTGACGGCCGAAGGATAAAGTCAAACAAATCTCTCGGCGTGAGTTTAAAAAAAGAAAAAGAAACACAAGTAGTAATGTGATCGTTGGCAAGTTGGTGGAATTCTTTTCTTCTAGCAAAAACAACCAAAGTCACATGGTAGCGTGTGTGTGTGTGTGTGTGTGTGTGTGTGGTTGGTATTCTGCTTTCTGTGTGAGCCAGAAAGAGACAAGTGCCAGTCGGTTCATTAAGCTGAACCTACATGGTCCACATGACTGTCAGGGGGGTCAGATCGGGGTCAAATCCACCTACCATGTACTCCATGTTGGAGGACGGGGGGTAGACCTGGCCCCTGAGCTTGTTGTGGAGGTCCAGGATGAGCTGGGCGTCGCTGTCGGAGATGGCCCTCTTCCCCCTCTGTTTGGCCTCCCACCAGTCCCCGTCCTGGTCCAGATACTTGTCCAGGATCTGCTCCCAGCCCGTGGAGTTGGGGAGCATCACCATGGAGGTGGCCGTCTGGAGCAGCAGGAGCAGGGACACGCCCCTCAGCCAATGGGGAGACACATGCCTCATCCCGGAGACGGCGGCGGTGGCGGTCTCAGACTCCAGACGGGGTTGATGGGGTCAAACAAGGAGCACAGAAACCTCCTTCTTGGTCTGAAGTGCTGAGAGGAGAGAGAACACTGGATTATTGGGAGCATTGGAACTTGTGCATCAGAATTAGCTGGATAACTTGTGAATATTGAAGTTGGTTTGGTGCTCTGCCACGGTGGAAACCTCCCGAGTTCAAGCTGGAACACTGAGGATGACTAAAGAGTTGGACTCATTTAAAGATTTACTTTTCCTCAATAAAAAAAAAGCTAAAAATGAATATTTCATCAAATCACATCCAGTGCAGCTGTAATAAATGCAAGTTTAGTGCACAGAATGATGCATAATTCTCAATGCATATATATCTTAAGGTGGAATGACGTGCAACAGAAGCTGATACAACGTGCCAGAACTAATGGAAAACGTGTTGAAACAGAAATAAAGCAGCTGTGATTTAACGTGAGACTTGGGAAATAATTTACCTTTTATGAATTGGAACGCAGCCCGTTTATTTTTTCTTTTTTTTTCTGGAGAATCCTGACAGAGAAGATCTTGGCTGTGGGAGAAGTTGAAGAATATAAAAAGTCCTCTTTCAAAGTAAGTTGAGGTGGAGCGCCGATGTGAAGTAAATCACGTAGAATAGAAGCTGTGGTCGCGTCACTCCGCTGAGAGAGAGACACAGGCAGACAGGGAGAGAGAGAGGGTCTTTCTTCTGTCGGGATTCTTGCACCAAAGCCGCTAAAGCATCACTTATCCACATTTTATCCTCAACTTGGCTGCGCGTCGTGAGAGCCCGTCCCCTGGCCACGCCCCTCTGCAAACGGCCCCACGCGCTCGTGCCAAGACCTCCGTGCGCGTCCGTGCTCGTGCGTGTGTGTATTGGTAAAACTTATTTTTTTTCCCTCTCCAGTGTTGTACAAGTTACAGACTCTGAAGCGCCGCCCAATAAAAACACACGACTCTGTCACATTCCTGCAGAGGCTTTTATTGTGGTAGGGCAGCTAAGCAGGAAGGGATGCAAAATGAGCACAAAGAGACACAAAACTACAAACAAAAAGGGGGTCCATTGATTATAATTATCAGTGGTTATAATCTCAATTTTGTATTTATGTATCTTGTGTCTTTTCCACTCCTTTTATTTTTGTATTCTGTATTTATTTGTCCAGAATTACATGTCTTTGAGTATCCAAAAAACACTTTATAAGTCCTATGAATTATTATTATTATTATTATTATTATTATTATTATTATTATTATTATTATTATTGTTATTTATTATTATTACTACAGTGAGTATCCAAAAGAACACTTAATTACTCCTATTCATTATTATTATGATTATTATTATTATGGTATTTGTAGTTTATCTATAGGAAGTCTGTCCCTGTGAGGTTGCCGGCTGCGTGTTGCCCTCTTACCTAGAATCTGGCGTTGGCCAACAACACATTAATGTAAACCAGATCTTCTCCCCCCCCCCCCCCCCCCAGTCCTAACCGTTCACAGGTGACTCCTCACAGGGATTAAAACACACACACACACACACACACACACACACACACATTCCATAATGGAAACAGGCAGGTTTTGTCTTTTTGTCATCTGGTCATTTTCACTGGGAGCTGTTACACATGTGGAAACAGTAGCTAATCACCAGGCGTGTGTGTGTGTGTGTGTGTGTGTGTGTGTGTGTGTGTGTGAGAGAGAGACACAATCTTCTTTTATTTTACCTGACAAACATAATAAACCACATGCTAGCCAAGCGGACCGTGTTCCCGGGTTCTGTGTTGTTGTTTTTTTTCTGTAAATCCCTCCGTTTCCATGACTCCCTGATGTTTCCATGCTATTTCTGTTTCACTCATACACATCAGGTAAAACAGGGGCTGAATGGACACTTCTCTCACTCGGTTGTGGATTTATTTGTAATTCATCATTTCAGATTCAGCATGGTCACTTTATTATAAGTATTACTGTAATAAATAGTCATCATTAAGATGTTTAATGCTAAAATAAAAAGTCCTGCATTCAAATTCATACTGAAGTAAAAGTTCAGAGAAGTCTCCACCCAGATGTACTGAAAGTATGAAATGTTTATATTATTTGATATTTGTTATAAATAACGATATAAAGCTGTGAATATCCACTGGGTCATAAAGATAAACCTGAGCACCCTGAGGTGATAAATGTGTTACAGAAGAATAAATAAACGAGATTCTCTGACACAAATTTGGATTCACATTCTGTCTGTTCTCTAATCTTTGCTTTAGTAATAAATAGTGGATAATCTGACTTCTTTTGGCCCTCGAGCGTTTATTCAAATGAAACAACCCAGGTGTGTGGAGGATACCGGCTTGTTTGTAAAAGAGTCACACCAGAAAAAGACTGTTGTAGAGCAAAAACTTCAATATCATCCTCTGAAACGTAAAGTAAAGTTCATCCTTTCCATTTCACTGCTCCCGTTAGTGAAGATGCAGCACTGAGGAGGTTGACCGGGTCCTGCAGATGCATACAAGACCAGGTCTTCCTGGTCTAACCTCTAGTCCAGAACAGACACAAGAGCTCTCACATTGGAGGACCCACCACATTCTGAACTTCCATAAACCCAGGTTTACTGTCTGCTGCCTGGGTCAGCAGCAGAGGCCTCGGCCACAAGACCCAGCAGCGGTCCCCCTCTCTGTGGTCAGGACCCGAGCAGGCTTCCCCAGACCCCCCAGACCACCACCCCCACCCCCCACCGCAGCTGAAATAGCAACACTCCAACTCCCAGGAGGGAAACACTCATTCATCTGCACTAGAACTAATGCTGCTCTCCTTTTAGATGTGTGTGTGTGTGTGTGTGTGTGTGTGTGTGTGTGTGTGTGTGTGTTGATACACCTCCATAACATAATCAGAGTCAATACATAAAAGATTATTAAAATGATTTTAAAGACTGAAAAATGTGTTTTTATTGGGGTTTATGTGAAAAAGACCTCTTCTATGACATAAATGTTAAATGTGAAATACATAAAGAGGCGACTGTGAGAGTCGAGAGGTCGTCTCTGACCCCCCCGACTATAAAAATGAAACTCGTGTGGATGAGGGACTACTTAGCGCCGGCTGCTCCTCGGAGGGATATCTGAGATTTACAGCGTGCTGATTTAGGTCAAGCCATCTGTAACGAACGTTCTCAGATTGATGTTTATTACCAAGCCGGCCAGTAAATATACACTACTTGTGCCGGCGGTGCAGCAATATAAGTGATTTTGTGTTCAGTGGCCTTTCATGACAGTCTCTCTCTATATATATTCTTTTCTTACTATTTCCCCACATCTTTCATACCAGACCTCCTCTATAACCTGTTTCTGTCCAACTCTCCTTCTATCTCACCCACGCAGCCATTGTTTGGCCCGAATGCTGGTTTCCAGGGGGGACCTCCTCCCGTTCAGCATGTGGTCTGACAGAAAACCCCATGAACCCAGCAGAATGCCGGCGGGCCGAGCCAGACTCCGACGGTAGCCCTCCGGACCCGGCAGCGAGACACAAAAACCAAAACAAACAACTCTGGAAGAACACTTTTTGTTGGCCCACGTTCCCCCCTTAATGGGTCTGGTTTGAGCTGGACTCGAGGGCGGGGCGTTCGGGAAGGGCGTCCCAGGGGTGAGAGCGGGAGGAAAGAGCATCAAGGTCATGTTGGGCGGCTGCTCTACATCATTGTGACATTATCAGCAGCTCAGCAGGAGGTCAGATATCTGCTGCAGGTCAGGGTTTGGCTTAGTCTGTCTGCCTCCTCCCCCTGGTGGTGGAGAGACGCCGGTGCAGCTGTGAGGGTGAATGTGGACCTACTGTTGGCTTGGATTCAAATGTCTCCCCGTCGGTTTAATGCTCAATACTTTTGTGGTATTTATACTTTTACTTCCTAACAAAATACTGCATTAAAAGAAAAATGCATTAAAAATTGCATTTACATAAAAGAAGTATCAAAATCTTGCATTTAAAAGTACAAATTATGTGCAAAAAAAGTGTTATATTACTGAATTATTATAACTTATAATTTATAATACAGGGACGCCCATAAAGTTGGAATAATTTGCAAATGTCTTGTCTTTTATAGTTCCAAACAAATGTTATGCATGAATTAATTTCTGGGTAAACATAATATGATCATTACACCTGGTCAAAGGTGATTAATAATGCATTTAAATAGGAATAAACAGAGGAGTATGTCTGAACACTAAATATATGATTGTTATAGTGACATTGTAATTGTTGATATTTGTATGTAAATTTTTTTTTTTTTTTTGCTTATACCTGCTGTGTGGAAGTTATTTTCACATAAATCTGTTATTGGTCAGTGATCCAGAAGCCCGGAGGATGACTGGATTTACTGCTGTAGTAGAAGTATCACAACTCCCTTCACTGACTGTAACGCCTCCTTTCCTCCCTCGTGTTTCTCCAGGGAGAACACGGTGCATGATGGGAACTCAGCATCTAAATCACCAGGTAAGCACCCTCTGCCAGTGGAAGTCAGGAGATGGAGCGAAGCCGAGAGCCTCGTGACTTATTGATCAGCCGTCCTGCCGGTGACCTGCAGTCCTGTATTTATGAGTATTGTTTACACGTGGAGCTCGGTGGAGAAGTTCCTGCCTGGAGTCATCCACAGCCTCCTGCTGCGTCTCCACCTAATCTGCTCACCATGGTTCAGGAGCACTTCACTACTGGTGAAGAGCTTTACTCTGCTATTTTTTTAACTCCCACGTCATTTGGCTGTGAACATCTGAGGCCTGACAGAAGAGAAAAGGTCAAAGGTCACTGGTCTGGGTCTTAAAGCAGCTGAATCACTGAATGGTTCTGGTTTTCCCCCGTGTCTAAACACCATGCTGAAGGTATTAGAAGCAGAAGATCCTCGTCTGACGGAATGTTAAGACTCGAACCATGTGAGTCTGAACCGTCAACATGCAAACAGAAATAACAACAAACTGAAAAGGGGATCATTGTGATCGCTTCTCCATCTAAGGAAGCCTGGAAGGCCACAGAGACTCTCCGGGTTATTTGCACACAAAAAATCATGTAATTCATAAAATGCTTAATTTAGCTTTCACTTACTGACCTGAACCTCTGGAGGTCAGCTGTGTTTTTAATCTGCTAGTACACTCTTCACCACCAGATGTCAGTGTCCTTCAACATACGTGTCTTTCACACTGAATGCACGTTGTAAAATAAAAATAAAGACGAAACAGTTCACGATGACTGCAGGTATCCTCCACCTCCCATCCATCCCAGGCAGATGACAGGAAGTCTACAGCTCTGGTTTTCTGCCCAAACACCCTTTTGTTTTATATGAGAGAGCTTCCAATGAAGTAACTCCACCATTAGCTCCTCTGACATTATGTTTCTCTGTGCTGAACGTTTAATAGATAGTTTGCTTGTGGTGCAAACCATGTGGACAAACCAAGACATTTCACAATAATGCACCAAACGAGCAGAGAAATGCAATAACCATGAATTGTCTTGGATTCGATCTGTGGGCTGGCGTGCTGCACATCAATACTCTTTCTGTTTGACTCACATAAATGAACTTTTGCTAGACTTTTGTGAATCTTGTAGTGATGAAGCCGTGAGAAGGAATGATGAACACTAAGGTCAACGTCCTGTATCAGAAAACGCTTGCAAGCAGGTATAGAAGAGAGTATGCAGCACTTTCCCAGCTGCCCTGCTGTCTGAGAGGACATTGATTTCAGCCGCCGGCTGCTGGATGTCGCTGGTCTGAAGTCCCCCGAGGGCCCCGGGCCAGACAAAGACCTGCAGAGGGACGTGGAGGCCACCGTCTCCTCTGGTTCTGGTCTTAGAAGGGACTCGTCTGTATTCTCATATGTGGTGGAGACGAACACGCAGCATGTCATTACTTCTAAGGTGAATACAGACTATACAGTTTTATTACACGGCATGGTGAAACATGGAATATCTATCCCGAGGTATGCCAGATATGCTTCATTTCTGTTTGACTGGAGCTGACCTCGCCAAGGGAAAGTCAGCAGACGAGAAAAGTGACCATAAGATAAACTGGAACGGTGTCTTGTTGCTCGGAGAGCACACGTGTAAAACAACCCTGAGAAATGAAATATTTCCCCCCGCATGTTATGGCGACACTCTCCTGAATAAATACCATTATGGAACAAAAATAGACATCTGAGACACCGCAAATGATTGGTGTACCTTTAAAAACGCTCTTTTTTCACCCCTTGTTTGAAGTAAGGGCATCCAACGCAAAAAAAGGAGCCCTGCAGTTAACTGTGAGAGATTTATGGTCTCAAAGGGGGTTTTAACATGTACATGGCAACATTTGAGGAGAGTAGCTGACAGTCTCTGGGAAACACATATGTCAACGTATTCCCGACCCCCGGCGTGTGAACGCAGCGAGGTCGCTCGGAAACTTACATTCACAATATCTGCCCATGTTTTCAGTGCAAAATGGGAAGATGAATCAGATTGGACATAATGTAGCATAATTATTATAATTAGGTAACACGTGTTTCCATTATATATCCTGCAAATGCATAAACATCAGATTCTAAATAACATTACATGAGCTTTTCTTTCTTTCATCCAGATATAAAGGTTATTTGTTGGGTTGTATTTGTCAAGGGACAACGTACAAAATTACATTGATTATTCACAAAATAAAAAGATTTAGTAAAATATCTAATTTCCATCTGTAGTTCCCAAAACAAGTAGATTCACCAAAATTCAGTAAACAAATACAAATACTCACAAAAAGTACTCACAAAAACACAAAGATGAGAGAGTCTGTGAACATGATAAAGTTCGTGATCCCGATATGGAACTACATTTAAATTATGCTGATTCAGTTTTTACATTTTGGGACGTAATATTGTGCAATATGCTGGAAAGCTCTGGAAGAAGAACGTAAGTGGACCTTGAGTGGAAGATCTGCTGTGAAGATCAAGATCGTCCTGTCATTCTCAATCTCAAGTCCCTCAAATCTCACAGAAGAATCCGTCCGGCTTCATGCCGACTCCATCCGCTGGTGAAGAGAGTAAGATGTGGTCAAAAGCTCCAGAACTCTAGTGAGTAAGTGGATGTTGTTTAGTGGCTCAGCAGTGATTTATCTCCTCAGCAGCCGAGCATGGCAGCTCTCTCTCTTCTACATGACCTCAACGCGAGGTCGCGGTGATCGGGGCTTTGAGGACACGGTCACATGTCAGATGGTTGAGCTGCAAGCGGAGCAAATAAACATAGTTGATGTTCGTCCAACACGGACGGAAGAAACAAGGAGAACATAATACCATGAATCACAGAGAAGTCTCCCAGAGTCTCAACCATCAGTCAGAGAGGGCAGGGAGTTTGTAGAGGAGGAGGAGGAGGAGGAGGAGGGGAGGAGGAGGAGGGGAGGAAGAGGAGAAGAAGAAGAAGAAGAAGAAGAGGAGAGCAGATTATCTGCAGCTGCTCCCTCCAAAATATATTTATCCTTTTCCCAGATTTACTCACTCAGACTCTTTCTCATGCTTCTCACCATTACTGGACTTGGATGGGTGGTTGACTCCCCCATCCTCCCCCATCCTCTCCCTCCCCCCCCTCCCTGCTAATAATCTCTCACCCTATCGTATCGTCCCGGTGGAGTCTCCATCTTCTTCCCAAAATCAGCCCCAACGGTATCTGACGGCTCGGTGACTCACGTGAGATCTGAGGGTTCAGACGAGAGCTGCGTCGTCATGGTGACCTCAGCAGGTGTTAGGTGTCGTCATCGTGACCTCCGCAGGTGTCAGGTGTCGTCATGGTGACCTCCGCAGGTGTCAGGTGTCGTCATGGTGACCTCCGCAGGTGTAAGGTGTCGTCATGGTGACCTCCGCAGGTGTCAGGTGTCGTCATGGTGACCTCAGCAGGTGTCGTCATCCTGACCTCAGCAGGTGTCGTCATCCTGACCTCAGCAGGTGTTAGGTGTCGTCATCGTGACCTCAGCAGGTGTTAGGTGTCGTCATCGTGACCTCAGCAGGTGTTAGGTGTCGTCATCGTGACCTCAGCAGGTGTCAGGTGTCGTCATGGTGACCTCAGCAGGTGTCAGGTGTCGTCATGGTGACCTCCGCAGGTGTCAGGTGTCGTCATGGTGACCTCAGCAGGTGTCGTCATCGTGACCTCCGCAGGTGTCAGGTGTCGTCATGGTGACCTCAGCAGGTGTTAGGTGTCTTCATCGTGACCTCCGCAGGTGTCAGGTGTCGTCATGGTGACCTCCGCAGGTGTCAGGTGTCGTCATGGTGACCTCAGCAGGTGTTAGGTGTCTTCATCGTGACCTCCGCAGGTGTCAGGTGTCGTCATCGTGACCTCCGCAGGTGTCAGGTGTCGTCATGGTGACCTCAGCAGGTGTCAGGTGTCGTCATCGTGACCTCCGCAGGTGTCAGGTGTCGTCATGGTGACCTCAGCAGGTGTCAGGTGTCGTCATCGTGACCTCCGCAGGTGTCAGGTGTCGTCATGGTGACCTCAGCAGGTGTCAGGTGTCGTCATCGTGACCTCCGCAGGTGTCAGGTGTCGTCATGGTGACCTCAGCAGGTGTCAGGTGTCGTCATCGTGACCTCCGCAGGTGTCAGGTGTCGTCATGGTGACCTCAGCAGGTGTCAGGTGTCGTCATCGTGACCTCCGCAGGTGTCAGGTGTCGTCATGGTGACCTCAGCAGGTGTTAGGTGTCTTCATCGTGACCTCCGCAGGTGTCAGGTGTCGTCATGGTGACCTCAGCAGGTGTCGTCATGGTGACCTCAGCAGGTGTCAGGTGTCGTCATCGTGACCTCAGCAGGTGACAGGTGTCGTCATTGTGACCTCAGCAGGTGTCGGGACTGGCTCCTCCCCCATCTGTCTGCTCTCTGACATCTGAGAGGGGCTGAGATGTCATGTAAATCTGCTGAGTCATGGTGGAAGTGAAGGGGAGACCTGGAAGTCGGCCGATGCGTCGAGGCGTTGGAGCTGAACGGCGTTGAAGTAAATGGAGTGTGAACAGTGTGAGTTAGGAGGAAGATGATGCAGCTGAAGTGTGAGACGTGGAAGTGGAGTCATGGAAGCTGCTGAAATATTAAAAAGTGTTGCTACTTTGAATCTTAACGCTCCATTTATGAGTGTTATGTTCGGTTCCTCTGTAGAAAAAAAAACTTAGCCGAGAGAGGAGGGCGATATTCAGAGAATAAAAGTGACACATTTATAAATACATATAGCCGATATAAACAAGGTGCTTGGTTCCGCTAACTCCGGATGTTTGCCGTTGCTATGACAACAAGTGGAAGCTACTGCTAGCATCTTAGCCCAACCACCCGATCAATAAACACCCATAAGATGACAGTTTGTCCTACAATAAGCATCAACATCATCACCCTAAGGACCTTTCTGTTTAAATCCCAAATCCACGTCCTTAACCGTTGCTCCGCCTCCCAGCAGCAGGTTTGTTTGTCATCAAAGCATTATCCTGTTAGGGCTCCGGGGCAGACAGACAGGCTCCGGGGCAGACAGACAGGTCTTCTCCACATGCATACTAATGACAGAACCCTGCAGGGAGCCTGGAGATGAAGCTTCTCATTAACTGCAGGAGCGTCTTACATTGGAAGATGTTTTTCTGCAGGTTTGAACGAATCCAGATTTCTTGTTGGGTTTTCTACATTTGTTGTCTTGATCTCATGCCTTTGATGCAGATCAGACCAGATCCTCGTCCTGCAAACCCCAGCTGGAGAGAACACTAAACCAAACCTGCAGCCTCGGCCCAGAACATCAGGATGTTTAATGGTTTTTACCTCCGGCTCTCTCTCTCACACGCTGCAGAACAAATAAAACATCTCTCTTTGTTTACTCGGCCTTTTTTCTTGGCTATGTTTTTGATTTAGTTTGAGTTGTATGGCGGTGACACACATTCCCGTCTCTCTCTCCCTCCGAGGTCAACGGTTTCATGGACCAACTCAAACAGGAGGAAACCTGAAACCCAACCGTCTTGTTGGTTTGTGTAAACATGGAGTCAACCTCCTCTTATGAGGATTCACACTCAGCATTCCCAGCATGCTTCTCTCCCTCTCTGGCCTTCTGATTCACAGGGAACTTTGAATTAAAAGTGAAAGCTGGATGGAATGAGCCTGATTGGTAGTTTGGGCAGAACTAGGGGTGTGAATCTTTGACTTCACAGCGATTCGATTAACGATACAGTAGTTGGCGATTCAATTCAAGGACGATTTTTCTTTTTTGTAACGATTCGATTCGATTCAGTAACTTTTAACCAAAGTGTTATATCCATAAGTAAGAATCACGATTCATCCGATTAAATGCATTTACATCGATTATTGGTGAAGCCAAAACAATTAATTCTATCTATTTTTTGTAGCAGATCGATTTAGTAAAATCTATAGGACTGACTGATTCATCGATTAATCGTTACACCTCTAGGCAGAACCTCTAATCAATGTCAGACCGGAGGAAGGGCGTGGTTTGATGGTGAAAAATCAGAACTTAATTCAAACTCCTGCAAACTTGTGGAATATATCATACATTAAAATAAGAAACATGATCAAAATAAACCATTTTATTACAAAAACAAACCACACAACATGAAAAAAGCGCAGCTCATTGCATATTTAAATACAGTCAGTGCGGAAAACGTTCCTATTTCGTGATGCATTATTTCCCACTAGATCTCAGATTTACTCTAAAGTCCTCCCATGTATAAAAAGCTGACATGCAAATGAACCACATTCTTTTTTTGATCCTTTATGTATTTACAATCGTTTTGCAAAACAAATACAAAATGAATATCAATTAAATATTTTCCCCATATAAAAATGAATAACTTATACTTGTTTTAGGATAGTCACGGTATGATGATTATCTACATGTACAAAAAAGAGAAGAACAAAACGCGTATTTTGGAAACTTTTAGAAAAGATTAAGGTGCACTTGAGTGCCTAAAAAAAAACTACATCAGTGATCATAACCAAATATAAACAACCGATTTGAAGCAATATATTGAAATATAATATACCAATACACTGTGTACAAATAGGATTACATAAACAGATATGTGGGCCACATTTTAAAGGAATATTCTAGGAAATATGAAACATCAGTGCAGATAAAAACTGCAAATGCATGTAAATGTTGATATTTCAAGCCTTTCAAATAAACCCACTCTATACATTATCCGTATATTCCTCATCTCGTATACTTTGACTTTCTAGTAAGTGCACTTTTGTCAACAGATTGTTGCCAGGACACAGATGGAGTGGAGTGTGGAGTTTCCACAGGTTTCCACCCTGGAGGTCAGACGCTTTCATCCTGACCTCGCCACATTCCCGTGAAGGCCGAGCACACAACGTGAAGGTGTGAAGTCCACAGCACCGCCGTGAGCAGCTCGGATCCCCCTCACGCCCTTAATCACCGTTAAACAGCACGCGCTGCCTTCAAGGACCCCCTCCACACATAAATTATATCAACATTCATTTACACTTTATGTACAAAAAAATCGTCTGCTGCCTTTTAAAAAAAAATGTATGTTTGTGTCTTTTTAAATACGCCCATATATACAAAATAGTGTGATCCACGACGTTTGTGCAAATCCTTTGTTCTTTGTGACGGGGTTGAAATAAAGTTTTATTTGAACCAGTGCAGGTAGTTGGTCTTCAGAGCCGGGAAGCACATGTTGTTGCTGCAGGAGCCTCCGTAGCTGGGGGGGCAGGCGGAGCAGGGAACCCCCACCTTGTAGGGGGCCTCGCCGATCCAGTTCCCCCTAGGACACACAGATTATTCATATATAGTCTCATATTAATGTCCATTTAGCAGCTGTCACTCATATCACATCATCTTCTTTCTGTTTACATGTTGCACTCTCTCACTAAAAGTATTTATAACAATCCTTCACCTTTACTTTTACAATTCATGCTCTTAATTGTAGTGTTATTACATTTCATTATTACTTTATTTGATGTGTGAATCCGAATACGACGGCGAATTAGGGCCACTGTAGAAAAAAAAACTGAGCCGAGAGAGAATCGTGTACTTTAACTGCTGCTTTTCAAATATTCAGACTAAAGCCTCGGTTATGCTTCCGCGTAGTGATCATGCAGCGGCCACGCAACGGCCAACGCAACGGCCACGCAACGGCCACGCAACGGCCACGCAGTTGCTGGGAGACCGTGATGGTTCTGCGTTGGGTTTACGTGTCGAAATGCAATTCAATGCCACACCGGTAGAGGGCGCTATGTTTTTTGTAAAGACTGACCGACCGAGACTCTTGACGTATATCGTCGTTAGCCTCGTTATAGTCTATTTGTTTACCTTCCGGCTTTAAACATCTACACTTTTTCAGTGTTTTATTTCTTTGTGCAAAAGCGACAATAAAACGAGGTGCAAACAATAAAACGAGGTGCAAACAATACAAGTATTAAAAGTTTAAATGGCGGTGTTTATGAGTGGAAAGTGGTCTCCAGCGGATGTAGTTAGAGGACCAATCACAGCCAATGCCGCTGCGTTGGCGTTGCGTTGGTGTTGCGTCGCCTCGACGCGCGTCTCAGATTTTTGGGAGGTGCACGTCAGGCCCTTGCGTTGGACGTAAGGGGTCCGCAAGCCCCCTTACGTCATAAGCATAACTTGGGCTTCAGAGACCCTGCTGCTAATGGAATACAGGCCAATATTAGAGGATTTACGGTATTCGTGTCCAGCGACCTCTGACCTCAGAGAAGACATAGCCAGACTCTCTAAAATAGGTCATGGCTGTCACAACCCGGTGGGATTAAAGAACCCGGGTCACAAGTGAGTCACGAGTCCAGTTTGATTCTTCACGGGTTTGTATCGTGGTGATCTCAGTCTCTCCCGGCGGCGGCGCGGGTGGCATTTCACAGAGCCGGATTAAAGGCTGCTTAACGAGCTCTCAAAGGGTTCCCCTGTAGCCTGGAGACCACATACTTACTTGGGGGAGTAGTTGCAGACGAGGTAGGTGGCCCGCTTCCACACGGAGCCCCACACGTTCATGTTGTGGCACGTGTGAACGGCACAGCCCACTTTGTTGGACGTGGCCCACACCATCTGCAACAGAGACAGCCGATCAGTGCTACTGATCACTCCACGGTGTTGTGGAAGTCCGAGGGAGGGGTCTGGGTACCTGTGTGTAGTGGGTGCACATCGGCCCGTAGCATCTGAGAGGGCAGCGGGGGTTGCAGTCGCGGGGGTACGGGAAGGAGTAGTCCTTGACCTCGTCGTACCACGGCTTCACCAGCTGGAGGATGGAGCGGAAGCTGCAGACATGGAGGAGCCCAGATGATTGATTGGACTCGGATCTGAGACTCTAACCAGCAACCTGGGTTTCACATCTGACCATGAAACATCACTGTTCTTCTGAACCACAATAACAATACACACTGTCTGCACCATCAAACCCACATTTACGGTTTGACAAGCAGGTTTCAGCGTATTAACGAGGGCTTTTTGAAGATGATCCAGAGCCTCCAGCAATTTTGCGTAACTTTCAGTGAATTCCAATTAACAGAAAGATGAACAACTTACTTATTCTACCTTATTAACAAGTCAGTTACATGGAAACATCCTCACTACAGGACTCTCACATGGAAAAGTCTTCGTTCCTCCAACACAAAGGTTAAAGACGTGGAGGTGGCCCCGTGTTTCCAACATGGAAAGTCTAGACCCTCTGAAGGGGATGTGCCTTTTGTTTCCTCAGGGGTCATGGCTGAAAACACAAGCTCTGTTTATGTGAAGGGTCACAGGAGCATTCCTCAGGCAGTCACCGGGTCACAGTGCAACAGGGGCAGAGGAGGAGGAGGAGGAGGAGCAGGAGGAGGAGGAGCAGGAGGAGCAGGAGCAGGAGGAGCAGGAGGAGGAGGAGGAGGGGGCAGCAAGGCAACTACCATGACTGCTTAGAGAGATATTACAGCATTTTTTTATTATTATATTATATATTGTATTAACTGTATTAATCTCTTATTATTATTAATTTTTATTATTATTATTAATATCATTATTTTCTTTTTTTATTATTATTATTATGATTATTATTTATTTTATTTTATTTTTTAATGCATTATATGTAATTAGTGCTTTACGCAACACATTTCAAATGTCAATAAAGAGAGAGAGAGAGAGAGAGAGAGAGAGAGAGAGACAGAGGAGCAGCAGATGTTGGGGGAGGGAGGGGTCAAAGGTCACTCACCGTCCCGTCCTGACGGAGAGGTTCTGACCCAGGAAGCGGAGGAGGTGAGGCGGCCCGTGCTCCCACATGCAGGCGTGAGCCCAGTCCTCGGCCGTCTTCGCCAGGGCGTCGTCCCACACCTGCAGGGACACGGTGGGGACACGTCACATGACCATAGCACACATACCATCACATGACCATAGAACACATACCGTCACATGACCATAGCACAGGTGGCATCCATCAAACCAGTGGAGGAAGCGGGGAAAGTGAAGCGGCCCGGACGAGGAATCGGGTTTTAAGAACTAAAGAATGCATTGGGAAGAGACTTCCTCCGAGTCTCATCAAGGAGACGTTAGAGGATGGAGATGCTGCCGGTTTGATTTCTTCTTTAATGGTCACATATCGGCTAAGTTGTTACGTTTGGCTGGAAACAAACCGTTCGGGTTCAAACCAGCATCAAACCACTTAATGTTGAACATTTGGTGAAATTAAACGTCTGATTCCGGATATTTTGGACCACAAACACTAGCAGCTCTCTCTCTCTCTCTCTCTCTCTCTCTCTCTCTCTCTCTCTCTCTCTCTCTCTCTCTCTCTCTCTCTCTCTTTACCACACATGACCCCTCTTCCTCGTGAAGTCACTACCATGGTGGTCTCCCACACAGCAATCTGCTCAACAGCTGAAGGTGCCAAGAAATCTCCTCCACATCTGTCACTTTGCCCCCAAGCCTCGCTCTCAGATTCTCCCATCACCATGACAACACGCATGGTCATATAGAGCTAGATGAACATGCACATTGCAGGAAAAGCTCCAGATATGATGCCGGCTGCAGGAATGATGCCATGCACACAAATGACTCTCTCACCATGTATTCCATGTTGGACGCCGGCGGGAACACCTTCCCTCTCACTTTGTTGTGGTAGTCGAGGATGGCCAGCATGTCGTTCTGGCTGATGTAGCGCTTCCTCCTGCCTCCTTTAGGGAGCGACAGGTCGGCGGTGTCCGTCCCGGAGCTGCGCGCTGCGCCCCGGGGCTGGCTGAGGTTGGCGGACGCGGAGACGCCGGGGACCGCCGTTGCCAACGCACTTGCCCCGCAAGATATGCACACAAGTATGAAGTCCACAAGCAACAGCTGAGGTGTCATGTTGAGGTTGAATATCCCGCGGTTCTCCGTGGAGAGATCTGAGAAGGAAAGGAAACTTTAACTTTTTGTCTTTGCGCGCAAAAACAGCCTACTTTACAATGAGGGAGCCGCTCCTGCCTCCTCCTGCAGCGGTACCTTGTGTGTCTGCGTTGCCAAGGCGGTGTCACCTCTAAAGCCCTGCTAATGGATGAGAGGCAGAGCGGGAGAGAGAGAGAGAGAGAGAGAGAGAGTCTTTTTTGCTGCTTTGCAGACTGTGTGAGTGCTTCAGGAGCGGACTTTTAGGGGCTTTATATAGGCTGTGGCAGCGGACGGTGCAGGAAGTGCGCCTGTTTGGAGGTATAGACGCAGCAGCAGCCCCCCCCCCCTCCTTTGTCACCTGAAACATCTGTTTGGGGCTTTTCCCAAAACCCCAGATTCCTGGCAGAACCCCCATCTGATCTGTTGCTGCAGGATGTGGAACAGCTGATCGATACACACCCAGACTCTTAATGATGTTGGTTTGACTTGTGTTGATTATGTGGATGTAACTTGTGTTTTTTATGTTATTTTGTATGAATTGACTTAATGTCACATTTGCATTTCCATGTGACCGATGAGGTCATCCATACAAAGAGCTGGATCCACCACGTGTCCCATCTTTGTCGTATTCTCCGATAAAGATTACACTTGTTCGGTGCGTGGCTCCAGCTGTGTGCTTTGTCAGGTCAGATGTGGAGCCAAGAAGAAGAAGGAGGGAGGAGGAGGAGGAGGAGGAGGAAAAAAGCCTCAGCTGGTGAAGAAATTAAAGAAACGTGACGCAGGAGAAGTTCACTCTTTCCCCTCCTCCTTCTCTTGTTGCCGGCAAATTGGTGCTTTCCCAAAAAGCCTTCTTGGAAGTGATGGACTTTTCAGGTGCTGGAGCCGGTGAAGGGGGATATATCACTCAGGAGCTGGAGCATGGCGGAGATTTTCTCCTCCGTTTCACTCCATCCAACACGTTTTCGGCTCCTACTCTCCACCGCTGCATCTTCCTTTTAGCCCGGGACGGAAAGTCGTCCGATAAATCACCACGAGATTAGTTGAATACTTGGCTCTGGAGGCTGATCCAGAGCTCTGCTTTCAACGCCAGGACGCTTACACAGTGTCCTATTGATGCTTGAATTCAAATGTGTAAAGGTATTATTTATAGCAGGAGAAGAGGAGGTTCTGGCTCACTTCAGAACTCACCATCACTCCCAATGCCTGAACTCTGAATTCTACATTCTCAGAAAACAAACATGCTTTTTATTCTATTTTCAAGCTTCCAATCAAACAACCAACGTTTAATTCCTGAGATATATTCTGACACATGACGTGACTTTGTTTTCTTTTTTTCCCTCCTTCTGTTATGACGATGCATCATCACATCTGCTCAGTATTTTCGACTCATCCTCTCATCTGGAATCAATAGGGAGGGCGTCTCTGCAGCCAGCGCCGCTCCAACGCCAGCCAAAGACTCTGCTCGTCGTCACGGCGATGAGATCCTCATCCCTGCAGGCTTACGGCCCTATCGGCCATATTATCAGATTAAGCTTAACCTACACCTGTTTCACAGCATCTCACACTATCTTCACATTTATGGCTGCAGGCTTCTTATCCGAGACTAAACAAGGGAGTAGTTTCATCGTGGAGAAGCAGGATATAATAGGATACTGTATCTACTGTATCCTCCTCCTCCCTCCTCCTCCCTCCTCCTCCTCCCGCCCTCACTCTGTTTTCCTCACGTGCCGTCTCCTCCGGGCCTCCAGATGATATTCCCTCCGTCTTCAGAGCTGCTGCTTGTTTGCCTCAGTGAACCCAGTGACTTCCAGAAGAGGTCCACGCATTATTATCACATTATGGGAGTTAATTAGGGCATTATTTGGGGGGCACATTGCTACGAGGGGCCCTTCGGGTTTCTGTTTTGGAAAGGCATTCTTTTTCAGAGAGAGCATTTGTTTACCTACAATATATTGCTCCAAGTTTCCCCCCGGTCCATGCTTCCCCCTCTACGGAGGGCCTCTCGAAGCCCGGCGTCCATGCCAGTACAGAGAGAGAGGGAGGAATCAGAGACAATAGACAGTCAACAAGCGTTAGTTATGCATCCATATGCAGTGAAGTCAATGAACCACTAAAGTGTGGTGCATTTATGTATATAAAGCTAATAGCATAGCAACCTGGACAGTTCAATAAGGGACTTAATCTCCCAACAAATCAGTCAATCATCAGTGGATGAACGGGAAAAAAGGTCTTGGAAGATGAGATAGTAAGCTTAGGGTGGGTTTTATTCTCTGACATGAATTTGATTCAAAGGAGCAGCTCGGGATATATTTGCTTTCTTGCTCAGGGTTTGATAATCTGACTCCCGGCTAGAAAACATATCATATTTCCCGTATTCAGCCGTGCCAAGTAATGCAAATATGAAGTTTGATAGAAGCGAATACTAGGAAAATAAAGTCTTACTATGTATCGTGGCCTTTGGGAAAGGCCATTGCATCGGGGCGGCTGGGAAGTTGTTATGTCATGGGTTTGGGTTTTTGTTGGCCAGAGGGGGCAACAAAAAAAAAAAAAAGTGACATTTCAAGAGTTGGTTTACATTGGTGAGAAGCCCAGTCTCTAACTTCAAACTGTCCAGGCTGCTTTCTTCCACACACAGCTGTTAAACATTGTATCAGCTAGAATATGTATGTTTCACACAGTCTGCTAGCGTACGACGGGGCCCGAAAAGGCTGGTTGACGGTGAGAACGCTTCAACCCCGTGTCCCCGTCAGAGGTTCAGCGGTGGATTATTACTCCCTCCGTGTCCGAAGAGTAACAAGCACGCTAATTAAGTCAATAAATAGCCCCGACTTCTGATCAAAGTGCCCTCGCTGAGCTTCAATTTAATTCAAAATGAAATTCCTGCTGTGTTTGGACTGTATATACAACCCAGAAGGTGCTGGTAAAATAAAAAACATTTCACAGGCCCCGCCATGCCAGCTGGTACTGTAACTCCAGGGCTCGTTGCTGTACGATGACCCAATATAATCCCACAGCTACATTGTGTGGTATTTACCGAGCAGCCACCTCCACAAACATGGGCGAGGAGAATCCGCTCCAGGCCGGGATGCTTCCCCCCTCCTGTTGTCTAGATACGGGTCTGGCTGCTTGTTTGGCCGGATCTAAGGTGACTTTGTCCTCAACTTCGGTCACGGGAAGGAAGACCAGAGAGAAGATGGACAGAATCTGCAAAACAAAAGTGGATAATCCCCAGAAGAAGATGATAAAAAGGTAAAAGAAGTTGTTGCACCGTTATGTAACGGCCTGTAAAGTGCTTCAAACACTCTGAATAATACACAATTAAACACCCAAAACACCATTAGAGTGTGGGGGGGAAAAAACCCTGAGGGACACCTCGAAGGGAGAGCTTTTTTCCCCCGTCAGGAATAAGTCCCTCTGCTTGTGTATCTATTTTTGACATGTTACATTCCTGTTGCCCCCCAGATATTCTCACCCATCTATAAGACATTTACAACCATCTTTGATGCTCAGGCCTTGTAAGCCGGCAGAGAGACGGGGGCTGTGGTCGCACACAGACATTTCTCCAGGGTTCAGATGTCAGCTGGGAGAGAGAGAGACAGGCAAACATGAAAAAGCTAAAGTTAGAAGCGAGGCGTTTTTTATGATGTATCTTCATGACGGCAGGTAACAAAAAATATCACCTGGGACTCAGGAGGGAGCTGCCAAAACCACAACAACCCATGCAGAGGCTCCTGGGAACTGTGAGCTACACCTTTAACTGTATGACAGGAGATTATGTACACAATTATGTACAAAATACACTTAATGAAGCGGGAGCTTGGAAAACAACCATCTGACTTGTTTGTTCTAACCACACATACGTAAGCGTTGGTTTTACAGCAGACAGAATGAAGGGTTTGGTGGCATCTAGTGGTGAAGGTGCAGACTGCCACCAAATGAAACTTCTCCAAAAACACAACTAATACACAAATACACAAAGTTTTCCTAATGTTATAGATATGTAGATGGATGGATGGATGGATGGATGGATGGATGGATGGATAGATAGATAGATAGATAGATAGATAGATAGATAGATAGATAGATAGATAGATGGATGGATGGATGGATGGATGGATGGATGGATGGATGGATAGATAGATAGATAGATAGATAGATAGATAGATGGATAGATGGATAGATAGATAGATAGATAGATAGATAGATAGATAGATAGATAGATAGATAGATAGATGGATGGATGGATGGATGGATGGATGGATGGATGGATGGATGGATGGATGATAGATAGATAGATAGATAGATAGATAGATAGATAGATAGATAGATAGATAGATAGATAGATAGATAGATAGATAGATAGATAGATAGATAGATAGATAGATAGATAGATAGATAGATAGATCCTCTGATGAAGGTGGATTTCGTGGTGACCTTGGACAGTCGGACCCAGCAGAGATGGTGAGATGCTGGCTGTCTGGATCAGGCTGCGGCCGGGTACGCCTGCAGCCAGTCTAGACAGCAGATGAGCAATGATCTGAGGCCTGGCAGACAGGCCCTGTGGCTTGGGACTGTCTTGGGCAGGGCAGGGCCCGGGACTCCTGTCCCTGGCAGACCATCATATGCACTCAACTATGCTGAGGTCAAGACACCCCTTTGTAATTCTAATGCACGCGTCTAGATGACGGAGTTTCATACGTACACCTTCCACTTGATCTACCAATGTCTGTTTTTGCAATACTCTAAATTGTGCCCAGGACTTTGTGATTCGACTGAAGTTTTCACCCCTGAAGAAGTGATCTTTATCACAAAGTGAAAGAAAGCCTGGGTCCCGATCCCTATGTGGGTGGTTTAAGCCTTGATCCTGGCTCGCTTGGCATATGCTAAAAGCTTTTTCTTGTGTCGCTGGCGAGGACTGCGACCAGTCTTGAGTTTTTGCATCCAGAGTGCAGCGGCGCCGTCTGGTGAGCCGTACCATTCATCGTTAGAGAATATGCAAATTGTTACGTTGGATTATGTTTTCCTTGATCCTATTAGAGGCTGTTGGAGCCGCAACCTGCCAGAAAAAACCCCATGCAAGGAGGTACAATGACACAGGTGACACCATTGTTACGCTCACGGTCGATCCTTTCATGATCCGAGGCGCTATTGTTCCAGGAGGAGGGGAATTTACCATCCTTGATTGTGTTTGAGTGTGATGTAAGGTGATGGGACATGCCAAATGTTATCCAGGTCCATGTTTCAAAATATTATGCAGAGGGATGGAAATCATGTGTATCTTCCAATATACAGTCCGGCGAGCTAATCCGTTTCAGCTCAGGAGCAGATGAGGCCACAAACAATTAGACCTGGAAAACAAACGTGTTTTTTTTCTACAACTCTTCCGTAGTTGTTGTTCGCTCTCCTGATTTTTGGCCTTGACAGATGACGTAAATCTGGGAACCGAGCCTCGGAGTCCAAGCAGAGTTCAGGAGGCCGTGAGCTAGAATCCACGTTTGATTCGAGGGAGTAATATGATCATAAAAGGAACTTAAGATGTCTCAGAATCAGACTCTAGTATGTTTATCTCACTGGAGTTTGGGTCAATGACGTCGGAGGAATAATCATCAATCTGTCGCTAGCAGGCTCTCGCCCGGGGCCGCCTCCATGATGACATCAGTGTTTTTGTTGGATCCGGCTTATCGGGGGGGGGGGGGCTTCGAGGTTTTTTTCTTCTGCCCTGTGTTCCATGGAAGTGATGGATTTCAAGCGAGGATGAAGGAAAGTCTCTGAGAGTCTGCCCTTTGCCCTCCCGTCTCCGTCATCTTTGTGTGGTTTCTAGGTTTTTCCCAAAAGTGTCTCGTACTGAGTGAATATTTCCCGAATACTGGGCATCTGGGGTGGATGATGCCGTGGACAGGATACTGGATCCCCCCCTCTCTCTCAGACTGCTTTGGTCCAAACAAGGTGACCTCAGATGTTTTGCACTGCCCCCCCCCTTCGACCCGCTGCGGCAGGTGGCATCCCTCGTAAGAATTTACGGCTTGGTTCTTCTGGTTCAATGCAAACAAAGCAGGTTTTATGGAGCAAATACTGAGAGGTCGCGACCCCCCTGCAGTTTGATTGCACCGTGACAGAGGAACCCGGGCCTTATATCCATGTAGCACCTGTGAGATGTTTTTTAGACCTGTATGAGATCAGGAAAAACAATCAGTCCACTCACAGATTTGCCCTTCTGTCTACTTGACTGTCTCTCATGTTGGAGAGCCGTCAATCAGTGGTTGCTACGGAGACCTCGGAAGCCCCCAAAATCAGTCGGCCTTGCTGAAGAAACAATTTAATTTTCAAAAGTTCAAAAACTTCTTTTGGCTCCGTATGATTTGTCAAACATGAGAAAACTTCTTTTTTTTTGTAGGGCACTATTTTCTATGGCAAATGAATCCAAAACAGCTCCAGAGTGCATTACTGCCCCCTGCTGGTCTGGAGTATGAATCAGATGAACAATATTTTGACCTCAAAACACAAACATCTTAACAACTAATAAAATAACAGGACAATTAGTCTCTAAGTATATTTCAATAATGAAGAGAAACTTTCTGTAGAAATGAACAGAATCTCTCAACTATAAATCTCAACCCCCCCATGATGTGATGGCACTTGGTACACCCCGACTGGCCACTTCCTGGATTTAAAATCTCTGCTTTAGGCGGCCATCTTTTGCTCCTTCCTGACAAGATTTCCCTCCAGAAGCGACAGGTAAGTCAGAGTTCAACAACTTAAACGAACTCAGGGCTGAATGTAGGAAAGTTACCTAAATGTAAATGCACTATAAGAAAACTCATTTCAGACAGTGTTTGGAATTGACTGAAAATAAATTCTGGTGGCCATGTTGCCTCATTGGAAGCAACACGGCCACCATTAATTTTCCATCCAGTCCAACGGTTTAACAAACAAAGCCCGGCGTGTTGAAAGTGTGTTCTTCTATGAGAACGATGATGAACAGAATTGTTTTTTTCCTTTCATTTGTCATATTTGTCTGCTGTTTACATGAACGTGGACTAGAGCAGCACGTAATCAGCTCCGTCAAACTTTCCTGTAACATCTTACATCACACGAGGACTGTTTTTGTAACTCTATCCTTTTTAATCTTCCCCACATAGTAAACTTTCTCTTTTGTTTCTGTTAACCTTCGACCCTCAGTGCGTAAACACATGGCTGCTACGAGACTGTTGTGGCGGGTTTTTTGCATCAGAGCGTGTTTTGACTCTTCCTCTACAATCTAGCAGCGTCCCTGCCAACGATTCCACACAGTTGATTGGCTGACGTCCGGCCTGCAGGTGAATGCACATGAGTTTGTAGACGACACATTGCTTCATATGTAGTAGTGAACGTCCAGTTAGGAGAGAACGGAGCCAGGTTACCGTGAGGACCATCCAAGGGTCGACGGCGTTGTTGTTGAACTGAAAACGCCTGCTAGAGTTTCGCCCCGTACCTGACCTGAGGAGCTTTCACTGCTTTGATGTACTTGGCAAGACTTTGAACCTTTCTGTACTGTTTTTAAGGGAAAGTCCCAGATTCTAGCTTTCAGTCATTTTTAAAGCAATAATATCTCAGTGTGTGATATTAGGTTTATTCCAGGTATTATTTTGTGAATAAATCCTGCAATTTAGCCTTTATGTTCAGGCTATTTCTCTCGTAGAGACGTTTGTTTCACTACCATGAAATACCTTCATGTATCCCCCAAACTCATCTAGTGAGCTAGTCGGGAAACAGCTGCTTATTTGCACTTGGAGTTGAGTGTCTGCACTTCCTTCCATAGCAGCTGGATTATCTCAATGTCACATGATCACGTTGAGTGGGCACTGAAGGCTTTTCTAGGCGGGAAAATATCTTTTGGCTCTTTCCTGTAAGAGTTTGATTGACGGATGCTTCATGCAATCGGCTGCCGAGGTTTATTCTGAAAGCGACCGCCCCTTTTTTCAGAACGGCTCAGATTCTCACATTGTTGTTGTCTGGTGTATAAATCATGTGATGCAGCATAAATGTGCTGTAGGTTTCACACGAGACTCGAACACCGGTCTCCTGGGTGAAAGTCTTGAGTTAACTACTATAGTTGAATATTAGCAGAGTTGATGATAATTTGATAGATGCTGCAAGGTGATAATTCTCCTTTCACATCACACATAGTCAATAGATCCTTTTTTAATATAAAAATAGTAATTACAGCTCCTTTAAGGTCATTTGTGTATTGTCTTTTATCTTTTTTATTTCTTTGATTGTAAGTGTTCAAGTACCCTGTCCTTGAGTGCCAAGAAAGGTGCCTTTAAAATATATTATTATTATTTAATTCTGATGTCACGTTACAAAGTTTACACGTAAATATCTTGATGAAGTTGCTGGAAATGGTCCATTAAAGGGTGCACTTGTCCTTTTATTTGCCCGTCTGAAACATTTCTTGTAGCATTCATAGTCAATCTTCCCAAAGCTTGTGCTGCTTGTTGTGACAGAAATTGCTTGTTATCAAACCAGGAAATTTGTCTGGGTCTTGCCGGGCTCTGGATTGGTCAGCCCCGGGCCAAAACAAATCCCAGCAGCTGCTGGATTCCTGCTCGGGTTTGTCCGTTCGGTATCCCCGAGCCGACGCATATTTCCTGTCCCTGTTTCCTGAATATCAAAGTGCTGCAGAGACTCATTAAGGGACGCCGCCGCCGCCGTGTTCCCATGAAGCTGCACGTG
Source organism: Chelidonichthys spinosus (assembly GCA_029853015.1). Lineage (NCBI taxonomy): Eukaryota > Metazoa > Chordata > Actinopteri > Perciformes > Triglidae > Chelidonichthys > Chelidonichthys spinosus. The sequence continues at coordinate 21,106,941 of CM056837.1, forward strand.
TTTTACCCTCAGTGCGAGGACTTGTAGTCCGGTTTTTAGCGCCTTAAACCAAATGAGCATCATCTCAGAGAGTTGAATTCATGAGTGAATCTAAACTGCAGATACTTTGCTTTCCGGTCCTTGGAACAGCGATGTGAATATATTAACCTACAGCTGTCAATCCGATGAGCATCAAAATCTAGGATTTGTCTAGATATGTAAAAAGGCAGCGAATTCAAAGCCACACTCATTTTTTTTTCTTTGCACTAAATCAAACAATCTGTCATTTTATAAGCTGATATTTGTCCAAAAATGACAAAAAAACGAAGAAGAAGAAGAAAGTTATGATGCTGCGGTTGACAGATGTGGAAACGGTGCTTTCATTTCCTTCCAGGCCAAATATCCACAACAGTTCATCAAGACGATGATGACGTCGCCGCGGCGACGCCCGACAACAGACACGCACGCTTTACTAGTCATTTACATTTGTGTTTTTGTCGTGCATTATTAATGTAAGAAAACGACTTCCCTTCCATCTAACACTCAAATGTACAGTCTAATGAGCATATTTAATGAAAAATATGACGTGAAATTATTGTGCTAAACATGACAAACGCTCATCCCAGGCAGCTGTGCTGGTTTTCTTTGGAATAAACTCCCAGCTGTCACAAGTTGATTTACTCTTTATATTAAGGCAGCGGAGTTCAGCCGGTCTACTTTAACCATGACTCAGCGTAATGACTCAGCGTTATGACTCAGCGTAATGACTCAGCGTAACTTCAAGTGTCAGTTTTTATGTCAGTGTCTTTAGTGTCTTTTCAAAATAAACGTCCGTCTTCACAGGTAGTTCACACAGGACACAAACGGAGGTCTCCTGTGTGAAAGTCCTGTGTTTGTCCACCCACTTCTAGCTTCGAGCTAAACGTACATATTATATTTGACTTAAATGGTTGAACTTAATTTTACTTACTTGATTTAACTTTTGCTACGGTTACATTTGTTGTTGCTTTTATTTTATGTTTAATAAATGTAATTTGTAAGGTGTCCTGAAAGGGCCAACAAATAAAATTTAGTATTATTATTTGAGGTTTTGGGGTCGGCGGGGTCGATGCACTGCTTTCATCGGGTGCTAACTTTTCTTTTCCTGTCTCCTTGGGCAGCTTGTGTCACGGCTGTCGGCCCATAAAGCCCACTTTGGACTGTGATGCTAATGCTAATTAGCATTTTATTCCTTCACATAGCAGCACAGCAGGAATATAACACCATATGCGTCTAGTTTTGCACTCAAGTTTAAAGCACATATATCAACATTAAAAAAAAAGACGTCTCCCTTTTTTTATTTTTGTAAACTGAGGTCATGTTGTTTTATTCACAACGGCAGCCGTTCCCATCAGCTTGCGTTACACCCTCCTCCTCCTCTACGTCCAGTGTTATTATTGGACGGACGGCGGTCTTCGGCGAGTAGCGGCGTCCCGCCGAGGTATTTCTCAGCACCGTTGTAATGACAAACCTTCCTCTGCCCTTTGACCCACAGAGCTCCGTCCCCGGACGGTAGCAGAGTGATTCCAGATGGACGCCGTCTGTGGTGGAAACAGGCGTCATCAACCCACAATTTCAGGTTTCAATCCCAGTAAAACCAGTGACCAGTGACGAGTATGCGTTGGGATTATTTAGCCTCATGCCACAGCTTGTCTTTAACAGGTTCTGTTTGGGGAAAAAATAACTTTCCAATATTTCATTGTCAGCTTCATGAGTGATGCAGACTCAAATGCATAATTTAAAACGGTACCAGGTGTTTTACATATAAGACAGACAATTTCTGCTTTTTCCTCTCTTTTAAAGCTTCATGGCTTCTGTGAAAGTCATTCCTTTAAATGTGCAATACCGGGTGTGTTTGAAGGGTAGTTGAGTCCACGCTATCAGGTGACTTCTCACCCAGTTACACTTCCTCTTTGTGCCAATAACAGTCTGTGAACTGCCCCTTTAAAATCCAGCCCCAACAATGTGTGCATAATATAATATGGATAAACAAGCCCGTCAATAAGAAAAACAGGTGCTGTCCATTCACATGTCAGGAAGCACAACAGCTGCCATGATTGGAGGAGGAAGGGTGGTCCAGGGCTTGGTCCCGGGGCCCAGCCCTGGTCCCAGCCCAGGTCCCAGCCCAGGTCCCAGCCCAGGTCCCAGCCCAGGTCCCAGCCCCGGTCCCAGCCCTGGTGACCTTTTCAGAGGAATCCAAAAAAAACCCAATGGCGGTCTGGAGAGCGACCTGGACCGGTCACGTTCCCGCGCTCATGTTTGGCTGCAGGACTCGCCGGCAGAAAGGTGGTCTTATTTAGTACACAGATCCAGATGTGAGGACGCAGATGCTCAACAAATTATGTAATATTACCTCCTCTTAAAGTTTGTCAATGAGTTCAGTTGGCAAAAACATTTTCATTTTTTTTTTCTTTTTCAAAGGCTTTCCTTTAAGCACTGTGAGTCACCGTCGTGGTGACGGCTCGCCGCCGGGCAGCTCGCCGCCGGCCGGGTCGGGTTTCTATTCCAGGTGAGAGCTGAAGAGGCTGCAGGTTTACGTCTCTTCTGGGTGAAAGCAATAGTTAAGTTTGCTTAATGTCATGTGACTTTACGTCCATACGGTTAGCTGAGATGAATGGGAATATTTTTGGGATCATATTTGATGCTAAACCAAACAACTAGTTGACCTCATAATGGAGATTAACATTTAGAATCCCAAACAGTTTAGTAATGAGTGGATGGTCCTATGTGGTGCCCACTCTTGGAAGGTGCAGACACCACAGTATGTGAACACCGACTGTACATAAATATCAGTTTAGCGTTCAGCTGCGTCCCAGTGGCGTCTGAGTGGGAATCCACAGGCTGCAGGCTGGAAGACTTTGAGCTCCAGATCTGCCTGAAATCCCCTCCAGCTGGACACAGAGGGGGCCTTTCACACCGCCGGGTGTGAAGCCGATTATTCAACAAACATCTCTCTGCTTTACGTCGGCTCTCCGGCCAGCAGCGTTCACAGATAAACCTGCATGTTTAATGGCACGTTTGGATTTCATTCAAAGTACTCCAAATTGGGGATTTCCAGCCTTCGTGGTGTTGGCGTCCGACTCGTTCTGAAGCTGGTGAAGCCAAAAGAAAGCAAAGTCAGCCAAAGTCCTGCCAGCAGAAGAGGAGCTGGTCTTCTTCCACCGCTCTCGTTAACGGAAAAACCTGCTTCAATCCAGGGACTACTTTCTGTCACATCACTGCATGAGAGGAAGACGTGAATCCAGATTCCATTATTGCTGTGTCATTGTTTCAACAGACTTCAATCCAGCTCTAGGTGGATATTTCTTACCTTTTGGACAGAAATAGGCTAATTTAGTTTAGTTTTTTTAACTCCTTAAACTCCATCTTCTCATCTGGCTATTGGACAAATGAATAAGCATTTCTGTAAATGAAATTTCAGAAAGTAAGTTTAGTCTGGTTGAATTGAACGTACATGTACAAACATCACGCATCGTCATCCAAGCTCTTTCTCTCGTCATCACTCCCAGTGTTTTTATCATGAAGCAGCCCTGAGAGCGGTTTCCATCGGCCCGTCTCTCCAGCATGTGCAGCGGTCACTGAGGTGACCCATGTCATCAAGAGCGGGCTCAGGAAACACATTCCTGGAAGCCAACCAGATGTGGAGGAGAAGCAGTGGGTGGTAGTGACGTAAAACACGCTCAAAGAACATACTATTAGGCCTCCCGGACAACATTCCCTTCTTCCTCCCCTCGCGTCGCCCGGCTGCACATTTAAACTATATATAATAAAAATATACCTGGAAATATACCTGGAAATATACCTGGAAATATACCTGGAAATGAAAGGTTTTACCTCCATGTGAGGAATATCAGTGGATGGAAGATGTTCTCTCTTATTTGTGTTTCTAGAAACTAAAGGATGGACATCAGGTGTGGAGCAGTGCTCACCTCAGCTCGTTATGTTTATTTTCCCAGCATGCAGCAGCATTATTGTCCCATCAGAATAATATTTGTGAAAGCTGATAGAGAGACTGTTATTAACTGCAGCGTCTGGTTTATCCAGCTCGACTGTGTCTGTTTTTTTGTCTGCCCAGGCTGTTTGTCAAAGAGCCACGAGGGAGATGACGCAGTCGTAGTAAAACGTGCATGCATGCACGTGCACACGTATGATGTACGGCGAGGGAGGGATTGTTAAGAAGGTCGTGGGGGAAGTGTGTTGGCTAAAACACGATGCTGGCTCTGTGGAACAGACGACTGTGCAGGTGTGAGAAATAACACATTTATGAATTATTTTAGTTATTAGTAATTATGACGGATGAGAATCTCACACAGGTGAGAGCTGAGTGTTGCCTCTCCTCTCACTGTTTCCACTCTTTAAAGCCAATTACGTTCCATGGAGCTCAAAATGTAACAAAGAACAGGTTGACAATGTATTTTTCCTTTGTTGTTCAGGAGAGAAACACACTGGCTAAAATAAATAATAATGTTATTGTTTTTTACCTAATCATAATTTAGATTTAATGTCTCTAGAAGAAATAAATACATATAAATATATATCGCAGATATAAACAAGTTCCCGCTAACAGACGATGTTTGCAGTCACTATGACAACGAGTGAAAGCTAGCATCTTAGCCCAACCACCCAGATCAATAAACACCCATAAGATCATATCAATAAAACCAACAATAAGCATCAACGTCATCACACTAAGGAACTTAACGAGGTGATGTCACACCTTGGTGTGATTCATTACAAACATAAATGTACATTCATGGGACGTTAGCTAGCATGGATGAGGTTGTTATCGTAATAAACTTATTTTGTCTGAATATCGCCCCCTACAGTGGCCCTGATGTAATACGCCGTCTTTGGAAAGAAACTTTGAAAGGTTTAAAATAATTCTCTGTCTTTATAAAAATAAACACTTTGTCACATAGGATGGTTCTCATTTCTGATATTTGTAATCCAAAAAACAAGAAAGCATTCCCGTCGTGGGATTTATCGTGAGGGGAATGTGTTCGGTCAATTACACAGCCTTCATTACAACCATTCAGCCACAAACTTTCCATGGAAAGCCATAATTCCTCCAGTCCTTTTTGGTGGCCTGCTTCATGCAGCGTGACCCCGGTGACCTCGCCAGCAGCGCTGCGGACGCTTCCTGAAGGGAAAGTGAAAGCAGGTGGTTTTATATTTGGACAGAAACAATCTGCCACTAAGCCAGTTGTGCTCGAATGGAAATCAAACTCTCATCCAACCCAAAAATCAAACATGGTGGTTGCCCACATGTTTGTTTTGGGGGGGGGGGGGCGATGTACAATCCCTCCTGCAGTGTTTCTGGGTTTCAAGTCTTCAATAAGATGCAGATTTCTAAAACTCCAGAGGTCATTGGTGGGTGATGAGTTTATTTTTGCTGTGGCTCGTCGCTGCTGCAGCGTAGGTGAGCTTCGGGACACGCTGGGTTAGTCTGGTCCTGGTCCTGGTCCTGGTCCTGGTCCTGGTCCTGGAGGGGGGTGCAGGACTGGAACCACCAGTGGTCAGAAACCGAATCTGCATGACTGAACTTTAAAGCCTGAGTTGTGGAGGAGAAGTGGCACGACAGTGGACTCCTCCCCTGTCTGTCTGCCTGCCTGCCTGCCTGCCTGCCTGCCTGCCTGCCTGTCTGTCTGCCTGTCTGTCTGCCTGTGGCTTCATTTTGATTTATGGAAATAATCTTTCATATGAAAGTGCTGTTTATCTTCAGGTCAGGAGAGTCGTTATAATCATTATTTTAAGATATTTATATATTCACTCTAAATTTCCATCTACCCTTATTTCTAACACTTTCTGTCGTCTTCATCTTTCCATCTCCTCCTCCTCCTCCTCCTCCTCCTCCGTTCCAAGACGAGTGTATATTACAGAATATTTCCCTTTGTGGTGGATATACAGCCACACATTCTGAACATTGCATTGCAGCATTATGTAAGCTCAGATGTGTGTTCCGTTGAAAGCCGATATACATAAATGTCTCCCCTTCCATTCACGTTGAACAGCTGCTTATTAAATACAGACATTCCAGAGCATTAAATTCTTTAAATATCATCTTAGTTTCCACCGTTGTTAAACTTCAGCTGATTTTACTCTCCTTTTCTGAGAAACGCTGCATTTGCACCTCATTGGTTGTTTGTCAGACAGAGCCCCCTCCCACTTCTCACCTCCGTTGTCACGGCGATAAACCAGATGAACGCGTGGCTGATTCTTTCACCGACAGCTGATTTCCGTGAGATGTCAAACTGTAACGTTTTAACCTGCTGTCGGTTCCCACTTTAACTGCCAGAGTCAACTTGGAGAAACTACAGTTTCCAGTTTCCAATCCATATCTCACCACTACTGTATTCTTTCACTAGTAAAAGTCATGTGACCTGCCACCCTCTCCTTCCAGCTTGTTTCCTTCTGGGAGATTTGAAGCTGGTTTTCTCTGCAGAGAGCTGAAAAGAGTTTAACTTGCATTTTTCCATCACAAACGAGGATGTGATGCTGTTTAAGTCGACGGCTCAGCGTTGCAGGAGGGATCTCCTGGCAGACAACATGAATACACATGAACTTCTGCAGTCAGAGAGGCTTTGGCGCCTGCTCTCTCTCCCCCTACAGGCCGGCTCGTGTATTACAGGCTCCAGGAATGATTGCTGAGCCGAGCAGCCAAACAAGAAACTTTAAACGGGCCATTTTATTTTGAGTCGAGGCAGCATTTTCTATTTTTTAAATTCAAAAGAATTGAAATTGGCATTTAATAAACAAACGCTGTGATCCCGTTGAGTTTCTGGTTGAGTGAGCATCAGCGGGCAGTTTGCCTCCTCTCTCTCTAACCAGCGACCTTTCGGCATCACACAAACTCATGGCGTTTCTTCCAAAGCCGACATGCTCGGAGGGATGCAGTTATGGTTTTTTGTTATTTCAACTGATTTATGTTTCATTTGTTCTTGGCGAGCAGAAACGTTATTTATCAGTTTGTTCTTTCCACAACAGCGTGTCTTTTTAGGGCGTATGTCAGGAGCGTCTTCACGATAAGACAGTAAAAAAGAGCTTTGGGTTTACTGTTCACATGCACCGTAAAGAAACGTGACTCCCTGAAACTCTTCGTTTGCTGTCCATAGAATGTATAAAAATAGATAAATAACACAAAAACAAAGTCATTTTAAAAGGCAGCGTGTTAAAACATGAATAAAACAACAATAATTCTGGTGCAAGAGCAAAAACAAACAGTAGTGATTTAACAGAGACGATACAAATAATGATAACTTTAATTTAATTATAATTATTATAATAAAACGTGACACTCTAACAGTTTGGTACAAAACAAAAGAAACCAAACATTTCTAAACGAGAAAGGAGAGAATAAATAAAGATATAATGTGTGTTTTTAGAGTTTCATGTGGTTGTGAGTCTGGGGAGGAAAGAGAGCATAATAATAATAGTAATAATGATTCTGACATACATAATCCATTACTGTGATGTTTGTATGGCTCTTAGCCAAGGCCACCAAACCCAATCAGCCTCACACACACAGTGCTTCGTGAATGCCGTCAGGCTGCGAGGCTTGTGTTTCTCATTATGTGAGTATTGTGTTTGGCAGACGAGGACGCAGAAAAACCAGCCAGCGTTAAAGAATCTGCTCTCCAGCGCTCGCCTGGAGTTTCACCTGTTCACGTCGTCAGAGAGGATCCACAGTCAGCATGTTCTCCACCTTTACAGGGATGTCTGATTATTAATCCTGCTGGTGGAGTGACCTCACGTGTGACCTCACGTTTGACCTCGGGTAGAAATGCTGAGCGAGACTCACAACAATGACTTCCATTCAACATTACTCCAGTAATTGTGATGAATTAGTATTTCTTATTTCAGCAGCATTTCTTCACTGTGAGCTGGAAATGTCTTCCATGACTTTATTAAATATATTAAATTGCTCCGCTCCCCAAAAACAAAGCTTCTTTTCTGGCCGGCGTGTTGGTTTGTAACGGAGATGTGGAATTTGTGACACGTCGACGAGAATATTCCAGCTTTGAAGCGTCTCTGTAAATGTGAATGTTTCTTTGAAGCAACGACGGACAAGTGCTTTTATAATAAGATAAAGGTTGAAAGGTGGGGAGCAACTTTCAGCGAGACGTCCGTCAGCCGTATGAACCTTGGCACAACAAGAATGACGTCACTGTCCGGGGTCTGAGGTGCGCCTTCACAATAAAAGTCAGAGGTTTTTATTTCCACCTAAAAGCCCCACATGTACTTGAGTTGCGGTTGAAAAGTCACAAAAACGACGACGTGGCGTCTTTTCCTCACGACTTTCCCTCAAACTCATCGGGATTTAGGAAAAGACGACCTTCCCTAAGCTACGTCATTATAATGCGACAGCTGGTGATTGACGTCTGTTGTGTATATTATACTACTTTTTTCATGTACTATGACCCTTACATTGTGTATATTTTATTTTGAAGTTTGGAATTTACATTAAAAAAGGAATCTAGGCTTCCAGTCACAAGTTTATATGATGATAATAATAATAGTAATAATAATAATCATAATTTGTATCATTATCTGTTTTTAGGTACTCAAAGACGCTTGAAATTAGATGCTGAACAAATACAAATAGAAAAGTAAAAGAAAAGAAAATACTCAATACAAATTAAGTTATGGAGTAAGGATTTGATATATTTCACAAGAATTGTTTTTTGACAGTTTGTTAAATTCACATTTCATTTCATATGTTATTTTAGTTTCTGCCTAAAAGTCTGCCTGTTTCCTCTCCAGGAAGCATCACCTTACTGTGCTGGAGAGGTTGGTGTGTCCCTATGACCCTGAGGGAGTCTGTCTGGAGGCTTGTGCTCCTGGTCGGGTCTCCCATGGCAAAGTGGTCTCAGGCGAGGGGGCCAGACTGGTTCACAGGGACCCTGTGTAAAAGCGAGGGGTGGTCCTTGCTGGGTCTTCCTCGTCCTCGTCAGGTTGCCGGTCGGTTCCCTCCCTCTGGATCGCCGTCTCGAGTGGGGGCAAATGACAGCAACAGCCAGATTATTTCCACATCCAGCAGTTAAAGATCCTTCGAGCTCCGTGTTTGGTCTCCACCACGTCCTGCAGGAAATATAAGACAGAAACCAGTAATCAGCTCCCTTAGTACTTCTTACTGAACGTACCAGATGATCAATGCATAAATATTGGAGGACAAAGTCTGACCCGTACCTCCACCTGCAGGGTTTCCAGCTGACTCACTCTCTGGGGGGGGGCACCAGCTCCAGCATGGGCACCCTGCTGATCAGCAAGATCCGGGAGGAGTACCCGGACCTGATCATGAACACCTTCAGCGTCATGAAATGGTGGTGTCCAGCGTGATTCCCTCCAACGACGTCTCCTGCAGTCTTTTATCACCACCCAGTCTCCAGGCTGTAGTGAATGCAATGGTCCTCCTTGCAGGGGGGTTGGTAGGGCTGCTCTGACCTGTGTGTGGATAGACTTGAGAGTTGGAGAGGTTAATGCAGTCATCAAGCATAGGATGGCTGGATTCCTGGTCTTCAACATTCGGTCTGAGGCACACTAACCACTTTGGAAAATACGTTTTGTCCAAAGTGGTTCCGTTTTGTGTGAGTGGTTAGAGAAGCCCCGTGTTCACTAGGAACTGTCAGCTGCTTCCCTGCTTTTGATACGTGGTTTCCCATGTGTCGACATAGCCAGGTGCTGAAACAAACATCATTGCAAACACGGGTTGCCCTTTGGAGGAGAGAGAAGGTGTTATTTGGGAAGAAAGGCTCAGCATTTGCATTGGTAACTTAATGGGGTCGTGGTGTGCAGGTTTCCACGATTGCCGCCATGCAGTCGTGTGGTTCACCATCAACCGCTGTAGACAAAAGGCTTGCTGGATTAAGTACAATGCATCAGGTTATAGTGACATTAGGGAGTGAGAGCAAAACCTGATATCGATGCATCATCCGTGCTGGAGTGAGGTGAATCATTCTCTGCTCCAGGAGGATGGATGCAAGTACACGAGGATGACATTCATTCTGTCTTTTTACAGTCTGAGTCGGGTCAGCCCAAGGTCGGGGCAGCACTCAGGGTTTGTACAAGCTAAACAAAGCTGGCATGTCCATTGGTTGTCCAAGTCGGTCCAAGTCCATGATCATGCGTCATGCTCTGCAGAGGCTGTGCCATCTCAGCATCATTTTCAAGATGGCTTGGATCCTATTATCTAAAATGGTAAATGGCCTCATCTATACTTTTCTCCAAAGCGCTTTACAGGAATGACTGTCATTCACCCATTCATTCACACATTCACACACTGACGTCAACCACGCAGGGCGACAGCCAGCTCGTCAGGAGCGATTAAGGTGAGGTGTCTTGCTCAGGGACACTAGGCACTCTGCTAGGAGGAGCCGGGGATCGAACCGGCAATCTTGCGGTTGCCAGCCAACCCGCTCTACCTCCTGGGCTAAACCCCCCACCAGATAGTTTTTTAACATTATGGGAAATAATGTTACTTCCTGTTTTAACCACTGCAGTTTTGAGAGGCTGACTTTTTGGCCTTGTGCTGCTAAAAGCTTTAGCAGTGCCACTGTGTCAGCCTGGCAGGCCTGTTCACTCTCTGCAAACAAAAGTGAATCGTCAACATACTGCATTGTTTTCTCGCAGTAGCCCAGTATCACCAAACTTCAGTTCGGAGTGTTCAGCCTTCTTGGAGACCCTGAATGGAGTCCTGCATGGGGCTCCAGTAGGGGACTCCATAGTTCTGCTCGGAGACTTCACCGTGCACGTGGGCAACGATAGAGATACCTGGAGCAGCGTGATAGGGAGGAACGCTTCTCTGATCTAAATCCAAGTGGTCGTTTGTTCTTATATTTCTGTGCTAGTCATGGACTGTCCATAACAAACACCATGAACCAACATAAGGATGCTCATAAGAGTACGTGGTACCAGAGCACCCGAAGGTCCATGATGGGTTTGGTTTTATCTTTTGACAATTTCTTTTTGGGGGGGGGGGGAGGGGAAACCGGAGCACCCGGAGTAAAACCCCTTTCTAGGAGAGCCGATGGACTCAAATGAAACCATCACTCTCCCCGGTGACCTCTGAGGTGGTCCTGAGAGCTCAAGACCTGGCCCACCCCAAAGATGCAACAGAATATTACGCCTCTAAGACGGCAACGGAGGTCGTCAAAGAGGCACATCAGAGGCAAGACTTAGAGTCGTGGAGTAGTGAAGACGTGTTACCAGGGCGACATGCCGCTGGCAGATTTAACGAATTAACACAAAGGCCAGAGGACGGTGGAAGAGTGGATCGGTGCAGGACTGGAATTGGAGCTTAAACTCCAAGGTTAAATCTGACCTCAAGCTGAGCGCCAAATTTAAGGTGTTTTTTTTATTTGGTGAATCGTAAAATCCACTGAATGTGGGAAAACCGGAGCTCCCGGCGAAAACCCGTTTCTAGGATGAGACCGCTAAACTTCTTAGGCCTTAGAGCCCTGGGACGGTCTGCTACCCCCCGTCAGCATTCTGCCCACAGAGGAGCAGAACTTGCGCAAGTCCCTGAACTTCTTTGGAGGCTTGGTCAGGTGATCTACAATGGTGGAGGCAATGTCGTCCACAAGTTGTGAATCCTCCTTTTCTAGGGAGTTCAGCAGCAATTCTGCACTGCCAAACTTCTTACAGAGGCTCTTGAGAACCACCTCGACCATGTCGCTCAAGGCTTTAAAGGTGGGCTTCAAACCGGCATCCTCCACTCGGGGCAACATTGCTTCAAGGAGACGATCAGTGATGGCATATGCTGCTTTGCTTGGAAAGCTTATTTTGGCTTTCACGTAGAGCTTCAAAACCAGCATGTCCACTGACCACTCCAGAAAGTATGTTGCTCGTAGCCCCTTTGTCTTGCAGCTGTCGGCGATGACATACTCTGGTGTTGTTTTCGGGGTTGATTCTGGTGTTGGTTCCGGGATTGGTTCTGGTGTTGGTTCCGGGATTGGTTCTGGTGTTGGTTCTGGTGCCCGTGACTCAAAGTTTGGCAAAGACGCCATTATTCTTCTGGCGATGCTGTCAACATACAAGTCCAGACACTTCCATGCCACATCCAGGAAGTCCACCATGGTCTCCCCGATCTCAGGGTACAACATCTGATTGTGTGCCTCATCAACCGCTGCCAGGTGCCTGCAGATTACATCACTCAGTTTCCGTGCAAGTATCTGCCGTTTGGCTTTTCCAAAGAACTCCGGACAGAACTCATGCTGACTGGCGGCTTGCACCTTCACAAGGTAGCCGATGAGGCCGCTGTCCTCGACACTCTGCTGCATCGACATGATGACCTCGCTGTCCACGAACAGTTTTTCATTCAGGAGTCCCAGCGCTTCTTGCAGAAACGCTCTCACAAAGTACTTTACAAGGAATGTTGTGATTTTGATCCTCGTTTCTTCGGGGGACTCCCTTCTTTTCCTCCCGAGCCCCAGCATGGTCTCTTGAACAGAGAGATTGTAAATGATCTCCTCTGCAAAAGTCTGGATCTGCTCGCTGCTTTTCATTCGCAGCTGCTCGTACTCGGTGGCTGGCATGTTCATGGAAACCTTCAGGCACTTGTGCATCTCCCTCTCAATGTTCTCCTGGAGTGATCTGACGGCTGACAAATCCACCACAGGGGTTATTGAGTCCTCCATTTTTTCTGGGGTCCCAGCTGACTTCATCTCCACTCGGGATGATTTGGAGTAGTTCATCTCAACTGTCTGTGATACGTTCACTGTCTCTGGTAATAAGGATGTCCTTATCTCCTCTGTGATTCCTTCACTGTCTACGTCTATTATTCGCTCCTCTGTCCGTCGCTCTAATGATCCTGGTGAGGCAACTTCATTTATAGCATTTGATGACTTACGTCAGGCGGACATCAAAGGCAGAAATCAAAGGCACCAAAGCCAGAATCCCCGACGTCACAGATCAAAGCCAAGGAACGTAGCGTCACACAGATAACGACGAGCGCGCGCGGCTCGCTGCTACGCATCCGTTGCTGGGCAACGGCCGCACCGGCTTTGCTGAGCGCCGCCGCCGCAGCGTGAGGGACTACAAAAATGCCGGTTACGTCAACGCGTGAGTGCGTGACGCAGCGCTACGTTAGCTCGTATGTTCGCTGTGAATGCTTTCTTCCGTTCTTCCTTTCTGTATTTTGGCGGTTGTGCAAACAACTTTTTGGTGCATTACAAACGAATAATAATAGGAATAATCCATATCCATTCATCCATTGTCTACCGCTTATCCTGTATTCAGGGTCACGGGTGGGGGGGCTGGAGCCGATCCCAGCAGTCATTGGGTGAAGGCAGGGTACACCCTGGACAGGACACCAGTCTGTCACAGAATCTATATCCAGAAGCTTTTCTCCTTGTACAATGTATAATGTTTTCTTGTCTCCCTTATTTGATCTCGTCGTTCTGTTAATCATATTTTATTATTATTATTTTACTTTTATGTCATTCATTTTACGACCCTACGCACTTTTAACACTTAACTAAGTAACTTAACCATATTTATATGAATATTTCTCCACTTGACAATCCTTTTTGTGGCAATGAAACCTGTAAGGTGTTGATCATGTTTGATTTCACATGTCAATAATAAAAAAAAGGAGGATTTCTTCCGGAGGGACATTCAAACAGCGTCCACTCAAATGTAAGTATTTATTATTTTTCTTTTATACATATTTAATGTATGATTTGTTTTTATCGTTTCATCTATTGTACTGTTTTATCAGTGTTACATTTTTTCTTTACTTTTTTTTGGCTTTCTACTGTTATAAATAATTTATAGCTGTAATTTAAAGCACTCTTGTATAAAAACGTTATATTACTATTATCATTACTATTATTATTTTTAATATCAGGTTATTATTAAGCTGTTAAAAGCACTCTTGGAAATTATCAAAATTATTACGAGGAACATACAAAAGTTACCACATTGGAAAATAACAATTTGTTTATATTAATCAATTATAAAATAATACATTATATAATTCAGAATTATATCTGTTACACTCACATTTATTAAATTCAGTAATAGAGTAAAAAGAAAAAGGATAGAATAGTATAAATGAAAAGAAAAAAGAAAATGGAAAGAACAAATAAAGAATAGTTTCAATATATAGCCTATTATATTATATTATATATATATAATTATATATATATATATATATATATATATATATATATGAAATAAAACATGAAACATGAAATTAAACATTTCATTATTATAATTTTCAGCGAATAATAAATAATTAAAGTACATGAGCTGAATCTGGTTCAGTATGTTCCAGCAGTATTTGATCATCAATTGAAGACATTGAGAGGTTCAAAGGTCACACACCAGAAGAATGAGCCGGTGATATCGAGGTATCAAGGCTCTCCTCCAGGTGGATTCCTTTTTTTAAATCTCCGCATGTTTACAGGAAATTCCCCTCAGGAAAATCATTTTTTCTTATTATATTCAGATTGTTTGGTTGTGTTCAGGCAGGAGAACAACTTGTCCCACTCGGCTGTTTCTGATAAATTCACTTCCTGACTGTTCTTTGCCACCTTGATCTCTGTCCTGTTCTGTTCTACTGATGCTAATCAGGATGAACTTTTCTTTTTCTTTAAATTGAATCGTACAAGATGTTTCTTCAAAATGAAATCTTAAAGAAATATTTAATTTTGAAGAAACATCTTGTACGATCAAATCTAAAGAAATATAACTTCATCCTGAATAGAACAACATCTACTAACAGCATTATCCCGGAGAGGAACATGTTACCATGGAGACGCAGCAAATCACTGTTCAGTTTAACGGAAACTCATTGACTTAAAGTTTTAAAATGTACGATGAAACGTTTAATATTTGTTTTCAACATATAAATACACAATTAGAATCTAAAAGATAGAAAAATAATGCAAAATTGACAAAGAAAATCACTAAAACTCATAGAATTATTTTTTTAAAGGTGCCATCATGAGTCACCGGCGTGTTTTGCAGGAAGTCGTGTCGGATGCTCTGATTGGCTCGGCTCGTAGAACTAAAGCAACAAACGACTGGTTCTGCTGTTTGTGTCCATGGAGCAGATTCAGCATCGGCATATCAGATTGGCAACGCCGACTTTACCGTAAACAACCACTTATAATCACGCTCTCATGCTTGTCCTCCACTAAACGCCGACGCGGCGCTTTCTAAGAACCCAAACCCAGAAATGTCATGTGTCAGCCGTGACTAATTACTGCAGCTGTCTACTTGTTATTTTACACCACAATGAGGGCTATTTTGGTATTGAGGTTCTTTGCTGGTCATATTGTTTTTGGAATATTCCTAGAAATAAGCCATACACTCTGATTCTCTCTATTTCATTACATGGTGGTATTCTATTGTTGAAGAAGAGACTTCAGCGTCCTGAAATCCTGAAGTTGGACCATATTATGCTGCCAATCAAAGAGAAATACCTGGAAATCTCATCTCTGCTGTACTTTATGTCCTTCATGTTCCAAAAGGTCCAAAAAGACGACGTTATATCTGATCCATAAAGCCGAACAGAACCTTGAAGTCTCCCATCCTGTCTGATATTTGAGAACGAGCCCGGTCACATGCCAGGTATGTTATCGCTGCATTGGACCCAAGTATTTGAGAAACAGACGTTTGAAGGCCGCTGCTGCCTGAAACCGATCGTTGGCGTGGGCGTTGTGACCAGAACCTCATCCAAGCATCCAACTGTAGCTGGAGATGGATCTGGTCCAACTCATCACATATGGGCTGAACCGGTTGGTGTTTCAATCAGATTCCAGGTCTCCTGTGTGAAAGTCTTGTGTTTGTCAGCTGACTTCTCTGTTCCCCTTGATGGGTTCACGTTGGAGTCACCTGAAGCCTGGTGGGTCTCATACAGATCCTAAAGGCAGGCCACATGTGCTGGGATCAGACCCTCTGGACCATGACCATACAGTTTCTGATGCAGGTCCAAGTCTCTGTAGTCTTCACCAATCAGGTCTCTGCAGTGACTGGGCTTCTTTAACGGACTGTAATTCTGATGCGTATCTGCAGCACCACGATGTTCTTGATATGGTTTATCAGATTTGTGGTATAAATATGTATCAGTGGGAGTACCTTTCTACTGTATGTGAGGAGTTCAGCCTGAATCAAGACCAGGACTCTGCAGTGATGCATTCAAATCTCATGTCATTTGTTTTTCTAGTGACTTGCAGACCCTTTTTAATTTGATATATTAAGAGTTTGTTGAGGAAGAATGGGGAAAATAATACAGTTTGTTTTTTCATTTATTTGAGCTAATGACAGGTGTTCCATAAAGCATCCGACGCCTTTATTATTCATGGGACAGGAAGTGTTGAGGAGCTGAGGAGCTTATATTTCCATTAGGAGTTCCTCAGGGTTTGTTGGCTGCAGTCAGAGCAGGTGGAGCGACCTTTGCTGACCTCTGATACGAGACAGGCGATGCATTAAAGCAACAGGGACGTTAATCTGTTCTTCTCTGCTTCTTCACTACATTATTTTTTATTACCTGACTTTCTGGGCAGAAAACAAATCTCAAAGTTGGGGGAAATAATTCCTTCCATCACCTCAGATTCCCCTCGGTGGTTAATTTGCATGGCAAAGGCATTATCACAATAAAAGTGTTTGACTTGGCCACATCTGGCCGATTGAATGGAGATTTATAAGGCAGCCGTCGGGTATCATGTCTCTCCTGCTCGGTGAGTGTTTATGCAGGACGAGTTTAAATATTTGAGGAGTGCATGGAGGGGGGAGGGGGGGGGAATGGTGGCACAGGGTTTCATCATAAAGCTGTGAAGCTGCAGGGCGGCGGGGGGTCGTTTTAAAAGTAGTGTCAACACGGTGAGATCCCACCTCCGTCGACTCAGCAAACAAGCATCTCTCCGCCGCTCGGTGACGGGAGGATTTCTGGAAGAGAAGCCGGCGGGTTTCTCAGAACAACCCTGACGCTGCCAACGGGCCTCGGAGCCCGAGTGGCGTTGCCAAAGTAACCTGAGAGGGAACAAAAATAACAGTGACATGTATAAGAGAGCAGAATCTAGGGATGATGCAACCCTCGATTGTGATTGGACAATGCTGGCAAACCTGCTGCACAACCATACAAAGATTTAAGCAGCTGCTCCTCCGTTCAGCGAGGTCGTTCCCCGTCGTCCACGGTTACGTAACGTCACCGTGGACGACGACTGAAGGTCATCATCTTCTCAAACATCTTTCCGTTCGTCTCGCCCAATCAGAAGGCGATCGCTGCTGCAGATGTGATGTATGAGTGTTTCCTTCATTGTTCCTCTGCTTTAAACGTCCGGCAGCATTCCCATCCTCCATCCTGCTGCTGCTAACGCTGCTAACACTGCTGCTACTGCTGCTGCTGCTGCTGTTGTTGTTAATGCTGCTGCTGCATCGTGACCCCTGACCTCCGCCTGCCTCGCTCACTTAAAACAGCAGGACATCCCTACACCGGCGTATTAAAACACTGTAGAGAAAAAAAAATAAAGAAAACAGAGCCGAGAGAGGGGCGGCAATATTCAGAGAAAAACAAGTCACAAATTGTTGTCATAGCAACTCAAGTGAAAGCTACCACTAGCATCTTTGCCCAACACCCATAAAATGACAATTTAGCCTCATAAATAAAAGCAACAATAAGCATCAACGTTGAGATGTATTCATTGGAAAAATAAATTCATTCATCATGGGAAGTTAGCTAGGCAAATTTTCGACTTAAAAACTTGCAAATTTGGGACTTTTTTTCTCGGCCCCTCTCTTTGTCGTAGCTGTGAGAATTAAATATCATTATATTAAAAATAATTCTGCTCCCTTGCTCACATCACCGCACATATTTCCATCCATCGCTCCGACCACAAGCCTCCATTCTCCTCCTTCTGTGGGCGTCTGCTGGGGGTTTCCATGCAACCCAAAAAACACCCCCGCCCGCCCCGCCCTCTGACGTCGTAGGGAAAGCAAAAGAGGAGAAACTGTGTCTGTGACGCCTCAACACACTTTTGTTTTTGTTTATTTGAATGTCAGCGATGGACTCTCCTGTTAGAGGTCAGACCTGAGGTCATCCGCCGTCTCTTAGTGTACACCGGGGGGGTCAAAGGGGAATACAAATAATCCACCCGTGGACTTACGCATGTCAGTACAACAGCAGCTTTGGTTCAGGTGGGACTCGGCTCTAGAGCCACATCATCGAGGACGTCAGCCGCTGTTTGGTTTCTCATCATTCACGCTGGAGCTTTCAGCGTTTTCATGCTTGTGCTTGTGTACACTAGCGATGGGCGGCTTGGGGGGGTCGGCTGAAGCCCCACAGACCTGGAAGACTCTGGTGCTATCACACATTCAAAGGCATCGCTGAGATGAGGTATAAACAGACAGACGATACGTAGCAATACCATTCAAAGCGTTGGAGGACGCAGGTCGTCACCTTACAGGGCACTACATTGTATTTTCTACTGGAAGGCCACACTGGAGGGTGCTTTATCTAGCTTCTCCCACTTGAAGGGTGGCCTACAAGTATGTTTTCTCCGTTCTACACCCCCATCGGCCTTCCTTTGAACAACTCACTGTCCAATTATTGTGAACCAGCTTTTCAAAACAAAACAGAAAAGAGAAATATCAGGATTCATCATTTAAACAGTGTTCAAGTTCACACTGTCAGCTGAGTGAGTCCCAGAAATATCCACACAGAAATATTAACTTATTATTTTATTTCTTCAAATGACAGTGTCGCTTAAATGCCATGCAAATCAACCTAAATGTTGTTTTTTAAGTATACTATATTCACAGAGGTAAGTGTTACTTGAGGAAACTCTGCCCCCTAGTGGTGAGATGTTTCCTTTTTTCATGCATCTTCAAGCTCTTATTGAAGCACTTATTATGACTTGAAATGAATGTAATGTGTATTTTAATAGCTGTTGTTGGTGTTGGCCACACATCCACATATTTGCTTGTCTCTGATAGTGTTTAAATGAATATGATGGGCCTTTAAAAAAAGGTCTAATTTAGTTTTTACCCAGGCACAGCAACACTTTGTGGACTTTGTCTGTGAAAATGCACTTTATTTATGGCTTTCACACCCGTGTGATATAAGTTTTGTGGCAAAAGTGATGTCATTTGGGTTGCCATTTGCCGGGGGGATGATTTTTTTCCAGAGCTAACACGCTGGTATGAGGTTCTGGTTCTCTGACAGCGTGGGCTCACATGTGGCTTTAACACGTGCCAGGCATCTCTGGTGACCGCTTCACCAGCCAGCCACGCCGGACCCTCAAACAAAGGTTTGACCCGGCGCTCGGCCGATGTTCAACGTCAGTAACACTCTGATAGCATCATCTCTCTCTGTTCTGATAAAACCTCTGCTACATTTATGCCGAGTCGCCACTCTGGAGAACGTTTGATTGGCTGAAACACTGCAGGGTTTGTTTGATTTCACACATGTTGAAGAACATGTCATTTATTCATACCTGCTACAATAACAGAGCTCGTGAATACAATGTGTAATATGTAAAAGCTGCACACAAGATATGGTGATTTATCAGAAATGGCAAAAGAAAACACACACATGTATCACCCTTTGGTGTGGAAAGCAGCGTCACGTACTGGGGATGAGTAAGAGTGCAGAAAGCAACACAATGAAGGTTTCACTCACATCATTAATGATGTACTCTAACTTTACACTATTTAAATCTTGGTGTCTAGCCTTATCTTACTCTCCCCCCTCAGAAGGAAACCGTCAGCCTCTTCCTCATGTACAGGAAGGCGAGGTACGTGGCTCCGCCCAGAACGCCGATCAGCAGCGTGGTGCCGAGAATGGCGGGCGCGTTCTTCCTGGCCACGCGGAAGGCCACGGGCAGCACGGCGGAGATCAGGATGTTGTTGACGTGGCCCAGCACCCTCCGGAAGGCCGGCCGCTCCACCACGCGCCCGTAGTACGTCTCCAGGTTCACCCGGCTGCCGTCGCCCCAGAAACGCCGCGAGAGGCCCAGGAACTTGAGGCGGTGCAAGGTGACGGCCAGAGAGACGTCGGCCATGCTGAAGAAGTCGCCGCACAGCCAGGAGGCCCCGCCTTCTTCTACGGGGGGAGGAGCCGCAGGTGAGTCAGGCAGGTGTGTGATTGTGTGCGTGGTGGTGTGTGTGCGGTGGTGTGTACCTGGTGTTTCTTCCACCCTCCTCTGCAGCTCCGTCTCCACCTGATCCATCACGCCCTCCAGCTCGTCCAGCAGCTTCTTCAGGTGCTTCATGTTGTCGTGGTCGAACAGCTTCGACTGCAGAGACGTCGTTCATACGGAACATTAAGGAAATGAGAATGCACTCCTGCACGTGTGCTTCTATTCACACTGTAGGCAGAGAATCATGGTTTAAAAACCTACAAATTATTCAAAGAAATGCATACTGCACTCTGCAATCTACATATAAAATGTTTTTCTGACGTAGTTTCAGAAAATAAATGTATTTTGTTTTCTGCAGGTCCGTCTGCTAGAAGTCAAATCACTATAATGCAATATATAAGAATAAAATACATTAATATGTGTGATTTAAAGGTAACTTACTTTCAAGCGCCTCTGTTTCGCAACATAAGCATCTTTAAGCTCTGGATTCTGCTCGGCCAGCTTCTTCAGCTCCGACTGCGTGTTTCCGATCTGTGCTGCAGAAAAAAACCCATCGGGTTCGATTCATTACGTCGTGTTTTGTTATTATGACAAACATTTAATGTGGAAAATGAAGGATCTGACACTGAAAATCCAAGATGATGCTACGCATTGTTGCATCTTACTTCGTATACAGGAGGCGGCGTACGCCGGGATGTGGGAGTCCACGGTGATCTCGGGGTGCAGGATGCACCCGTGGGTGTAGGCGTCCATCTGCAGCGAGTCCAGCAGCTCTCTGTAGTGCTGCACTCTGTGGTAGTATGTGCTGCCCTCTGCTGGAATCAGCCGGGGAGTGCCTTCTGCAGACGGACAGGCATGCAACAGGGTTCCTGACTAAAAAGTGTTGTTTAAATGATTCATTATTCAGAGCGTCTGTGTGAGAATAGTCGTATTTACACCCAGCCAGGTTCAACATACTTCTTAATTTAGCATTTGTTAGTTGGTAGAAAGGCTTATAACTCATAAACCAACTCAATAGATCCATGAAGTACTGTTTGCATGTCTGCTTGTCTGACTGGGAACTCATCCCTTGTTTTATTTATTTTATTGTCCTCCACGTCTTAGTCCATGTGTCGTTCCTCCCCTTCCATCTAAAGCACCACAATAGAAACAAGCCTTTGGGCTTTATTGTGGGGTTTTTTTATCCTTTTCAACACTTCTTGTTAATTGTTGTTCAATAAAGTTTTCAATCAATCAAATCAAAAAGTTTACAAAGTTATTTTCTGTTTTTATTTGTAGTTGGGTGAGGTTAAGGCAACAAAATGATTTGGTTCGGTTTGAGGTAAATACATTCTAGCAGCATCTCTTAAACACGTGTAAATAGTTCCATGCTTACCGGGCTGCGTCTCCTTTTAAGGCGATGACACTCTTAGAACAAAGCTATCGTGGATCAGTGCAAACCGAGAGAAAATGGAACATAAAATATAAAAATGATGTGAAAAATCAACAAACGCACAAAATTCAAACAAAATGTCAAATGATAGAAACAACAGAAAGTGCTGATGAAGGCAAAAAGATGTGAGGAAGTGTAAGTGAGCTGAGTCCTCATCTCACCGTCACTGAAAGTCTGCTCCAGGTAGTCCATGATCTGGATCGGATCACAGATGACGTTCTCATCGTGGACCAGGACCGGGACCTCCCCCGTGGGGTTCAGGTGCATGAACCAGGGCTCGTTGTGCTCGCTGAGCGGCAGGCTGACGTCGTACTCCTCACAGCGGAGACCTTTCTCTGCTACGGCCAGACGCACCTGCAGGACAGGTCACATGTCTACCTGGGGTCTATAGACACACCTGCAGGACAGGTCACATGTCTACCTGGGGTCTATAGACACACCTGCAGGACAGGTCACATGTCTACCTGGGGTCTAAACGCACCTGCAGGACAGGTCACATGTCTACCTGGGGTCTAAACGCACCTGCAGGACAGGTCACATGTCTACCTGGGGTCCAAACGCACCTGCAGGACAGGTCACATGTCTACCTGGGGTGTATAGACACACCTGCAGGACAGGTCACATGTCTACCTGGGGTCTATAGACACACCTGCAGGACAGGTCACATGTCTACCTGGGGTCTAAACACACCTGCAGGACAGGTCACATGTCTACCTGGGGTCTAAACACACCTGCAGGACAGGTCACATGTCTACCTGGGGTCTAAACGCACCTGCAGGACAGGTCACATGTCTACCTGGGGTCTATAGACACACCTGCAGGACAGGTCACATGTCTACCTGGGGTCTAAACACACCTGCAGGACAGGTCACATGTCTACCTGGGGTCTAAACACACCTGCAGGACAGGTCACAGGTCTACCTGGGGTCTAAACACACCTGCAGGACAGGTCACATGTCTACCTGGGGTCTAAACGCACCTGCAGGACAGGTCACATGTCTACCTGGGGTCTATAGACACACCTGCAGGACAGGTCACATGTCTACCTGGGGTTTATAGACACACCTGCAGGACAGGTCACATGTCTACCTGGGGTCTAAACACACCTGCAGGACAGGTCACATGTCTACCTTGGGTCTAAACGCACCTGCAGGACAGGTCACATGTCTACCTGGGGTCTAAACACACCTGCAGGACAGGTCACATGTCTACCTGGGGTCTATAGACACACCTGCAGGACAGGTCACAGGTCTACCTGGGGTCTAAACACACCTGCAGGACAGGTCACATGTCTACCTGGAGTCTAAACACACCTGCAGGACAGGTCACATGTCTACCTGGGGTCTATAGACACACCTGCAGGACAGGTCACATGTCTACCTGGGGTCTATAGACACACCTGCAGGACAGGTCACATGTCTACCTGGGGTCTAAACGCACCTGCAGGACAGGTCACATATCTACCTGGGGTCTATAGACACACCTGCAGGACAGGTCACATGTCTACCTGGGGTCTAAACGCACCTGCAGGACAGGTCACATGTCTACCTGGGGTCTAAACGCACCTGCAGGACAGGTCACATGTCTACCTGGGGTCTAAACGCACCTGCAGGACAGGTCACATGTCTACCTGGGGTCTAAACGCACCTGCAGGACAGGTCACATGTCTACCTGGGGTCTAAACACACCTGCAGGACAGGTCACAGGTCTACCTGGGGTCTAAACACACCTGCAGGACAGGTCACATGTCTACCTGGGGTCTAAAGCACCTGCAGGACAGGTCACATGTCTACCTGGGGTCTATAGACA
The DNA here is from genome assembly GCA_029853015.1 of Chelidonichthys spinosus. NCBI lineage: Eukaryota > Metazoa > Chordata > Actinopteri > Perciformes > Triglidae > Chelidonichthys > Chelidonichthys spinosus. The sequence goes on from CM056837.1 coordinate 21,130,281, forward strand.
CCTGCAGGACAGGTCACATGTCTACCTGGGGTCTATAGACACACCTGCAGGACAGGTCACATGTCTACCTGGGGTCTAAACGCACCTGCAGGACAGGTCACATGTCTACCTGGGGTCTAAACACACCTGCAGGACAGGTCACATGTCTACCTGGGGTCTATAGACACACCTGCAGGACAGGTCACATGTCTACCTGGGGTCTATAGACACACCTGCAGGACAGGTCACATGTCTACCTGGGGTCTAAACACACCTGCAGGACAGGTCACATGTCTACCTGGGGTCTATAGACACACCTGCAGGACAGGTCACATGTCTACCTGGGGTCTATAGACACACCTGCAGGACAGGTCACATGGTCTACCTGGGGTCTATAGACACACCTGCAGGACAGGTCACATGTCTACCTGGGGTCTAAACACACCTGCAGGACAGGTCACAGGTCTACCTGGGGTCTATAGACCTGCAGGACAGGTCACATGTCTACCTGAGGTCTATAGACCTGCAGGACAGGTCACATGTCTACCTGGGGTCTATAGACCTGCAGGACAGGTCACATGTCTACCTGGGGTCTATAGACCTGCAGGACAGGTCACATGACTACCTGGGGTCTATAGACCTGCAGGACAGGTCACATGTCTACCTGGGGTCTAAACACACCTGCAGGACAGGTCACATGTCTACCTGGGGTCTAAACACACCTGCAGGACAGGTCACAGGTCTACCTGGGGTCTATAGACCTGCAGGACAGGTCACATGTCTACCTGGGGTCTATAGACCTGCAGGACGGGTCACATGACTACCTGGGGTCTATAGACCTGCAGGACAGGTCACATGTCTACCTGGGGTCTATAGACCTGCAGGACAGGTCACATGTCTACCTGGAGTCTACTTTATGGACAACAGTGTATATAAATACATCTATATGAGAATATGGTTCTAATCAAACGTTTGACACTTTTCATGTCCAGATGTCCTTCCAGTTGTGACGTCATGTGGTCTTAGTCGTTATTTAAGGAGACAACAGTAACGCGGGTTTCTTCTCGAACTCTCCTGCTGCTCCGCTGAGGAGCTGGCCACCGCCGTGGTGCTGAACCGGAAGCCGCTCACCTTCTGGGAGTTGAAGGACTGCGTCCAGTGATAGAGCGTCAGCTTGGCCGGCGGGCCGGATCCCCGATCCGCATCTGGTTCTGGGTCCCTCCCTGTCAGAGCCGTTTGCTCGTCTCCGGATTCGGGGCTGTTTTCAGACGCCATTTTAACTGTTAGTGTTTTTTTTTTTTTTTAGGGGACGAGTGAGGGCAGCACACCACGTCACAGTCAGCAGCAGGCGCCCCCTACCTGCTCGGAGCGGAACATTTTCACACCGTAACAACACTGAACGTTTTAATGCCATTCCTGATGTGCAATACGTGCATTTGGCCAGCAGATGTCGCTGTTATCTGTTCATTCTACCACCAGCCCTGATGGAAAGACAGGTGGCATTAAAGGCCTTGATGTTGTGATATTTATACTTTGATTTATTTAATTCCACCGTGTTTTAGAGGAGGAATCACCTGCATGAATCTACCTGAGAAAATAAATATAAATATAAATAAGTCATAGGATGTGGTTGTGTAAGAATTAAACAAAGTATAAAGATACACTCACTATTGATAATCTCAGACAAAATACTCCAAACACTAATGATACTATAATTATGAAGGTATTATGGAAAATAAATAGTTTGATACAGCGGAGCTTTATTATTGGGTTTGGTAGAGAGAGAGAGAGGGAAGTGGGCGGTCCCTGTGGCGTGACGTCGCGATTGGCCCGGTGTCTTTCCTCGGCGGGGACTCGACGCCTCTCTCTCCCTCTGTGATCAGTGGGTGAGAGGGGGGAGACGAGCAACACTCAGCGGAGAACCGGGCGTGCGCCTCCGGTAAACGACGCCCACCGTTCAAAGCGTTTGCACTCGCCGTTACGCATGCCTTCCCCGCGTTGCATGTCACCGTGCGGGAGAGTCGGTGTAGCATCCTCACCCTGCTGTTTCTCCCCATTCCTCTAGTCATCATCCTGTCATCCAGTTTTCATCACAACACCAGCACCAGCACCAGCACCACCACCGCCCCGGTCCCGGATCCTCCAGCCGCGGCCCCGGAGACGCAGAGTCCGCAGCAGCAGCAGCAGCAGCAGCAGCAGCACGGTGCGCTTTATTTCTGAATGACGGGCGGAAGGTTTGACTTCGACGACGGCGGCACTTACTGCGGGGGCTGGGAGGATGGCAAAGCCCACGGACACGGCATCTGCACCGGACCCAAGGGCCAGGGCGAGTACGCCGGGTCCTGGTCGCACGGCTTCGAGATAGTCGGCGTGTACACCTGGCCCAGCGGGAACACCTACCGGGGCTACTGGTCCCAGGGGAAGCGGCATGGGCTCGGCGTGGAGAACAAGGGCAAGTGGATGTACCGCGGGGAGTGGAGTCACGGCTTCAAGGGTCGGTACGGGATCCGGCAGAGCCACAACACACCTGCGAGGTACGACGGGACCTGGAGCAACGGGCTGCAGGACGGGTACGGGATCGAGACGTACGGCGACGGTGGTAAGAACCCCCGGTGTGGCCCTCTGGTGTGTGTGTGTGTGTGTGTGTGTGTGTGTGTGTGTGTGTGTGTGTGTGTGTGTGTGTGTGTATAAACATGAATCTCCGTCTGTTGAGATCGGAGCTGATATTGCGCACTGCGCGCGGACTCCGGCGCGTGCACGTTCACCCTCCTGAAAACAAAACGACTAGTCAACTTGAGAGAGAACAGTTTCCCTTCTCTTATTATTATTTTCCGACGCACATCTCCCGGTTTTGGCAACTACCGGTTGCTCCTCCTCGTATGTGAGCGGAGGGAGGGAGAGAGACTCGCCTCCTCCTGTACTATTATCACATGGAACAGCAATATAATCTTCAAGTATGTATTTTGCAGAAAGGCCAGCCTTATTATTATTATTATTATTATTATTATTATTATTATTGTACACTTTTATTGCAGTCAAGTCACAAGCTCTTTCAAGATTTTTTCCTGGTTGCAACCCCAAATGTATTTTATTTAACAAGTATGTGTGTGTCGTAAGACCCTCTCTAGAAGAGTCTGTGTAAGACCCTCTCTAGAAGAGTTGGTGGAAAACCCTCTCTAGAGAGTCTGTGTAAGACCCTCTCTAGAAGAGTTGGTGGAAAACCCTCTCCAGAAGAGTCTGTGTAAGACCCTCTCTAGAGGAGTCTGTGTAAGACCCTATCCAGAAAAGTCTGTGTAAGACCCTTTTTAGAAGACTGTGTAAGACCCGCTCTAGAAGAGTAGGTGGAAGACCCTCTCTAGAAGAGTCTGTGTAAGACCCTTTTTAGAAGAGTCTGTGTAAGACCCTCTCTAGAAGAGTCTGTGTAAGACCCTATCCAGAAAGTCGGCGGAAGACCCTTTTAGAAGAGTCTGTGTAAGACCCTCTCTAGAAGAGTTGGTGGAAGACCCTTTCTAGAAGAGTCAGTGTAAGACCCTCTCTAGACGAGTCGGTGGAAGACCCTCTCTAGAAGAGTCTGTGGAAGACTTTCCAGAAGAGTCGGTGTAAGAATCTCTCGAGAAGAGTCGGTGTAAGACCCTCTCTAGAAGAGATGGTGGAAGACCCTCTCTAGAAGAGTTGGTGGAAGACATTTTCTAGAAGAGTCGATGTAAGACCCTCTCTAGACGAGTCGGTGTAGGAATCTCTCAAGAAGAGTCGGTGTAAGACCCGCTCCAGACGAGTTTGTGTAAGACCCTTTCCAGAAGTGTCGGTGGAAGACCCTCTCTTGACCAGTCGGTGGATGACCCTCTCTAGACGAGTTTGTGTAAGACCTTCTCTAGAAGAGTCGGTGGAAGACTCTCTCTAGAAGAGTGGGTGGGAGACCTTCTTAAGAAGAGTCGGTGGGAGACCCTCTCAGGTGGTCTAGAGGTCTAGAGACCTGCATATGATCATAGAGGAAATATCCCGACAGGCACACAAAAAGGTCTTTCCATTAGGTCCTTCTGTCTTTCGGGCGATTTGTGAGCATCATGTCCACTTACGGAGGCCTTATGGTGCAAAATGCCTCACATATGACGGTTAAAGAGGGCTGGGCTCAGGGGAGGGGGGTGGGGGAGTCAGCTGATCCCAGAGGATCTACAGAACATCTGGCCGTCTGACCCTGCAACATCCTGATAACTTGATCTGCAGGGTCACCCATGTTGAACTGCAGCGCGGAGAGCCAGCCTGTTAATCTCACACTGTTTATCCATCCAAACTCCTTCCTGCCGGGGGGGCCGCGGATCGTTTTCCTGCTCAGATCGGAACCATCGACGGCTTTTTTAACTGCAATCGGGACAATGAGATCTCAAGCCTTTTCTTAATCATTAGGATCCGTACTGTAATGCGTTGACGCTCCGAAGAAGCTACAGTAGGACGTCGCAGGCTGGTCGGGGGGATTAATGAAGTATTCCTCTGGTTACGTGACTCATACGGTCCCCTGTCGTCAGAGGAGGGGGGGTGAATGTGAAGTTAATGGCCCGCCCTGGAAATAGGCTCCTGGCTGAGTGATTCACATTCATCCCAAGTGATCCGCGGGTATACCGCCGCCTTAATCAAACTTCGTCCTGATTGAGTTGGTTTACACTTAGATCTGAGGGGAAGGAGAGAAAACATTTCATTAGCCCGACTGTATGTCCCCCGACACCAAGGCTACCCAGAATGCAGCAGAATAATCTGGCCGGCAGAAATGCAGAGGAAACCGATAAACCTTCTGTCGCCACAAGGCCCGAAATAAATCCTCAACTCGCCGGCTGGCAGGTTGAGCTATTCAGACGTATCTTCAAGTCGAGCTGTTATCACGTTTGGTCCAAATCCTCCTCTTAAGGACGTTATCATAGAGGAGCACTTTACATTGTTGTTAGATAGCTTTCAGCTGGTTTGGATGAAAGAACAGACTGTAGCAGTGTTGCTTCTCAAAATCATTGTGAGACGATGTCTTCATACAGCAGCCGATGATTAACGGTCTCTTCTTGGGATTGATGTAACAGAGAGTTTCTCAGAGAGTGAGGTTTGTTTAAATACAGTATTTTGCATTGAAAGGCTTGTTTCTTTGTGTTGTACCTTGTTTCATCCCAACGTGTGGTTCACTTAAAGCAGGGAAGAAGATAAAGTTCCTTCTGACCCTCTCTCTGATCCTGTTGTTTGACCTCTTGTTTAATTCAAAGGGACCACGAGGTAAAAAAAGGCTGGGCTCCCATTAGGATCTGATTCACTGATCCCATGTCTGCTGGTTCCTCAGGTACCTACCAAGGCCAGTGGATGGGCGGGATGCGCCACGGCTACGGCGTGCGTCAGAGCGTCCCCTACGGCATGGCCACGGTGATCCGCTCCCCGCTCCGCACGTCTCTGGCCTCGCTGCGCTCCGAGCAGAGCAACGGCACCGTGCTCCAGGACCTCTCCTCCCCGGTGGACGCGCCGACGGGCAGCCGCGGCGGCTTCGTCCTCAACTTCCACTCCGACAGTGAGGTCGTCGCCGGCGGCGGAAGCGGCAAGAAGAAGGGCCTCTTCCGCCGCGGCTCGCTCTTCGGCAGCCTGCGGCAGCTGCGCAAGTCCGAATCCAGGACCTCCATCTCCAGCAAGCGCAGCTCGGCGCGCAGCGACGCCGCCATGAGCCGCATCAGCTCCAGCGACGCCAACTCGACCATATCCATCGGCGACGGCGAGCTGCCGGACGAGGACCTGCCGCTGGAGGACCACGTGGACGCCACCACGACCGAGACCTACATGGGCGAATGGAAGAACGACAAGCGCAACGGATTTGGCGTTTCGGAGAGGTCCAACGGGATGAAGTACGAGGGCGAGTGGCTGAACAACAAGCGCCACGGGTACGGGTGCACGGTTTTCCCCGACGGCACCAAAGAGGAAGGGAAGTACAAAAATAACGTGCTGGTGCGTGGAATACGGAAGCAGTTGATTCCTCTTAAGAACCCCAAAACCAAAGAGAAGGTGGACCGGGCCGTGGAGGCGGCGCAGAGGGCCGCGGCCATCGCCAGGAGCAAAGTGGAAATAGCGGCTTCCAGGTACCCGTGTGTGTGTGTACTATGTGTGTGTGTGTGTGTACTGTGTGTAATGTGTAAACACATATAAAGGAGTTTATTGTCGGAGCAGACGTCTCCTGGTCTCAGATCGGTCACGTGGAAGTGGAGTCCCATGACAACAGCTCAACCTCTTACGCATCATCAGCAACAGTCGAGCCTTTTGTGATTTAATAAGGTTTCTGTTTCTATTCTCTGCCCATATCATCAGAGAGTGTGTGTGTGTGTGTGTGTGTGTGTGTGTGTGTGTGTGTGTGTGTGTGTGTGTGTGTGTGTGTGTGTGTGTGTGTGTGTGTGTGTGTGAACAGTATAGACCTATACCAGTGTGTCTCGTGCGCCTAAATGACGCCATACCATGTTTGAGGTCTGGTCTGGGATCTGCCGTTTTAAACAGGTGGATGAGATGTGAACTTTTGGTTTTAAAGCCCCCCTCCTACTGGGGCAACAGTTCAGCGTACAGCATCACTCTGGTTTCATCGGGGAATCATTAAGGACTCGTACAAGCTGTGAGAAGGTCTCCAGGCAATCACGTGTTCTTACTTATTTATTATTTCCCCTCCAGAGATGAATTTGCATGAATACAAACACATATGCAAACAAATACTAAACTTAATGAGTCAATCAAGTAATTAACAAACCAAATGAGCCATGATTTATTCTGCTTTTCTATTAATTCATATCATTATAGCTGTTCTATAATCACCATGCTACTGTTAGCATGCCAATGTTTTTACCATGGCATTTAGCCTAGCTTGTTAGCATGCCAACTAATTGCCATGTAGCACATAGCACATATTGAGTATTTGGGGGCTAAACAATAGTTAATCATTATTCTGTGTTTTGGTCTTTCATCATTTCAACAAATGTTATGATTATCAATCTTTTTTAGCTGATGACGATGAATAATAGTATATTGACTCTGGGCTGACCCCGGCCGTTTACAGCAGTGCAGTAACAGCAGGCTCTATGAATACCATTATTATAATATACCCAGACATTCCTTTGTAATATAATAATTCCTCTCGGCGAGCGGTGCGGAGGAAAAAAATGCTTTATTCCGCAAAATTCAAGGATATAAGATTACATAAGGTGGATTTAACATGCTTAATATATAAAAACTCCTGCTTCCTGTTTGTTCCACGGATCAGACTCACATATTACTAGTGTGTGTGTGTGTGTGTGTGTGTGTGTGATGCATGGCGGCTAAAGCAACAACCCCTAAACGCGTCGGGCTGATGAACGTGTTAACGGCGGCGCACGGAGGAAGTGATCAGATTACTGGACCGGCGCTCCCCCGTGGGCTGCTGGGAAATCTCTAAACAGCCTCTTCTCTCCTGACTGAGATCGTTTCCAAGGCAGCGTGTGTGTGTGTGTGTGTGTGTGTGTGTGTGTGTGTGTGTGTGTGTGTGTGTGTGTGTGTGTGTGTGTGTGTGTGTGTAAGCAGCAGGTTATGCAAGTCTCACTATGCACTCGCAATCGATCCAGTTCCAGTCACGTGACCCTGTCTTTGAATGTGGAGCGTACCCAGATCCACGTGGGGGGGGGGGGGGGGGGAGAGCTGCTAGATGAGAGAGAGAGAGAGGGAGAGGGAGAAAGGAGCGAGAGGGGAAGGGGAGAGAGATAAGGAGGGGCAGAGAGAGAGAGAAAATGGATTGAAATGAGAGAGCCGGGATGCTAAATAGTGATTGGATGAGATGGGATACTAAACAGTGATTGGATAAGACGGGATGCTAAATAGCGATTGGATGAGATGGGATACTTAACAGTGATTGGATAAGACGGGATGCTAAATAGCGATTGGATGAGATGGGATACTTAACAGTGATTGGATAAGACGGGATGCTAAATAGCGATTGGATAAGACGGGATGCTAAATAGCAATTGGATGAGACGGGATGCTAAATAGCAATTGAATGAGACGGGATGCTGAATAGCGATTGGATGAGATGGGATGCTGAATAGCGATTGGATAAAACGGGATGCTAAACAGTGATTGGATAAGACAGGATGCTAAACAGTGATCGAATAAAACAGGATGCTAATCAGTGATTGGATTAGATGCGATGCTAAATAGTGATTGGATGAGACGGGATGCTAAATAGTGATTGGATGAGACGGGATGCCAAATAGTGATTTGATATGACGGGATGCCAAATAGTGATTGGATAAGACGGGATGCTAAATAGCGATTGGATAAGACGGGATGCTAAATAGCGATTGGATAAGACGGGATGCTAAATAGCAATTGGATGAGACGGGATGCTAAATAGCGATTGGATGAGACGGGATGCTAAATAGCGATTGGATGAGACGGGATGCTAAATAGCGATTGGATAAGACGGGATGCTGAATAGCGATTGGATGAGATGGGATGCTGAATAGCGATTGGATAAAACGGGATGCTAAACAGTGATTGAATAAAACGGGATGCTAATCAGTGATTGGATTAGATGCGATGCTAAATAGTGATTGGATGAGACGGGATGCCAAATAGTGATTTGATATGACGGGATGCCAAATAGTAATTGGATAAGACTGGATGCCAAATGGTGATTAGATAAGACGGGATGCCAAATAGTGATTGGATAAGACGGGATGCTAAATTGTGATTGGATAAGACGGGATGCTAAATTGTGATTGGATAAGACGGGATGCTAAATTGTGATTGGATAAGACAGAATGCCAAATAGTGATTGGATAAGACGGGATGCTAAATTGTGATTGGATAAGACGGGATGCTAAATTATGATTGGATAAGACGGGATGCTAAATTGTGATTGGATAAGACGGGATGCAGAGACTTGCTGAGTAAGTAGGTCCGAAATAAAAGAGCACACCAACAAAAAGGGTACACCTCCCCCCTCCCTCCCCTGTAAACTACTGTACAGAAGAGAGCTATCCCATCATGCCTCTGGGGGCGATGGGGCTGATGACCTCACGCTTGTAATCAGCCAATCAATAAGAGAGAGCCAGCAGAGTTCTGTGTCTGTGACCACCATTCACTGCTGACGGCCTTATCTATGTAACATAGACGTGTGTGTGTGTGTGTGTGTGTGTGTGTGTGTGTGTGTGTGTGTGTGTGTGATAGCTCTGCTCCAGTAAAGCTTACAGCCAACACCTAATATGCAGGTCGGCCGTGAGGACAGATATTTATACGATGCTTATTTCTTTCTTCCCTGCGATCAGCGAAAAGATGAGATGGTGATGTTCAGCGGCGTTTAGTGTTCGACATCATCACCTCCGACGCCAGGCTGCTTCTGGATCTGTCACGCTGCTCCGTCACAAACAAGCCAGTAGGACGCGGTCAGATTCAGAGCTGGAATAGAGTTTGGTAATGACCTTTTTAAAGCATAACTTTTGCACACCTCACTCTAAGAGTTCTGCCGAAAGATTTTAAACTTCAAATAAATTCAATTTTTCCATTTTATTCAGAAAGTACCAAATGTTTATAGAGCAGCCACTTTCTTGCTAATTTACATAATAATAACTGTTTACTATACGATTAAATATAACCATAATTAAGAGCTTACTGAGGTAACGGTGTGATTTAAAATCCTTCAAATACATTTCAGGATCACAAAGTTGATGAATTTGTAGTTTTATCAGAGGTTTGCTTTCTTAAATCCCTTTTCACATGATAATTAATGTTATAGTTAATGTTCTAATGTGTGATACGTTGATGCTGCTGAGGCTTATATTCATCTTTGATAGCCCAAAAATAAATTCTATAAAAATAAATAAAAACACACTCTCTCTCCCCCCCTCCCTCTATATCTCTCTCTCACACAGACAGACTCTCTGCTTTCTCTTAATCAGAACTCACCTCCACGTAGTCACACCTCTCACACACACACACACACACACACAAACGCATACAGTGAGCGTGCACACGCACGTGCACGTGCACTACTCTGCTACGCGTCAGCAACGAGCACTGACCAAATAAGGCGAAGCATCAGTTGGCTTATCAGCACCCGCCAGGAATATATACACCCGTCCCACACTGATATAGCATCCCGCCATCTCACTCACACTATCATCTCTCTGAGTGTGTGTGTGTGTGTGTGTGTGTGTGCGTGTGTGTATATATACATGTGTATGTGTGTGTGTGTGTGTGTTCAAACGGGAGTAAAGGATTTAAAGAGAATGGGAGAAACTCTGTGTTTGGATGTGAGAGTTGCGATAGAGTTGCTATCATTTGGCATGCGAACAGAGAAAGAGTGTGTGTGTGTGTGTGTGTGTGTTTGTTTATCACCTGCTGGGTGATGACCTCAGCCACTCACCACCTGCCCTTTTTGGAGAGAGTTATAGATCGGCCCGTGTTTCAGCATGCGAACACAGTAATCCCGACTCAGTTTATCATGTAGGACGCCATCTTGGCTCTGTTCTCCATGGGGGCGGGGTCACTAACAAACTTGTAGATTGTTATGGACACCACACACACCTTTTTCAAAATATACGTCTGTCTCCTTTTTTTTATGAAGTGATGAAATGTACAGTAGCAACACACACACACACACACACACACACACGTCTTCATATTTATGGCGATGTGATGGGTGTGAGGTGACACAACATTTAGTGCTGACAGAATCAAAGGAGAGAAATAACCGGCCACATGTGCCTCCTATCATCCATATCGCTAACATTAATGAGCTATAAATATATCTGACGAGATCACCGAGCGGGCGGCAGCTCCTTTTTTTTTTTTTTTCCAAATGAGCCGCAACGACAGCCGTGTAACGTAGCCGTGTTGGCGTGATGGAAAATGAGGAGTTAGCAGCCTGAAGGATGTTCGGTGGAGATTTAGAGGCTTAAAAGGAAAGAGCTGAGCTGTTCAGGATGTTTAAATGATCTATGTGTACATCATCACGTTTAATAAACATAAAGCTCATATGTCGGTGTGGACTAGTCGTTTGATGAGGAGGAGGAGTCCTGTGTGTGTAGATGAAGAAATGTAAAAGCTCCGCCTCCATCTACAATCGTTTCCTTCGACTTTACTAGAATGTTACATTCCCCTCCATTAGTATTAGACGGTGAGTGTGTGTGTGTGTGTGTGTGTGTGTGTGTGTGTGTGTGTGTGTGTGTGTGTGTGTGTGTGTGTGTGTGTGTGTGTGTGTGTGTGTGTGTGTTGATAGTGTGTGTGACGGCGGGTAACGAGCGGCGGAGGCAGTGAGACGGTCTGTTAGACACATTGTGATCTGAGATGTACAGAAATAATGAGTTCAGGAAGATGTGTGTGTTTCTGCTCAGTAAGCTTGATCTCCGAGGATTACCCTCCGTGTGTGTGTGTGTGTGTGTGTGTGTGTGTGTGTGTTCACGTGTATATTTTTGCCTTTTTTTAATTGATTAATAATCACATCACCAATCAGTGTATGTTGTTGAAATGTGTTTGTTCAGGATGAACCCTTGAGATGTCTCATCTCGTTTTCAAGGGGGATCCCAACGTTTAACACAATCACTACATAATAACAGAAATAAAAACAAAATAATACATTCAAGGAAAGAAAGAAATGAAGTGAAGTTATTGTAAATTCAGTTTTAAAGTAGTTTTTAAGCAGAATGTAAAACAACAGCAAACATTCATTGATGAGAAATCCTGAAAGTCAATGAACCATAAATCACTGATGGATGGAAACAGTCTAATATTCCGATATGTAACCTAACTATAACAGGTATCATCTCCCAGTTTTATGATATACATAACATTATAACATGTTATAAGTCTTTAAAATGCACTTATAGAACGTCAGCAGTGAGTCGTTCTCGTGAGTATTTTTATTGGGGTTGTTGTTTTTGTACCTGCCACAGCCGCTGTGTGTCTGACCTCTGCATACGAATGTGCAGCCTCTAAATCCCTTCAGCCGCTCTGATTGGCTAGCTAGGCCGCTTTCACTCCAGATGTTCAAGGATTGGCTTATGGAATTATCACTTCTCTCCTTGATTCGGAGAATTGCTTTTCCCACACTGAACCTCCTCGTGGAGGCATGCGACCGTAATCACACGCGTCCATGGCTCCTAGTGAGCCTGTCTGCCTGTCTGCCTGTGAGCCTGTCTGTGTGATGCACTTTTTTTTCTTTATAAGATTTGCAGGATGTGTTTTGCTGCAAACGCTGGCGATGGAAGGATATTTCGGCAGTTATCCACTGGATCATGTTGTTGTAATGACACATATATCGTTAGCAGGTGCAGTCGATCATATTGTGTAATTATTTAGATTTTTATGTCTTCATAAAAGCTCATAAAATAGCCTTTTATCTTATGAAGGTTGCATGTTCACCGATGATGCAGACGTAACCCAAACCTAACGCTCCCTGTGGGAAATTGATGGTTGTTTGTGTGCGTGTGTGTGCGTGTGTGTGTGTGTGTGTGTGTGTGTGTGTGTGTGTGTGGTGGAGATTGGAGGAGAAAGCACAGACCATAATTAAAACTATTTCTTAAGCTCAAGCGGTTACCAGGCAGTGTGACCTTTCACTGCACAGGTTCATCCTCGGACGTTAATCCTCGCAGTTCAGTGAGACACACACACACACACATGAACACACACACTGGTGTTTGTGTGTGTGTTCATGTGTGTGTGTATTGTGTGCACGTACGTGCAACAAGGAAGGCAACATGCTTCCCACACACAGTGGGCTGTTAGCAGTGTGGGTTTTGTTCATTTGCAAATTCATTAACACGGGCCAGATGCCTGGTTGGACAGCTTGCTCAAGTGTCTCCGGTGGTTGCCATGGCGACTGCCTCATCGCCGTCATCGCCCGTGTCAGCCGTTTGTTGTTTTTTTTTCTTTATGGAGTAGTGAAGAGGCGTCATTAGTTTTTTTCAGTGTGTTTTTATTCATCCTTTTTAAGGCTCCATCAACCCGCTTTTATTTCTTTTACAAAAACCTTGAAAGACTGTTATGATCAGATAAAAACCACGAGGTCGGCCCGGTGTGTCCTTTATTCACACTCATCAGTCTTGTTGTGACACGTCGGCTCACTAATGCTTTTTCTCATATAAATGTGATGTGTGCGAGTATATCAGACTCGTTTTTCTAAGGTGGAGGTCATGCCTTGTGTGTGTTATGCAGGAGACACAGGGTGTGGTGTGTGTGTGTGTGTGTGTGTGTGTGTGTGTGTGTGTGTGTGTGTGTGTGTGGAGGTCCGGTCTTTAAATTCATCTCGAGCTCAGAACGGTGAAGTGATTTCATTTCAGTGCTCAGTCTGTCATTCGACTGAACAAGAAGCATGAGTTTGATGAAGAAAGTTTGGGATCAAATAATTTCGGGAACCTGAAGTACCTCTGTGGACCCTCTCAGGGTCCTGGACCCCCTGAGGTAACTCTGTGGACCCTTTCAGGGTCCCGGACCCCCCTGTTGAAGACCTCTGAACATTAATGCTTAAAGGGCGGGACATAGGAGGTGTTTCAGCTTTAACACTTCCTGTTTCTGCCTGAAACGTCACAGATACCACACCCCCGTATTCCTGCAGTATATGGTTTAGCCCCGCCCCCTCCCTCGCCCCCCTCCCTCGCCCCCCGTTGTGTCATTAGCTGTATCAGCTGTGGCCATGTTTCACTCTGTGTTGACACAAAGAGCACAGAGCTGAGGTCTGGATTCCTGCCGTTGCCCTTCACCAAAAACCGGAGGGATCATCTCGGCGAGGATTCTGTGTCGCTCTCTCAGCGCGACCGCGACTCACGTTGCAGCCGGAGGAGAGCATTTATTATACCGCACACACACACACATACCTGTAGCTATGTGTTTTTGGACGGAGGCCCAGGTTCAGAGCTTCTCAGTAGAGAGAACACCAGTGGGAGAAGATTAGGTTTGTTTGTAATCCACGGCCAATAAAATGTCTGTGGAGTTTATTCATTTTTTTTTCTTCCCCTGTTTAATCAAAAATGAGATTCTTTTCATGCTTCTTCCTGGAAACGAAGCTGAATATCAACCTGTCTCTACCTGCCAGTTTATCCTTTTGTAGCAGGAGCAAACCCGATTATTATCTGGGAGTGAATAAACGGGATTCACTATCATTAAAGCTTGATGATGCAGATCAAAAATACTGCAAGTATGCAAGTAGTTGTGTAAGTGTATTCAATTATATTATAGTTTACTTTTATAGGTAGGTAGGTACCTAGGTAGGTAGGTACCTAGGTTGGTAGGTAGGTACCTAGTTTGGTAGGTAGGTAGGTAGGTACCTAGGTTGGTAGGTAGGTACCTAGTTTGGTAGGTAGGTAGGTAGGTAGGTACCTAGGTTGGTAGGTACCTAAGTAGGTAGGTACCTAGGTTGGTAGGTAGGTACCTAGTTTGGTAGGTAGGTAGGTAGGTAGGTACCTAGGTTGGTAGGTAGGTACCTAGTTTGGTAGGTAGGTAGGTAAGTACCTAGGTTGGTAGGTACCTAAGTAGGTAGGTACCTAGGTTGGTAGGTAGGTACCTAGTTTGGTAGGTAGGTACCTAGTTTGGTAGGTAGGTAGGTACCTAGGTTGGTAGGTAAGTACCTAGTTTGGTAGGTAGGTAGGTACCTAGGTTGGTAGGTAGGTAAGTTGGTAGGTACCTAGGTTGGTAGGTAGGTAGGTAGGTAGGTAGGTAGGTAGGTAGGTAGGTACCTAGGTTGGTAGGTACCTAAGTAGGTAGGTACCTAGGTTGGTAGGTAGGTACCTAGTTTGGTAGGTAGGTAGGTAGGTAGGTAGGTACCTAGGTTGGTAGGTAGGTACCTAGTTTGGTAGGTAGGTAGGTAGGTACCTAGGTTGGTAGGTACCTAAGTAGGTAGGTACCTAGGTTGGTAGGTAGGTACCTAGTTTGGTAGGTAGGTACCTAGTTTGGTAGGTAGGTAGGTACCTAGGTTGGTAGGTAAGTACCTAGTTTGGTAGGTAGGTAGGTACCTAGGTTGGTAGGTAGGTAAGTTGGTAGGTACCTAGGTAGGTAGGTAGGTAGGTAGGTAGGTAGGTAGGTAGGTTGGTTGGTAGGTAGGTAGGTACCTAGGTTGGTAGGTAGGTAGGTAAGTAAGTAGGTGGGTAGGAAGGTAGGTGAGTGGGTTTGGTTAGGTAGCATCTCTAGTCTCTAGTTCGCAGCTAGAAAAGAAATACAAATAGAAATTAAATAGCATACAGTGCTATATTATTTAATAGTCATACAGTGCTTTAAAGAAACTCCTTTCTTTTGCAATCTGCAGACGAAGGTCTTTTTATTACTGAAACCTTCCTACATTCCTGCTTTCACCCTTGCAAGTGTTTTCATATTGTTGCACAGGTACATTATTGAAGTGTTCACATACTCTTCTTGCTGCCTTGAACAAAACCTGCATGTTTAATATGAAGGAAATGAAGCACTTTCCTGTGTTCACTCATGAGACTAGAAGTAAAATTAATTGATCTTAGATGCTGCTTCTTTTCTATTTTGGTCTCTACTGAAAAGAGTAACAGGATAGAACAAAGTGGGTCCAGAGCTCAAAAACCACCGGGACGTCCTGAGGTCTAAAACATGCCTCCAGTAGAGTACGCAGCCCAAATATCATCATTATACAGCAGACGGCTCTCTGTTCTCTTCAGGATGAAGTTAGCTTATCTCATAATAACAGCCACTTCTCCGTCTCCCATTTAAAGCCTCATCTGCTGAGGCCATTGTGCCCCCCCATCCCCCCTCCCTCCCTGGTAATGTGAGCCAGACCTCAACCCCAGAATAATTCCTGAATAATTTCAAGAGTCGGTTTTTAGCAAACCGCTAATGGTGTTAGTCACGCTGGAGTAATCCTGAATTAGCACCGAGCCTGCGCGGACACAAGAGATAAACGTGTTAATTTGTGACTTTATACCAGGTTTTGTGTTGCTCTTTTAGGACCTGGGGAGGTCAGAGATCTAAAAGCTGGGGTCCGAGACCCCTAGGGGGTCGGCAGAGTTACTGCAGGGGGTCCCTGAAATGATTTGAACTTTAAATTAAAATATGTCCAAAACTCCACCTTAACATGAACACAACTTATATTGAGCAAATATAAATGTTCCTGTTTGGTTAAAATTCTGTTGTGAAATTGTGATCAAATAGAATTAAAATATGATTATTTATTATTTTAATGTCTTTGCATTGTATCCATAATCATTACAAAGTCCTGTTATACATGAAATATAGGCTGCTCTACACATTATTATTGGTTAATAAGGAACATCCGTTCACCGGGTCTCTATAGACCTTGGGGGTCCCTCCACCGGGTCTCTAGGCCTTGGGGGTCCCTCCGACGGGTCTCTAGGCCTTGGGGGTCCCTCCACCAGGTCTCTATAGGCCTTGGGGGTCCCTCCACCGGGTCTCTAGGCCTTGGGGGTCCCTCCGACGGGTCTCTAGGCCTTGGGGGTCCCTCCACCAGGTCTCTATAGGCCTTGGGGGTCCCTCCACCGGGTCTCTAGGCCTTGGGGGTCCCTCAATAGGTCTCTATAGGCCTTGGGGGTCCCTCCGACGGGTCTCTAGGCCTTGGGGGTCCCTCCACCAGGTCTCTATAGGCCTTGGGGGTCCCTCCACCGGGTCTCTAGGCCTTGTTGTAGTGTTCTCTTGGTAATGAAAGAGAGTGGAGGAGTGTAACGGAGGATTGTTGAGTGCTGATGTTGACCACCACGGTTCAGACTAATCCATCCATCTTATTATAAAGTGCACCATTCAGCATCCCCGGAGGGTGGATGTGATGGAGAGGAGGAAGACGAGGGAACGAGGGGATGAAGAGATGAAGGGGTGCAGAACTGTGTCAGCATATGTGAGGGAGATTTCCTCAAATAGGCCACAGCCTGGGGAGTGATGGACCGCACACACACACACACACACACACACACACACACACACACACACACACACGCACACACACACACACACACACACACACACACTGTATGTGAATGACAAACCTTTCAGGAGGATGCTCCGTGTGAGCCGGGGTTTGAAACTGAACCCTACAGTAAAATTAGAGGCGGCCGAGATGCATAACTCAGCAGTTCTAAATACCCAGAAGTCTTTACAGGGTCTCTTCTAGTGTCTCTCACTCTCTCACTCTCTCACTCTCTCACTCTCTCACTCTCAATTCAATGGGGTTTTAATGGCATGACATTTTGCAATGTTGCCAAAGCATCAAAATATGAATAATTTGTCCAAACATTAGGACAATACACAGTCAACAGTAATAAATATTAACAGTGATTTATATTAATTATTAATCTAACTATATTATCTTTCTCTCTTTGTTTTTCATGCCCTTGTCCTTTATCTCAAACACACACACACACACTCACACACTCACACACACTCACGCACGCACACACACACACACACACACACTCACACACACTCACACACTCACACGCACGCACGCACACACACACACATTCCACAGAGAGAAAGTGCCGACTGCCAAACTGACTCAACACTTTTTCCAACAAAATGATTGGATCCCATCAGACCTTCATCAATAACATCGAAGCACGGCTTCAAAGTCTCCTTTCTACAAAACTGTGTGTGTGTGTGTGTGTGTGTGTGTGTGTGCGTGTGTGTGTGTGTGTGTGTGTGTGTGTGTGTGTGTGTGTGTGTGTGTGTGTGTGTGTGTGTGTGAGTGTGCGCGACAGCAGCGAGACGTGAACAGGTGTTGCTTTACATTCTGACGAGTCCGACAACTTCCCACTTTTTGGGAAGGTCAATCATGACTCAGCATATTGTGTTGTTTACCAGAAGGTCTGACAATGCATTTCATCATTTGTGCATAATCAACGTGTTTCTGCACATCGACGTCGGACATGAACTCATCGTATTAAACGTATGAATTATTGGAGCATTTTATGATCTTTCAGCTCGTTGTTTTGGTTTTACGGCCACAGACCAAGATTTTAACCAAGATTCAAGGAGTTTTATCACATGCAAGAAACTTCTCCCTGTACAATGAAATTCACAGACAGACAGACAGACAGACAGACAGACAGACAGACAGACAGACAGACAGACAGACAGACTTTTGTTGTCATTGCAGGTTAGACAACGACACTTTGTTGGGAGCGTCTCTCGTCTCTGGTTCACAGCTAGAAAAAATACTAAATAAATAGCAAATATAAATAAAAATATATAAATGTGAGAATATAAATGTAAAAATGAAACGGTTATTGCATAATTGTCCATACTGCTGTCCACAGAATGCCGAACAATGTAAAATCAAAGTATAAAAAAGATAAAAAGTACAAAAACAAAGTAATTTGAAAGAGAAACAGTGGAGAATATCGGACTTTAATAAGTTCTGGTTTGCAGCTCGTTATCAATCTGCAGGTTTGACGTCTGGAAGAAAACTCCCATGAACCCTTTGGGCTCGGCGCTCCACATGCCCGTGTTTTCTCGCCCTCGGCTCCTTCACACCTCTCCTCCCACGACCAGACTTCCTGTCTGCGATCCGGTCCCGGGTCCGCCCAGACTTCATGCTCCCCCTAAAGCGTTAAAAACATCCGGGGTGCAGCGTTGGTGCGTGACGCGTTCGTGCCTCCCGTTCGCTTCACACGTTTCACAAATGGAAGCAGGACGTCCTTCGCGGCGTCTATACGGCGTCCATGTCGGCGCTGTGATGTCACTGGAATGTATTTTAAGATCAGTTCATGAAGCTGCTTTTAGCCTCACAGCCAGGGCCTGCCCAAGGTACTAAGCGGCAGCTGGGGGCCCCCCTGGCCCCCAACTTAACCTTGAATCCAAAATATCGTAGGTTTATGGTTTGGGGGGGCAGTTCTCTAGTGCAGGCCCTGCTGGTCTGGATGTAGGTGTTGAATCTGAATTAATTTAGCTATTGGTCATTCTCCAAAATATACAGAATACAGGAAATCTATCAAATTCAGAATGTTGGGAGGACCCCCAGACCCCAGATGCACCCACTTTTGAACAAATAAGGTGTGGGGGGTCTTTATGATCTGTGCCCAGGGGGACAGTAGTTCATAATCCATCACTGTATTCATACAATTTATAATGCAACATTAATGTGTGACATTTGTGTCAACAATCATCCAGCACAGGTTACTGCCCCCCCCCCCCCCAATCAAATTCTGCTTAGGGGCCCCCAAAAGGCTTGGGCCGGCCCTGCTCACAGCATTATGTAATATATGATAATTTCTTGAATCTTATTTTTAATCTGCAGCTGGTTTTCCAGAGAAACAGCCTGAGTGAGTCCTTGTGTTCCTGGGAGGAAGTGGTCTGACCCTCCTCATGCATTTTAATGTCTTACTGTCCCAAAACAGGACAGCCTTTAGTCCAAGGACACGGAGGACGTCTGAAATAGAGTCATCTGTCCGTCGGGGTCACTCAGAGAGGGGGGAGGAGGGTGAGGAGGGTGAGGATGAGGGGATGCAGCGTCAGTAGACAGATGAAGAAGAAAACAGGAGCATTGATTGAAGGATGGAAGTGATGGTGAAAGAAGAAGAGGAGGATGGATGAGCGGGGTTAAGCGGGGCACGAGGCCCAGCTGTCAATACTCAGCGATACTCGGACGGCCCATCTGCATCCTCGCTTCCCTGCGTTGCCTCGTGTTGTGTTAGAGCTGTTCATACAGTAAAAGCTTTATCCTCTGGCTTTAAATCCATGCATATTGTTGCATAATTAGGTCTTTTTCTTCTCCTTGTGGCCGCGTGGTGTAACTGCAACATCCTCCCGTTTGCACGTGGACGGTACCTCACCGTGGAGTTTTCAAGGGATTTGTGAAGCGGGTCATCCCCAGGCCTGCCTGTCTGTCTGTCTGTCTGTCTGCCTGCCTGTCTCACCATGCTACGCTCCCATAATACCTCTCAGTGCTAATGCTAAGCTCACATTGATTCAGAACAACTCCTGCCTTTTTGGGTTTTTGGTGCATCGTGACGTCGACGTGGATCACTTTTTATTTTATTTATGTTTTAAACTCAGTGTGTGTGTGTGTGTGTGTGTGTGTGTGTGTGTGGGGGGGGGGGGGTCGGCCTGTTGGGCACTGCTCCCGTGTGCTCCAGACTGGATTAAGGTCTTGCTTGGATGTGGCTGCGCTCCATTTGGAAAAATCAGGATTTGGATTTGTGATAGAAGCACGAGGATGGGGGGGGGGGGGGGGGCTGAGTGGTACAGCTCAAAGACGGGGAGAAAGAGGGAAGGATGGAAGGTCAGAGTGGAGGAGAGAGGACACAGATCAGTACAATAAGTCTGTGTACTTAAAAGACAGTGGGAAACATCCCCTTTATGTCATGGCGGAGTTACCATGACCTCTGACCTCTGACCTCTTCTCCGTTTGTGTTTCTCCCCAGAACGGCCCACGCCAGGACGAAAAGCGAGGCTGCAGACCAGGCCGCCATCTCTGCCGTGCACGATGCCGAGATCGCCCGGGCCGTCGCTCGGGAGCTCTCCCCCAACTTCTACCAGCCAGGTAACCTTTAACGCTGGTCCTCGAACGCATCACGGGACTCTTAGTGTAACGTTTTCTCTCCCCCAACTTCTACCAGCCAGGTAACCTTTGACCACGCGTCCTCGAACGCATCGCGGGACTCTGTCAAAGTGTACTTTGACTAGAAGTGGCTAAACATTTCCATAAGTCTGACTGGCCGTGCATGCAAACAAGGTTTTCAGACATCCACTTTAAATAAATAAATCCCGTCTCACGTCTCCGATCTCGCCACGTGTAACCAACATGTCCAAGTATGTTTTAGGAATCAGGTCGCTGGAGCGAGGTCGGTACTTTGTAGGAACAACGATGTTTGCACAGTTTCAGAGTTGTTTGCACGCTGGGCGTGGAGGCCTTAATGAGCTTGTTGTGCTGGAGCAGCACGGAGATACTAAAAGGTGCAGCTGTGAGTGTGAAAGCCAGAAGGTTTTCTGTTCTTTTAGTCGGGCCCAGTAAACCCTCCCACTCCCCGATCCTCGGGTCCTCCTCCGGGTCGGACAGGCACACTGACATACTATCCAGCGTCTCACACTCTGTTTAGTCCATTTACAAGGTAAGCCTCTTTTACAAGGCGATGCCGGGAACATGATACCACAGCGAGTGAAGGGGTGCGGATCCTTTCTGGTCAGAGGTGGAACACGAGGCCACGACGAGGCCAAAAAGGCTTTCTCCTGAACCCTACTTTAGTTTTTAGTTAACTGTGGTGTTTTCTTAGTGCATATTCAGATCTGTTTCTGTCTGTGGTTGTAAGAATTTCAACAAAGCAACTCATAAATGGAGTTGTTTGGAGGAGGAGGAGCCAGAAGTGCTGTGTCATACTTATTTATTTTATTCACACAGTGAGATCTGTCCCGGCCATTGCCCCTTCCACTGTTTGTAATATATTTAGGCCGATGAGATAGCCGACCTTGGGTGCTCGCCAGAAGCCGCCATAAAATAGTGGGTGACACATAGATTGACAATGGGACCCATTCAAGCCCCCCCCCCCCCCCCCCGCTGAACCACAGAAATGGCTCGGCCCGGCCAGAGACATCCTGCGGCGTGTTTGTGTTGTGGAAAACGGCGGTCATGCTTGGCCGATGGCTCCGGTTCACAAGTCTGCAGCGAGTGTCCTTGCCTTATAAGTCAGATCATGAATGAGAACGGGTGTCATAATAATAATAATAATAATAATAATAATGTGGGTGCAGACATCTGAGCCGCCGCGGTGAACCATGGTTACATCAGCAGACACCTGCAGAAAAACGTTTCCCTAACCCTATATATTCATAAATAAAGTAAATAGACAGATATCCAATCTACACATATACACTGGTAATTATATGCATCTGTACCTACAAATAATAAGTACATAGTATTTAATGATAAGTCAATAAATGATAATTCTTACATATTTGCGTTATGATTTATTATGTAACGGAGATGATTCCAGAATACCAGAGCAGTTTGGGGAACCTAGCCTACTTTGAGTTTGTTGCTGTTTGTGCTTTGGCAGGTTAAACCGTGTTTGAGTGCAAACACTTTCCCTTATTTGGAGCTTCCTGGCAAAGTGACCGCCGCTGTTTGAAGCTTCAAAGGAAATCAAAATGCAGCGTGTTAAAATATTCCAGGTTGGTTTTTTTTTTTTAAAGTGTTGATTCCTCTTTTATACTGCTACCTTGGGAGACAAAGCCACTCTGAGACGTAACTTTCCCCCCCAAAGGAGATCTTCTTTGTCTCCCTCCACAGTGGAAATATCCCCCCGGGTAACGAGCGGGGTCTAACCCTCGTTGTTTGTAATTGGCGGTTCAGACTCATAGCAGATTATCACCCAGATTGGGAGCGTGCACTTCAAAAGGGAAGAGAGGGTCACGGGAGAAGGAACCTGACCTTTATGATTGGTTCACACACTGCACCGGGGAGGGGGCGTGGCCTGCGGCGTGACGTTAATTGGGCTATATTTGGTGGCGATGTGTGCTCACTGTGGTCTAATGGAGACATAGTTGGAATCCTTCTGCTCTGAGAGGAGCTCGCCTTCACCCCCCCTCCAGGGCTGACGTGGAACAGCTGTCCCTTCCTTCAGCTGGTGGGGGGGGGGGGGATCCCACTTCGCCCTGTTTGACCCAGTCAAGGTACACTTGGACCAGGTGAAACCATAAAGCTGGAGCTGTCAGGGCCGAGCAGGTGCTCCATGTTATTATTTATATTATCATATTTATATTAGCATACAAGCAGCAGGTGTCGCTGAGGGACGTTTTCATGACGGGTCGCCTGAAGATCAAAGTCGTTCTGCAACTTCTTTTCAAGGATACGATGTAGACATTATTTTAAAAACCACTGACGTGCAAAATGCAGCTTTTTGGGGGGAAAAGTGGAAGAAATCCATCGCAGGCTGAGAAACATTTAGATCTCATCTGATTTGATGCGTCCAGCAGATCCTGTCTGTCAGTCACATTTTATCCTTCACTTCATACGAATGTGAGGCCGATCTTTGCAAAACAAATCACAGGAAGACACTGATACTGTATTTGCATGTGTGTGTGTGTGTGTGTGTGTGTGTGTGTGTGTGTGTGTGTGTGTGTGTGTGTGTGTGTGTGTGTGTGTGTGTGTGTGTGGATAATAATGGAGATAGCCTGCATGTAAATCTGCCGGTGTGAGTAGGAGGAGGAAAGAGGAAAAAAGCTAAAAAGCTCCAAATTGAGTCATGAATCCTGAACGTGACGGTGTGGAGGAACACGCTGAGATCACAGCCCACAGAACAGACTGATGCTTGTCGAACACATAGAATAAATACAAGCCGTGCACGCTCACTGATACCGAAGCTACTACTGTTCATCTCATATTCAGGTCAGCGAGGGTTAGGCTGGCTCTTAAACCCACGATACCAGTGTGTGTGTGTGTGTGTGTGTGTGTGTGTGTGGTGTGTGTGTGTGTGTGTGTGTGTGTGTGTGTGTGTGTGTGAGCGGGTGTGTGTGAGCGGGTGTGTGTGTGTGTGTGTGTGTGTGTGTGAGCGGGTGTGTGTGTGTGTGTGTGTGTGTGTGTGTGTGTGTGTGTGTGAGCGGGTGTGTGTGTGTGTGTGTGTGTGTGTGTGTGTGTGTGTGTGAGCGGGTGTGTGTGTGTGTGTGTGTGTGTGTGTGTGTGTGTGTGTGAGCGGGTGTGTGTGTGTGTGTGTGTGTGTGTGTGTGAGAGAGCGGGTGTGTGTGTGTGTGTGTGTGTGTGTGTGTGAGAGAGCGGGTGTGTGTGTGTGTGTGTGTGTGTGTGTGTGTGTGTGTGTGTGTGTAGCGGGTGTGTGTGTGTGTGTGTGTGAGAGAGCGGGTGTGTGTGTGTGTGTGTGTGTGTGTGTGTGTGTGTGTGTGTGTGTGTGTGTGTGAGAGAGCGGGTGTGTTTTGCCAGGAGTGCACCGGAGCAGAAAATGCACTGCAGATTAAACGTGAAGCAAACTGGTTTAAACACATAAAGCTGTGTTTCCTCTTTAAAACCTCAGAGACACATCGATGAGGTGAAAACAGGTCTTTAAAATAATCAAAAATCTCTATTATATCTCTATTATTTCCTCTGGATGCTGTAATTCAGATCAGTCTTGTGTGTCATGACTGACATGTGGCCTATTTTAATGACCCTCTTTTTAAGAAGCCCGGCTGATCAGTGTTCAGATGGAAGAAAAACACCACGGCCTCTTGGGTAATGCAGTCCCGATGCTTGTTTCCGGCTGACCTGGCAGGATTCCTTTGGCGGAGCGCGTCTAATAAATCACTCACTCTGCAACACGCTGACATCTGCAAAAACAAAAGTCCTGATTAATCAGAAGGAGAGGATTCTTCATTCAGCGAGGTCTGGATTCCAGCACGGCTTTTTCACAAGTGTAGTCTTTAAACGATGTCGCACTTCTACGTGAGGAGCGTGAGGTCGGGGTCGTTTTAGTGCCGGGAACCATTCAGAAAATGCTCCGGGACCCCTCGCAGGAATCCGTCCCCAAACAGAGTGAAACTAGCTCGGGGGGGGGGGGCTCTTATTGAGTTATGGTGTGAAATGAAGCTCGGCGGGTATATTAAGCCCCGCAGATGTCCAACCCCCCAGTCTCTTTGTAGTGGCTCTTATTGGTTACGATGCTTATGACACAAATATGTAGAATACTTTGGGCTCACGGGGACCGAGGCTGGAAAGATCTGATGTGGGATTGGATGTTTCCCTTCTGGATCTGGTGTTAAATCTGAATTAATCTGAATAATTTACATTGAATTCCAATCAATCTCTGAGATTAATCCATGTTTTAACGCACATTTACCATATATTTGTATTCTTTTCTTTGGTATTTTCTATTTGAGGTCTCTGTTTGAGGGAAACTGTAAAATAATAGTAGAAAGTATCTGATGGGGTGAGATTTGAGTGGAAAAAACATCAAATCCATAATTTTTCAGTCTATAGAAGACCTCACTGGCTTGTTTTGTTTATTGGCTTGTACAGCACGGTGATGGACTGTTGGTTGTATAAAACGTGCTTTATGAATATAACTGGAGTGAATGATTTCTATAGATTACTGTCTCCTGTACATACTGGCCGAGTGCAGCTTCCCCTCTCCGCTCGTACATCTGATGCACTTCAAACAAAGCGGCTTTGTCCCTTCTTAGTCACTCTGACACCATCTAATTTAGGCGACGTGAAAAAAAACAGGCAAACAAAGAGCCTGATGTCTCTAATAAATATTAATTCAGTGCAGAACAAAGGGACGCGGAAAGTGTCATTTTTCACGCACTTACATTGGGATTCAGGCTCTTTGTTCACACGTTAAGGACTTAATGCCCATAATGGAAAATACAAACACATATAGGTAAATATACAGTGCTCGTTAAGCATAGATGTAGTGGACTATCCGAGTCCACTGCAGGACCAGGAGGAGCCCCCCCCCCAGACCTTCATAGTAGTCTGGTTGTGTGGAGGAGTCGATGTGACGAGGCCTTTTTCCAGGAAAACAACATTCTGATAAAAGAGAATGGCTGATGATTTAGAAAGGAGCCGCAGAGGAGGCTTCCTTTGTGAAATGGTGTTTGTGACCCTGCATTAATCAGCCTCCCCCCCCCCCAGTCTCTGCAGAATGATTGCATATATAATGTCATGATTCATGAATATTTTAATTGAAAGTTCAGCTGTGCTTATAGGGTTCGGCTTTGATTTTTAAATCTAGCTCACGGTGGAACTCTCCGGTCGGAATTAAGAGAAGAAGCAAAAACACATCCAGTTGTGATTATTTTGACTGATTTTACATAACTTTCATTACAATTCAGCATATATTGACTTGATTTCGGTGTGATGTTTGCAGGCAGTGTGGAGAATAAGAAGAGAAGGCCAGGACTTCTCTGCAGCGCCCAAATATTTAATTAAACAGGATCTATACTGCCATTTTAAGCTATAGTGCATTAATTGTGCTCGTGGCTGCATCAGAAATGTCAGAAGAGCTGAATAATGATTCAGAGTGTCCATATTGAACTGTGTGGACCTGAGACCAGGGGGTCATGTGGTCTTGTTGGTCCTGTATGTTATACTCTCATTATATGTGAGCGAGGCAGGTGTATCATCACATTCAATAAAGAGTTTTCATCTCCAGAATGCTTTAGAATAAGAAGGTCTGAATGATGTTAACGCGTCCCGTCTCTCGCCGCTGCAGGACCCGACTACCTGAAGCAGCCTCTGAAGGAGCCCGTGGAGATTAAAGAGGTCCCCGTCGAGAAGAAGCAACACTCCCCCAAAGATTCTCCCCACTTCTACCGCAAAGGCACCACCCCTCCCCACTCGCCGGTGACCAGTCCCGTGGCCACGCCTCCCCCCTCGCCTCACTCCGCCAAGAAGAAAGGTCACCTCGCCAACAGCACCGGCCGCAAAACCAGCAAGGAGGAGAAGCCCTCCCGCAAGACGAGCAAAGAGGAGAAGTCGGGTCACAAGACCGGCAAGGATGAGCGGTCCAACCGGAAGCCGAGCAAAGAAGAGAGGCTGCCGGTCTCCGATGGCCCCAAAGGGTCTCAGGTGCATGTGGAGGCCTCGCCGAAACCCGCTAGAGTCCAGCAGCCGACCCCGGCGCCTCCTCCTCCTCATCCTCCACAACCTCCCGCAGTTCCAGTGAACGGCGAGCTCCACACAGAGTACCACAGCTACTATGTCAAGACCCCCACCAGGGTCCAGCCGCCCCCGGAGCCTGAGCAGGAAGTAGACGAAGAGCCCAGTATCCTGGAATTGGCTCGCATGCCCCCGCCACCCCACAAGTCCTATAGCATCCCCGCCCCCAAGCCGCCCTCCGTACGGGACGGCAAGGGCGACGGCAAACTCAGGAAGCAGGATTCCCTTAAGCCAAAGAGCCTCGCAGACGCAAAGAAAGCCAGTATGGACATCGCAGAAAACGTGGAAGAAACGGTGAGTACCGCTGGTTGGAGGGGAAAACCTGGTTTAGGAAGAATCCGTCGTCGTTTTGGGAAAATATACTTATTCGCTTTTATTGCCAAGAGTTAGACGAGAAGATTGACACCAAACTTACCTTATGTCTTTGTGGAGTCACTTAACTTAGCTTAGCTTAGCCTAGTTTAGCTTAGCACAAAGACTGGAAGCCGGGTTCAAACAGCTAGCCTGGCTCTTGTCTAAAGGTAACAAGGGCTAATCAAATTAAGATCCTTATTTGTTTCATTAATACAAAATCTGAAGTGGGAAGAATTATGTGTAAGATGTTAGGCAGATTTATTACTTTTAGACAGCTAGGCTAGCTGTAGCATCATATCTACCACAGACTACTGTCGAACGTTAACAATGAAGAGAATGAGTATATTTCCCCAAAATGTTACGTAACTGTCGTTATGTCATGTGAGGACATGCAGTACATATCATGTGATTGTTGTTGTAGATTATTAGTTGATATCTGATCTTTATCATAATGTCATTTTTTTTTTGGCAGGGTCCTAACTCCATCCTTGTTGCCATGGTAATGCTGCTGAATATCGGCCTTGCCATTATATTTGTCCATTTTCTGACATGATGAAGCTGTTTCTCAGGTAAGATCATTCATATATATATATATATAGCTATATATAGCTATACATTTTTATTCCTCGACGATCGGTTAAATTCATGTATCTGTATCTCCTCCGTGTCTGTAAATGTGACAAGCAGCCAAATAAATCCAAAGGCACCGTGTTTTTTTATGTTGCAGTGAAACCATGGCAACCGGTACAGTTGCAATCGCCGGCCTTGAAAAGTGAAAATGGCGCCAGGAAGACACGGGGGCGGCCGTATACGTAGGTGTTTTTAGGAAATCAGCGTGACGACACCGAAGAGGAGGAAGACATCGCCGACCGCCAGCAGCCGCGTCGCGTCTTCTTCTCTGAAACGCCGCAGGTGAAATGTTGTGTCTAGTGAGGTTAAAACAAATATATATATAAAGTTTTTAAAAAAAAATGCAAGCAAACATACTGGAGGGAGGGATTGAAACCCAGACGTGTGCTGATCCGAGCAGGGGGTCTCCGGTCCGGCGGCCCCGTTACCGTGGCGGAGACCGGACTTTGCTGGAAGAGCGTGTGGAGATGCACTTTTAGATGACGGGAGCAAACAGCTGCCTTTCTATTTTGCCATCTGACGTTTTGATGGGGAGATGTGAGCCTGGCGGCCAGAGAAGGGGGGGGGGGGGGGGTTGTGCCCGTGGGGGCGGGGTGGGGGGGTTTCACGCCACTCATGCAACAGGAAACTGGGCACGGCCTTCGCCAGCCGGCCATCGTGCTAGCACGGGTCACTCACCAGTCTTACCCTGTTCACCCAATCATCATCACGCAGCCTCTCTCGAGCTCCGCCCTTGTTACCATGGATACACTGTTTTTAAAACACACACCCCCCCCTCCGCCATGCATGGTACAGATTTAACATTTGTTTGTTTTTATTGTCCGTCATCGTTTTGAATGTTGCAGTCGTCGCTTCTCCTCGAAAAAAAGGAAGTTTCTTCTCTCAAAAATGAGTTTTCCCTTTTTATTTTTTGAAATCTTTACTCCTTTCTAACTAATTGAGCTGTAATTTGACATTACACATTACTGAAAGTGCAATATGTTTTTTTTTTCAAAGAAATATAGTATATTTTGCCAAAAAATATATATCTAATATATAATTATGATGTTGAGAGAGAGAGGGTGTTACTGTTTTATTAAGGAGGAGATCCACACTTTGAAAAGCTACCTAGCTCTGTGAGAGTGAAGTCAACGGATGTCTTATGTTATTTATTGAAGGAATAACGCTTTCATTGCAGCGACGCCGATGAACCCGTTCTGCTTGAATTCCTTTTATTCTTTGCTTTCAGTGTTTCTAAAACAAATCAAATAAAAATGCAAAGTTCAGACGCGAGCTGCTTCCGTCGGCCCGGCGGCGCTCGTGAGCCGGATCGATGGACCGGATCGTGTGGACGGTGGATTTATTCAGGTTGAGGCCATTTGGGGGAATGTGGCACACATGGGGGGGGGGTGCCTTTAAAAGTCTTTAACAGTAGTACTGTTTACCTCAGAGAAAACAAAGATGAGGAGGGGAGGGGGGAGGGGAGAGATGCCATCCTTGTCTTAACTTTGTCTTGTTGGGGGGGGGGGGGTACTTTGACTGTTGTCATCACCTGAACCATGCTTTCTTGCCTCATCGTAGCCGTTTGTAGTCTTCTGTTGCAGGTATGGCATGATTTTTTTTTCTTTGATTTCCAAAAAAACAAAAAAAAGTGGTTATTTATACAGTTATTTAACTGTCGTCGCTACGGAGGTGAATTATTTATTCAATGTGCAACTGATGTGTTTGTGACATCACCACACAAAAAGGGCTTTTAATCTGTTTATTTGACCGAGCAGCACATTAAACTGGAAAAACAGTGGTCTGATGGATGTTTGCAAACCGTCCACGCTAACTATACAAATATATATATATTCAAAATGTGGACGATAAAAAGCAGACCAAGATTCATAAAAAGCATTGTGATATTACAAACGTGATGTATTGAACTCTTCGCCCTCGTTTTCTTGTTTAAGCCGTCTTCACGTGAGCATGGTGAAGCCCGGACTGTCAGAGGGGTCGACACAGATACGCCTGTTTATGGGATATTTTTTTGAAAATGCAACATTGCATGTTGGAGTCATTTATATATAGATTATTATTATATACTATTTGTAAGGATTTTTACAGAGCACAATCCAGAATCTGGTATGAGTTGGTATTTTTCTAACAATTTGCACACCTGTATTTTGAAAATGAATATAACTTTGTTTGTAATTGGTAATGTAATGCACATATGATGATGTTTTGACGGTGGAAGAAGAAAAAACTACTTTACTATTTCTAATTGGTTGTACTGTATGTACCATGTTTGGGGATGTGAACGGCAGATGTACTTGTTGAGTATTTTCAGGACGTGACGAGGAACTGCGTGAGACTTTTGATATCTCAAGGTTGGTGTTGCCCCACTGATTTGTGCAAAGTCTTTGGAGATGAAGTCATGTGGATAACAATAAAGATGTTATGCCTCGTTTAACGACAGTTCGGCTCATTTCTTTTGTTTTCATGCTGCTGAAATACAAATAATGTTTCCACTGTTTACATTGTTTAGACTGTTAAGACGTCGGCTGCAGGCGTGCTGACGGTGAACGCTTCATCTTTAGATCCAACCTATTCTGACCAATGGTTGCAATTTGATCACTGAATTACTTGCTTACTTACTGACTTACTTACTTACTGACTTACCTTCATACTTACTTACTGACTTACTGACTTACCTTCATACTTACTTACTTACTGACTTACCTTCATACTTACTTACTTACTTGCTTACTTACGGACTTACTGACTTACCTTCATACTTACTTACTGACTTACCTTCATACTTACTTACTTACTTACTGACTTATCTTCATACTTACTTACTTACTGACTTACCTTCATACTTACTTACTTACTGACTTACCTTCATACTTACTTACTGACTTACCTTCATACTTACTTACTTACTTACTTGCTTACTTACTGACTTACCTTCATACTTACCTACTTACTTACTTGCTTAATTACTGACTTACTTACCTTCATACTTACTTACTTACTTACTTACCTTCATACTTACTTACTTACTTACCTTCATACTTACTTACTTACCTTCATACTTACTTAATTACTGACTTACCTTCATACTTACTTACTTACTGACTTACCTTCATACTTACTTACTGACTTACTTATACTTACTTACTTACTGACTTACTTATTACTGACTTACCTTCATACTTACTTACTTACTGACTTACCTTCATACTTACCTACTTACTTACTTGCTTACTTACTGACTTACTTAGTTACTGACTTACCTTCATACTTACTTACTGACTTACCTTCATACTTACTTACTTACTTACCTTCTACTTACTTACTTACTTACCTTCATACTTACTTACTTACTGACTTACCTTCATACTTACTTACTTACTGACTTACCTTCATACTTACTTACTTACTGACTTACCTTCATACTTACCTACTTACTTACTTGCTTACTTACTGACTTACTTAGTTACTGACTTACCTTCATACTTACTTACTGACTTACCTTCATACTTACTTACTTACTTGCTTACTTACTGACTTACTTAGTTACTGACTTACCTTCATACTTACTTACTGACTTACCTTCATACTTACTTACTGACTTACCTTCATACTTACTTACTTACTTACCTTCATACTTACTTACTTACTGACTTACCTTCATACTTACTTACTTACTGACTTACCTTCATACTTACCTACTTACTTACTTGCTTACTTACTGACTTACTTAGTTACTGACTTACCTTCATATTTACTTACTGACTTACCTTCATACTTACTTACTTACTTACCTTCATACTTACTTACTTACTTACTTGCTTACTTACTGACTTACCTTCATACTTACTTACTTACCTTCATACTTACTTACTTACCTTCATACTTACTTACTTACTTACCTTCATACTTACTTACTTACTGACTTACCTTCATACTTACTTACTTACTGACTTACCTTCATACTTACTTACTTACTTACTTGCTTACTTACTGACTTACTTACTTACTGACTTACCTTCATACTTACTTACTTACTTATTGACTGACTTACCTTCATACTTACTTACTTACTGACTTACCTTCATACTTACTTACTTACTTACTTACTTATTGACTGACTTACCTTCATACTTACTTACTTACTGACTTACTTATTGACTGACTTACCTTCTTACTTACTTACAGGCTTGCTTACAGACTTGCTGACTTGCTTACAGACTTGCTGACTTGCTTATGGACTTACTGACTGACTGACTGACTGACTGACTGACTGACTTGCTTATGGACTTACTGACTGACTGACTGACTGACTGACTTGCTTATGGACTTACTGACTGACTGACTGACTGACTTGCATATCCACTTACATACTTATGATAATGGATGTGAGGATTTTCACTTATAATCTATAAGTGGTTTAAATTCCCGTGTTCACGTGTATCTCCGAGGCTCGTGGTCGTCTCCTCTGTGCTCGGCCTCCCGCCCACGGTGACCTCACGTTGACCTTTTCTAATGCGGGGGGGGGGGGGGTATCTCCGTCTGGGCCTCACATTAGCGTTTCCAGTGCAGGCAGGTGGGCTGTTTGTCTCTGATCGTACTGTTTCCACTGCAGAGCGGCCTCAGATCAGTGTCGCGTTACACCTGCCTGGCCTCGGCCAATGTCTTCCTCCGCCCGGTCGCCAGCACACACTGCCATCACCTGCAGATTTCTACTTGCTCATCATTATTTGTGTTTACTTTGTCTCACATTAAAACACCGGGTGTCATTCCAGCTCCCGTCAATCACCGACATCGCGGGTATTTCGCCTTTGAAGGAATATGCAGAAGAGTGCATAATGCTGGTACTTAAAACCTCTATGTTAAGCCGAACTTGTCAGTAATAGTATAGAATATCTCTGTTACTATTCTGATATTGCACAGCATGCTGGATGAGGTTTGGTTGCACAAGCAGGACGGATATAAACCCAAACCTTATAAGTGTGTCCACCTTCATAGAAGCCGTTTAACAGATTCCAGTGACGGCTGTGATCCCAGCAAACATCTTTATATCCAGCGATGGAGGATGTACCATCTCTACCCCGCCATGTGGCAGGACGGTGACACGTGCCAGTGTGACCCTGGCACGTAGCTGGCATGTATTCCAGTGAGGTCACCTCCACCGTGTCGGGTTTTCACAGAAGGAAAAAAAGTCAGACCAAAACTGGGAAAGGAATGGTCCGTAACTGTTTAAATGCTGTTTTTTCTTCTTCTTTTTAACTTTTAAATGTTTTTAATCTTTGTAATTTTACATATTCCTCAATTGAATAATATATGCAAATTATTGTATTTTTTTCTTTTCTCTCAGTTAACAAAGTCATTAATTTGGACTCTTTATCTTTTAGATTCATTCATTCAGTTTGAAGATCATTCCATCAATTTCTGGTTTTATTGACAAATTCAATCAATGGAATAATTAACAATAATTTAGAGATTTAAAGTTATATCTATCTAGACCAACAGCAAAAATAGACTTAAAATGGTGTCCCCTATAAGGCATTTTAAAGCTGCATTAACAATAAATGAACACATAAACAACACATAATATATATGTATGTAATATATGTATATTTATAACACATAATAATGCAGTTATAAGCAGATATAATGACATGTATTTGTCAAAAACATAATTCCCCTCAAAAGCATTAAAACTAAAGTCTGTTTTAAAATGTGAGCAGAAGAATTGTTTTCAAATGTACGGAGGAAAAGTTGTACTTCTACTTAAGTACAGTAAGTATTTGTACTTTTACATAGAGAAGAAATCCAGGGTTTCTGTGTATTTTGAACTCTCTGAGGCCAAGAACTCGCTTGTGTTTCTAAAAGTGGATTCCGACTCGTAAGCAGCGAGGGGGGTATATCAGCGTTTTTATTTTCTTTTTTAAAACTGTTGCACGGACACCGGTTTCCCCTTTCCATGCCTCGCATAGCTAGCTTAGCTTAGCATCACTTCATCCGTCATAAAACCCATAAAGCCATCACTCTGTCATCTAAAGCAAGTGATTATAAAAGCAAACATGTTCCCACGTGTCACTAAATTATCTGTTTGGATACGGTGGCAGGTTTTCATGTTTTATCTGACGACACGTGAGCTGTGATGTGGGGTTTTTTTTGTTTTTTTTTCCATCAGCGGGGTCTTTAGGTGACTCATTACAGTTCAAACAAGCAACACGGTGCATTAAAGCCTCCGGCTACTGAAGATAATGGTTGTCAGGTCCACTTATCCGTCTGTTATTCAAAGATTCATCTGGTGTTGATAACAAACCGACAGAATCTTCTCAAAACAAACACGGAAAGGTACTTTCAGGATTTTTGGAAGATGTTTTCTTTTCTTATGCATCATTCGCTGCTTGTGTTATTATAAGCAAAGGTTTTTTTATTAAAAAAAAAAACAGATAAGCTAGAAAAAGTCCTCTGATGTTTTTAGCCGAAGCTAATTTACGATACACCAGTAAGGCTTTTGGTTAAAGAATAATAGAAATAGAATAAATCAAATCAAATCAAATGAAAAAGAAAATGTGACACAGAGAGCACCCAGTGTAAAAACAAGTTGTTTTTTTAATGTGACTAATGTTGTTTTAATGGTTGCATAAGTTCATGGCTTTAAATACATATTTGTTGTATTGAAGGGTGCACTGTTTAATGATCACAATCATGTTGCTACGGCAACTCCGGAGTGCGTCGTGTTAGCATTTCTGCTCATTTTCAGAAACATTTGTTTTGCTCTTTTGTTTCTGTAAACAGCTACCTGTGGATGTATTTTATTCTCATCGGAGACGAAGAGACTCGCTGTGTTTTGGTATAAATAATGACATAACCGGATGATTCAGCAAATTTGCCCAAAGTTATGTCCGTCCAGGAATCACACATGAGTCAGCAGTCAAACAATCCCAAAACCATATTAATGTATGTGGCGTTGCTATAGCAACGAGAGCCGCTTGAAGCTGCAAAATAAAGCCAGTCTATAGAACCAGAGCATTGAAATAAAAATCACATGACATGTAAATCACTCATCATCAAGGACATGTGATTGTTTCTGATGGGGGTTGCTGATGATGATGCTTCCTTCTCCAAGGTTGGTGAAATTAGGAGCAGCATGAGAATTGCAGAGCGCTGTGACTCGCTGCAGGCAAAAGAAGAAAAAAGGGACAGTCCCCTCAAATTCATTGTGACAAGCCTTTCCCTCCTTTTCAGAGAAGAAAAGGCCCAAAGACATTCCCTCCCCCTCTATCCTGATATCATGACTAAACTTCTGACCTGGTTTCATTCAGAGCCTCTTCAGCGTTCATATAGGACCCATGTGTTGACACGTCACCTACTTGTGGTGGGACGAGAAGGGGAAACTTACCATACCAACCCTTATGTGACCTTATATCTTTAATAATAAGCAAAATTAAACCACATTTAAGTGAACGTCATCACATCTGAGCGTTTGGAATGCAAGAATGTAAACCATGCTCAACACGGCACATTGGCCGGACACAAACACCAACGTTTATTTAGACTAACGAGCACAAACATGGACTAAAGAGACTCCTCCAGCAGGTTAATTACATCCCACCATTTACAGAATGGCTCGGGGGGCCGAGCGGACCAAAAGTGTGATCTGAGAGCACCGGTGGATGTGTAAAATGGATGGATGATATCACTTGGCACGCCGAGATCCTTTGAATGCATTGTGTGTGTGTGTGTGTGTGTGTGTGTGTGTGTGTGTGTGTGTGTGTGTGTGTGTGTGTGTGTGTGTGTGTGAAGGAAGCCCTGTTCTAAGGGCCCACAGCAGCCTCCCCAAAAATAGAGCTGAGAGCAGCTGCAGCGGGGCGAGTGGTTTCAGAGGCACATCAAAGCTCCGGCCTCCACCCGCCCGCTCTGATCATGAGCAGTAATGGGGTAATGGGGGACTGGAAGGTCAGTGATTGTTTTTGGTTGTGTGTGTGTGTGTGTGTGTGTGTGTGTGTGTGTGTGTGTGTGTGTGTGTAAGTCAACAGGCAGTGAACAGGCGGGAGGCTACTGGAACTTTCTGGAACACAAACTGACAGCATAGCTAAGCCTGGTATTACTGTAAGACAAATATCGGGTCAGGTGTCGCCCCTCTGCACACGTCACCGTCTAACGTCTGGTGCAGCAATGAGGCACAGACAATTAAACAAGCCAAATCTGTGTGCGTAAATACATAAAGGAATGTCTTGTAGCATATAACACACTCCACGCTCGGTGTCACGCAGCTCAGATATCTCGGCGTCCATATGGAAAGCCTCACATTTCCACGGTCATCACTTTTCCTGCATGACAGAACTCAGGGCAAAGTCACATTCTGATCCTGACCGTGACCGTAACTGATCCACACACACCTCCTTACCTGTGGGGAGGAAACTCTATGAGCTACAACGGCTGTCATGAAACAAACATCATACTTATTATCTAGATTTGAAAAGGTGGGCCTTCTTATACTGACACAGGTAAATACTCTCACTTTTATAATTAATATCATATATTGAATAAATTGCTTTCTTCTAGCTGGACTTTTGGAAAGTATACGATAGTGTAGATTGCATACCTCTCTCTCTCTCTCTCTCTCTCTCTCTATCTATCTATCTATCTATCTATCTATATATCTATATCTCTCTCTCTCTCTCTCTCTCTCTCTCTCTCTCTCATTCTTGAATCCAGATTTATGGGTCTGCAAAATGTCTCTGTCATGTCTCATCAGCACCTGCTCTCGCCCATCATGCCTAATGGAGACGTTCGGACGGGGTAACCTGCAACACAGGCGCCCCCTGTAGGCTCAACATGGAAAACTCTTATGTGCAAAAAAAAACAAAAAGAAAAAAGACTAGTCATCTCAGCTCTTTATTAAAAATGAATATCCTTATTTCCCCCTCACTTATCCCCAAAACGTATTATCTAGTGACACTGACTAATAATGGACAGCAGATGAGTAAATTCATTATCCAGAAATAGATTTATCACTTACTTATTTTCTACGACATATATACATTCTTAAAAACATGTTTTACTTGTTAATCGAAGGAAAAACAATATAAACAGGATTTAGATTTTAAAACTGACGTTTTTCCCCCATGGGTCCGTTTCTCTCCGCAAATCTACGGAAGACATTTATCGCGGACCGGTAGTTCACACAAACTACATCCGGGTAACAGTAGCCTGGTGGCTAACGTTAGCAGGAACGCAGTCCACTCTACATTCGACTACACTCGAGTGGTAAGACTGTTTTATTCGGGGTTACGTGTTATATTCTGTCCGTGTCGGACTGTTAATCCGATATTAATGTTTTTAAACTGTAAACAATCGATCCAATCAAATAAATTAGGACGTTATCGCCGGTTTTGACGTTTACTTGCTGGCTAACTGGCCGACGGCTGCGGAGTCACTGGACGTTTGGATGGAGAAAGAAATTAGCATTAATCCACATTTGATTGTTTTAAGATACAGATTTAATTAAAGATAGCCACGTTGCATTGTGGTACGTTAGTTTTAGCCTTTTTAAGCTATCAGTTTTAGCCGTGTCAACGTTAATCTCGACGAGTAATTCTAGTTATTATACGGAATATGTTAGGTTAACGTAATGGGGAGCATAGTTCGGGTCCAGCCGAGGCTATTTTATATTGTATGCTCGAGGAGGGTGTTTGAGCCATAAATACGAGTCTTGACTTTATGTTTTATACGTTTTCCTTCAGGGTTAACAAGACTACCGAACAGGATGGGTGAGTGATCACTGATCCTAACGCACCCAACGATAATGTGGTTTTCCCAGTGTATTACATGTCTGTTCACAGTCGGGACGTGTGGTATTAACATTTGGTCTGCACCTGTTGGAGGTTCATCAGTGTGTGTTGCTCCACAGACGGTGAAGAGAGAACCTACGGTGGCTGCGAAGGGCCAGATGCCATGTACGTGAAGCTGATCTCTTCAGACGGCCACGAGTTTATTGTGAAAAGAGAACACGCCTTGACATCTGGGACCATCAAAGCCATGTTGAGCGGACCAGGTGAGGATTCAGTGATTAAAAAGTCCTGCTTGGTTTAAAATACATTATGATACAGTACATGGATGAGCTCATGGTGTTTTCTGTCTAGACTGCTGGCTTCCTGTTATTCTGTTTAACCTGTTTAAATGTGATTTTGTGGATTAAGTGCATGGGGATGTGCAACGCAAGGCTTCCATCTGTAATGAGAAGGTTTAAAATGCCTAAAGATCTAAATACTTGGTGGATTATGCCTGAAATTAAAACATCATGTGGAATTGGTTACTTCATGTGTATGCTATATCACCATGATTTAAATAATTGTTGGTAATAAGTTCTATTCAGATAGCTGTAACCTTTTGTAAACTGTATATGCAGTATTGTTATTACAGCTGCAAAGGTAATGTTGAACAAACGGGTATTTTTGGGGGGTATTTAGGCAGTACTGTCTTAAGACCCAAGTACCAAAAATATACTATATGTGAATTACTTACTGATTCAGGCGAGTAAAGTTTGTGTAAAAAGAAAAACAAAACAAAAAAGTCCACTTGGGACCAAATTAAAACATTTTGTACTTTTTTTTTTTTTTTTTTAATGATGGTATTGTCTTTTTTTTAGTCATGTCCAGGTGGTGGCACTATGCTCCCTCCACACAGCTACAACCTTTTTATTTTAGCAGAAAGCATCTTGCAGACTTTGATAGCTACATTGAGGATCAATCTCTTCTAATCCATGAATTCAGAATGGTTTGTTCCGAACTCTTACACCTACTGTAACCCTCCATCTACAGGTCAGTTTGCTGAAAATGAGACTAACGAAGTGAACTTCAGGGAGATTCCGTCTCATGTCCTGTCCAAGGTCTGCATGTACTTCACCTACAAGGTCCGCTACACCAACAGCTCCACAGAAATACCCGAATTCCCCATCGCTCCGGAGATCGCACTGGAACTGCTCATGGCTGCAAACTTTTTGGATTGCTAAAGTTACGGATATATAATGTTGCAGCTTAAAAAACGTTTTAGATTTTTTTTTTTTCTTCTTCTGAATATTTAAATTGTTCTGCCATTGACTTATATGAAACATGAATATAAGTATGTATGTCCCCATGTTTTCTTTTTTCTTTGTTGCACCCGGTTTGTCATAATTTTATTAGTAATAAAGGATTCATTTTAATGTAAAAATGGTTATGGCAGGCTGCATCACTTTGCCCAGAATCAGATAAATTTGCCCTCACCCCAGAAATGTTACCTCCCCTCTCCAGATGAATAAAGACATGTTTGGTGAGCACTCTTTTGTCAGTTGCTACTTCACTATGCATGTCCCATATGAAGTATAGATGACTTTAAAAACCTGAATAAAGACCTGCATCATAACCCGATTGTGAGTTTTGGTCAAACTCAACGATAGAAAATGTTTAAAAGACCTGTTGACACTAAAATGCATGATTATGTACTTATCTAATGGCAGGTGAACGATCAATATTAACATTTTATATCTACTCTGTTCATCAGTAATCTCATTTAAGATTACATTAAGCAGATGTTTTTATTC
The DNA here is from genome assembly GCA_029853015.1 of Chelidonichthys spinosus. Lineage (NCBI taxonomy): Eukaryota > Metazoa > Chordata > Actinopteri > Perciformes > Triglidae > Chelidonichthys > Chelidonichthys spinosus. Next base: position 21,169,385 of record CM056837.1, read on the forward strand.
TAAGTGAGTTATAGAGTCTGAAGACAGTGCAACGGTATGTCACTATCTAGTACGGTAAGTCTAAAGATATAGGGCATTCAGACCCACACCGACCCAGGTGGGACTTGAACCCACAATCCCCAGCTTCGGAGGCTGATACCTTATCCATTAGGCCACTGGGTCATAACATGATGGTGTAAGGTCACATGTCGTAATAGCACAGTCACTGAAGACCTGACTTGGACTTGCAAAGTGAGCATCTGGGTTTGAGAAGATAAAGGGAAGTGTACATATTGTTAGTAATATTTACATTAAAGGAAATGTTTTTGTTTTTTTTTGTGATCAAAATGCTAATGCTGTATGCTAAAAGACAAAAGAGAGATGATATGGTACATGCTTGGAATTCCTTAGATACAGCTATGGTGTGTTCTCAGCAGACCGGAGGGCATGCAGCATTCCTATTGCTTTGAAAGTAATCTCACTGCAATATTATTATTATTAGGTGTCCTTGGGTTCTTTGAAAGGTGCTATATAAATTAAATGTATCATTATTATTATTATTATTATTATTATTATTATTATTGTTAATATTATTAGTAATTATTTTCCTGATTGCAAAAGGACAAACACGAGAAGAAAATTCGGTATAATTCCGCATCAGGGTCATTAGGTCATCTCACAGAGTAGAGGTCACTGACCCACGTGACCTCAGAGGATTTAAACGCCACATTCATTTTTTAAAAATGTATTCTTAATACACACATTTAAATAAAAAATCGATTAAAAAGCCGCTATCGATATGAAAATAACATCCATTTAACGGCAGCGTGAGTGAGAGAGGTGACCTTAGGGTGCACATCAGTGGATTGTTTTCCCTCTGTCAAAACAACTTGTGTCACGTGACCGGTGACGTAGCGTCCTCCTCCACTCCGGCGCTGCTGATGCAGGGAAGGGGGGGGTTTCCATCATGGCGTCGATGCAGGTAAGAATACATTGGGAGCGAACGCATATTCTATATAAATATATAATCCTGGCTGACCTTCACTCCCGTGTTTCCCGGCGGTTTGTTAGCCGCTTCTTTTACGCACACGTATCAGTTCGAAGCGGCGATGACACTCCCGTTAAAAGCCGCGACATTTATTCTCAACGGTTCCGGTTTTAGCTCCTGATGTTTGCTAGCAACTCAACTAGCATCATCATCACCACCGAGGGGCTAGCATAGAAACCAGCTTTCCTAGATGTGTATCGGCTGATTATTTTTAACGTATTTTGATGTTTCATCCCAGCAACACGGAGGTAATAACTCAAGGAATGTGATGCCTTGGGGGTTTGATTTGGTTCTCGCGTTTTTTAAACGAGCTAGCTGCTACGTCTGCTATGTGTTGACGTTAGCTGAGCTGAGCTAAGCTAAGCTAAGTGGCTAGCGAGACGCTGCGCAGCAGATCGGCCAGTTCTAGTTTCCTCTCGAACAGGTGCATCGCTTTTTCTTGAGATGTCGAGATCTGCCTTTAAACAAACAAAACACCTCGAATGACGAATTAAACTGTCATGAATAGTATTTGTACCATTTTATTTTTAATTTCATCTGTCACAAATGGTTTGATTTAGTTGTGAACACGGTGAACGAGTCTTCAAATACATTAATTTTGTATTTACATATTAGTATTTCACAGTGGATTTGTTTTAGTCTCTTAATTATATTTTATTTTTATATATATATAAATTGTTGAAATGGGTGTGGCGGAAACCAAAACACTTTCTCTTCCAACAGAAAAGGCTACAAAAGGAATTATTAGCCATGCAAAATGATCCACCCCCAGGAATGACGCTGAACGAGAAAAGTGTGCAGAACACCATCACGCAGTAAGTTCCTTTTTAATCAAATAAAATAATATTGTGCACGTGTTTTAATTTGCTTCAGGGTGTCAGCACTGTGCGATCAATAATTAATAATACTTATTTATATCCATCCTCTATACAGTTCTCTACACTTAACTTATTTTTATTTTTTTACTTATATTCTTCTCTCTACTTTAAATATATTTAGCTAAGAGTTTGTTTACTGTTTATTGGTTACTTTGTATATTAAGTTAAGTTGCTGGATATCCATTTTCCTTGGGGGAGTCATCCCAAAGGGATCAATAAAGATAAGTCTAGCATTTTTCTAACACATCTAGTACAAACGAGGCCCCTGTCTCGCACACAGTCATTGAAGGAGGTTGGCATCTGTGAATAACACGTGTTATGGATGTGTGTGGTTTCCCAGAAATGCAATAAAGGTAAATAACAGTGGTGGTGGACGTATAGCTCCTGGAAGCCCCAGCAGCAACGGGTTTGGCAGCTCTTTGGTAGAGTGTTTCTAATCCACACTGTCACTCACTATCCATCCTTTATTAAACATTTAAACGCTTCACAATCGGGTGTTGGGTATGGGGTAGCGGAGACCAGAGGCTGCTTGGACAGACTTTTTCTGCCTTGGCGTCTTTGAGTTTTTCCTTTTAAACATCCTTGTGATTATGTTACCTGAGTGAGTGACACGGTGTCTTTATAAGTAGTGAGGAATGTTGAGCTGAGTCCTGTAAATGGATTCGAGGCACATTTTTAGTCAGAATGATTTCACAGACTGTTTTGTTTTTTTTCCAAGAGGAAATACTTTGTAATGAGACAATGAGAGATCTATTTACGGACGGCATCTCCCTCATTGGATAGGAATCACTTTGTCAGACTGAACAAATGTTTTTGCATGACCGACAAGTCTACGAACCAGTTGGGCTAGCTTCCTTGTTCACAGCATCCCAGGCTTTGAGATACGTGGGTGTGCCTTTTGTTTTCCACTCTTGACATGTCTGTGTGACCTAGATTTATTTTTCTGTCATGATTTATGGATCTACCCACTTTAATCAAGTATGTCATAGTGGACTAAGATACTACTATAATGTTCCGGCTTGATGTTCAAGATTAACTTATCTATTCTTTAAAACAAACACGAGGGGTAAAAAACACTACTGTGCCGTGTGTTTTTATTTTAAAGTATCTCTCTGTGCTGCTCGTTAAGATTACGCTGCCCTTCCGTTGACTGCGTGAGAGTGCATTTGCCGTAATGACGCAGATTGAGCGTTGTGTCCTTGGAGTCGTTGCCCCTGATCGCCGTGGGTGGCGTCAGGTGTAAGTCAGCATCGTGTACAGGGATGCTGCCTCCCTCCTCGGGAGGAACAATGGAGCTCCTTTCAGATGCTTTGACCCGTCGACTCTCTTGAGGCTGACCTCGTATTGTAGGCTTGAGTGATGATGTGCTTGGGGCTGGATTTGAAAGTGACACAAGGCAATAAACCAGAACAACAGCCACAAGTCTCTGCGGTGACCTATCTGCGCCGCGTGCCTGGAAGAAACTAGGCCAGAGTTTGTGATGCTGTCATCAGTGCTCCTTTTTCTTCTCGTCTGAGCAGACAGTCCTTATAATTGTTCTGCCAGTGAATCCTCTGATTATGGACTGTAGAGGTACATTAAACAGGCAGACTTTCCTTCATTCCAACATCCAGGATCAAGCCACTGTATGCAGTCATCTCTCATTCTGAGCAATTGAATCCCTCCCTGCTCAGTCAGCACAGTTCTGTAGCCGGGCTACAGAGGCAAAAATGGATTTTGTCCACTGGATCAATAAAGTATCACATTATAACTAAACCACTGTCATAACCTCGCTGCATATCGAATGTCGCTGGGACGAGGCCGACTCAAATCTTTTGATTACACACTTACTGCAGCATCGGCTGTTCACATTTCGTACGATCCTTTTCTAATGCCGAAGAATCCATGCAAGTCATTCTGTACACATTTCCAACCGTTCTACTACAGAAGATGTGATGTAACATACAGCACGGAATTAATAAACACTTAGAGACTTAGATTCTACAGCCATGCTTGCAGATCTGTGGGGTTCAGGCATGCACAGTGCTCACCATTTTACTCAAGTATGCAAATGTGTTAGAAGGCAAATAACTAAGAAAGTACGGCTGATGGGAATCATTTGTTTGGCAATTATTTGACCATTAAACATTCTGACCTGATCACCACACATCTGTGTTTTTGGATAAATGTTGAGGGATCAGTATATATGTTTATTAAAGTTTAAAATCTTTCTTTCAGGTGGATCGTAGACATGGAGGGAGCATCTGGCACACTGTACGAAGGAGAGAAATTTCAGCTGCTTTTCAAATTTAGTAGTCGGTATCCTTTTGATTCACCTCAGGTAAGCACTGGTTGCTCTGCAGGCGTTGGTATGTGTGCGTGTGTGTGTGTCTGTGTGTGTTTGCATGCGGGTAAATGTGAGGCTCTTTTGTCTTTCTCTGGGCTTGAAAAGTGCCATGTAAGCGCAGCCCATTTACAAGGACCAGTCCAGTCTGCTTCAGCCGGGACACACAGGCTGCTTTGCTGCGTGTGGACCGTAAATAAGAAGTGAATGTAGTCACCGTGATGTCACCTGTTGGGTTGAAGCCTCCAGTTTGCCATATTGGCCGTCACCATCTTGATAGTTTTGTTGCCAGAAATGACCATATCTGAAGGAGAGGGCTACGGAGACCGAAGCCCTTCTCTACCCGGCAGTAAACATGTTTAATTCTGCTGTAAAGGACCCAAGTGACCATTTGAGGAGCTGTAGTTTTTGGCCTTTTTTCCCGTATTGGCTCCATTTTTTTTTTTTTATCACTGCTTGGTGTGGACACCAATGAATGAACCTTAAGTTTTCCTGACTAAATGTCCAATCTGCATTTTCCTTCATCATTTAACGATTAAAGTCGCAACAAAAACAAATTGCGGGTACAGCACAGAGGCACTTTTCCCCCCAAACAAAATGAGAAAGCGTAGAGCTGTGTAAACATTCCTCCGCTGTCTGGATGCCTGCAATAATCACATGAAACGCATCGGCTCCGCGGTTGTTAGTGGAATGAGTCTGGGCTTGGAAAGACCGGAGCCAGGCATCACTGCCGGAGACGGAGCTCCCGCTGTAGTGAAGGTTGAGGGGATTACTTTATCTCAACTATATTGTTTCACTCATTAGGAGCCGGGCCACCTAAAAATAGACAGTGAGTAGGTGTAGAGAAAATTAGATTATCTCAGCTACCAGGATCCTCCCAAATAGGAAGGACAAGCTGTCGGTGTGGCCTCTGTTGGATCTTCGGCTGTAGTTATTGGTTGTGTGACGAGCTTCAGTGGGAATATAAGCCAAACATTGTCATCATTGGCCTACAGGAGCTCAGTTGAGCTGTTAAGCTGCCCGATATCGCCATATATATCACCAAATAATACAATTACATCTATCTATTCTATATCTTTCTTTCACAATGTTGGGAAATAAATCATGTTACGTTAATATAAATATAAATTACACGACACGTTACATTCTGATCCTCATGTGGATTCTCTACCAAAACCTGCCATGTTGATTTTGTTTGGTCACAATGTGATATCACTCCTTCCAACACACTAATGTCTTCCAAACAAATACATTATAATATGATTGGTTGCCATTTCTAATATTGAGCTTTTAGGGCTGTGCTTTGCTGTTTGTATTTCCCATATACCATCCAGACTCCATTGATTTGTGCTTTGAGTATATTACATTTACATTTAGGTCATTTAGCAGATGCTTTTGTCCAAAGCGACTTACAATAACAAAGAAAGAAGAAGAAAAGAAAGAAACAAAGAAACCACAACGTATCATTGCCGATAAAGTAAGAGCTAAAAATAGAACAAGAGTGTTCGATCCTCGTCTGAGTAAAGTAGTGCCCCTTATCTGTATCCCCGGCTGATTGGCTAATGGCTATACAGTTCCTCACCAATACAGGCTACGTTCAGCTCGACCCTGTTGGTCGCTGCCTTATTATCTGTGTGAATGAGTTGATTTGGTTCTAAATATATATATTGTTAATTGCAGTTTTATAGCAGAAAGAAAGTGGGCTGAGAGTCCTGAGCTTTGTGTATCTGACACTTTGTTGACTGTTTGAACTTCCTGTAAGGTGCTTGACGTCGTACGGATGCTTTGAGCTTTCTGTCCTACTCCTATCTGTAACACTCCCCCCTCCAGCCCAGTGATGCACTCTCCTGTCACCCCCTGTCTGGTGCCAGACCGCCTCCACCCATTGCTAGCCTTCATTACTTCACCCACTCGGCTGGACTCCCCTCCAGCTCAATCATGAGTTCCTCTCCTCTCATCACACACTTCCTGTATCAGCCGTGACTCTTCCTCCCTTTTACTGGCTTATATCTCCCGCTCCTTTTTTTAGAACACGTCTCCCTTTTTTTTTTTCTTTCTATAAAACATGTGTCCTCTCTTAGTCTCCCATTCTCTCACCCCCCTCTCTCACCCCTCTGTCCTAATCCCAGAGCCTCGTGTTGCTGCAGAGGGCTAAGCCTGAGCTTATAATACAAGTCTCATTATTTCCTGTCATTAATGAAAAAAGTCTCAACTTCTTTTTTCCTCTCCCAAGTCTTTGAACAAAATGCCCTGAATTCAGTGTAAAATATAGAAACGGTAATTAAAGTCATCCATCTTTTTGGGACCTCCTTCATAGGCTTATTACGATGTCATATTCAATTAGTGATGCACCAATGCTACATTATTAAACCAAGTACAAGTACTGACATTTCAGGACTGGTCAGTGCACTTAATAATACCATTACAGATCAAATGAACCAAGAGACCTGGCCAAGAGGGCAGCATAAAACCAACAAATGAAGGTTTCATACAAACAGTACACACAATTATCACACAATTAAAGGACAGTTTGGGGATTTTGTAGTTAAGGGATTATATGCAGGGACAATTTCCTAATTTCTAGGTCCTTTATTGATGAGCCAAAGGCGTCAAATGAAGTCCGTAACCCCTTGCCTTGTTTCTCTTTGTGTCCCCGTTGCAGGTAATGTTCACGGGAGAGAATATACCTGTCCACCCTCATGTGTATAGTAACGGTCACATCTGTCTATCTATCCTCACGGAGGATTGGTCGCCAGCCCTCTCTGTGCAATCCGTTTGTCTTAGCATTATCAGCATGTTGTCCAGCTGCAAAGAAAAGGTACGCACCATTATAACGGGACAGATGTAGTGATTCATGTCAACGACATGCACGTTAATGTTTCCTTCCTCTCTGCAGAGACGACCGCCTGATAACTCCTTTTATGTAAGAACGTGTAACAAAAATCCAAAGAAGACGAAATGGTGGTATCACGGTGAGTGTTTTGTTCACACGTGTAGAAGTGAAGGTTTGAAGAAGGCGGCGCCACTTATCTTTGTGTTTGTTTTCCTTCACAGATGATACATGCTAATGTACAAACTTTGTAATAATCGTAGAAGAAAGAAGTCCTACTGACGTACGTGAAGCACTTTTTAATCATTCAGTCTTTGAACTCTGACCTTTGACTGGAACAATGGACACCATGCGCTGGAGGCTCTTGACTGCATCCCCCCCTCTGAACCCCCCCGAACCCATGGATGCATGTTTTAGTCGGTTGTAATAAAAGAACGAAAATAATGGAACGATTTAGATGCACCCAAGATGGATCGTTTTTTTTTTTTTCTTTGGCAAAAAAAAGGCAGTAATGCAGCGAGCAGCAAGGTGGAATTGTAGTGAGATAATTATAATCCCTGTTTTAAGATTGGTTGTTGTTCCGTTTGTGTGTGTGGGTGCATTTTAAAGGTCCACGTGTTGTGCAATAATAACTGCTGGATGCATGCTTGGGCCTACAAAGAGAAATCCAAATCTAACCCCTTTTCTGGAAAGGGATCTGACCATCCGAACCCACGAAGAAAATGCTTCACCTGTTTCTTGTTTTGAATGAAATGCACTGTGAAAGGATCTAGTTCAGAAAGGCACTATTACTATGTTATTCCCCAAATCTGCAGTTGTACTGTAAGCAGGCCTCCTTATTTTCAGGTTGAAAACCGTTTTTTTAGTTTGGAACCAGTCCCCCCCCTCCTTCATCTTCCAACGTGAGGTTTGCAGCTCTTCCTGTTTGGTTCGTTAGTCGGTACGGAGGGGGGAATCGAACCTGCGGCGCTAGATCCGGTTAGAGAGTTGGGCTGAACTCGTGTAGTGTTCGCTTAGTCCGGCCTCGGAGATGTCGGCCTCTCTTCCATTTAAAGAATGTTTCTAAGAGAACACGATCCATTTTTATTTGTGTGCTTTTTTTAATTTCATGCTTTAATCTTCTACGGTTTGATTTTAAATGTTTTTTTTTGTACTGCTTTTCAACTAGCTGATACTTTAAAACTGGGGGGGGGGGGGTGTTGATGGGCCAGTATATTTCTGCTTTATTGTTTGCTTTCTATGTGTTATTTAATTTAAATCTTTATATTCTTTGATCTCCAGAATGGTAATGAATGACGGAAAAAGGAGTCTTTCTAGAAGCCGTGCAGATTTTGTGATCCCACCCCCCCACCCCCCCCACCCCCGGTCAGAGTTTTGGCTCAGGTACTTTTTTCAACGAAGAGATCGCCTCTTAAAAGATACCCATCAGATATTTTGAATTTAACTATATTTTCACCAAAAGAGACTGTTATGTTGTAAACTTATAACACGTCTATTGTATATATCTTTAAAATGGTTTGATGATGATGATGATGAATTAGCAGAGGATGCACTTACTGGATAGCAGAATCATGATAGGAGTGCTTTATTTCAATGAAGGGTTAGTCTGCATCTTTTGCTAATTAAGATGTGTACAGTCGGCAACAACGCTACTGTTGGTTTAAAACATTAAAAAAAAAAAAAGTTTAGTAGTTCTACAGTGGGGGTGCATGCAGTTTTAAAACCCTACTTTTTCTTATTGGCATCAGACATTGTGAGAACTTTTTGTCTTTCCATAACTTAGGTCATGGTTTATGGGATGGATATTACAAACCTCCAGAGGCTCTTTTGTCATTTAATCTCCATTCCGTAAGAGATGTTTATCGCCATCCAGTCAGAGATACTTGAATTTTTTCCATCTTTTGGGTTTGTATTGCGTTTGCTTTTTTTTTTTTTTTTCCTCTCCAGGGTCTAGCTGAGTTTCTTGAATGAATTTGAGTGAATGTGATGATACTCTATATATTGTAGAGATTACCACGGCACACCGCTATCTCAAAAAAACTATATTGATAACTTAAAGACATCTATTTAACCAATGATTTTTTGTTTTTGTTAGCTTCATTGTTATGGTCCCGTGTTGTCACCGTGTTGTGAGGGAAAAGCCTACAGGCCTGAAAACCATGTGTGAATGCAGTCACAACAGCATTGTGTTGGATGGGGGGGCAAGTAGCCTTCACCCAGGGGGGCAGTAGATCAGAAGAGATTTTAAAAAAAAGCTTGCGAGTGAAAATGTTACAACGGTTTGGATGTGATGGTTTGTTTTTTTTTCCTTTTCAATGTGGTTTGAACTCTTAGCTTGCAGGTTGTTGTGAATGATCAACACTAATGAGGGTGTGTTATTTATATTTGAAATTTTGTTCTGGGATGTGCAAGCTCCATGTAATAGGTGCCTGTTCATTTTCATAATCTAATAAAAAGCAAAGATTCACTTTTATTCAACCTCGGTTTGCACAGTGTTTGAATATCTCATTCAGGGGGTGTTTTTTTCTGTAGTAAAGGATGTCAAGGATGTCACTACTTTTAACAGTGTTGTAGAGAACTGAGAAGTCCATCTACATTTTATCTGACAAACATTTAAATCAACGTTGCATGCTTATTTCTATTCCTTCTACATTAGTAAAGGTACATTAAGGCTCTTCAACATAGAATAAACTTCATCTTTAAAATAATTTATGGTATATGCATGTTGTTGGCAAAGCTTGGAAAAGTTTGCATCATCACTGAAAACTAAATGTTGTGTACTTGGAATTATTTAAGCACAATCAGTAAGTATTGTATGTTATTGCTCACCACAATAACATAGGAAGAAGTGGGTTGGTGGCACCATCTAGTGGTCAAGTTGCAAAATTACTCGTGTCAAATCTCTGATCCACAATTCATGTTTATGAGCCTCTGAAATAAAAGGCTCACTGGAATTGTGCGCGGGATCCCAGAATCACTGAGCACTGACTAGATGTGCCAAGAGCCTGGTGGCACAAAATCCAGACCCTGGTGGTCTTTGTGGTTTGTGAAACACCACTAAAGGTTGACCTCTTCAGATTTAAGACCCAACGGTAGACCCTCCTCAAGTGTGTATTTAGGCAAAAGGTTGTAAATCCCACATGCAATATGGTGGTCTGTGGGTTGTAATGTGTGTGGGGGGTAATTATTTTTTAAATATAATTAACTTTATATTTAACATCAATTAATAAACTTCCCAGGGGGGCTTTTGTGTATAAAACGGAGCCCTACATCACTTGTGCTATTAAAAAGCATCATGTTAAAATAGACTGATCCATTGAAACTCATTCTCATGCATCTCGTGTGCAGAAAGAAGTTGGAAAAGGCTCATTTCTTGTTTCTGAATCAAAGTTACGCTGCTTCGGGCTCCGAGGAAGCGAACCCGGACTGAACCATTCACGCCGCCGCGGGGAGGGGTGTCCGATTCATTCAAGATTCACCTCAAAACCGTAATAATGGTACGTCAGCGACGCGTTACCCCTAACACCGAGCACACACACGAAACACAAGCTTTATACGATGAATATAAAAATGAACAATCGTTTGCCTCCCGCGGGGTGTATTTGACGTGTTTTTGTTTTTACCCGGACACATGACGTGGTCTGTTCCCTTTTCCATCCAGTTCTCTTTAGTGTTTGCCAATGTCGGAGGTGTAACTGGGGTCTGGCCCTGGACAAAGGTAAAAAATACACTTAAATATCCGTCCCTTCGGTGCTCGGTAGTGTTCGGGTTGATTGCCAGGATGTTGCCGTCCGTCTATCACGTTGCGGTGAACTGAAATCCCCCCCCCCCCCGGACTTTCGTGGAGGATGGGGCGGTGTGGAGATGCTAGCAAGAGGGGGTGCTCGGCCGATCAGCCATGATGAGCGTTAACCGGCTAAACTAGCGTTACCGGAGGGGGGCTACATGCTGTATATTTCCTCCGTAGAACCCGTAGCGACGTATCCGTGACAGCGTGCGTGCTCGCCGCTTCTGTCCGCGTGTCTTTCGGGAGCTGACATTCGCGGGAAAATGCCGTTTTTCTCCGTTTGGCAACGTTAGCTTCGTTGCTAACGCTGGTCAGCCGAAGCTGTGGTGATATAGGTTTCAAGGGGAGGGGGGGGGGGGGTCTTGTCAAGTCAACCCCTAAACAAGCAACCACCTCCAACCACCGTGTTCAAGTTGCCGTGTTGGACAACCTGTGTTGCTGCTCGTGCACGTTGCTAGTGAGGAGTAGAGGGGGGTAGAAGAGGAGCCAGGAATGATTGTTGCCCCGAGGGGCAACAGGCAAGAGGCAGTGATGTAAACAGATTTACATGCGTTGAATTAAGGCCACGGATGACATGTGTTACAAATACACATACTGTTAGTATTTGAGGGATATCAGTTGCCATAGAGACAAGTCACTGCTGTGTTGTTTACACCAAATCATGTCCTCTTGACTGTAAACAGGAGACACAGGAGACACCTGTCTGTTGATAGGAGGTGTCACCCACAAGGTGCTAGGTTCAAGTCCAGCAGGAAGTGTCCCGAATGCAAGGCACTTCATTTCCGGGGGGTTCAGGTCTGTGTCTGCCCCCCCCCCCCCCCCCTTTGCCTGCCACATATTAATGTGGACCAAGAGTGGAGCCACCGTGGCAAGATGTTGTTTTTACCATTTCAAATAATTTATTACATTTTAGTAAACGTAGGTAAAATGTATTTATATAGTGCTTTTCACAGATACAGTCACGGAGTGCTTCACAGTAAAGTGCAGGTCGAACCAACAGCAGCATCAATGTTATGGTAAAAACAAAGCAAAATATACAGTAGTATATGTTATATATATACACACAAATATACACACAAAACATGAAATCAGAGACTGAAGTCCACCCAAAAGCCAGTTTGAATCGGTGGGTCTTGAGGTGCCCTTTAAAGACCTGAACCTGATCAGGATGGGAAGAGCATCTTCATCTTTTCTTATTTAAAATATGCATATGTTACATATGCAGCCACAGGCACCTGTGTGTGATTACATTTACCCAAATACTGCTCGCACGTATCAGGAAGTTATAACTTTCTACGGATGGTCTGACCCTCTCTGCTGTCGACGGCCTCCACACGGCTACCACACTTCAAGTCAAATAAAAACATGATTGAACGTCCATTGTCTTGTTTCGGGGGCCGCTATCGCAGGATTCTCTCCTCTCTTTTTTTCCGGGCAGCTTAGCTGCAGTAACATGAGCAAAGCTCCTTCAAATAAAGGTTCATTGTCTGGCTGTATTAACTGCCAGCGGATCAGAATGTGAGATAGGCCAAGGGCTGCTCCGTTTTAAAGCTTTGCACACAGAAATCTATCAAATGACAGCGAGCAGCGTGAAATTATAGTTGGAATAATGTGTAATGCACGCTGCATTATTATTATTTATTTGTTTTAAAGTGATCTTATGACATTGAACTGTCTGGTTTCAGGAATAGAGCATGGCTCAAGTGAAAGTACAGACCTCAGCACCCCTGGCTGGTCCTGGCCTCTCCCCCGGAGTTCCCCCGACGGCCATGCCCAGCCCCGGATCCCTGGGTCTGCAGCCCTCCGTCAACGGCACAGGCCCGGCCCCCACACCCGCCTGCCCTGCTCCTGCAGTCGGATATGGGGACGCCCCTGTGTCTGCTACATCGCCAGGTACAACGTCAATACAGCGCTTAATTAGTCATGATAATCGGCTTATATTATGCTCTGTAATTAAATCTTCAATTTTGAATTCTCCACGGGCGAATCGGCATTTCTGAAATTATAAATGATGCAGAAGATTCAGTGCTACGGTGTATAAATATCCTATTTCTGTAATGTGATGCGTCACTCAATCAAAATCATGTGTTTTGTCAATGCCTGATGATTCTTCGTGAATATATATATATATAGTTCTCGTCCCCGGTACCACGTTGCTCAGTGTTGTTCTGTGCTCGTGTGTTTCAGGCCCGCCCCAGGAGAACATGGCAAACCCTAAAGAGAAAACTCCAATGTGTTTGGTGAATGAGTTAGCCCGTTTCAATAGGATCCAACCACAGTACAAGCTCCTCAATGAGAGAGGCCCTGCACACGCGAAGGTAAGGCATCCAGAACTGAAAGATAGATCTGTGATTATTGTAACGTCTGTGTGGTGACATTTTAAATTGTAGGTTGGAACGACTGCATTTAAAAGGTCGTACATTAGGTTAAGTTGTATTTTTTTAGTCTATGAGTAGTTCCCTTGTTTAAGTTATGTTCATGCTGAGGTTATAAATGCTTATTGATGGCATTTCCATCTCTTTTTTTGAGTCCTTGCAGGACTTTAGGTCGTGCAGGCTGCAGCTCTTATTATCTGGGTTCCAGGGCGATGTTGGTAAAAACATTTGCATTTGCTTTTTCTTCCTCTGGGTGTCACTGTTCCAGATCTTCACAGTGCAGCTGACTCTGGGGGAGCAGGTGTGGGAGGCCGAGGGCACCAGCATCAAAAAGGCCCAGCATTCCACCGCCGCCAAAGCGCTGGACGAGAGCGTCCTCCCCAGGCCGGCGCCCCGCTCACCGAAAGTGGACATCAACAGCAACCCAGGTAGGGCAACCACAAACAAGCTGTCATTGTACCTTTTAACTGAGTATGTGTTTCTGTGAAGGACTGCATTCAAACACTTGTTCTTCATGTTTAAAAGCCCAGAATAGCTGATATCATACAGGTGCCAAATGGCCATTTGAAGTGTTTATCATCAGCCATAAATTGAGGAAGTGTTTTTATTCCAACTGAAATATTGAGAGTAAATGGAAACAACCAAGAGTGCAAAGACTAATCAAAGTCTTAATTCATGTTTGGTGCTTTTAAGAATTTGATTATAGTAAAAATAAGAACACTTTCTTAATTTTGGCTGCAGCAGCCGGACTAAGTAAGATTCAGTAAATAGTGGACTTGTTAACTTCTCATTAGTTCTTCCAGAGTTGGTTGTAGTTGTAGGTTGTAGGAGGAACAGAATGGATGGTTCGAACTGTTTTCAAATGCCACGCTGTGTTTTTAAAAATGTTTTTTGAAAACATCTGTTGTTCATTTCTTTCTGACAAGCAAGGAGAGTCTTAGCATGAGTGCCCTCTGCTGTTTTTATCTGAGTGGTGAAATAAGGGATGTTTATTTGGAGGCAGATTGGAAGGTCAGAGAGCAGCGTTTAGGACGTCCTGCTTTGGGACGTCGATCACAAAGACGAGGGCATTGCTCTGGAGCCGCTGGATGTATTTGAAAAACACCATGTTCAGAATAAAGCCAGCAGAGACCTGCTTCATGAAGTGCAGACTTGTGTTTTTATCTCCGGCTACTTTAATACCCCTCTTACCTTCCCGGCACTCTGCGGCATCGTAGTAGTGAAAGTCTTCGTAGCCAGCTCTTACTGGGATTAAGAAAAACCCTGTGACAGTGAATGCAACACATGCATTGTTCACAGACAGACGGGTAGGAAACGGGTAGGAAACGGGAAGGAAACGGGAAGGAAACAGGTAGGAAACGGGTAGGAAACGGGTAGGAAACGGGAAGGAAACAGGTAGGAAACGGGTAGGAAACGGGAAGGAAACAGGTAGGAAACGGGAAGGAAACGGGTAGGAAACGGGGAGGAAACCGGAAGGAAACAGGTAGGAAATGGGAAGGAAACAGGTAGGAAACGGGAAGGAAACAGGTAGAAAACGGGGAGGAAACCGGAAGGAAACAGGTAGGAAATGGGAAGGAAACAGGTAGGAAACGGGAAGGAAACGGGAAGGAAACAGGTAGGAAACGGGGAGGAAACAGGAAGGAAACAGGTAGGAAACAGAAAGAAAACAGGTAGGAAACAGGTAGGAAACAGGTAGGAAACGGGAAAGAAACAGGTAGGAAACGGGGAGGAAACAGGTAGGAAACAGGAAGGAAACGGGAAAGAAACAGGTAGGAAACAGGTAGGAAACGGGAAAGAAACAGGTAGGAAACGGGGAGGAAACAGGTAGGAAACAGGAAGGAAACGGGAAAGAAACAGGTAGGAAACGGGAAAGAAACAGGTAGGAAACGGGGAGGAAACAGGTAGGAAACAGGTAGGAAACGGGAAAGAAACAGGTAGGAAACGGGGAGGAAACAGGTAGGAAACAGGAAGGAAACGGGAAAGAAACAGGTAGGAAACAGGTAGGAAACGGGAAAGAAACAGGTAGGAAACGGGGAGGAAACAGGTAGGAAACAGGAAGGAAACGGGAAAGAAACAGGTAGGAAACAGGTAGGAAACGGGAAAGAAACAGGTAGGAAACGGGGAGGAAACAGGTAGGAAACAGGAAGGAAACGGGAAAGAAACAGGTAGGAAACGGGGAGGAAACAGGTAGGAAACAGGAAGGAAACGGGAAAGAAACAGGTAGGAAACAGGTAGGAAACGGGAAAGAAACAGGTAGGAAACGGGAAGGAAACAGGTAGGAAACAGGAAGGAAACAGGAAGGAAACGGGGAGGAAACAGGTAGGAAACGGGAAAGAAACAGGTAGGAAACGGGAAGGAAACAGGTAGGAAACAGGAAGGAAACAGGAAGGAAACAGGTAGGAAACAGGAAGGAAACAGGAAGGAAACAGGAAGGAAACGGGGAGGAAACAGGAAGGAAACAGGTAGGAAACGGGAAAGAAACAGGATCCAGATGATATAAGTCAGGCTGATGTCAGATAAATAAGATGTTTAACAGATATAAAAGTGAAGCATGTATGACACTGTAAATATGGATGTATGTGGACCTATTTTGTTTGTGTCATAATTTTACAAGTAATATGTATTAAATTTACATTACATTAACAGCAATAATAATAATCATAGTAATAAGTAGTAGTAAAAAACAAATAAAATGATAATACTTCATGAAAAATAAAATAAAGGAGGGATCAATGAAATAAGAAGAAGAGAACTCTGCTCTTGTTTTTGTTTTGTTTTGTTGCATTGTTAACTTATGGCATACATGCAATGTTGTGTTTATATGTGATCGAATAAAAAATGATGATTCTGATGATATCAGATTGGTGTTTAATGTCTCCATACGTCCTGGTTCAGGCAGTATAACCCCCACGGTGGAGCTGAACGGTCTGGCCATGAAGAGAGGGGAGCCGGCGATCTACAGGCCTCTGGATCCCAAACCCATGCCCAACTACAGAGCCAACTACAACTTCAGAGGGATGTTCAACCAAAGGTGAGTCCAAAAACTCTCCCTTCACACCTAAAGGCCCAACAAGCGGCCTTTTCAAAATGTCTTTTATTTATGTCTTTTGGTTCTATTTCCACAGTAATGTGAATAGATGTGGATTAATGTCCTTATTCCTCCTCTTTCTGTTGACCAATCATACATTTGTGCAGCATCATTTGTTAATGATTTGGATGGAGAACCTCCTGGTCACTCACCTGGTTAAACATGCGTTACAACTCACACTTCAGCTGCTCACATTCTGCACTCTACTACTTTTTACTCTTTAATTTGTTGGAACCATATCTCATGGCTCTGTTTTTCATGTATCCTCTCTGGTAAAGCTTCAGTTCCTAGTTGTATTCTGTGGGATGGACATGTAGCTAAAAATCCGGTGAGTTTTGAGATTTATTTTAACGTAGCGTGGACACGTTCTTGATATATTTTAAATGGCCTCAAACGCTGCATTGTCTCTTTGATCCCACTGGCTTTAGATGTGTGGCCCTCCGGTCCATATGTTCTCTAAACTGATGAATGCCGTGCCCTCATGGGGTCCCTTCACACTCAGTCTCTGTCAACTTTCTTTCTTCTCTTCGTTTTCTTTTGCTTTACTGGAGCCGTCCAGCCATTTCCAAAACTCCATAAAAATGCCACAGAGGTGCAATTAATGATCCCCTTCTCCCTCGGTGAAGGAATGTTATTTAGGTTGTGTTTGACTTAACCCAACCCCAAAATCCGGTGCAACTTTTTTGGGGTCTAAACATGCATCAACCAAGAAAAGCAGCAAAAAATTAGAAATAAGTCGGTCTTGTGTTTGAAAAGCAAGGCATTAATGTTGTACTGGAATGTCAGTTTGATATAAATATTTAGTTGTTTAAGGCTTTATTGATGTTCTAAATATTAAGATGTCATTTCAAAATACAAGAGGCCGTGTGAAATAAGTTGTTCCCAGTGTTTACTGAGTGATGCGGCTCCAAAGCACACGCTGTTCATCTTAAATATGCACTGGGGTCAGTTTCAGGAGGCGCTGTGATCCCCCTCCAGATGGCAGTGTCTCCTCATTTTTTAAAAACCCACCGCACTCGTTACTTAAGGTGGTGGAGCTCCCATTTTGTAACAGGCAAGGTAGGAATGTGGGGATTTAATATAGGTTTCATAAGGTATAGTTTATGTGCATCCTTGCAGTGTAATTTGTTGTATTTACGTGCAAAGCGTTTGCTTATTATAGCTTTAAATGCAGAATACTGTAACAGGGAAACCGTGTCCTTTTTGCTCTCTTGGCTCATTCAAGTAACAGACGTTAATGTCTTCTGATGCCAAATGTGTGGGATTTATTTTTAAAATGCAAACACGTTGCCAGAAAAAGAAAAAAAAAGTCTGTGATTAAGTAAGTTGCCGTGTTGGGTAACTTGGGAGTCTAGTAGTCAGCAGACAGTCTAGCATCTGGCTCACATCTTCTACTATTTGATCCATGCAGGAACAAACAGGGGGTGACAGACAAATGTCTGTGGGGTGGAGGGGAAAATCTGTTTTCAGCATCTGTCTGTCAATGTCATATGTCACCGGGACGAGTTTCTAAGAAGACAGGCTGTATCTGTTCCTCATGGTCACTTTGTTTTCCTTTGCTGTTTTTAAGGAAGAGAGCTGGGGTGAGGGGATGTGTGTGTGTCCATGTGTGTGTAGAAGACATAGGAGTATATATTATCCCAAGGTCACTTATGTTTTCATAAGGTCTCCTTCTTTCAGTGTAGTGGAGCCCTGGATTAATGAAAGCGAGACCTCCTGAATATGAATTCTCTTCTTTAGATGACTGACTATGTGGCGGAGTGACAGGCCATATCCACCATCGGTCACCTTAATGATGCTGCGGGGGAAACCAAGGTTTCCATATGCCCATGTCCTTACCTATTATGATGAATAAGAGTGATCCGGAGTCATGTTGATGGAAAATCTCGCCATTAAAAGGGCAGCCTCGCTCTGATCCATCAGCGCTCTAATCACCACCGAGACCAGTATTGATTCATTCAGAAAGTGCCCTGATGAGGAAATATGGCGATAATATGAAATGGGCATTTATCAGCGTCTTAATGAATCTTATTTATGGCGAAGGGCCCGTGCATAATTTCTTTCCATCCAAGTCGGCGTTTAAAAATCGGTGCTTCATCATTGTCCACTCTCAAATACCGGACGCTCCGAAGTGATGCTTGTTTTTCCAGCTTCTTTCTAGCAGCTGCTCAGAAACGATCTATGGAAATTCAGCCCAAATGATTCAGTCATTGAATCAGGCAAATACTTTTTGTTATCTAGAATATGTGGTTACATCAACCTTTTTTTTTTCTTCTTCGCGGACAATCCCCGCCTCCCGTGTTATCGTTGGAACACCTGACTCCAGTGACTCATGCTGGGCTCCTCCGGTCCGACTGTCCGAGGCGCTCCCAGCCTTTCCTCCTGGTCCCGTGGGGGGGCGGGGGCGCCTGCATCCTGCATTCAGTCAGTGTTGGGATTTTTGATAGGACTTTCCCTGTTAGAGCAAACCCACCACCTCCTCCTCCCTCATTTGGTTATGACAGTAACATTATGTCAGCTGGAACAGCAGTGGGCTGAATGACTGGAGGTGCTTTGCCCCGTGACATTTCCTCCTGTGATGATGGTCCGATACTGAGCGGGCCGCGACTGCTTTCTCTGCAGAGGAAGCGTGGGTCACCTGTGCTGGGGAGCATTCAGTGCTACAGTAGTGTTGGATCGGCCAGTTCTGGAGTTTTACACGCATAGAAGCAGAGATTGGGTCATATTTTGAATTATTAAGTAATGAAGAACCCACATGGACATATTATGGAAGTCTACATATCCTCTTAGGTCTACGGAGCATTTTTAGCATCTTCTAGCTCACAGTTTTAATGTTTCGCCCTAAATCTTTTACTGTTTTGGTTTCATTGCTCTGAATACCTTGTTACCTGCCCCATAAACCCACCATACGCTCCACATCCATGCAATCAGCAGACGGAATTAAAAAGAGACAGTAGTTTCCCTCAGGCGTTGGTGGAGACCAAACCAGAGTTCAAAGGAAACGTGAAACCAAAGATATGCTCATGTTGTTCTGTGTCTGCTGACTGGGGAAAATCTACTTTATATGGGTGATAATATGCCAATGTTTGTCACCTTAACACCAAGTGGAGAAAAAAGAAAAAAAGAGAGATTTCAAAGTTTAAAAATCTGAGAGTTAATGCATCGGTTTATCCTGATTCAGGGGCGCTGGAGCCGATCAAACGTAGGACGAAGGACTGGTCCTGTTAGGGCTTTGACTGTTAAAAATGTGCAAAAATGATTTGAAATGTAAGATTTCGTCTGTATTTGACTATTAATAGATTTCATGGTCAGTTAATCCACATTTTCTGAATAAGAGAACTCCAACTGTCTTCTGGTAGCAGAAAACCCATTGACCCTAGGATTCATGGCGATGTGAAATCAATCATGTAAAAGAAAAAAAAATAATGAAAGGCAGTTAAAACCTAAAACGATGAACATTGAGCATTAAATACAGATATCACTGGTGATAAATACTTTTGATTCGGGCACATCGGGGGTTAAAATGCACCAGACTTGCCTTTTATAAGTATCTGACTGTGTCCTTGTGAAATCAATGACAGCCTTACATATATATGTGTGTGTGTGTGTGTGTGTGTGTGTGTGTGTGTGTGTGTGTGTGCATGCATGTGTGCGTCCATGCTCATGCAAGAAATTTAAAGAGACAGTTGCCATGGAAAGATACTTATCCTTGATAGCTGAATACCCTTGTCATGCCTGCAGGGCTTCAGAATAACATCACACAAAGAGCACACACACACACACACACACAAAGGTGTACTTTGTCATCCTCGTCTCTAATTGGGCCAACCTGTCTCACTGAAAGGCCCATGAGCACTTTCCTATATTCAACGTTTCCTCTCATGTCGTCCTATGCCGAGGTATCAGATATCCTCCGAGGTCCTCTTCACACATGCAGTTGCCTTTCCTTTTTTCCCTGGCAGCTCACTCAGGTTTATTTTTTTACTATAGCGGCCTGTTGGCTCTCAGAATCTCATATAGCCTAATCGGGACACTGTGTGCTCTCTCGTCCACTCAGGCATTCCACAGATATGGTTTCTCTTATCCATCCCATCATCACTGCTGTCCAAAAACAAAAGGGAGCTGCCAAAGCCCACAAGGTAGAGACTTCATAGGAGTGACTTTTTATTGCATTATTATTATTTTATTTTATTTTTTTCGCCACGCATCCGTGAAGATCAGTAAATCAGATGCATTCACTCGGATGGTTTCCATAGGCTGCGTGCCAGAACAAAGGATAATCCCTTCCAAATTGTAGAAAATGGGTGTAAACTCATAAAGTGGTGTTTTATCGGTGGAGACTGGGCGGAACACGGCTCCAACATCAACAAATGCTCAGAGTGATTTGTGCTCCGCAGACTCAATGACACAGAAGTCTGGTCTCCACTTTCATCTGCTCTCCTCCGAGTGGACTTTGTGTTTGTGTATCCCCGTGTGTCCTCCTCCTCTCTTTGCCTTGATGTATTACATGTAAAAAGAAAAAAAAAAGCCAACCTGAGACCGTTATGTATCAGTAGAAACACCATTTTGTAATGTTTTGCAGAGTGAGAGGGCTTCTTCTTCACCTTCACATCTGTATTTTCCTACCAATAAACACCACTTGTGTGTTTTTCCCAGGTAATTGTACCTTCTCCTGCGATGGTACTTGAAGGGATCTCACCTCCTGTGTAGTAAACGGCACTTTCACTATTATATCCCATCATTGTTGCACATCAGCTCTGCAGCAATTTTATCTCCCTTTTGTATCTCCCAGATTCTCCTATAGCGGCTTGTGTTCCCATTCAGACGCCCTGTAATCTTACCCTATATGTGTGAAATATAACAAAAAAAATACACTCATGGGCCATATGCAACATGTGTTTACTGTGCACTCCGACATGGTGCATAATAAGTAAGTAATCTTGGGATCTACATGCAGGGAAGCATCCTGCTGTGCATTTAAGCCTTTTTGCTTCCAAAAAGCCTTTTCATCTGTTTTTATTTTCCCATACGGATGCACACCCTGGTGTTCTCATGAGGCTACTTACTCCATCTCAGGATGTTTTGGATGCGGCACTAAAATGTTAAAAATCTAAATTATTACATATTTACTGTCGTACAGCGCTGTATTATTGTTGGGGGACCTCTCGGGTTCATTCTAATACTTTCAAATGCAAACAAAGTTTGTGCTGTTAAGTGATTATGCACTTCTTCTTCTTCTTCTTTGGTGGTCCTACCATTTGAGCACTTGGAAAGAAAAAAGAGGGGGGGGGGGGCTAAGCAACTGTATTTTTCATCATGTAATTTGGTATTTTGCTCTCAGCACAAGCAAACCACAGCTCAGCTCTGAGATGTAAGGGCGTCTCGGTGTGCTGGTTGTTGAAGTTTGTTCTCACCTGACCTTTCCCAATGAGTCACAGTGAAGAGAGCGGACCTTTTCCTTGCCAGGTAGCTGGTTTGTCACTAGATGTGTTATTGTCCCATCATGTATGCTGATTTTAGAAGATTATAAAACCACTGTAGAGTCAAAACAGTCAGATATTTTTCCTTCCTTTGTGCACATTCGACCTGAACAACAGCAAAATAAGCCATTTTTCCAGCCAGAACCATTTATCAGGTAGTGATTTATGTTGCCCGAGACAAGCCTGTATGAAAATAAAAATAAAATCATGTGCAGGCACAAAGGTTTACGTGGAAAAGTTACAATAACTATAAAAACATTCATATTATTTCTTTTTAGGAAAATGGCACAGGAGGATTTAGTTTTTTTGAACAAAGCAATTAATTTTCCTCTGGTAATGACAATGAACATAAAGCAGCAGGTCACAGTGCAATACTCTTAATGAGATCAGCAGGTTCTGATTTTAGTCTGATCCCCTGCCAGCCATTCGGCTCCGCCAGCCAAGTCTTAACAGTTGGCACTGGAAGGCCATGAGGGTTAAGATGTGTGTTTTTATTTTTTCTTGCTATGCCACATAAATGCACACATGGTGTAATTGCTTTGTGCACACTGGCAAGTCTTCTATTACTCCCTGATTTCTCTGTGCTTAAGGATTTAGAATTATTCACGCAATGCCTGTTTTCAGTCAGCTAATTTCCAGTGGTTGTTTTTATTCCTAATATTAAATCAGCCCTTGTTTTGTTTTTTTGTTTTTTTTTCATCCGTTCCTCCGTAGCGTGCTACCTGTCAGCTACAGTGCCGTTAAGCTATCATGTTTGGAAACAAATACTTGATTTACCGCTACGACTCGGCAATAAAGTGTGACGGGGGGGTCGGGGTCGGTTTACTGAGGGGGCGGGGCCAGGCGTGGAAAAGGAGGGCACGGAGACGGCATCGCTGATCACAGAGCTCGAAAACAAAAGAGAGCTTTAATCTCGTGTTCAAAAAAAAAACCTGAAACCACAACAAACAGTAAAAAAAAAAAAAAAAGCGCTGTCAGATTGGACAATTTAATTAAAATCGGTTATGAAACCTTGTGTTTTATACACTGTGTCTGTTAGCAATTCATGATAAATAGCAGGTTGTCGGTTAAAGGCAGCGATATGAGACACACACACACACAGTACATTACACAGGAGGGATATGAGGTAAGAAAATACATCACTCCCATGACAGCCTTTAATGAAAAAGCGTGGTTCTATTAAACTGTGGGAGAGCTATTAGCGCCGGGCTGAGAAGCCTTCGGATGGCGAGCCAACGTCCCATTCGACTTCACGTTTACACTTCTCCTGTTTTGTAACTGATTTGGTGTGTGTGTGTGTGTGTGTGTGTGTGTGTGTGTGTGTGTTGGTAACATGTCCATAAAATTCACGTCCTAATAAACACAAACACATAAACCAACCAAAGAAATAGAATATCTCTCAGTCAGAGACGTCTGATTGAATACTTATTCTAATGATCTGATGGTTTAAAAATACATGTTTAAAACGTTTACCTGGCATTGGTTTTGTTAATATACAGTTTTATAGTTTATAATAATTCCTAATTCAAGTTTGTGTGTGAGTGTCTACACTCAGACACCTGATTCAACTAATTAACTAACCGTGGTCTTCAATCAAGACCTTGATGAGTTGGATCAGGCTAAAACCAATACCTGGACCCACAGCGGCCCTTCTTTACAGGTCTCATCAGGCTAAATGTCCAACATCACAGCATATATAACATCCATATGACACTAAAAATATAGGCACAGACTTACTTACATTCTGCTGATGTCATTGTCAAATAATAATAAAATGAAATAAAAATGGATCCTGATCCTGCTCCCGTCAGCAGGCCCATTTCTGATTTTATTTTAAGCACCACTTTTTCTTTTCTTTTTCTTTTCTTTTTCGCCTCTGAAAAAGACATTAGTGGGTTGAAACGACCATCATTTGTCTTTTCTTGTGTTTTATGTACGTGGAAAAATGCTGCTTAACGAGAAATTACCGACAAAGAAATAATTTCATGTGAAACCGCAGCTCTAGCATGTGGATTAGTGGTTTCTGACCTCAGACGGGGAAACCCTATAGCACCATGATGGAGTTTTGAGCACTATTTGCTGGACGACACAGGACTATTTTCTCACGCCACTGTCTTTTTTTAAAAAGTCTTCCTACATTAGTAAGTGTGTGAGGCGGCAGGGAAGGAAAGCAAACGTTGGGAGGAAGCAACAAGTAAAAGGTCTGACGGCAGACTGCAGCTGGTGGAGGACTGAGCTGTCCAAGGTTTTACATTCTCCCCTAAACCTCAGTGACCTCTTTAATCCCACCACCGTCCGATAGTCAGGTGTCTTAATCGTGTTTTAATGCATCCATCTATTTGTGTCTGCATGGGAGGCCAGTTATGTCTGTTGTGGTCAGGCTCAGTGATGCTTGAAGTGGGCCAGTCCACTCCCTCGTTTATGGCTCTTTAAGTTGTCGTCTGTGTTTTGGTTGACCCACTTCTTTCTGTCTGATGCTCTTTTTGCTCTTTGTTGTCGTAGAATACGTGTTTCCATCCTTTAAAAAAACATTTCACTGCATTTCTTTAAAACCAGGCCACGTCTCTGAAGCAGAACGACACAAATATTATTTAAAATTGGTGCTGCATGACTGCTCAAAATGTAGAAAACATGCACACCCAGAATGCACTGGGCCTCGTTGTTTCTTTATATCGCATAGAAAATAAGGATAACATCAACTGCTTTTAGGAACAGGTAACAAACTAGAATATTATGTTGAACAAACAAGAAAAACTGGATTGAAATAACCACATTCTATACTAGACCAATGTATAAATCATATATAGAGAATGTGGATTTATTAAAAATAATCAAAATTTTAAAAAAAGGAACTGATCAAGTGGCTAGAATAAATGCCCTTTTCTGCATTTATTAAATATACACTGTTTTCTGGCTCATACAGTCTCAGTTTCCCTGAATATCCAATTACAGCATCAACAAATATTACATTGGAGTTATTTCCATCAGTGCAGAAACTCTGCATACAGTCTCTTTAATTGTCTCAGTCCTTCAAAATGTATTGAAAGCAGCATTAAATAATGATAATTACTTATTACAGTTTCAACAGGGTAACTAGTGATCTGTAACCTTCCTCACAATGTGTTTTATTTAAACAACTCTTATTAACATGCAACACATTTTATGTTGTTGTGCTACATTGCAACATCATCAAACACAATTTGAATGTAGTGTTTTCTCTCGTAGGCTAAATGGCAGGGTTACGACTTCGAGGAAGTGCTTTTCATTTGGTTTTCATTCCTGCCGTCTGCCGTTTTCACTGCTTTCTATACAATATCATCTGCAACTGCTCATGTGTTAAATCACAGCCAAATACTTTCACTTACATCCATAGAACCAGACGCTGACATCACAGCGTGTTTGCATCTGGTGTTTTTACTACACTGACATGATGCAGGATTTCCTCCCCACCAATGGCATGCCCAGGATGCATGGATATGCTAATGAGGCTGTGATCCTGTGTGGAATGTGGGATGTTTGTGGCATTAAATAGGTAGAATACTCACATGATCATCCAGGTGTAAAATACATGACTTATGTCTGGAAACAAGTGGCTTTATATTTATATGATGCCTTGAATGTAAATATGCTGCAAAAAGTAATTACAAGAAAGTGAATGAGTGTGACTTTTTCTACACAGGCAATTAGAAAAAGTAAATATCTTTCCTCGCCGAAGGAGAAACTAGTTTCCAACCTAAATGTCACCCTGTCATTTAATATTCTAAATACCCTATCTGCAATTTCCCAGGATGTCTTTGAAGGTGTGTGTGTGTGAGTGTGTGTGTGTGTGTGTGTGTGTGTGTGTGTGTGTGTGTGCGCGTGTGTTTAAAGATGACAGAGGAACCTTAACAGCCCACATTAAAGACAGCTGAATTAATCCCTTGCTGCTGATGACTTATCATTTGATTGATCCGCCGTATCAGTAGTTCTTTCTCTCACTGAGTCACACACACACACACACACACACACACACACACACACACACACACTGGTGTGTTGGTTTTAATGATTATTTTCCTTCCCGTTTCAGCCGACATCCTCCCTACAGGTGTCCTGCTCCAACTCCCACTCTAGTAATAATAATAATAACACAAATAATAAGTGATAACACAGAACAGGCGGATCTGGAGCCAGCATGTGCTGATTTCTGGTGTTTTTTTGTTCTGGCCACAGAGCGCTGACGTGATTTTCCTGCTTTTTTTTCTTTTTTATCTGCTGATTTTGATGTGTGTGTGTGTGTGTGTGTGTGTGTGTGTTCTTGGCTGCTTGTGTGTAAGCCACTACTTTCCCACGTTGTGCAGGCCTTCCTCCACGTCTCTCTCTCCCCTTCCCTCCCCCTCTCTCCTCCTCTCTGCACCTGTACTTGGCGCTCCAGCTCCCAGCTGCTCCCATCTCAGCTCGGCGCCGTTGGCCCGAGCCCATGTTGCACTTGGCATGTCCTCTGAGGCCCCGGGGCCACACTTGACGTGCGAGGGCCAGGCGGCCCCCGCCCAGGGAAAGGCTCCCGTGGCCAGGAGGAGAGGAGGGCTGTTGTGGGTTTGGAGGAAGACCTGCTGGAATTCTGGGAGAGAAGAAATGCTGAGTCATTGTTGGGCCTGCGAGAGAGAGGGAAGAAGGGGGGGTTATTCAGAGAAATGATGAGTTATCTCCTGGGAGTTACTGTTAGTGAAGGGGCAGCATTTCTGGTATCTTCTGGTAAAAAAACATTCAGGAGAACTTAATGACGCTCAAGGTTATTGTCGGTGTATGTATGTCATAGTTTCACACTTCACTGCTGAGATCTGGGAACATGACATTTGAGTTTCACTGAAATGTTAACGACCTTTGCATCTGTTGCCATGATATTTAGAGTCCGATATCTACGGTGCCCCCGAGGATTGATCCCCGCCGATTTCTTTTTTCATACAACCCCCCCTCCGTATTATGTAAAGTATAAGACAATGCAACAAAAATAAACTAAAGATTAAAGATGAAGCGTCCACTACGGTGGTTTTTGTGTGAAATTTCAGTCACATTTTGGAGGCTTGCAATAACTTTGAGTTTTCATACAGTAGCATCATCGGGTCAACATTCCCATGCGTCTCAGCTGCACTTTGAGTTGAATGCTAATTAGCAGATGTTAGCGTGTTTACATGCTAATTTAAGATGCTAAACTAAACCCAGTCTTGTTGTACGTTTTAAGAGAATGCCTGATTGTGATGTTTGACCTCAGTCATGTATACAGGGGAGTGTTTGTCGTTTAAAAAAGCTCTTGTTTGGCCCCTTACAACCTAAGATCTCTGTTATTTAATGATGTGCATGTGTGCCGTTGTGAAAGAAAACCTGTGAACGTTTCCAGTGCACGCAGGGTTTCCAGATTCTTGGGTTCCCCAAAATTCCAATCAAGTATTAAAATCTCACGTCTCTCGGGCGTCGCGGTGCCAAGACGGATGACTTGGGTTTTCATTCTCTGGCTAAGAAGCTGCCTTTGACCAAACCATGAAAATATTGAACACATTTGGCTCTCAGACGCTAGGTATTATAAATCCCGCCTGCTGTCTACCACATATGGAGTCTGTATGTCCTGGTGAGTATAAGTGCACACTGAAGGGAAAGGAGGAGGACAGCGGAGACGGATATTAAAAAGTTTGGATTCCCCTCGTCTCTTGTTAGCTTTCCCACTATTTCTCATTCCCTGTCCTCGACCCGGCCGGCGTTCTCAGCCCCGCTCTCCCCCCGTGACCCAGGAGGGGGGTATCACACACGCGGACTCGCAGACCTCTAAATCTGCCGGGTGACAGCTCAGTCCCGCTCTGTCAGGGCCCAAAGAAAGAGAGGGAAATCTATGTTCGGGGCCAGAAGAAAGAGGAGAGGATATATATGTCCCTGTGCTTTGTCTGCCATCCCTAAGCAGAGATTCAATAGCAGGACATCAGTCAAGTGGCTGTATTGTGTAGTAATTGACCCTGATGAAGTGGTGGGCCTTTTAATTTGGGAACGCTGTAAACGCTGTGAATTGATAACTTGGCTGGGAATGTCTGGGACACTCCCGGACCCTCTTTTTTACATATATTTATAGCTATACATCAATATGTTTTTGTTTTCCAGGTACCATTATCCTGTTCCTAAGATCTTCTATGTGCAGCTGTCTGTGGGGAGTCACGAGTTCATCGGGGAGGGACGCACCCGCCAAGCAGCCCGGCACAACGCTGCCATGAAGGCCCTGCAGGCCCTCCGCAACGAACCCATCCCCGAACGGCCACCGCAGGTACACACACACACACACACACACACACAGAGAACACAGGTACACACACACAGAGAACACAGGTACACACACACACACACACACACACAGAGAACACAGGTACACACATCCACAGGTACACACACACACACACAGAGAACACAGGTACACACACACACGGAACACAGGTACACACACACACACACACACACACACACAGAGAACACAGGTACACACACACAGAGAACACAGGTACACACACACACACAGGAAACACACACAGAAAACACAGGTACACACACACAGAGAACACAGGTACACACACACACACAGGTACACACACACACAGAGAACACACACACATCCACAGGTACACACACAGACACACACAGAACACAGGTACACACACACAAACACACACACACACACAAAACACAGGTACACACACACACACAGAGAACAGGTACACACACACACAGAACACAGGTACACACACACACACACACACACAGGACACAGGTACACACACACACAGAACACAGGTACACACACACATCCACACACACAGGTACATACACATCCACAGGTACATACACACAGGTACATACACACAGGTACACACACACAGGTACACACACACACAGGACACACACACATCCACAGGTACACACACACACATACATACACACACACACACACACAGGACACACACACATCCACAGGTACACACACACACATCCACAGGTACACACACAGAACACACACACACATCCACAGTTACACACACACAGAACACACACACACATCCACAGTTACACACACACAGAACACACACACATCCACTGGTACACACACACACACACAAAGAACACACACACACACACATCCACAGGTACACACACAGAACACACACATATCCACAGGTACACACACACACATCCACAGGTACACACACAGAACACACACACATCCACAGGTACACACACAGAACACACACACACACAGAACACAGAACACACACACAGAACACAGGTACACACACACACAGAACACACACACACATCCACAGGTACACACATTCACACACAGAACACACACACATCCAGAGGTACACACACACAGAACACACACACACACATCCACAGGTACACACACACACACACACACACAGGTACACACACACACACACACACACAGGTACACACACATCCACAGGTACACACACGTACACACACACACACATCCACAGGTACACACACAGGTACACACACACACACAGACAGGTACACACACACACACACAGGTACACACACACACACACACACATATCCACAGGTACACACACACACATCCACAGGTACACACACAGAACACACACACACACAGACAGGTACAGGTACACACACAGGTACACACACACATACAGACAGGTACACACACACACACAGACAGGTACACACACACACACACACAGGTACACACACACACACAGGTACACACACACACACAGGTAAACACACACACACACAGGTACACATACACACACACACACAGGTACACACACACACACACACAGGTACACACACACACACACACAGGTACACACGCACACATCCACACACACAGGTACACACACACACACAGGTACACACACACACACACAGGTACACACAGGTACACACACACACACACACAGGTAAACACACACACACACACACACAGGTACACATACACACACACACACACAGGTACACACACACACACACACAGGTACACACACACACACACACACAGGTACACACGCACACATCCACACACACAGGTACACACACACAGGTACACACACACATCTTCACTAACCAGCTGTTTCCTTTAAAGCTTTAATGAACTGCTGTCGGCCCGTCTCATTTTATTCCACACATCTCTGGACCAAACCATCATTACTCCCCTCTGACCTATAGTGTACTAACACTGAAATACAAATAATGTAACAATGAATCATTTATTACAGCTGCAAAGAGAATAAAGTATTTATACATCATTTATTATTGTTAATAACTGTTAGAGCTGCTTTAATGGAAAGGGCTCCTATTGTTCATACCAGACTCATTCTTTCCTACTGAAGCTGTACACCTTTCATGTTGCATTCTTCTTTAAAAACATTTTTAAAAAAAGGTCCAGTAAGTAGTAGTTTTAGCAGTTTTCTTTTTCTGCCACAGATTGAAACAGAACATGTAGATATGTGGGGCAGACCGTTAATATCCAGACAATAACTGATGGTTAGGATTGGTTTTGTTGTTTTAATGGGATTTATTGACAAATATAAAACATCACCAGCTTTGGCCTTTTAGTGGTGAGTCCTTTCCATAATCAGTGTTTTCATTGAGAACTGCATGGTGATGAAGCCGTTTGATACTGGAGCTGATATGTTGAGGTCTTTGCTGTTAGTTGTGCTGTTCATATACATGTCGGCCTTATGAAACCTCAGCCCCCCTTCAGGCCCCGGCTGCTTTCACCTTGGATGACTGTCTCCCTGCCCGACCCCCTCACACTTGGAAACTCTCCTTAATGAAAAGTCAAAGGATTTGTGCTGCTGATCTGTTGATGGTGTCCCCGTAGAGGCTCTATTAAAGGCTGTTACGCAGTGTGTTTTTGCAGATTCCATCCGATTGAATCCAAATCCACCTCGGCTCTAATTATTCTAATGTATAATTTAAGCCTGGCAGTTCTCCGTAGTTTAGTTTGCACCTGGCAGGATGTTATTTTCTCTCTTTTTTTCTGGCTTCTCCCAATGTCACTGTACCATTCCAGATTCCCCCCTTCATTCATAGCTGTTAACGGTTGTTATCATCTCCCACCGGAAATCAAATCACCCCCATATCCTCACGGCCTGGCATCGCCGCCGGTTATTCAAAACGCTTTGGCTCCTCTCGCTCCCTGCCTCGCTGTCTTGTGGCGTCGGGCCTCCATAAATGTGCTCTTTGTTTGCGGCTCCTTCTCCAGTCTTGCTTTCCAAATGGAGGCCCATTGTGTCTACGGTGTCATTCTGTCTCCGTGTGGAAGCATGTGTAAATGTGTGGACACCCCTCGGGCTTTAACCATGCGCTGTCAAAGCCTTTTATTTGGAGGGAGACCGCGGGTAGATGTGACACGTCAGGGATTGCATGTAACGAACCTTCACAGGGCTTCGGGGCGATAAAGAGTATTTAACAGCTTGTTTAGGTGCTTGTGATGCTGTTTTATAACTGTGATGTCTGCCGCTCCAACACCACGGCTTCTTCAAGAACGTGTGCAAATCTGCATCGTTACTTTCTGGGGGAGAGGTTGTTCATTAGGGGGGGAAATCAGAGTAACGATGATATCACAATACTGCAATACACAATCTATAGGATATGCATCATGATATCTGTGTATCTGAAGGAGGAAAAACACCAGGGAAAAGGCAAAAAAGCAGGAATTTATGGTAAACTGTGATTATTCACTGCATTGTGAGTCTGAATATATCTATCATGCCAATATTTATTTATTTTTATTTATTTATTTAGTTGATAGGGACGATTGCTCATTGATTAACAGACAAGTTGCTCGCTGTAAATAAGCTGCAAATGTTAATCTCCATCTGTTGTCCCTAGACAGATCATAAAAGACATAAATTAAATAAAAATATAATTATTATTTAATGAATTAATACAAAAATTAAATAATAAAAAATAATTAAAAAGACATAAAAACACCATATAGACATAAACTGGCAAAAGGCCAAATAAAACAAAAATAAATAAATAATTATTAGTTATTTTTTATATCGATATTTGGCACCATTGTATGAATAACATCACGGTATATGGATATTTCCAGATATTCTGCCACCACAGTTGTGCATGGTCATGTGTTCAACACGTAACATATATAATAACAAACAGTTCTCTCTCTGATCTGAAATGCGTTGATGGAGCCTCGATGGCCGTGAGCGTCGTTGTGAATGTGAAGCATCCATGTTGGCCCACAGTCACTGTTCATTCCAACCTCCTTCACCCGACAGTCCATGAAGAACCTGTCTTCACTTGTTACACTAGAACTCTGTAGAAGGGGCCGACGTCACACTCTGACTCTTCTATTAGTCTTCGTCACAGGAAGGTCTCTGATCTACTTCTGGTTACAGACAGTAACACACACACACACACACACTCACACACACACTAAAGGAGAGCGTGCGGTAGGTGCATCGGTACCGGCGTGAGCGCTTCCTGTGAAATCCAAGAGATCCTGCCGTATGAATCATGCGTCGGTATCGGGTCACACAATGAGAGAAGGGAAGAAGCCCAGCGGGGGAAGAGCGCATCCATTCATGTTAATCAGACAAAGAGCTGGACACGACGAGATAAAGATCGAGATGGCACCAAAAAAAGCCCCTTGTTGTATGGAGGATGATATGATCTCTATAGCGTGACTTCTATTGTTATAGGTTTAGTCTGTCTGATCCATATTTAAACAACTTTTTATAATGGAAGGCAGGAGTCATCTGGTATTAAGTCCAGAGTTACTTCATAGATTCATGTGCAGCATATTTAGTGGTTTTGAGAAAATGTTGAAACAGTCTGGATCTTTAAAAAAAAACTGAAATTCCCTCAATAGTTTCCAGTGGATCCGCTCCATGTTTCGTGCTGGATGAAACACTTGTTTTTCTCTTGTTGTTGATGTTCATAAATAATAATTTGTCTTTCTAGACCCCCCCCCCCCCCCTTTTAAAGAGGCCTTCCTGTACAGACAGAGGACCACCACCAGTCATGAGTTCTCAATCCCATATCTGATAAGGATCACAGACAGGCCTCTCATTGCAGGCGCTTGGCCGACGTCCACCCTGTGTGTGTGTGTGTGTGTGTGTGTGTGTGTAATTCTTGGTTTGATTTGTGTCAGTTTATTTATTTTATTTTTTTTTGGTGCATGAAAGAAGACGGAAAAAAATACATTTCCTCTCCATTTATTATGAAAAACCTCAATAATACTTGCTTTAAAGATGTAAGACATTTGCAGCTGTTCTGTAAAAAGAAAACAGAAGACTTAAAGGAATAACAAAATATCTTCCCATCAAAGAACATTATACAGGGTTCATACGGGTGCTGGGAATCCTGGAAAAGGCTTGAAAAGGTCTTGGATGTAGAATAAAGGTCTTGAAATGTGTGTTGTATGTGATGACATCTATGATAGAACAGAGGAAAGAAGATCTCCATATCTGAGGGACTGAAAACAGCATTTCCTGACATTTCTTTATGAAAAATGACTTTTGATGATGAACAGATGATGAAAATAGTTGGTGATTATATTTCTGTGGATCTGTTAGTGGAATTAGTTTTCCTTTCATTTGTGGTCCTTCTGTAAAAAGCTGTCTCCAAACATCATGTTGGTTGTTTAGAGGACAAGAACATCTCATTTAATGTGATGAACAAGTGACAGAATAAGTAGACTGAATACTGACCATTGGATTGGTACAAAGATGGAGTTTACCACAGCTGGAAGGGGCTGGAAAAGCATGGAAATGCACCTGGAAATGCTTGGAAAGTGTTTCATATCTGTAGCACTCTTTTTATTAATGCCATTGGGAGAAAAGGTCTGTTTTTAGCCCAATAGACACGCTCTGATTTCACATGAGGTCCCTCTTTAACTGTGGCTATTCCTGCAGACATTTGCTGAGATTTAATGGGTTGAACAGTGTTCACATTTATTTGTGATCTAATCCACTTTTCCAGTCTTGCTCTAATTGACTGGGAGACAATAATGCTTCCTAACAGGGGATATAAATAAAGTGAGTGATAGTCATGTGAGATTGGCATCCCTGGAATGGATTTTATCCACCAGTCAACAACTGGGAAAAAGCTTTCCAGGTGGAATTGTCTTCCACTTTCTGGACCCAACAGTTTATGAATAATGGATAATACATGACTGAAAACCTACAACCTAGAGGTTTTGAGCAATCACTAGCAGTATGTTCCCACTGTTTCTGACCTCTGATATTTGTTTCCAGAGCCCAGAGGAAAAGGCAGAGACTGAGGAAGGCACCGATGCCAGCAAGTCAGAGATCAGCCTGGTCTACGAAATCGCCCTGAAGAGGAACTTATCCGTCAACTTTGAGGTGAGGGAAAAAAAACACACGATTAATACGTTCATCCACACAGAATGTGAGTCGTCATGATGTACAGTAAGTGTTACAAAACCTCCAAGCACTCATCCAGCGTCACGCTGATAACACTACGTCCTCAAGATAAGGGAATAAGACATGCACGTTTACCACTTATCTTTACAAAGAGTTTGAGATGGCTCACCGCCTTTTTAAATTGTGGAAATTCTTGAGTTCATAGTGTTTCTGGTCTGCTGTTGCCCGTTGAGATTCCTCGGCTAATGAGTGTTCACTATTGATGACTTCATTTGCTGCTTACTATCTTATTTCTTTGAGCTGGAAAGTACATGTACATGACCCCAACGAACCTTCCCTACTGAGTAAGGCTGGTTGGAGCAGTGCTTGCCTACACATCGTAATAACCAAATACAAGTCTGTAATATTCAACAGGAAAGGTATGAAGGTATTAGGAAAGTATGAGCCCTGCATTTATTTAAAAAAACAAACATTTATAACGTTACCTTTAGCTTCCTGACGCACTCTTTATCGTCTTCCATTACATTACAACATACTTGTTCCATCACTTGTTTCCTGTCTGCGTTTGGGTTCCAGTTTACAGAAATATGAATCCATGCAATCATAAATCTTAAGATATGTGCCGTTTTAACTGCTGGTGGTTTGTTGTAGCCATGTGGTCACATTGTGGTTTCTGTTGTTGAAGGGCTTAAACAACTTCTGATGGGAGTCATTGATGCGATCGATAAAGATCAGCTGATCAATATCAAGCACCAATTGACCTTCATTTCAATGCATTGCATTAAAAAAGCACTTGACTAAAACCTAATCCATCAATAGCCGCCATCTGCCGAGCCAAGTCTTGCAAATCCTGACGGCGTCTCATCGTTTGTGATTTAAAACATAAAGGTACAGTCTGCTGCTTTGTTTATATAGTTGTTAAAACTTTAGCAAAGGCAGTCATGAATTGGGTGGAGGTGAAACATCTGCAGGAGAGTCTAACGCTTCCTTCTTCTTGGGTTGCAAAGTGACCACTAGAGGAAATTATAGTAGTATAGTTATAATCCAGAGGATTCCACCTCTGATTTTCAAACTACTAACTCTTGTAAGAGCACTCTAGCGTGTCCTTAAATGACCTGCAGCGTCTGTTCTCTCTGGCCTTCCTATCTCAGCTGACTCATCCAATACGCGGCCTCTCTTCTTCTTCTTCTGCTGCTTCTTCACCCTGCAAGGTGCCAAAAACAAGGGAGGCTCTCCGTTTACTCTGCGCGCCCCCTCCCTCCACCTTCCACCCCTCCGACCATCATTCCCAACAATCACACGGAAGGTGTGTGTGGGGAGGAAATGGAGACAGAGGAGATGGAAGGAAGGGGAGGGAGGGAGACTCTCTGTTGACTTTGCCTCGCTAATACGCGTTTACACAACATTGGGGAAATGATTCTGAAAGCTCCCTTTTCCCACCGTCCCCCCTCTCCCCGTTATTGTTCTGCTCATCGGAGCGTGACACCACCGTCCTTCCTGGAACTCAGATTAATACTTTTTTTAGCCAGCTAAATCTGGCTTCATGTGATCCATTATCTGTCCTTCTTTGTCACCGTCAGCAATTACGCCACTTTCATTTTCAGTGGAAGCTGACGGCGGCGTTTCTTTTTTTTTTTTTTTTTTTTAAAGAAGCAGACCGCAGCCACACACATTCCTCCCCAAACAGCCTCCGCTGTGCTCGCTGTCACTCCGGAGTTAATGTGTGCAGTAAATCAGCAAAGCTCTCTGCACGCTGTCTTCATTTCAACCATCCGTCCGCATCTCCGTCACAAAGCATTTGCTTATTCCAAAGTGGTGATTTGTGTGCCGTTCTCTCTTTCTTTACACTCCAAAAGAAACAAACTGTGAGTTGATTAGTTTTGTTCTTCTGCACATCAGTCACGCCACATTCTGTTTCCCTTTGCCACGTCAAACTAACCCGCCTGAAGGCCAGGCTGCCTCGGGGCAATTATCCTCCCTCTCCTGGCATAACAACCCCCCTCATACCCCTGGTGGCTCTCCAGCAAGACTCACTTTCATCCTCAATCAGTGTGTTGCATGCATACGCTGTGGCTGGGGACCAAGTGTGAATTACACATGCCTCTCTGGGTTTTTAGTGTTTTGCCCATTGGGTCCATTACATTCTAACTCATTAGACAACGCTTGGCCTCCTCTCCTCTCCTGCCACGTCACATCCTACACAAAAACCGTATCGCCCGTCATCGCAGCCGCGTGTTCACATCGCACCCTCGCCCCGGTGCATGAAATGATCCCCCCGTGAGTCACCACCGCCAGCGAGTGTCTGCTTTCCCATCCCCTCCACGCCGATGAGGGTCGCCGCCACCCTGAGAGCCAGTTGGCTCATTTAATCCCCCCGTCAGGCAATATCAAACAGATGTCAGCATCAAAGAGGAAAACAATCTATAAATCACAGCTTGTGTGTTGGATCGGAGGCTCCCTTTTCCAAGGAGGACACCAGAGACCAGGGTCCGGGGCCAAGAACCACCCATCTTACAAGGAGCAGCTTCCCTCGGGGCCTTGTCCGTCCACCGCTCGTCACAAAAGAGCCTTTCTTCCCTGTACCAGTCCCCGCCATTGTCCCACCCTGCTCCCATAGCCTCCTCTTCAGAGTACCTGAGGTCTCGCATGCACGGATCCCCAGACTGCTCAGGGTATTAATGTCTGCATGAGAAGGCCTCCCATCTTTAGAGAAAAGAAGAGACGGAGCAACAAGGGGAAAAATCAGAGTCTTTCCTGTGTAACAACCTGATCCTGGTGATTAGGTGGTAGACGGATGTGTTTGTGTGTTTGTTTGTGTGTGTGGGTGTGTGCGTGTAAATGAATGGGAGTGCTGAAATCCCATCGGCGTGGTGCAGATCCCATGTCGTCTGCCAGGAGACTGACTGCAGCTCGTCTGCCGCCGTCCCGGCCAAGAGTGTGTCACATGTGTGCACGGATCCACACTCTTGTCTCATGCTCTTGTGTTGACTGTACCACACACACACACACACACACACACACACTCATACAGTATATATATACATATATATATATATATATATATATATGTGTGTATACAGTCAACATTTTACAGCACGAGCTAGTCTTCTCAGTGCAACAGTTGGCCTTTGCTTTGCTGTATCGTTGAAACGAGTGTTTCAGAGAAGCAGACAACGAGGCCTGATTGACCATTTAAAAAGCTAATTACCATTATTTTTAAATACAAACATATTTGAGTAGATGATGTTACAATAGATGACAGAATGTGTGTCATTGGTTTCTTTAGTTAAACACAAAATAATCCCAATTAAATACCGGTTGGGTAACACTTTAGATTAGGGAACACATATTTCTAGTTTCTTGGTTTATTCTTATTAAGTGTTTTACAACAACTCCCTAACTCACTATCAATAAGCAGTGATTAGGAAATTATTGATGGGAAACTCTCACAGTAGTTAACGGCTTAGTAGTTGCAGAATAAGGCATTAGTAAGTGTTTTATAATGTCTTAAAAACAGCCAAAATGCTACTGATATGCATGCTAAAAGAAACTAGTTCATGGTTAATGTGTTCCCTAATCCAACGTGTTGTAATCTACAGCAGAACTAGGCTTTAAGTCTTTTTATGTGTCTAGAGGAAAAGTTGGACAGTTTTTAATTATTTTTGCAGGGACACATGACGGTGAGCAGACCAGAGAAGATCCTGAGGGGGGGGGGGGGGGTTACATCCTTACTGTATGTATGGTTAAAGTCAACAGGCTGACAGGCTGACAGGCTAACGGCTACATTGACAGCAAACACAGGCCAAGGTCAGACCTGTTAACGAGAACGTCCTGCAGGTAGGAAGACGTCAGGAGGAGGAAACTACAACACAAGCATCAAATAACATACATTACTTCATGTGCTTTGTTTTCTGCACTAATGGGTAGAATTATATATATATATATATATATATATGATGGGCATGTTTTTATTTAAGCCTATTTTATCGATGTCTGAACCTTTCTGATAAGTAATTGGGCTTCATCTGCAGATTTCAGATTGTTAATTGAAAAGGTGCACGTTTGTGTGCGTATGGTTTTATAGTAGGGGGGGGGGGGGGGTGCACACATTCCCCTTTGTTCTCCTCGAGGTCTGGTATTAGTCTGTGTTGATGTGTGAAGCATTCGAGGAATGCTCCGAGTTCCGCTTATCAGTTTAATCTCTTTTTATCGGTCGCCGGGTTCAAATTAGCCGTTTCTAGATTGCAACTGATTGCTACAATTTGTGCTGTCTGCACCACAAATTGAGCTCAAATAAAGGGGAGCAGGAAAGGAGGGAGGCGGGGGTGAGAGAGGGGTTTTTCAGAAGAAGAAAAAAAAAAGGCATTTTTAACGCACAGCAGCTACAGCTAGAGGGAGAGCGAGGGCGAAAGTCAGCGAAAAAAGTCGTCCACATTCACCAAACGCGTCGGCCGGAAGTGTGTGAAACCTTACTCTTCCTCCAGATTCTTTACGAAATAAAGTTTAAACCCCACCTGCTCCACACACACACACACACACACACACACACACACACACACACACACACACACACACACACTCTCACACTCGGACTTCACAGGAAGTGGATGTGATTGCAGAAGCATGACCTAACGCCAGCCGGTGTTTGTTTTAGATCTCCCAGGTGACCAGAGGCTGGAGGAAGGAAACTGAGCCCTCATCACTTGAGACTGTCATCTAGGAACATGTTCCTCTTCATATGTGTGTGTGTACGTCAGCGTGTGTGTGTGTGTTCTGCATGTGCACACATTGCAAATGGGTGGGTCGGGGTCCAGAACAGATGTTGGTCTGGGACCACCTGGTGTAGCGGCTTGCAGAGCGCGGCTGCATCACGCATGACGAAGACGCTCGCATTCCTTCTTGATCCTCAATCAGTTTTCCATCAAACATATTGTGACAAACCTGGTACCAGACCAACTTATCCCCAGACCTGTCCCCCCCCCCCCCCCTCTCCAGGTGTTGAAGGAGAGCGGACCCCCCCACATGAAAAGCTTCCTGACCCGCGTCAGCGTGGGGGAGTTCTCCGCCGAGGGCGAGGGCAACAGCAAGAAGCTGTCCAAGAAGAGAGCCGCTCTGTCCATCCTGCAGGACCTGAAGAAGCTGCCCTTCATCCCCATCGTGGAGAAACCCAAGACGCACTACAAGAAACGAACCAAGACCATCCTCAAGGTAGCTGGGCCACACCGGGGCGGGGGGGTTGTTTGCACAGATGCTCCGATTTCAATCCAGACGATTCATTAACTAGAACATTTTGTGATTCTCTCAAGGCATCCTAGTGTTTGTTAGTTATTAGTGGCATAAATATTCATCACTATTTCAGTTACTGCGTTTCAAACGGGTGAAAGTTCACACGGGATTCCATTTGTGAAATATTATATTGTGAGATCTCATCCTGTTTGTGTCCACATGTTTCTCTTATCGTTTGCATCCGTCCAGATGAACGTGATGTCCTGTTTACTGAACTATCAGTGGAGCTCTGGAGATGCAGACCATTGTGATAACATGTTTTCTTGGAGAAATCCTCCAAAAATGTGGGGATTTTGGTCCCATCCGGACCTGTTTTTGCAGATTTCCTGCTCTGAGATGTGACTGACCAAATAAAAAAGACCGACTTGCAGGTTAAAAATGCAGGTCTGCCCACCACAGATGACCCGTCCAGCCCTGAATGAATCCATCATCCTGTGTCCCCGTCTTTTCTCTCCAGACGGGACCAGACTACGGCCAGGGCATGAACCCCATCAGTCGCCTGGCCCAGATCCAGCAGGCCAAGAAGGAGAAGGAGCCCGAGTACCTGCTGCTCTCTGAGAGGGGGATGCCTCGACGCCGCGAGTTCATCATGCAGGTAAACATCTTTACTGTCTCACATTTTTATGTGTGTGCTCCGACCAGAGACCAGTTCCCCTGCAGGAATAAAGGCTAGTCTAAATGAAGTGGATTGAGGATGAGGGTGAAGGGATCGGAGTTAGACATGCTCAAGACGAAGCTTCAGAATGCTTTCATGCACGCTATTGAATGAAATAATAATTTGCTTCAGGTCACGTTTGAGTGAGTGTAGCACAACGGCCAGATCGATTCATATCTGTTCTTTCAGAAGATGAAAACCTGAGGATTTAAATGATGTGTTCATGAGCTGGTGGATGAAGGACATGCTTGAGTATGCTGTGTAAACCGGTGGTGGATGGAACCAAAGAGCAGATGGACTGACAGTATATTCAAGAGGGGGAAACAAGTCTGTAGCAGAACCAGAATAAACCGATTGTCCGGCCAGCAGCAGCATTATATAACCTCTGCACTCTCTTGGTTGCCTGTTTCTTTGTGTGTGTTGTCAGCCCTTCACCCCGCTCCTTTTAGAATGTCTTGTTAGTTTCCCATAAAACCACAGCTCTTATTGCAGGTATCTCACCAAAACCTGTTCAAAAACACAACGGCCTCGAGGTGAGGCAAAGATGCCGACTCATGTCCGGGTTATAGGACTCATTCCTGTGCGGTCAGCCTGCGGTAGTCATTAACAGAATGAAATGTCACAGTCTTGCTGCAGCTACGACCTTTAACCCTTGAACCAAGTTTTTTTTTATAATCACTAATCCAGTAAATAGAGCCGGGACGTTGCATGGAGGAGGATTCTCACCAGAAAACTACAGTTACCTCAGAGTTGCTGGGAAAAAAGCCGAGTCATGATTGGATAACTTCACACAGCAGCTGTTTCTGCAAGTTTCACCACCTGTGGGTTAATTAATGGTGCTTAAGATTTGTCTCTTTCCTGTTGTTAAGCCTTAAAATAGATCTGCATGACCTGCATCACTTCTACAGACTGGGCTTTAATACCTAAATGAAGAGAATATTGAGGAAAAAGATGCTGCGTTCTCCCCGGTGGTGGAAGTATTACTGAAATGTAAGAGCTCACATTCATCAGGTTTTACATGCAAAACCTTTCAGGATCAGGAGATTAAAGAAGGGGAAGACAGATGTTTGCACAAGATTTAGATTTGGTTGGAAAAACGATGAGTCGCGGGACGAACAACGTCTCCGCCGGTTGGTTTCTTGTCCTTCCAGGTTGTTGTTGTTGCTCCAATGTGTGTGTATTTACCAGTCAAGCAGTCTGTTCCACGATGAGAAAAACAACCCCCCCGTTTTAATTTATGCACAACATTTTTAACGGCGAGCTTTCTTTGTCTCCCTCTTCCTGTTTCGTCTCTCTCAGTCTCCTCTCTTTGTCCGTAATCCTCTTCTTTTCATAGAATAACAGAGCTTTCTCTTCAGTAATTCAGCCTCCATGCCTCTTTGATACACACACACATCAGGGGTAGTGAGTGTGTGTTGTGCAGTCCGCTCACTCCTCTAAAAAACATTGTTTCCTTCAGGTTCAACCAGTGTTTTGAACCCACTGGTTTCAGAAAAAGGAAAGGAG
The DNA here is from genome assembly GCA_029853015.1 of Chelidonichthys spinosus. Taxonomy (NCBI): domain Eukaryota; kingdom Metazoa; phylum Chordata; class Actinopteri; order Perciformes; family Triglidae; genus Chelidonichthys; species Chelidonichthys spinosus. The sequence goes on from CM056837.1 coordinate 21,211,036, forward strand.
CTGTTTATTTGATGAATTGTGTATGTATTGAGGCCTCCCTCCTCCATGGTATGATGCGTTTGGGACGAGCACTCGGTGAGCGTGTCGGCCCACTTTGAGTAAGCACCCCGGCTGTTCACAGGCTTTGGCTCCCACAGTGTTATTTGTACAGTGTAATTGTCTGTTTGCATAACATACCGACGTCTGATATTCTCTGCTTACATTCTGTGAAGACAGATTTAATGTTTTGGGATCAGTGAAAAACAAACACTTCGTGGAGCCGTTTTCTTGCTGTGATGTAAATCTCTTTGGTTCAGGGAAGCCGGAAGGGTTGAACGGGAAGGGAAGTGTGACAGGAAGTGGGGAATCGTGAGAAAAAGCACCAACCAGGGTGAATCAGAGTCTTTATTTCATGTGTATATATGTGTTCGTGTTCTGATCGTGTGTTTGCAGGTGAAGGTGAACAACGAGGTTGCCACGGGAACGGGACCCAACAAGAAGGTGGCCAAGCGGAACGCGGCCGAGGCGATGCTCCTGCAGCTGGGATACAAGGCCTCCGCCGTCCCCCCGAACCCCGCCGAGGTGCCGACGCCATTTTATTCTTTATTCTCCTGCTCAGGGCCGCTCGTATAGTTGCCGGTCCGTTTCTATGCGTCTCCTGTAGGAGAGTCTTTGGCTTCACAGCCATCAACGATTAGCTCGTTGGAGATTCGATTCAGTAACTTTTAACCAAAAGTCTATATCGGTAGTCTTCAACAGAATTACTAATTTAACATATTTATTCTATAAAAGTAGTCCTGCATGCTGGCAGGGGAGAGAGTGTCTTATTAAGCATAATTAAGAATCGCAATTCATCAGATTTAACACTTTTATGTTGATTATTGGTGAAGCCAAAACGATTCATTCTAATTACTTATTTTAGCAGATGGGTTTACGTTGAATCGTAGGACTGACAATCGATGCATCGCATGAATCCTAAGACTCCTTGTCTCCTCCTCCGGTCATTGATTTGAGTGCATATAACGATGGTAAAAGTCTGCTGCGTCATCCAGAGGGCTTTTGTTGGAGCTAAAAGAAACATTTGAAATCTGTAATTACAGCCTCAGAGGCAACGCTTTTAAGTTACATGAAAGGAAACACTCAAACAAATCTATTTCACCAGAAAAATTCAACTTGATGAATGAATCCATTAATAATACGTTTTTTAACAAGCGTTTCTTAGAACGTGCCTTTTCCACACACACACACACACACACACACAGTCCTGCCCTTGGCGTCCCAGCCTTCTAGCAGCAGGAATAATGATGCTCGTTGATGGATTACATAAAGAAATTCCCGTTTCGTCTCCATGCTATCTCATCTTCACGTCGCTCCAGAAACCCCGATCCTGCGTCCACTCTCGGATTCATCACGAGTCCCGGCGCGGCCGACCCGGTCCACCCGTTATGTAACCCCGCTCAGCCTCAACCCAATGTGTTTTCAAGCAAACCATTGATCACCATCAGCTTTATTCACCTCGTTGGTTTTTTTAAAGCTCATGGGAGCAGATTAAGATGGAGATGATGTTACATAACCGGGCTCTCTGTAAATATTCCTCGTTCCCCCGACAGCTCATTAGTCAGATATGTGCAGCTGCATATATCTTATTCAGACATACCATGGAGCTAAAGAATGACGCTCGCTCTTATCAAGATGTACCCGTTCTCCTCCTCCATCCTCACACTCAACATTCTGCTGTTTCCTTTCTTTTAACCGGCCTCTCTGAAAGCGTGGAACCCCTCTGCACGGCCAGCGTTTTTTGCACGTGTTTGTTGAGTCTCTGTTTGCGTCGCTGCGTGTGTTTTAAGCGTTAAACTACGATGATTTGCTGTCTAAGGTTTGCTCTGGAAACGAGCAGCCTCTGTGATAGCTCCTGGCACGTTGTTTGAGACCTTTCTGGTTGCACTCAAGGCAAAAATATTTAGACAGAACGGAGCTGGTGGCTGAAACATGGCTGTGCCTGAAAACCCCCTATAAGAGCTAGTTCCTTCTGATCTGGTCCTTAAACAACCCCCATCTATGGACGATTAAAACGGGTTGGCCAAGCACCTGTTTCAGAGAATAGGTCTGTCCTCCTTTGCCTCCCTGCTTTTTGTTATTTGGGGAGCTCTGTTGCACACATTCCCACCGTGGGATTGTGGGTAATGTGTGTGAGGGCTATTAAAAGGATTTATTTACAGCTATATCATCTCCTCAGCTGTCACACACATGAGACTTTTCTTTTTCTTCTGTTTCACACGTGTGTGTGTGTGTGTGTGTGTGTGTGCACATACCACAGCAGAAGCTGCACACATAATAGAAAACCCCCAAACCCTCGTTACAAAACCCCCTAATTAAGTAACTGGCCTAGACAGACACTGAGCTACTTAAGCATCCACTCGTCTCTTTGTGGACCAAACAGTAGGAAGGAACTCCTCTGACATGCGTGAAGAAAGCTGTCTGAAGAAGCTGTCTGTTCAAGAATCTACATCTCTCTTTCCTCCCCCCTCCTCCCCCGCCTCCCCCCTTCTCTCTGCATCACTACAGATGGACAACAAAGGCTGGAACGGACAAAAGGCATCATTTACCGAAGCAACGAGTAACAGTGAGTATCTGCACGTCTCCCCATGTCTCTATCCATTTACTCCTCCTCCTCCCCCCGCCCTCCATTGCTCCCTCCGTTCCTGCAGGTGGTTTTAGCCGGCGAGACGGCCCGGCGTTTAATCTCTGTGACTGGTCAATGGGCTTCTGACTGTCAGCTTAATCGGCCGTGCGTCCTCGTGGGGAGCCTGTGAATTCAGGCTCATTCACCGAGGCTTACAGGACCGGCACACTGGGGCCTCCAGGGAGTCCCGTCCAACCCCCCTCCTCCCCTCACTGCCTTCCTGTGCAAAAAAAATGGCCTTTCACTCAGGATTAACACACACACACACACATACTCCTACACACAGACACACAACGGTGAGGCCGGATATGTGATGAGATGATAGCAGCATATTTATGAAGCCAGATAGATCTCATCCCGACGGGAGACACAAAACCATAAAGACGTTTAATCATCGTTACAGAGTTTGTTCCAGGAAGCCCATGTACTTTAGGCTGTGTAGAATGTTCCTTTCTGATTGGCTGATTGATCCGGTGATGCAGGTTTGTAGTTCTTGGCATGTTAGGTCCCTGCAACATATTACACTATTTACAAGTGTGTGTTCGAGTCCAGCCGAGATGGAATGAGACTAAAATGTCATCGATTGGCTGGACTGTCTATCGACGTTTGTGCAGACATTCGTGATCCCCACGGGATGAACCCTATTGATTCTGGATGGAGCTCTGTCATGAGATTGATATTTTTGGGGTTTTAGTGAAACGTTTCAACAAGGAGTCCTGTGACAGGATGACCTGTGTAATTGTCCAATAGCTTCTAACCTAATACGTGCAAAAGTAAGAAAACTGCTTTGTGCATATATTAGCATATATTAGCATGCTAAAAGCTACCTGTGAGCATTAGCACTTTGAGCATGTTAGCATGTAGCTCGTAGCATCACTGTGCCTAAGTATCGTCTCCAGAGAGCTGCTAGCATGGCTGTGAACTGTGTCACGGTGCATCGGAAAGACCCCGTTCATAGCTGACAAATACTGTGATATCATATTTATTTGACCACAATAAACTGACAATAAGCTGTTTATTTAGCTGCAGCCAAGACATGGGAGAGACGGCCTCCTCTCGTCACCACAAACCTTCATTTTTCACTGTAGAAAAATACCAAATAGATTCATGAACGGCCTTCAGGGACGTTCCATTTATGGAGGGGGGGGGGGGTGCCGTTCTGCAGGAAACAGCTGTTATCTCTCAGCTGTATCTGCTCAGTTGGCTTGTCTCGTCTGAATATAAAAACAGTGACAAACGCCTTCAAGACTTCACCTTCTATTTTCAGTTGTTTTGCCGGAGTCTGGCGGCGGTGTTGTTTTTCCGTTTCCACCACATGGAGTTGCAGGTGCAATAAGTTGCAGAGGGGGGGGAACCCACAGTCGTGGTGTTGCTTGAGCCGGTCAACACGCATCTGAATATTTGAGCTTGATTCCCTCGTCCCAGATTGATCACCGCCTGCAACGTGAATGAAAGTGAGAGTTTATGGAAGGAATGAGAAGTGTGCGAGACGTGGAAAACAAACAGATAGCCTTATTAGATTTGAATGTGCTGTCGTCACCTCGCTGATGATGGAGGCTTTTCTGGCAGCGCCGCGGCGCTCTGACACGGGGGTACGCACCGAGGGGAGCATGAAAATCATATTTCAGCTTCACTTAATGTTGAAAAGTACAAAGCAGATTCTGTTTGCTCGAATATTTTTATAGAAATATACACAATCCAGATGAGAAACCGAGCCCCCTGCCACAACTTTTATAGCACTCACATGTGTAATTGAGTCCAATTCTCTGAAAGATATATCATCTAAATGATGTTTATAGATACACGCTTGTTCCCTGGATAAACTATTGTGGTGGTTGTGGTTTCTATGGTAGCGTTTGCCCACTACCTCCGGAGCAGAGCCCCGTGGGAAACAAAGTCCTTCCTTATTTGGTGATTATTCCCATTGTTGGCCCGGAGCGTGTCTGTGGTCGCCGTGCCGTTCCCACTCATAGTTTATCTCCCACTCAGCGTGAGGCACAACTATCCGCTAATTAGCTCTTTAAAGTCGCCCCAAAACCGCAAGAACGCTCACGCCACGCTAACGACTGAATAATGTTTATTGCATAAACACCGTTTACAGCTCATTCAGATACAGCTGCTCTCTGGGGGGGGGGATGTGTCTGTTTGTCTTTTTTTGACTACGCAGTTTATTGAATAGAAGTGGGAATAACTCAATCACTTTGCAGAATTGCAGCAAATTATCTCTGGCATCTGAATGAGAAACTGCGATCGTTTGTTATTTGTGCGTGTTTTTTTTTTGGTGTGTTTTTTAAGAGAGTAGGAATAGTGGAGAAAATGTTTGTTAGCTCGCTTTACAAGTCTTTAAATTACAGGAGCTAAGTTGTTTTTCTCTATAAAAGTAGAATTTAACAGGGATTTCCAAATTAATCTTGTTGTTTTTTTGTTTTTTTGCTGCCTTCACTCGGGGGCATGTCTGTACGCTGTGACATCATCATCATCGGTTGGTTGTGGTTAAGGATTCAGCACATTCACAGCCTTAAGCCATGCTGGTGATGCTGTTGGTTGAGATTGACAGGGAAGTTAGGTTGTTCTCTAGTAACCCGTCGTTTGGTTTTATTCGTTGTTATTAACCAGCACTCGCAGGCCTTTTTCTGTTGGAGTTGCCTCTATTGTTGTATTTTCTTCATGGGTCATCTTCCTTGCTTATTAAGTAAATTTAATTTACCAACAACAACTGGTTTATGTTACTTCTCTTCCCCTTTACAAGCTGGGACGTAACAGGTATGAAGAAAATGCAAGTGTTTTAATAACGCAGGTCATTTTGAAATGACACAAGAACCCATAAATCACTGCAACAAACACAGGGTTTCCTGTTTTGGTGCAAAACAAGCTGGAATTAAAATGTTTATTTGGGTTTCATGCAATGAAGCCCCTTAATAAGATCTGGTGCTACTCATTATGTTCAGAAGTCCCAGGATGAAGTTGAATAAAGTCCACCGGTGTGTCACATGATCGTCCACATGCTCCGGTAAAAACACCATGAAATCCATTATTATGAGGTCTTCAAACCAAGACGGGTCCAAGAATCAGGGGAGAGGTCCGGGTCGTTCTACAGGAACACTGTGAACTTCACACTGGTGTCCAGAACAAAAGTTATCTTTGGTCCTCTCGTGTTCTTTCACGGTGTTCTGCTGGGTCACGAACCCGGATCCACCGAGCAGCGACCTCGGCACTGACCAGACAACAACTGCAGTTGCTCAAATGGTCAACTTTTTGGGCAACTCCATGTCTTTGCCAATGTTTAAAGCCGGGCTGTGTGGTCACTGCCAAGACGGTGATGTCACGGCGACTACAGCTCTATTTGATTTGGTGTATGGATTTCACACACATGTGGGTTATTTAACGAATCATGTGACTTCTGAAGGCAAGCAGCTCTTATTAAGGGGCTTATGTATGCACACACCACTTTCTGGGTTCGTTTTTTTAATTTCACTTCAACAATTTGAATATTTTGTGGAGATTTATGACATAAAATCAGGAAGAAAACAAAATGATTTCCAGGTTGTAATGCAACAAAATCAGAAAAATGCCAGGGGGCTATACTTTTGCAAATTCATAATAAATAAAAAAATGTGTTTTTTTGCATATCTGTTGTGCATGGGTTTATAATTTAAACCATATTTGAGAAAATGAACATAACAAATGGGTGATATGATGAAAGTATTTAAAAGTATTATTGTGATAAACATTTACATTAAGAGAAGAGTAAATATCATACAGTGAACATACACATCCTCACTCTGATTGGTCAGCGATGCTCCACACAGAGAACATCGCTGCATTATGCAAATCAAAGTGGAAAGAAAGTAGAATAATCTGACCTTCCACATTTAAACCGGCACTCATTGTGTGTGTGTGTGTGTGTGTGTGTGTGTGTGTGTGTGTGTGTGTGGGATGCAGTGCTACGACAAACAGGGTGGCTCAGAGACAGGAAGTGAGTGTTAAAAAAAGCAAGAAGAAGAAGAAAAAAGCAGTAAGAGGAGAGTGATTTTTCTCCCTTCTATTCCCATGGGGCATTGCAGCAGGGCTTTTCACTCGAGTTGCCACATTTCATTTCCTGCTGTGCATATGTGTGTGTCCGTCCGTGTGTGTGTGTGTGTGTGTGTGTGAACTATGCGAAGGTCTTGCTCCACCGTGGTGATTTATAGCGGTGGGCTCTGGCCCTATCTGTTTTCCATCAGTCTCATGCTTGGCTCTGGCTTCCCTCCAGCGCTCCCCTGGCCCACCGGACGCCGAGTCTGGGTGGGACCCCTCCAGAAACTGCCTGGAACCAGCACCACAAACTCCCCTACTCCTTTTCATTCCCCAAAAACCTCTCAGCCTCTCCTCTCCCCCCTTTTTCCTCTCTCCCACTTTCATGTACACAATTTCACAATCAAACCCAAACGTGCCTCCTTCTCCTCTCTCCTCCTTTGCTCTCACGCTCTCTCGCTCGCCATCTGACACCAGCTTCCAAAGCACTCAATCACATGCAAACATGCAAACATCCTCAGGCACGCCCACACACACTTAGGCAGACAATCACACACACACTCACATGGATTACATTCCCCCCCTCCCCTCCCTCTCCAACACAATATTCCTCGTCCACAGCTGATGTCATGTTGGCTGACACCTTTCTTTCTTTTTTTTTGTGATGCATTCAGAATGTGCAGGCCTGCAAGTTTTAGTTGCGTAAATTCTAATTAAAGTTGTCATCATGATTGGGAGGAGGAGGGGGGGTGGAAATCCTAACAGTTGTGTCATCGCTGGCATCGGGCGGTTTGTTGTAGTATGAGTAATAAGTCCTGGATTTCATTGCTGTTTCCTTCAGCTTTTTCTGCTCCTCCGGGGGGGAGAAGGGGGGGACGCTAACTTCAGTGGAAATACGGGCTTGCAGGGTCTCGGAACCGTTCAGACAAGACTAAACTACAAGTGTGCAAAAAAAAACCCCTCTTTTCTTTTGTATGTGTGCGTGTATGTGTGATGGTAATGTTAACTCAAACAGGAAGTGGCCTGTCAGTCATGCGCTCGCTCCAGTGCTTTCTCCCAGCTGTTGGCCTGCACACACACACACACACACACACACAGCTGGTCTTCCTGTCTCTAGTGACCTTGGCTGGGCTTCGGAGGCTCTGCATGGTTTTCACATCTCCACCTCCTCTTCCATCTCATCCTTCTCTTTTCATCTTTTTTTCCACATCTCGTATTCCTTCCACACGCGTTCATCCCAAGCGTTGGTGTTTCCTCGTTCCACCTGTCACGGCCATTTCAGGACAGTGATGTCAGAGCGCAAACAGGGGAAGCCAACATAAACGAGTGAGAGTGATCCAAGCGGTCTGGATCAGAACGCTGTCTTGGACCGCTGTTCCGCGGTTCTGGCCGGGCCGCGTCCTGTTGAAGAAGAAAAAAGAAAGAAAGCTGAGTCCGAGTTGCTTTGGCCTCTCGGACCCAAAAAAAAATCACTCCGGACGTTTTCCTTCGAGCCACCGAAGTACTCTCCCCCAAGAACCTTGATCCGAGACCGAAACCAGCTTCCGAGTTCTGCCGGGTCCAAGTTTCTGAAGAGGCGTTAAGTGAGGCATAAGTGAAGAAAGATGGCGGTTAGCTGACAGCGCTGTTTCCCATCAATGAAGTCATAGCCTGCTGTGTTGATATTGGGAGATGATCCGCTTGTGTCTGTGTGTTTGAGGGTGATAAAGAAGTGTGTGTGTGTGTGTGTGTGTGTGTGTGTGTGTGTGTGTGTGTGTGTGTGTGTGTGTGTGTGTGTGTGTGTGTGTGTGTGTGTGTGTGTGTGTGCGTGCGTGTGTGTGTGTGTGTGTGTGTGTGTGTGTGTGTGTGTGTGTGTGTGTGTGTGTGTGTGCGTGTGTGTGTGTGTGTGTGTGTGTGTGTGTGTGTGTGTGTGTGTGTTTCCCAGCAGACCCTTTGATAGTGCTGGGAATTGCCAACCCACATGAAACTGTCATCTACGTTCGGTGATGGAATGCCAGTTTGAGAGCCAGCACACACACACACACACACACACACATTCTGGCATTGTCTGGTAGTGAGTGACTGTTAATGAGAGCCATACTAACCATTTTTCTCTCTCCTCGTCCCCTAACCTCCCACCTTTCTGTCCCTTCCTGCTCCTCCGCCGTAAACCTCGATGACCTCATCGATACTCCTTCGGCTCTTCTCATCCTTTTTTTATTGTCTTCCTCTTTTTCTCTCCCCATCATCTCGATCTCCATTAATCCCCCTCTCTCTTGGTCCCTCCAGCCCAGAAGGGTCTGCTCCACCTCAGCCCCGACGTCTACCAGGAGATGGAGGCCAGCAGGAAGCAAGGCAGCAGCAGCGCTCCGGGCCCCGGCGGCAACAACAACAACGGCGGCTCCGTCAACTACATGACATCCAAAGACATGGGGCCCTGCTCGGCGCCGCTGCCCCCGGGACACCCGCCGTACTACGGCGGCTCCGGCCCCTCGCCCAGCCCCACCGCCACCATGGCCAGGGAGCTGCTGCTCAACGGCCAGGCGCCCACGGCCGACGCCTCCCTGCCCATGAAGGGGAAGAACTCGGCCCTGCCTTGCGGCGTCTCGGTGCAGCCTGCACAGCAGCTGGACTACCTGGCTCGCATCCAGGGCTTCCAGGTGAGAACACTGACGTTCCAGCATCATAAGCTGGAGAATCCTGATGCATCTCATTCTGTCACTCATATAGTTAGATGAGGATTTCAACAGTTGATTTAATATGTGGTCTGCACAGTTCCCTAAAGCTTAATAAGCCTAATATTATATTTCACAAAAACAAGTGATTTCCTCCACCATTCGGGAGGTGATTTTTATTTCAATCCATCATAACGTTCTGTGGGGACTCCTTCTCCTTCTTAGTTTTCCTGCACAGTTTTGGCTTTACGCTGTGCTCATATCCTTCCTGACCGTCTGACCGCTCGTGTTTCATGATCCTGGTACTCGTCGGTTACTTTGGTGGGTGGAATATTATCATAACTGGTGGCCACGATCAGGAACAGTGAAATCTTTTTACTTGCATGAAGGAAAGACACACACACACACATTCCTACCCCAGTCTTTTCCCTGCAGGCCGTTACAGTCAATAAGAATGTGGCCTTGGTCAACCTGTGTGCCTCTGACACACACACCACTTAAAAGCTCATAAGACAGGGTTCCTGCACTAAAACCCGGGTGATTTGCGGTGCAGGAGACTCTTTTTTTCCAAGCAGAATGAGAGCGGCGCTCCTCGATAACACACTATCCGTTTTCTGTCTCTCACTGTGGTCGTTATTTGGCGGGCTGCGGATTCAGAGCTGAAACCAAAGCTCACAGGTGCTTCTGTCATTACCAGACTGGACAGAAACACACACTTGCTGTCGGCTGTGTGTGTGTGTGTGTGTGTGTGTGAGAGAGAGAGAGACAGCCCGGTGTCTGTTTTAATCAGTGCCGGCCGATCTGCGGTGCATACCATGCCACTGATACCAGCGCCTGTTCATTTAAGCTGCAGATGCTTTTTATCAGTTTGAGCGAAAACATTTTATCTTAACCTGCTGAGGGTTCCTTTGAAAGGCCTTTGTTATTGCTCTGAGCCTTCCTGTGTGTGTGTAACCCGAGAGAGAGCTATGCTGCACGCACACACACACACACACACACACACACACAGCAGGTTCTGTTTAGTGGTAAAAGACTTGAGCTTCGACTGTGTGTGTGAAGATCTGACTATATTTGCACAAATATGAGAATATTTGTTGTCCGTGCATCTTCACCTGCATCGGTGTGAGTTCATTAATAAGTGTGTGTGTGTGTGTGTGTGTGTGTGTGTGTGTGTGTGTGTGTGAGGCTGTAATTGAGACATGTAGACGATATGTGTCCTATTGAGGGGATGTTTCATATCATGTGGTTTGTAATGAGAACCTCCGTTTGCCTACAAAGCCATGTCAGGCAGACTTTTTGAGGCTTACGTATTCTTATGTTTTTGTGGGTTAAACCGCAACAGATTTCTTTTTTATTTTATGTTTTTGCCAAAAATGCACTTGCCCTGCTTTTTCTCTTTAATATGCAGCTTTGCATGGAGTCGGCTCGGGAACACTCGGCACTCAAATCCAGGGTTTCTCTTTGTTTGTAATGTGATAATAATCTCCTCGTCTGATTAGTAACTTTTGTTTTAATGTAATTATGTCATCCGAGTGAGTGGATTACAGCGGGCGAGCCGGCGCTGGATTAAAGCAGCTGAGAGGAGGCAGTGAGAAGGTTGTCATCGTGTTTCATCCGTGCAGCTCCAGCAGACAAAGACGGGCCTACCTGCTAAGCCCCGCTTTCTGATTTGATTGGAACATAGCCTCTGGTGGAAGCTCTGACTGGATAAGCAACAGTGTCTTGTACTCAGGCCAGCTTGGAGCGAGGATGCTGGCGCTCACTCCTCCGTGTGTGTGTGTGTGTGTGTGTGTATTTCCTATTAATTTGGCTGGCGTGTTGTTGGCACGGCGGGTATGTGCTGGAAGTAGGGCAGAAACAAAGAAGCAGGGAGGTAATAGACAACACATGGATGGAGTACGGAGTAAGAGCCACGTAACAGATTCTCCCCTCTTCTACTTCGCCTTGCGTTTGCTTTCTTTGGTGATGATTGTTGTGTGTCGGCTTTTTCTTATTCCTTCCCCTCCTTTTGCTTTTCTTACACACATTTAATCCCTATAACGCCTCATTTCAACGACACGTTTTCAGCTCGACTCGACTCCCAGGTGCTTGTTTTTCTAGCATCGGCGTAGGTGGGATTCTCAGCTGATCGTCATAGCGACGGCGGGTGAAAACCACCGCCGTGAGACCGACCCGAGTCGAGGCTGGGAGTGCCGTGCTCGGAAATCGCAGCGTAATTCCCTCTCGCTGAAGAAGTCCAAAGGGTTTGACAATCGCCGTTGCCATCAGCAGCATTTATCAAGAGTCAGCACAAACTGCCACCGCTTATATTTAACTCCCTTTTAAAAGAGCTCAGATAGAAGATGTAGTCTCTTCCTGCCTTTTCTCCTGCTGTTTATCCCCAATAACTGGGTTCCTGGAAGACGTTCCTTTGTTCGCCCACGTCTGAGTTTTATTTATTGGTTGAGCAAGTAAATGAAGAAGAGGGGGGAGGAAGGGGCAAAAACAGGGAAGGAAGTGTGTGTTTTTATTTGTGGACCAATGAGAGCGCTTCCCTCAGACATGGCATGTGTGCAACCTGCTGTGGGTTTATATGGTTTTGTCTTTTTGGGCTGAGAACGTATTTTATTATTTATTTAATAAAGAGAGATTTATGTTTTGGGTGAGTGGAGCTAATTTGTTTGAGTTGTAAATCTCTCGTCGGTACGAGAAACGTACATCACCAGATTTTAAACCCCAGACTGTAATTTAAACGTGTTTCTTCTACAAGTGACAGTAATGGGATATAACTTAGCATGCAGCTAAACTAATGTAACATTAGCCGTAACATTAGCCGTGTTGGCAGCGAGTAGACGAGGCATGGAAGTGGTTGCATTAGATTTTCTCATACATCATTTTTGGAAAAACGGCTCATAAATTTTAGTTTTTAAGTTTTTCTTAATGATAATAAGTATTTAAAGTTGGAGTCTAATTCTAATCCAATATCCTTTTTTTTTTCTTTTTTCAAAGATTCATATTTTTCTGTTTCTTGTTTTGTTTTTTTTAAATCAATGAAAAATATTTGGTTAATTTGATCTCTGTTTTGCAGCATCATAGTCAATATTGGCGAGCGTTAGCGATCATAAACCGCTGGTCATACCAGGCCAGAATTAACAAACTGTGTTTTATTGCCAAAGAATTAAACTTTTCCTTTGTTGAAGTGGAAGAATATGTTATTTCATCATTCTGAAGATTCATAGCCTGCTTTAAATCACCACCAGTTTGAGTTGCATGCGTCACCGTTTGATTAGACTTCATACAGATCAGAGATCAGATGCACCTTGTTAAACAAAGGTGCATAAAAACAATGTGACACAGAACAGTGCATCGTATTCCTAAGGAGCTGGCGTGTGCAGTGAATGTAGCGCCTTGTTCAGCATGAAGTGAGGTTGTATTCCTGGAAAATATGACAGAACCACTTTGGTGTAGCTGATATGTTAAACGGCCTGTCGGGTTTTTGATGACCTGAATAAAACCTGATCGTTTCGTGGAGTTAGATTTCTCCAATCCTCACACATTGGTACGGGTCAGATGTTAACGCTTAGTGACACAGGATATTGCGGCGTTTAAGAAATTGTTAATATCCTCTTGCATATGGAAGATCAACATACATGCATTAGAACATTCCAGGTTTGTATCTACTGTCGCTATCGGCTCCGTCCACCTGCTGAACCCCCAACGCAATAACACCAGGAGATAGCCATCAGCTGGGTTACGCTATCTCTCAGGCCGGCTTTACTCTGGGAGGTTTTCTTTTTTTTGCTGTGCTGGAATCAGAACTTGTATGTTGGAAATCCCATGTTAATGAAAACACAATCCTTGGCGGGAGGCTGGTGTTGATGTCCATTCAGTGCCGTTCCCAGGATTTCTCACACTTTGCCGTTGTTTGCTCTTCACTGCCTCCGCTTCCTTCTTTGGGCCGTGTCGGGGAAAAACCACTTCAAACGCCGCCGACTACACCTCGTACCCCCCCTCCGCCCCTCCTGATCTCCATCGCTGACTCTCATCTCTGTATCAACATCAAACGTTCAGAGCCTCCTAACAGTTTGTTTCCAGGCCTGCTTGTCATCGTCTCATTCCTCCCGCTCTGTTTACTCTGGGATTTGCGTTTAGAAAATACATTTGGGGATGGCTAATCCCACCACGTTTGATTCCTTGCGGCCGGCGGTGATGGCTTCCAGCTGCGCTCCGCGGCATATTTGTGTGAAGAGCAGATCTTGGAAAACAAGTTTTGTCTGTGGTATAAATCAGACCGTTAATGCTGCGCTAGGCTTTTGGCACGCAAAAAAAAAAAAGAAAAGCCTCTCCGCTTACACGGTGGCCCTCCGTGTGCGTGTCGGCAAAGAAAAAACCTGAGCGATGATGTTTTTACACCACAATCAAGCCCATTTGCAAACCTTTAAATCAAACCCCCCTCACCCACACAGCAGATTGTACGTTGTGAATATGCAGCATAATCTTTTGTTCTCTGTATTCTGATAGTTTTGATCATATTTCATGTAATAAGTGTGTGTGTGCCAGCAGGGAGATGGAGGGTGTGTTAACCTGGAGTCCAAACACTTCATTATGCACACAATAGTCGCCATGGAAACCGCTAGCCTCCACTTCTGAGTGGCATCGATCTTCCTCACCTCAAAGCAAATTAAAGCATTTCCTTAAATGAATGCAGTCTGAAGAGCAAGTGGGTGAAGAGGCGTTCCTTGAAGTGGTTTATTTTTAACCCGCGTTTCTCTAGAAAGTCAATTCCATGAAGTTCTCCATAATTAAACTTTTTTTAGACTGCATGTCGTCGCCTGGAGGCTCCTCTCTGGGATTTCAGGGGCTCTCGAAGTTTTCCCCCAAGAGTGGCGGCTTTGTTTGGGCCTTAACCTGCCGCCATTAAACGTACATTAACAGTGTTCTCTAAACACTCTTGACCCCTGCTGCCCCCCCCCCCCCCCCCTCCCCAGCTGAAGTGGCTGGACTCGGACCTCTAATTGCTTCTCGCCAACAAAGCCGGCGTTCCTCAGCTGAGAGGGCTTGTGGAAGTTGTTTGCGTGCTCGTTGATTGTCCACAGACGGCGCTCCTCGGTCCCCGCCATGCTCGTGTTCTGCGGTTTGAACTGGAGTGCTATGATAACATGCATAATAAGTGTTTGTTTTTGCAGTTACCTTGACAGTATTGTGTAACGCCGTCCTAATGATATGACCCCCCAGCCCCCTCCTTTCATGTCCATTTGGATTACAGTCTGTGGGCGTGCACATGCATATTAGTGCACTTAAAATGGATTCAGGCATGGCTGCATCCGCACTATGTCTCGTGATTTGCTTTTTAGTTTGTGCATGTTGGTGTTTGTGTGTTTGGGGGGGGGGGGGGATTTGAAGAGAGGCCGTCCAGCATTTAGAAGCCAGATGTCAGAGGTCGTTCCACGTTAGTGCCGCCGATCAATCGCAGGCCCTTGCGTAACTTTCCTGCTTCTTTTGTCTGTAAAGGAAGTGGATTAGAGGCCGTTCCTCTGAGTCGGGAGCTGGGATGATTAGTTCGGCCTGTTTCCAGAATGCATGCACTCACAGACGCATGCTAACATGCACTTCCACACAGACGGCCCGGGAGAAGGGATGCTCGTTATTTTCTGTTTGTGGGCCAAAGCGTTGCAGATGAGACAATGCCGTTAACGTTCTACACATCGGGATACTCAGTCTGCGGGTCAGAGTCGCTGGGAAATCCCCCAGAAGTAGGGAACTTTGACTATTTCATCAGCAAGCCGCCGACAGAGTGAGACCTCCAGCTGGGGTTTGGTGTTCGGCCAAGTCGGCGTTTTAAACCAGAATTTGCTGGTCGTGTTTATTTACTTAGTGGATATCACACAGTGTGTCAACGGGCGTCAGAGGCTTTAGAGAAACAGGACTGAAAGTCTCCATGCTCAGGGGGCTCTGGACTAAATCCATACAAGCTGTCATGTTTGTCCTAAAGGTGGCACTAGAGGAGACGTGAAGGTGTCACCAAATTCATTAGGATACACGATTTCACGGCAGTCCGGACAGTAAGTGAGATATTTCCGTGGAGGACGGAGCGCTTGTCATCTCCACGTCTAGAAGGTGGAGGAAGCCTCCAGAGGAAGTTGATGAATGGGTCCTTTCTCCACGGAGGAATGAAGAGAATGTGTAACAGTTAGTAGACGTTTAAAATCCAGCAATGATGGTGATGAACCAGCTGCAGGAATCCTATAGGTCAGATGCTGTGTTTACTTTAGACAAAGCCCCGCCCCCCTCCTTGATTTCTCACACCGAACGCTGCCAATCCAAACAAACATCAAACACTGGACTCGTAAAGCTTTCAAAGACACATATTTCTCCAGACTAAATTACTCAGATCATGTCTTTAATCAAAGGAGAACTTTCATTGTTATTTACTGTGGCCGCCTGATCTTTGACCCCTCACATCAAAGATACTTTATATATATATATATATATATATATATATATATCCTGAACATACATGCACATACACACTCAATGGGAGGAGTTAGAAATGTGATGCATCCATGCATGATGAACAGCGTTTCCAGCACAAGAAGATAATTTTCATCGCACGTTTCTTCACTTTCAGACTCCTGAGATGGGATTGTCGTTACCAAACAATTATATTCTTCTCCTTAAAAAGGATTCCCCTCCTCTCTCCTTCAAGTCTGGAGAATTTATTGGAGATTAACTTGTCAGAGGGGGCTTTTTCCACGGCTTACTTTACTACATTCATCATTCATACACATAACAGATAGCATTCCACAATTTATCACTGTGAGCCATCTCCTACCAGCAGGTGTGTGTGTGTGTGTGTGTGTGTGTGTGTGTGTGTGTGTGTGTGTGTCTCACACCACACACTTTGTGCACATCTCTGTGTGCATGTGTTCATATCTCGGTGTGTTATGCGTGTTACGATGGGTCTGTGTCTTAATAGGCTGACATCCGTGTGTCTGGACGGGTGGAGCACACACACACACACACACACACACACGTGTTAACACACATAATTCATTCAGAGAGACGCACATAGCTTGCTCTGGAATTTTTCAGTCACAGACCATATACAGCTGCTCATATGCCTGCACACACACACACACACGTTTGGTGTGTGTGTGTGTGTGTAGCCGATGGATTGCATTCTGGGTAAAATCTGCTCCAGTGAGGGAAGTAAATACACTCAAAATGAAAACACACACAACACACCCTTCAACACTTTTATGTTTCCAGAATATTAGCTGTAATAGAGAAGATTTATTGATTTACCAAAGAATGTAAAGTTGATTAATGCATCGTGACTCCGGTATCTTCTTGGCTCTGAAAGCCTTTTTTTATGATGCCTGCCTTATTTGAGCAGTCCATTTGTACAGAAGTAGCTTAAAGCACGGATGGTACGGTGCTGGAAATCCTTGAAAACACTTGAATTTCAGTTTTTAGGTTTGAAAAGTGCTTGGATTTATACTAAAGGTCTTGAAATGTGTGTTGTATGTGATGACATCTATGATAGAACAGAGAAAAGAAGATCTCCATATCTGAGGGACTGAAAACAGCATTTCCTGACATTTCTTTATGAAAAATGACTTTTGATGATGAACAGATGATGAAAATAGTTGGTGATTATATTTCTGTGGATCTGTTAGTGGAATTAGTTTTCCTTTCATTTGTGGTCCTTCTGTAAAAAGCTGTCTCCAAACATCATGTTGGTTGTTTAGAGGACAAGAACATCTCATTTAATGTGATGAACAAGTGACAGAATAAGTAGACTGAATACTGACCATTGGATTGGTACAAAGATGGACTTTACCACAGCTGGAAGGGGCTGGAAAAGCATGGAAATGCACCTGGAAATGCTTGGAAAGTGCTTGTTTGACTTTGGAGAAAGCTTTGCTACCTACTGACTGGGTGATGTTCCCTCTGTTCTCATGGTTATTTATGCCGTTTTTTATGATGAAGACGCCAGCAGCTGTCCCGGCATAAGTAGGCCAGGCAAACACATGCACACGTACATACACATGCACAGTGCAGGCGTGTGCACGGAGCCAGTGAGAAGTAGGGCAGACAGGCCGGCGATATTACCCGAAGCCCTTGGATGTCGGAGGCAGACCGTCCCAGAGGAGCATCATGTCATAACAGCCCTGATTGCACAGCATTTAGGAATGCCTGCAGAGTTAACCTCTGCATGATGAGGGGTCGCCAGTGATGTCATCACTACCCCCTTAAATGCCCCCTCCCCATCCCCTTCCCTACTCAATCGCACATACAGACCCTAACATCCATTCCCATCTCTGGATGGTGTGGGGTAATTGTCTACAAATGCTTTGTGGGGGCAATTAGACATGCAAGATTTACTCTCCAGCCAACCACTTCCAAAAAAACACGAGCCGCTCCGCTTCCCTCGTCCTCCGTTGCTGTGATTGATCTTTTCCTGTGTTGACTTTAGAGAGCTCACTCCGCCTCTATCTCCCCCCTCTTCTAGGTGCAGTACAGTGATGCACAGAGTGGTAAGGATTTCGTGACCTATCTGACCCTCTCCCCTGTGCAAATGACTTTCCACGGCACTGGGAGCACCCTCCAAGCAAGCCATGACCAGGTACGTGTGTGTGTGTGTGTGTGTGTGTGTGTGTTTACTCCTATGCATATGAAGGGAGGCTGAGTGTCACACCTGTTGAATGCACTTTTGCAGAAAATGGTAGAAACATATAGATCCAGTGTTTCCCATGAATCACCTCCACTGTGGTCGCCCATCGAGGTCTATTTTCTTCCACCATAGTTTCACAGAGAGCTCAAAATATTTGTACACGTCAACTCCAGCCGTGTTTCCTCCGCCCGCGGAGGAACACCTGCTCCCCCTGTCCTCAGCTGCAGCGACGTCGGCATCCCACCCCACCCGTATCAGAAAAAGGACTCCGCCTCGTTTACCACGCTTTAAGTTAAATGTACAGAATGTCCCTCTGAGATGTGTATCAAGTATCAAGGTGCATAAAATGGAAATACTCATGTAAAGTACAAAAACCTCACAAATGTACTCAAGTACAGTACTTTAGGAGCCCAAGACACGAGAGCATAAAGTGCTCTTGAAGTCCATCAGATTGATGCATTCATTTCAATAGCAGATAAGATAAGGTGTCGAGCACAGTTTGATGGTTCATCCAGAGATTTGAAGTGTTGCTCAGTCAGCAGTTTGATGGCTTCGATTCCAGAGAGAAGGTGTCAGCAGCATTTGATTGGTTCAAATCATGAGAATGAAGGTGTCAGCAGCAGTTTGATTGGCTGTCGACCAGAGATGAAGGTGTCAGCAGCAGTTTGATTGGCTGTCGACCAGAGATGAAGGTGTCAGCAGCAGTTTGATTGGCTGTCGACCAGAGATGAAGGTGTCAGCAGCAGTTTGATTGGCTGTCGACCAGAGATGAAGGTGTCAGCAGCAGTTTGATTGGCTGTTGCATGGAGCTGCTTACAGACGCTTCGTACACCGATGCATACGATGGAACAAAAAAGGTTTTACCTGCAACTCCAGTCTTGATGCTCTGAGAACAAACTCCATGAATAATAAGAAGGATAAAGGTCTGTTTGCTTTTCTTACACTAACAAATACAACAAACATTCTGTGATAAAGAAACGTTTAAATAGAAATATTCTGCAGCTTATTAACAAGCTTTATTAGTGTGGATGTGATGAGAAATCGTTTATGACCAGATAAATAACAATTACAATGCTCCTAACTTAGGTCAGTTTATGCCTATACAAGAGTTAAAAACAGCGATGCATCGCTAAAGTACAGATTGTGTCAAAAGGACAGTCTTATTAGACTTAGACAAGACTAATAAGTCAAAGCCCTCACAAACAGGGTGTCCACGCGGACCGCATCACCGACATACAGCTTCAGAGCAAACCATCTGGCCAGATAGACTCCTGAAGAGTGACCAATTCTCCAGTCTTAAAGTGGCTTTTTATACAGATGTTTGTGACGTGTCATCAGAAAAGCATCGTTCCGTTGTTTGTGTAGAACTACTAAATGAAAAATTCCCATCACATGGATTAAACAGGTTATTGTAAGGGACTGAACACATGAAACTGAACATCTGTTGTAAATGCTGTTAATAAAGCCGCCCCTTGTTGCCGGCGTACAGTAAGCAGCCTCCTCTCTGTAGGTTGTGCTGATCCCGGGTCAGTGAAGTGTAGCATGTAGTGTATATAGGCCATGTTGTTGGGGACTTTCCTCATCCTTAATTAACAGAGAAGCTTCAGCTCTTTATTAGGAATCACCGGGGCGTCAGAACCACCTGTGATAATTACCACTGATTGCATTTCTTCCTCCAAGCTTTGGCCTCGTTCTCCTTCCATCAAAGTAATCCCTGGAAGAAAAAAAGAGCGTTCGGTGTTCCCCTCCCTCCCTCCGTCGTTCCCTCTCACGTACTCCCATATTCAGAAGCAGGCTTTGTCTTGTGTTGCCCAAGCAGAAAAGCAGTTGCTTACATTCTATCACCTAAAACATAGGACGGCCTTTTATTCAGCGCTCTTCAAAGCTGTTAATAAAGGGGCAGCCCGGTCCCTGAATGGGCCAGCTGACAGGGGGCTAGCGCCGCCGCCGCCACTAGCTGGGAGCCAATATAGGCCAGGCAGGTCTCCTCCTCGGCCCTGTTGTTGCCAGGAGCACTGGGGCATGACCGACTGTTAGAGAAGCCTTTCTTTCTCCCCTCAGTACAGTGAGGAGGATGGCCACAAAGGGAGCACCTAACAATAAGGGGGTCACCCTGGGCACACCCCCAAACCCCAACACTTGTTCAACAAATAGGGCCTGAAGGCGTTCACATCTTGGTCGACTTCGGTCAGGGTGGGGGTGACCCACTAACGAGGCCTGTGGAAGTTACCTGGAAAGGTCGGGCATCGATCGGATCCATCGTTACGTGAATAGTCATGCACGCAAACACACTTTTATCTGTGAAATTAGACTGAAATCTGATGGAGAGAGGTGATGAAGCCTGCTCCTCCATGCACACACATGCACAGTGATGCATGGTGGGTGTTATCGTACGTCTCTGTGGGAATCCACGGCGGTTTGTCTCCGTTAGACCAGAACACTTGATAAAGGAAATCCCGCTGCCCGTCATGTCATGGAGGAAGACTTCTGTGTCTCTGAGTCATCCATCATGTGAATGGAATGTTGGGATCTTGTTTTAGATTTGGTAAATGTCTATCAAGAGGTTATATCCGGGGTGTAATTAAAGCTTAATTAGCCGCTGTGTTGGATGGGTAGAAACCCAAAGAAGTCCTAGGATGTGATGTGATCAGTTCATCATGCTGCTGTCGGGGAGAAGCCCTCCTAACAATGCTGAGCATGTTGACTATAAATAGTGATCCGAGTCAGGCTGCAGGTTGGTTTGGTTGAAGCTGAAGGACCACGGGTCGCTCCCTCCCTCCGAGCTCGGCCGCAGCATGGCTCGCACTCGCTGTTTGGTAATCCATGATCAGATTTATGGGGGGGGGGCGTCATGTGACCTCAACATCCCTCTCCTTGTCACTCCCTGCTAGTTTCATGAATTGGGTTTCACCATTAAAATGTAAATTAATGATTCTGTCTCGCTAGGAAATATTACGTAGCGTTGTTCAATTCATAGCAATCAACCAAACTCACTGTAGCGTCAAAAAGTGCAGCAGAAATGACACAATCGCCGTCCGTGAGTGAGTGTGCATCCGTCCGTCTGTCCACGGCCCAGCTGGCATCCCGCTATAGCGGACTGCAGGGTGTTTGGTGGTCGGCTGCATGGCTGCATGCCCGTTATGAAAACACCTTTGGTTGGCCCTCTAGAGGTCACACAGCAGAACACTTATGGTGTTGGATGCTGAGTACATCACCACCACTTTGTGGGGAAACAACAAGGTTTTAGGAAATGTCTGATATGATCACACATTGGAGCTTCTTGTTAATTGTGATGACAACTTCCAGCCAATTAGTGTGGAGAGGGAGGGTCACACAAAACAACAGGGATCTTTCTAGTTTATATATGCAAACATGGAGAAATCGATGCATATTACCAAGCTAACATTAGTGCAGTTTATATGTGGGAATACTCAGTAACAACTTGTTGTGTTCTAGCTAAGTTTAAACAGGAAGAGTTGGTGAAACCGGCTCATGTTCCCCCGTTAGTGTTGAAGAAACATTAGCAGGGAGTTTGGACATGAATGGAGTGTTTGTGTTTAACGTACAGTGAAAGAGAATGATTTACCCGTTAAAGGGACAGTTCCATTAATCATGGAGAGCCGAGGTGTTGGTTTAATTATTTTTTTAGCAGTGTGTCTGCTCTTTATCAACGAGTGCAAACACAGAAGCAGCTCCACACGAACCCACAGCGTCGCCGCTCTAATCCGTGGCCGTGCAGACATTCCTGGAGGCCTGTGTGTGTGAGAGATATACAGCTGAGTGCTCCTTCTGACCTTATGTGCCATCCACGCCGTGCCATCTGCCAAACATATGTGAGCCGCCGGCTCGCCACGCTAGCCCACGCTCGCTCCCGGAGCCCAAGATGTTTGTCAACATGTTCCTGGTTTCAGGGAGAAGTCGCAGCATGTTGAATTAATATGTCAAACCGCTAACAATGATTAACAGCGTCCCGTATTTAGCAGCAGGTTTATTTTTAGGTGTTTGAATGTGAACTTAGAAGGAGTTTACTCCCGCCTCTCTCAAGGTCATCAGCTTTGCTCGGTTAAATCCGCACGCACTCCGTGGACGTCCGCCAGTTACAAGGACACATTAAAGGCCGCGGCAATGGGATATATTTAGCCTTTTTTTCTCTTTTTTAGACAGGCTGATTTCTGTGTTTGTTCTGCAGAGCTGAAGTAACTCTCAGTAAGCCCTCTCTGTGGCGGCGGCGGGGCTCCGGGGGGGCGAGGCCCACCGGGCTCAGGGCGAGGTGTCGCTGGTCCAACATGAGCCGCCCGCAATCGAAGATGACAGGGTGACTGTTGTCTGCCACCAGACTCTGTGTGTGTGTTGGTGTGTGTTGGAGTGTGTGCAGGGGCAGCTTTGCGTGCAGTAATGTCCTCAGCTGAGCCACCCCCACCCCGGGGGGGGGGCTGTCTCCCAGATTGTCAGCTGTGGGCTGCTTGGGTTCGTCTGCACTCGGGCTGATTGGATGTGACGTGTTGAACGTGGTGTATCGGGGATTAAAACGTGTTGAAGACATGCTTTCAGGTAATGAGGCCTACTTTTTCAGATGATGTTGTTTCATGGATTTGTTTCTTGGGAATAGTTCCAGGTCTCTTTGGTGTCCTGGTCCTCCGACCCCCCTCCCCTTGTGAAAAGGCCTTCACAGAGCTTACCTTACCACTACACCATTTGGTCACATGCTGCCTTGACTCGCCCCTGTTATCTTGTGCCTTATGCCAGCCTCACAGATCCTCCAGGTTCCCCCATCCTCCCGACACACACACATGAATGGAGATCTGACCTCGTCCCCTGGTGTGTTTCCTCCCACTGAGGACGTACAGGATGGAGGAACAGGGCTGCAGGGGAGGGATAATGATGGTGCACACATTCCTGCCTCCCTTCAGATGACTTGTAAACTCTATATATATGATAAAAAGGAGTGATAAAGAGACGGTGGCAGTGAGAGGATAGATGGCACTGATTCATGGCGTGGTGACTGCTGGAATGGTCTTCAGAGATTCCCCACGGAGCTCAGGGGAACAGCAGGAGAGGGCTGGAGGCTGCACCGGCTGCTGTTTGAAGTCTTTCTTCCCGCCTGGGGGGGGCAGACGGGGAGGGGGGTCCTGCAGGAGTGTTACCCGACCGGGCAGCTGTCGGCTCAGCATCTCCTCCCGTCTGACTCCTCTTTATGTGCCGGCGTCACCTGGACGCATCCTAAATCACCGCGTGGAGGAAAGGCGGGGCCTAATATGCATCGACGCGGCGCATCCGGAGGTTTCTGACCGCTGAAGACGTTTAAACTGTCAGTGTTTGGTTAAACAAGGACTCCGGCTTCATTAGTGAGGACAGCGGCGGTGTGTCCTTGGCTGTCCTGCCGTACTCCCCCCTCTGTGACGGAAATGTGGGTCAAACCATAACAAGCCAAAAGAAAGATGAATACCAAGCAATAATAAATAATAAAATAATAATGTCACAGCTGAGTGGAATGAGCCTGCAGTTCATCCATTGTTTTGATGAAATTAAAGATCAGCTATATGTCATTCATAGCAAGGTGACTATAGATCATATATTAGTGTGTATAGTATACATATATTTATATATAAACATAGTATAAAACATAGTATACTCATCTGTTTATGTTTTTTAAAACAAAGCATATTATATTTAAGTTACACAAGAGGCTGGAAAGGATATTATTCCCTATTTGTTTTTATTTGAAAGGAAAGAAACGGGAGTATTATGACGGCAAATAATCACACACACCTGAGGCCACGCCCATAGCTGCCAGTCGCCCGTCACTGGAAGCTGATTGGCTGGACACAAACGTGTCCTCACCCTCCTCACCCAAACCCCCCTGTCTCCCACCCTGAGAGCCCTCCTCACCCAAACCCACCCTGTCTCCCACCCTCCTCACCCAAACCCACCCTGTCTCCCACCCTCCTCACCCAAACCCACCCTGTCTCCCACCCTCCTCACCCAAACCCACCCTGTCTCCCACCCTCCTCACCCAAACCCACCCTGTCTCCCACCCTGTCTCCCACCTCCTCACCCAAAACCCACCCTGTCTCCCACCCTCCTCACCCAAACCCACCCTGTCTCCCACCCTCCTCACCCAAACCCACCCTGTCTCCCACCCTCCTCACCCAAAACCCACCCTGTCTCCCACCCTCCTCACCCAAACCCACCCTGTCTCCCACCCTCCTCACCCAAACCCACCCTGTCTCCCACCCTCCTCCCACCCAACCTCACCCAAACCCCACCCTGTCTCCCACCCTCCTCACCCAAAACCCACCCTGCTCCCTCCTCACCCAAACCCACCCTGTCTCCCACCCTCCTCACCCAAAACCCACCCTGTCTCCCACCCTCCTCACCCAAAACCCACCCTGTCTCCCACCCTCCTCACCCAAAACCCACCCTGTCTCCCACCCTCCTCACCACAAACCCACCCTGTCTCCCACCCTGAGAGCCCTCCTCACCCAAACCCACCCTGTCTCCCACCCTGAGAGGACGGAGTGAAGCATCCATCACTCCCGCCCGTCCGCCGGCGTGCCCCCTTCAGGAAACACCTTTCAGAAGAGGAGATTAGAGTGTGACGGCAGAGAAGAGGTGCAGTGAAAGAATGATGGAGGAGGGAGGGAGAGGTGGTAAACGATCCAGAGAGAGAGAGGAAACTGATTGAGTGGGGATTCATGAGATTGATGAGGACGGGGGAATGAGAAAATAGGAGATAAAAACTTTTTTTTTTTCCTCTTTGTGCACCAGAGGAAGCGGGTCCATGTGGGGAGAATAAACATGAACTTGCCCATTAGGGGATGTGTTGAGAGCTCCAAGTGGCCCCTTGGAACGTCAGCATGTCTATGAAGGCTTGACATGAAGGGGGAACACACACACATGCAAACACACACACACACACACTCTCTTATTTACTTTTAACAGGGTATGGATGATGAGGTTGTACCGCTTTGTAACACTCCATCTCTCACACATTTAACACTTTAAATACATGTAGTCTCTCAATCTGTAAGGAAAATAAAGAAATCAGTTCACAGCCTCACTCACACACTTCCTATTAATCCTCTTATTCATGCCAGCATTACTATTGAATATAAGATTTTAATAAGACTCATAATTCAGAGTCTAGGATGTCAAAATAATGATCATATTTGGTGATAAAAGTCTTATCTGGACAGAAAATTTTTTTTTTTTAAACGGTCAATCGATGAACCTCTTATTCAACAAACCGTTTTCCCACCAGGTTAAGGGTCGGTTCACCCAGATCACAGGGAACTCACAATGCAGGCCATTATATCTGTACGTTTGGAGATTTCTGCCTTTTGACCCCAAAACAAGAAATGGATGGAATTTTGTTTGCGGCGTAAAAAGCAATGAAAATAGACATTCATAATAATCAATTGCAGCATTTCTTCCCAGAAACAATGTTTGTGTTTTGTTTTTACCACTGAGGAGAATCCCCAGAGCGGAGCCTGTCAGCACATTTTATAGGAAAGTGTTCACATTGTGTAAAAAAGAGTGAGAAAATTGTTGTGTTGCATGATCAGCATGAAATAACGCTGCAAGAATCCCTCCTGCACGGACCGCGTTTCCCCAGATGTTTAACAGAGAAATGCATGCTTCAGGCCTGGTGTGTGGAGGAGCTCCTCTAATGCTTTTACAGCCTTATCAGCGAGTGGAGAACCTGTCCATGAAGCAGGCGTGTTTACCCACAAGTGCTGTGCTAAGCAGATGATAACGAGATGATAACTGCTCTCCTTATGAAAACAACACAAACTGAAATGCCTGTGTCTGCGCTCCAGGCTGCTGGCATGAGTGTGTTTGCAAAGTATGTGCTAGAAAGTAACTCGACACTTTTTGAGTCGTCAGATGTGTAAAAAAAAAAAAAAGAAGAAAATGTCTCAGGAGAGCAGGACGGATGGTGTTACTCTACCTGCACGTTTAGATGAAATCCCTCAAACGCTTCTCTGAGATCGGGACCCACAAGTTAAATAGTTGTATTAGTGGTAGTCATGGTGATCCCATGTTGTAATGTGTTTTATTCTGTGTTATTTATGTGAATACAAACACATCGTTCCCCTCCCTGTTGTTGTCTCTGGGGCCGTCAGACTGATTGCTTTAAGGCAACCACAGGTGTTACCTTCATTATCACCTCCATGCCAAGAGGAGCACGGTGTGTGTGTGTGTGTGTGTGTGTGTGTGTGTGTGTGATTTCCCACACACACATTTCTGGCGTGGATAAAGGTCTCTAAACTAATCGCACCTCTCCTCAGTCATCACCCTCGGTGGGAGGCGTAAGCAGGCCGGGCTGCTAATTCGCTACCAACAGCTCCCTTTGTAGTGTCTGCGGCTCGTTATCTTAATGTCATTTGATACTGAGTGATAGTCCGCCTCGTTGAAAAGGTCCCCTAGATAAGAGGGGGGGCAGCTATTTAATCGTTTTTGTGTTTTTTTCTCTGCTTTGCCATCTCCCGGTGACAACATGTGAGATATGTCACCTGTGGAGAAAAACACCTTTTTCTGACACAATCAGGTTTTCTCCCCGTGAAGGTTAACATTATGCAAACAGCTTTACTGTCTCCTGTTCTACTTCAGTGTCCTAATACACAACATATACTGCAGTACATGGCGGTATTCTGAGAGGTTTTGTTGAGTAAACACTCAGATTTACACACGGTTGTCACGGCGATGAGTGTGGAGCCGTTCACCGATCGAGGAGCATGAAGCGACGCCGATGCTCTTCTCTTGTAAAGTTGCACAACGTCGGTTGTGCAACACGCCTGGGGGGGGGGGGGAAAGCTCTGGGTTTTTTTAAAAGCCCTTTAACTTGATATGTGACACACGTCCTGTGGTTAAGAAGTTTTATGAGAATTAATCTTGCTCCGAAAAAGCCAAATCGCACTCTCTTGACAGTAATTGCAGGGATAGCTCTCAGACATGAAAACAGCCACATGTACGCTGCACAATGAGCCACATTGTTGCTTTGTAATTATACTCTTCTGTTGCTGTTCTTTCCCTCCCTGACTGAATGAAATCCCATCTCCCTCCGACTGCCATTTGTTGTGCAAACGTTGTTTTTGATTCCCGTCGGACACGATGTGATTACGGGTCTTTTTAGTTTAAAAGTTTCTTGAAATTACAGGCGTTTGGACTCGGGTTTCACCGGCGGGACGGGACGCCCCCCCCACCCCCGCCCCCGCCCGATGCCGAGCTACTGCAAGTGATTTATTTAACCCTAACTGCGACCATGAGGCGAAAAGATGAGCCCCTGGTTCACGGCGGCCACAAATTGGGCCCTAAATGACCCGTACTGTTCACCGGCAGGTAACGACGCCTCCAGCAGGGGGGGGGTCGTTAATGTCCCATGTTAGGATCACTGCTCTCCGGCTGCGTACTGAGTTATGGAGATGAGCGTAGCGACTGGGGAATGTTTTTCTGTCTGTCTGAGCCCCCCTCCCCCTAACTGCCCCCCACCCCCACCACAACCACCCTCCCCTCATCTGGACGTTAACGCATTCTCAGGCCTCAAACAGCAGACTTTTTGAAACACTCAAAACAACAGCCACATCGGGGGTTAACAACAGTTACGACGAAGGTGTCACACACTCCTGCCGTTTAAGTAAACACTTTGTGTGTGTGTGTGTGTGTGTGTGTGTGTGTGTGTCTGACCACCTCCATAACAGTATCTCCGTGATCTTCTAAATCCTCCTCTTGTAAATAAAGTCACGAGCTTGACAGCTTGTTTTCTGTTTTAACATGCAAATCCAGGCCGAGCCTTTTGCATTTAAAGAGATAAGGAAGGATTAAGTTAACCACACTGTTACCGCCTAAATGTGAGACGGAGAAAACGCAGCGGCAAGTGAAACAGGAGATGCTCAGCTTTGCTTTTTCTTTTTTGGAGATAGATTGACTTTTGCATGTTTTAGCTAGCTGAGCTGTCCTGTTGCACACGACAGCTTCCACAGGCTCAGAGGCTTACTGATGTACGTTTATCTGGAATATGATCTCCTGGTGTTACAAATTATACTCTATTGTATCCTCAACTGCACAGTTTATGCTTTTGAATGCAAATTTGAACTGTTTGTTTTGTGCCGGGATCCTGGAGTCTCTGAAACTGCTGCTCACCAAGAAATAGTCCCCCATAAAATGTTGAATCATCATTTTTTTACTCTTTATGAATTAAACCAACATAATACTCCATGTTCATGAATGAGCTTTTAAGGTGGTCTTTGACAGATTTGGTTACTTTTGAAAAGAGCCTAGGCTAGTTGTTTCCCTGATGTTTTCACTCTTTATGCTAAGCTAAGCTATATCAGCCGCTGATCAGCTACATATTTACCAAAACAGATGTGTTGGAGTGAGATGAGAGAATCTTTAAAAAAACATGTTTTAGCTTAGGTTGTGCAGAGTTTTAAAGGGTTATCCCAGTAATATCAGATTAAGGTGTCCCTCAAGGTTCAATTTAGGGATCGCTGATATTTTCCTTTCAGCAACTTTTGGCTTTTTTTCCAAAAAATCTATTGATTGCACAGAAATGTATTGTTTTCTTTCCCCGTTGTGTGCATGCTTCAGCGTGTCGATGTCGCTGGTTTTGATTAGCTGCTCTGAGCGTCATTCGGATGATGTGTAGAAAAGACGGGAACAGAAACCCCGTAGTCAGGAAAACATTCATTTTAAACATCCATATGTAACTCATCTGGAGTCGTGATGAATGCAGGAAAACCACAGAATGGCATTATCTCAACCATCATTCATCCTTCTAGAGAACGCACACCTCAATTTACAAAACGGGGGGGGGGGGATTATGTTTGATTGCACTTCTATAGATGCTTCGTGAGCTGAACATGTGCAACGGAGAACGTCGACATGACTTCACGTTGTGTAAAGACTGCTAGTGGAATGACTTTCCCCCCCAAAAATGTGATTTATTGCCTAGCTTTAAAGTGAGAGGTCTAAGCAGCATAGTTACTAAATAAACATTTGTTTTAGAGGCCCTGCTCTCCTACGGGACGTCTTCTCTATTCCTTAATTTCTTTTGCCCAACACTCCCTTCTTTACCTTCTTTTTTCACGTGCACACTCCCTGGTGCCCAGTGAGTAAACGTGGAACCGTGTGAGCGTTCAGCAGGACTTTGAAATGAGACATGGCCGGGACATCAGAGGACTCTGCCACTCTCAATGAAGCCTGCTTGATTTATAAGAGGGGGGGGGTGCACGGGGCCATGAGGTCCTCCATTAGTACCCTGACCCCTGTTTCGTGGGACCAGCAGAAGAAGAGAGGGAGGAGAAGGATGGATGGATGGTGGTAAACGTAGAAAGTCTGCTATTTACATTTTCACCACAGAAAGAAGAAACCTTAGCTCCGTCATTTGTCAGCCGCCTTAAACGTCTGCCGCTCCTACCTGATCCCTCCTCTCAGCTCCCTTCTTTTTATGATTCTCCTCACAGTTTTACTGTCCGCCATCTAATTAGCTGCGTCTTAATCACGCGTTAAGGCGCAGCGTGTTTACTGTCTGTTTGCCATGCTGTAAAAATGTGTGAGGTGGCTCGTAAAGACTGCCCACAAAGGATTACGTACTCGCCCTCCTTTATGTGGATAAAATCACAGCATCACTGGCACATGATGGGGTGTAGCCTGGATTGCTGCTACCGCAGGAGAGCTGCATGATTTTAAAGGAAACAACGCCATCTTAAACATATGTTCTTATTAGATTGAAATGTCCATGACGTAGAGATTTGACATTAATCTATCTTATCTGGCTGAAATACTTATTTCATTACCTTTTGTTTTCTTGCTAGAGGATCGTGTCATACCGCTTTTATTTTGAAAGGGAGGCCCCAGTGCGTTTGCTCATCACGTCAGCCGCTTTGTTCCTCTCGATGGGTTCCCGTTGTTGAAGAACGCTCTCTTGACGGGCCTTCAAACTAACACACTAATGCCATTATGCTCCCTTTATTTCCTTAAAGACACATGTTTCCAGTGTGCGTTGCGTTATTTGAGTGTTTCCCATCTTTGGCTCGTTAACGTGGCCTCTGGACCCGTTCTTCATCAGAGAACCAGCCTTACCCAGCCCTTCCTCTCCATACGAGCACGCTGGAATTTATTGTTTTCACTAAACATGCCTTATCCATACTCTTGTTTTTGTAGTACACACTGCCAGTTGCCACGGCAACGCTGCGAGGGCTCCCTGAGGCGTGATGGCTCTTAATCCGACCCCCCGTGACACAATGAGGCGCAAGGCAAAAAATAAGAATGTCCATCCATATCTTATAGGCCCGGCGAGCATGCTGGGTAATGAGAAACAGGCCGTGTGTGTGTGTGTGTGTGTGTGGATCCATAGCAAATGACTGAACACTGCAACAGGTTTTTTTACAGGCTGCGTGTCTCTCGTGTGTATGAGGTGATTAAACGTGGCGAGGAGGAGCTGGGGGGGGGGGGAGGAAGAGCCAGAGGAAGTGAGGTGTAAAACGCCGTCTGACCGCCGGCCTCTCTTGTTACCGGACGTCCTCGCCCAGCAGACATCGCTGTAAAGGGCTGGTGATGGTGGTGGGGGGGTTATTGCATGCAGCTGGCGGCCGTCACTGAGAGACACTTAGCCCCTCAGCCTTTATCTTAACCCTTTCATAGACCACACCCCCTCCAGGTTCCTCTTCCTCGCCGTCCCACACCTGTAAACCCTTTGGTTGGTAAACGAATGAACCCCCTCACACCGTACCTGTTGGGGGCGGGGCTTTGTTTGTTGCTCAGATGATATTCATGCGTCCATCACTTAACCATCCAGGCCGACATCCTCCCCGCGGATTCATCCTTTTATGCAAATAAAAGCAGGACGTGATGAAGACCTTGGATGCTAGCTCTCGGTGTGGGCCGCCCATGCTTTCCTGCTGCAGACAGACGAGGTTTTATCCCTCCACCACCACTTACCTGGGACTACTTCATCGCCACGCCGGCGGATTAATTTTGGATCGGGCACAATGAGAGTTGGCAGGAAAAGAGCAGTTAAAAGGATCTTTGACACAAAGGGGAAAGTGGAAAGAAAAGAGGAGATTAGGAGGCAACAGAGAGAGAAATGGGACGCCCCCCGGGAGCGATGACTATCTCTCTGCTGATAAGAGCGAGCGAGTGCCTGAAGGCTGGCTTTTCTTCCCACAGTCGGTCCAGTTGTCGGGGATTCTAGAAGCACAGAAAAGTGAAGCTCTGCAGGTGGAGGTGATGATGTCATCGGGTGAACCTCCCACCACGAAGTGAATCTTCAACACGACGTTTCCCGATCATCTTAAACCCTCTGGATGACTTCCAGCGTGGAGCAGCGCTGTTCCTTCTTTATGAATGAAATCCTATCGCTGCGATGAGTCATAAAGGTCTCATCACTTAGGTTGTGTTTAACATTCAAGGCTTTTTCATTCTTAGGGAGCAGATGAGCTGAGTCAGTGGTCATTTTGATGAGTCACTGTTTTCCTCTCTTCTTACCCAACGTCTTCACACGCAGTCGTCTTTCATCATCGTCTCTTTTTTTCTCATGAAAAGGGAAAGTTTCATTCTTTTCTTGGTGAGACAATGTGTCATTTTATTCCTTTAGTCATCCTTGATGGCTTCATGAAGAGTTCTGCATAGAAACAATACGACTCTCTGGGATAATAAAGACATGTTTAACTGTTTCACCCCCTCCTTTGTGTTAATATATATCAGCAACGACACATTTATGTGATGAGTTTATCCTGTCTTTATGTGTATTTGGCACAAATCCTTCAAGTTTAAAAAAAAATCTCTACATGCTTTTAAAAGTAAAACAAACCGATTTTACAACTCTCATGGTGTGATATATATATTATATATATATATATTAAAGTTAAATTCTAGTGGTGGGAATCGTCACCTCACGATTCCATTATTAAACGGTTCTCTATTTTTATTATATTATCTCTATATTATTATGTTTAAATCTTATGAGAATGTTTCCTTCAGATCTTTCAAACCAATTCCTATTTGTATGATACAGTTATTACTTATAGAATATGTGGGAATGTTGCCCAAATATCGTTCGACAAAGTGATTATTTCTCAATATTATAAACAGTCTATTCATTGGTTATATACTAGTTATAAATGTCAAATAGTGCTACAGTTATAACATATGAATGTATCCTATAATCACCAGAAATGATCATAAATCTGCTCAGCGTGATTGTGGGATGATATTATCCCGGATCTTCGTCCCGTATCTGCTCCTCCTCCTCCTCCTCCTCTGCTGATGAAGCAGCGGTGTGGTATGCCGAGGTGCCATATGTTTTGTATTAGGCCCTCTGAGGTGCCATGCTCAGCGGCTCGGGGACGGGAGGGGATAAAGCAGGCCTCTCCGGCCCAAATGACGCATGACACGGCGCTGCGCCCTGGGCTCTTATTTATGGCTTCCCATGTCAGCGAAGGCTCGCCCCCCCCCGGACACACACACACACACACTCACACACACACTCTCTGTCCATGGAGGAATTCAGATCAGCTGCATGCGGTATGCAGAAATCAAATAGATTTGCTCATGCAGGAGTTTATTCAGCTGTACAACTTTCTTCAGAAGCCTTCTTTCCATCGATGCCTCTGATGTGGAGCAGGATGTGAAATCTGGAGACGGGATCTGAGTACATCCATGTACACATCACACCGCATTAACAAATCAGCCTCGCACACTGCCAGCACTCTTCCCGTGATCCCCGTCCAGCGGGTTTGATGTGGTGCAGAAGGGAATAAAAAGACTCCCGACCCGACCAAAGGATGAGAAGAAGCTCGAGAGTAGACGACAGAAATCCGCAATAGATAACGCTCTAAAAGGAATTTAACCAACATGAGAGGAAGATGTGACGTGATGGCGCGGGGGTGACAACGGGGGTGAACACGGCACAAAAAGACGGTTGACGGGTTTCTCCTCCCTGCTAGCTCATGTTTCCTTTTGCTTTGGGGAGCTCTGTCGAGGTTTTATGTGGCCTTTTGAAAACAGAACAAGCCCTATCCAGGACAATATATCCGGATTCAAGCTGCTCCGACAACGGGGCCACTCATTTTTCTTTTTTTCTTTCCCCCGACTTCCCAGGTTCCCGACTGTAAAACACCCTGTTTGAAATCCACTCTGCTCATTGTTTAGTCTGGCGGAAAGTCCCTTAGATCATCCTCACCGGGCCGTCAGAGCTAGCCACCCGTTAATCAGACTCTAGCTTCACTCGGAGCCCGACAGCAGCGTTTACTGCAGAATGAGAGGATGAACTCCAAACTCAATGCTGTGGGTTTTCAGGGGTGCTGGTATACGTGGGGATCAGATTTCTCCTGTAAATGATCCCTAACAGTAGATTCAGGGTCGGTACAGGTGCTGGGAAGCCTTGAAAACACTTAGTGGTGGTGTTTTTTTAGAATAAAGGTCTATAAATGTGTGTTGTATGTGATGACATCTATGATAGAACAGAGGAAAGAAGATCTCCATATCTGAGGGACTGAAAACAGCATTTTGTGACATTTCTTTATGAAAAATGACTTTTGATGATGAACAGATGATGAAAATAGTTGGTGATTATATTTCTGTGGATCTGTTAGTGGAATTAGTTTTCCTTTCATTTGTGGTCCTTCTGTAAAAAGCTGTCTCCAAACATCATGTTGGTTGTTTAGAGGACAAGAACATCTCATTTAATGTGATGAACAAGTGACAGAATAAGTAGACTGAATACTGACCATTGGATTGGTACAAAGATGGAGTTTACCACAGCTGGAAGGGGCTGGAAAAGCATGGAAATGCACCTGGAAATGCTTGAAAAGTGCTTGAATTTGTAAAAGGTGGAGGAACCCTGTGGACTGCAAACTTTTATCTCTCTTTCTGTTTCATGTATAAATGCCCACATGCATCTGCTTTAGTGCACCTGCATCAGGATGATTTAAAAAAGAAGCCTTCCCTCTCTGCTGCCTGGAGATAATGTGGACATGCAAACACACGACTTGGACTCGGGATCAAAGCAGCGACGGGCAGGCTGCCTCCGATGCTCTCCTGGACGTTAAGATTAGAGCAGAGCTCCGGTAGTCCGACTGGTCTGGGTCTGCTTCGTAAAAAGACAGAAACAGCACACTGTACTACGGAGACCGGGTCATCGGGTTAAAACCTTGAGCCCAGGTCTGCTTTCATCTGGCCTCCAGCAGAGCCGAGGCAGGGTCTGATCTGATAAAAGGCAGAGGAAGTGTCCGACGTTGGGCTGACTCTTCTTTCTTCTGCTGCTCTGGAGACTCCGGAGAGGAGGAGATGCCAGTATGTGAGAGTGAATGATGTGCTGGTGGTCTCCACCTCATTAGGACCTCCCTGCTGCTGTCTTTGATGGCTGAAGGGCCAGAGGGTGATGTGATGGCGATCGAAGAATCGAAGCCTCCTCCTCCTCCTCTCCCACCAAACATTTACTTTTTCCAGCCTCTGCTCTCTCTTCTGTTTGTTCTTTCCTCTCCCTTTGCTTCCTAGACTCTCGTCCAGCAGCGAGAGCTGACAACAGGGCTCTGATTTGTCAGGGTCAGTGTGATCCGACGATCCATCAGATCCATCAGGCCGATGCCGAGGCCTCCTGGGGGACCCGGGGCCCTCTTTGTTTGGCCAAGCCGCTGACGGAAGCGAAGCCCCCGTCGGTGGAGGCCATTAAGGGCCCAGCAGGCCCAGAAAAATGAGCCGGCCTTGTCACTCGGCCACGGTCGCAGATTTTCTCCCTGAGACGCCGTCCGTCCGACCGCTGTTTGTCCAAGCCTTTGAACTAGACGACGAGATAGATCGATGGAGGTGTCAAAGCGGGCCGTGGGGGCCCTTCGGGTTGGCTCCCGGTCTGGGGTTGATGGAGAGAGCTGGTTGTTATCTGAAGTTTGGAGGGGGGGGGAGGTGAAGAGGGAGTGATGAGGGCGACTTCAGTAGGAAACTCAAGACGATCCAGGACGTCCAGTTTGTCCTCATTTCAAGGTATTCTGATATGAACTCACACATGTCAGGTTAAACCTGTCTGCCTCATTCCCTTTAACAAGACTCCATTAGATTTCATTCTTTACACACATCTGAGGACTTTGTTGCACAGTGGGAATGCCTCTTAAGGACAGATCGTCTGAAAACGTGTCATCACGCCGATATTTAAACAGTTAATAGGTCTTGCACCTCAGTGACGGATGGCTGCACCTTTCAGACGTGATGAGACGACACGTAGAACACACTAGTTCACTAAACCAGCCCTTAGTGGCCTTAATTCAGTTCAATGACATTGTAAATACAGTGGCATATTAACACAGGTTATCTCATTGAGCAACTGGTCTTGGTAGTAGTATAGTAGTAGTAGTATTACCAGAAACAATGGTATCAGTAGTAACCTTTTTTATGACTCTCATGTTTGCAGATGACTCAGCATCATCTCTGGTGTTGGTAGTAGTATAGTAGTATAGTAGTAGTATTAACAGGAGCGGTAGTATCGGCAGTAATCTTTTCTATGACTCAGCATCATCTCTGGTGTTGGTAGTAGTATAGTAGTAGTATTAACAGGAGCGGTAGTATTGACAGTAACCTTTTCTATGACTCAGCATCATCTCTGGTGTTGGTAGTAGTATAGTAGTAGTATTAACAGGAGCGGTAGTATTGACAGTAACCTTTTCTATGACTCAGCATGGTATCTGGTGTTGGTAGTAGTATAGTACTAGTATGAACAGGAGCGGTAGTATCGGCAGTAATCTTTTCTATGACTCAGTATCATCTCTGGTGTTGGTAGTAGTGTAGTAGTATAGTAGTAGTATTACCAGAAACAATAGTATCGGCAATAACCTTTTCTATGACTCAGCATCATCTCTGGTGTTGGTAGTAGTGTAGTAGTATAGTAGTAGTATTACCAGAAACAATAGTATTGACAGGAACCTTTTCTATGACTCAGCATGGTATCTGGTGTTGGTAGTAGTATAGTAGTATAGTAGTAGTATTAACAGAAACAATAGTATCGACAGTAATCTTTTCTATGACTCAGCATCGTATCTTGGTAGTAGTATAGTAGTAGTATAAACAGGAGCGGTAGTGTCGACAGTAACCTTTTCTATGACTCAGCATCATCTCTGGTGTTGGTAGTAGTATAATAGTATAGTAGTATAGTAGTAGTATTAACAGGAGTGGTAGTATTGACAGTAATCCTTTCTATGACTCAGCATGGTCTCTGGTGTTGGTAGTAGTATAGTAGTAGTATTAACAGGAGTGGTAGTATTGACAGTAATCTTTTCTATGACTCAGCATCGTCTGTGGTGTTGGTAGTAGTGTAGTAGTATAGGAGTATAGGAGTATAGTAGTAGTATTAACAGGAGTGGTAGTATTGACAGGAACCGTTTCCATGACTCAGCATCGTCTGTGGTGTTGGTAGTAGTGTAGTAGTATAGGAGTATAGGAGTATAGTAGTAGTATTAACAGGAGTGGTAGTATTGACAGTAACCTTTTCTATGACTCAGCATCGTCTGTGGTGTTGGTAGTAGTGTAGTAGTATAGTAGTAGTATTAACAGGAGTGGTAGTATCGACAGTAACCTTTTCTATGACTCAGCATCGTCTCTGGTGTTGGTAGTGGTGTAGTAGTATAGTAGTAGTATTAACAGGAGTGGTAGTATCGACAGTAATCTTTTCTATGACTCAGCATCGTCTCTGGTGTTGGTAGTAGTATAGTAGTAGTAGTATTACCAGAAACAATGGTATCAGTAGTAACCTTTTTTATGACTCTCATGTTTGCAGATGACTCAGCATCGTCTCTGGTGTTGGTAGTAGTATAGTAGTAGTAGTATTACCAGAAACAATGGTATCAGTAGTAACCTTTTTTATGACTCTCATGTTTGCAGATGACTCAGCATCGTCTCTGGTGTTGGTAGTAGTATAGTAGTATAGTAGTATACAGAAACAATGGTATCGTAGTATCCTTTTTTATGACTCATTTTCAGATGACTCAGCATCGTCTCTGGTGTTGGTAGTAGTATAGTAGTAGTATTAACAGGAGTGGTAGTATTGACAGTAACCGTTTCTATGACTCAGCATCGTCTGTGGTGTTGGTAGTAGTGTAGTAGTATAGTAGTAGTATTAACAGGAGCGGTAGTATCGGCAGTAATCTTTTCTATGACTCAGCATCGTCTGTGGTGTTGGTAGTAGTAGTAGTAGTATAGTAGTAGTATTAACAGGAGCGGTAGTATTGACAGGAACCTTTTCTATGACTCAGCATGGTCTCCAACCCTCCGTCTCTCGGCCCTCAGACTAAACACTCCTCCTGGTGTCGATGCGTCGGCGTAGCGACTTATCTCATTATAAAAACAGTGATTTGATTGGCTGCCGTCAGCAGATAGGTGGGTATTTGTCTTGACCCCCCCGATCGGCTGCCTCGGCCCTCACGCCTGCCTGTCGTATATCAGCGGCGCTGCCACCGCCGAAGCCGACTGATTTATGAGTGTTTATCTGCAGTCAGCGCCCCCCCCCCCCCCCCCTCCAACAGATGGGCCGAGCTATTTACTCAGGAGAAGGGAGATCCCAAACGAATAAATACAACAAACAAAAGGCGATCGTGGACGAGTTGCTTTTCATTGCAATTTATTGGTGAGCACAGATGGAGAGCCGTGATTGATCCGCCTGTTGATGGTGATCCGGTGTGAGGTGATCCGGTGTGAGGTCCTGGATGACGGGACCGTCCTGATATGGAGACGCGTCGTCCATCACCTCTATGAATATGATTCATTTGTATCTACAGTGTAATTGTGCAAACATTCCTCCGGCTGTCATGTTCTTTAAAAGGTTGTCGTCTTAAATCTCGGCGAGTCCATCGGAGCTCTAAATCTCCAGCGGCTGTCCGATGTTCACAGAGGGGGAAAAAACACGTTCACCATAAATTGTCTTTACATACTCGGAGGTGCTTCAGCTGATTCCTGAGTCTGTGTGCAAAAGGCCAGCGCTATCAGTCCCTCCATTCATTCCACTCTGCTTGATGGATACCAACCAGATTGTGACCCTTGCACCTGCCCACTCATACACATAATTCCTGCTTTTTGTTACTTTATAATGGGAAGTTAAGCATGTTGGTCAGGTGATAGTGTGTGACCTCCTGGAACATTCCACAGAGACACACTGATGTGGTTTTTATTACAGCGTGATAACTAGTGAATGAGTGTGTGAGAGGATCTCAGGATCTTCATGAGGAAACCACGGAGCTGACGTCAGGAATGAGGATCAGGATGGACGTCGGCGGCTCAGTAATGACTTAGATCAGCTGGCCGTTGTCTTCTCACCGTCCAGATTTAAGGTCCGCTGCAGCACCACGTGTGTTAAATAATGTCAAGCTTTATATTAACTTCACGGGTCCATTTAACTGGAGATAATAAATACATTTATACTACAAAAATATATATGAAACATGCAGATTCATATACATTACATCATTAATGATAACAATACATTTTATTTACACTTAAAACAGGCAAAATAAAAATAATCCATGACATTAAATGAAACAAAAGCCCCATCTATACGTGGATTTGATTTAATGGGATGAGCAGGTGTGTTTAAGGGAGGGTTTAAAACTCTATGGTTAAGTTAAATTTAATAAATCATATTTACATACAAACTGACGTTTCATATGATCTGAAATGTTTCAGCGTGCAGATAAAACTTAAAATAAATCCTTCTCAGACTCCTGGATAACAGATAAAATCCTCCAACACGAGAGACGGAGGGAGAGGAGGGCAGAGACACATCTGGAGCTGATGTTTAAGGACGCAGGTCGGGAATCGAACCCGCGGCGGCCTGGTTAGGATCAGAGCCGCCGGTCCATCTTGGTCGGACCACTTATCTCCAAGTGGATGACATGAATGGTTTCTGTATTTGTTTTTGGTGATGACGGCTGGAAGTGTCGATGGGAGAGAAGGCAGAGACGCAAAACATGTCGGCGTTTCATTTATTATGTCATCTCCGTTAACCCCCCCCCCCCTCCTCCTGCTGGCGATGAGCAGGAAGGAAATGACATCACGGCGTTCCTGATGGAGGCTTGGCACGCTTCGTTAAAGCGGCGTGAATTCATGGAAATAGAGATCAACGTTTAGCATGAAGTGGGATTATGAGCAGGGTGATGATGTCATCAAGGTGTTTCAGACCTGCTACCTTTTGTGTTGCCGTGGTTACAAAGAATACGGATGTCACTCAGATGGTCTCAGGGAAGGAAGAAGAGCAGAGACATGAAGTGGAAATGTTAAACCCAACCAGGCCCAGAGCAGCCAGAGACAAGCAGAGTGCTGCTGGCATCAGGTTTCCCAGAGTAAGTGTTATTAGAAAAGCAGCTGAAGGGTGACACTCACCCCCCCCACCCTCACCCTCACCCTCACCCCCCCACCCTCGCTCACCCCACCATCTGTTGCTCTCTCTCTTCTCAGGCTGCTCTAAGTGCCTTGAAACAGCTGTCGGAGCAGGGACTGGACCCGGTGGACGGCCCCATCAAGGTGTGGTAGGATCCCCACACACACACACACACACACACACACACACACACACACACTCACACACACTCACACTCACTCACACACTCCTCCACGCCGGTTTTTAATCTATCAGCCAATCAGAGTGGACAGATGCTTGTCTAGCAAGCAGCCAGATGTGTGTGTGTGTGTGTGTGTGTGTGCCAATCTGGATTTTCTTGCAAATCCTCGGCGCTGCAGGCCGCCCCCCCCATCGTCAGCACACACACACACACACACACATACACACACACACACACACACACACACACACACACACACACACACACACACACATACACACCACACACACGCGTCCAACATTTCCATAGGAAAAGAGAGCAGAGTGGGCGTGGATATTTCCATACTTTGCATGATGCTATCAGCGCCGAGGCTTCGTCATGGCAGGAAATAAAAGAGGGATTTTCTCTGCATACCTCCGTGTGCTACGAGGAAAGGAGGGAGGAAGGAAGGAGGAGAGGAGGGAGGAGAGGAAGGAGGGAGGAAGGATGACGGAGCAGACTGAAGGAGGAGGGAAACCAGGGAGGAAGTGTCCAGCGTTTAGTGGAGAGTTTTCATAGTAGGTGTGTCCTGGAAAACCCACAGTTTAGGGTCTCTTCTTCTTCTTCTTCATCATCTTCTTCTTCTTGTTCTTCTTCATCTTCTTCTTCTTCTTGTTCTTCTTCATCTTCTTCTTCTTGTTCATCTTCTTCTTGTTCTTCTTCTTGTTCTTCTTCTTCTTGTTCTTCTTCTTGTTCTTCTTGTTCTTGTTCTTTTTCTTCTTCTTCTTGTTCATCTTCTTCTTGTTCTTCTTCATCTTCTTCTTCTTGTTCATCTTCTTCTTGTTCATCTTCTTCTTCTTCTTGTTCTTCTTCTTTTTCTTGTTCTTCTTCTTCTTGAGGAACAAAGAGAGGAAAGACACCGGCGGCGTTGTGACGTCTTCATTCACGTCACCGTCGGAGCAGAACAACATGGCAGCAGTTACACTTCCACCACAGCAGTGAATCACCACCCTCCGTCTCGCTCCTAAATCTCATTAAGTCCGCCACACTTTGCTGTTGTCACATGTTTGTCATCAGATCATGGCAGTAAACAACCACATCAGCTGCTACGCTGGATTCGTTCTTCCTGATACAGAAACACACATGAGGAGTTAGAATCAGACTTTTTACCAGAATGGCGTCCCGTTAGAGGAACGAGGTCCTGGTTGTGGGTTGT
Source organism: Chelidonichthys spinosus (assembly GCA_029853015.1). Lineage (NCBI taxonomy): Eukaryota > Metazoa > Chordata > Actinopteri > Perciformes > Triglidae > Chelidonichthys > Chelidonichthys spinosus. Next base: position 21,251,756 of record CM056837.1, read on the forward strand.
CGGGACCATGAAGCCTCCCCTAACGCCGTGTGTTTGTGTTTTGCAGACCAGTGAGGCGTGTGGGAGGGAGGACGGACATTAAACAGACTAACTCAGGCACCACCACTCAGGTCTGCAAGGATTCACAGGCTGTCGTCTAGGAGCTGACCCCCCGCCCCTCCTCCAGCATACACAAACCTGACAACCCCCCCACCCTACACCTCCACGTCCCGTAACCTTCGACCCCTCCCACCCGTAACCCCACGATCGCCACTGTATCCTGCAAAAACCTGTCAACATGCAATAGGGTGGACGTGCACCGAGAGAGGAGCGACTAAAAGCACCATTACTGAGTCTATGTGAAGACAACGCTATGTTAACACGTTCCCGATGATTTCAGTCGACTTTCAGAGAAAACAGAAGAAGAAGAAATGAACACACTAATGAGATAATGCATGGTACTGTATGACATTAAGGGAAACCCAAAGTGGCTCTGGATCCATGTGGTTGGTATGGTTAAAACAATTATGTACATCATGCCATTGAAATCTAAATGAAACATTTTAGGGGAGAAACCAACTTGCGTACAGTAGTTTATTTTTCGGGGGTATTATGTTTCTGTTTCTTTGTTTTTTTACACACTAATCTAACAATGCTTGAGTACTGTATTTAAAATTAACCAATGCCAGTGCTGTGAAAGTTGTAGTTGTTGTCTTCATATATAGTCACCCAGCTTACCTTTGTACGCTGACATAAAAAAGATTCATCTATCTATATGGATGTGTGCGACTTGCAAGAGCATCATATTCCCAGAAATAACACGAGAAAAGTTTTTTTTTCATGTGGACAAAAAAGGACAAACTGGTGTTAGCAGTAATCAGTAATCAGTAGAGGAGCTCCGGGGGGGGGGAGGTTGGGATAACCTTCACCTCCCCGGGGTCTGACTCCGCCCCCGCCCCGTTTAAACACGCCCCCCACACACACACACACACACACACACACACACACACACACACTGGCACAGCATCACTGGAGATCACCTGACCCGCCTTTTAATCAGAAACAAGAGAGCATTAAAACATAAGTACGTGGGGGCGTGGCCACATGTCCTCCAACCAATGAGAACCTTCCATTCCAGTGATGCTGTGTCAGTGGCCCCCCTCCCCCGACCACATCTACACCCATCGTGTGTGTGTGTTGTATTGACTCCTAAAGGCATCAACTGGGTGCTTTTAATGTCCGAGTGCATCTTTATAGTGGGGGGGGGGGGGGTCTGCATCCATATCCACAGACCCCCCCCCCCCCTCCTACCCCCCCTCCCCTAAAGGCCACTTTGTTCACTGACATTGAGGACGTGTCTTCTTCTTCGCTGTGAGTACAATGTGTAAAAAAAAAGGCTGTTTCTGTTGAAATGCAGTAAAAACACCTCAGTTCATGTGAAAAAACCCATCTGTGTGTCTTATTTTCTCCTAACGAGCCCCGACTAATTACCATCAAGGTCTCTTATTGTTCAAATATAACAAACAATATACAATTCACACATGAAATGGTGGAGTCTAGTTCCTGACGGACAAACAGACACACCAGGACACGTTCAAATATGAGTTTATAATTAATAAAGGAAAAGGACAACATAAATAATAATAATGATAATTAAAGAAAAACAAACAAACACAAGATACGAACCCTCCCACAGTTTGTTAATTAAATACATTTTTATTTTCATGGATGTTCTTCGTGCATCAAATGGAATCAAAAATCATTAAAACTCAATGACTTTTCTGGTGCTTTCAACCACATCCAACGGTCTTCATCAGTGGAAAAGAAGAGTAAGTGAACCTTGAGTTGAGTTTTGGAAACGAGCTGCACCTGACACACCCCCCCCCCCCCCCCCCCCCCCCACACACACACACACACACACACACACACACACACACATTTTATTCTCATCTACAACAAAACGACTCAAATATACTCAAATAAAAAAAGTCTTTAAATTGCCCTCATAAATAACAATTACCTCTTAAATGCCGACGCTACTGCATTCATTAGTCATAATGGCTAATAAAATTTAATAAGCACATTAAGACAAATTGGGTCGATGCTTTCCAGAGAAAGAAGTGCAGTGAAGATTTTAATAGTGTTGTTATTGTTCATAACACGGTATCGTGTATCTGATGCCGAAGCACGTTTATCCCCTCAGGAGAAGTTCCTTAACTTTAAGGGCTTTTCTATATTGTTCTTACATCAACAAATACACTGAAAAGACCAAAACCAGCAACCCTTCCTGACTCTTCCACCTCGTCTGGGACTCCACTGGAAAAACCAGCAAAAGTGAACTCAAGTAAATCCTGCGTTTCCTGTGGATTATTTAGATCAATACATGCCGATCAGTATTCAAGGCAACAGGCTCAGACAATACTTATAATTAATAATAATTATATATATATATATATATTATATTGATCCTTTTTCTCGTTTGTTTTCTTCTTTTTTTCTCGGGATCCGTCGACAATAAAAGCCGGACTCGTCCTTTAAACCCGGCGGTTTGCCAACAGTTTAATGTGACCCACGACGTCCAGATTAAATGACCATCCGAGCACAAAGACGGAGCTTCATCTCATCCTTGTTCTTTCAGAATAAATAAACCCCTCATTTTTATTGTTATTTATTTATTTCTCTTTTACAAGGGAGGCGTGGCCAAGACAGCAGCAGTACAGTTACAATATAAAAATCAGAAACACAATAACACCTTTAACCTTTAACCTTATCTCGTGCCGTTACCTATGCTCAGGTAAACCTCCTCCACCTGTGCCGCCCTACCTTTGCACCACCAAACCCCACTCTCTCTCTCCCGTTAGTGAGATGAGTGAGCGGGACGGCGGCGGCGGCGGATTCAGCCTGGCTGAGTAATGGACTCAGCTGGCAGCTCCACCTGCTAGCCATCGAGGAGCGCCAAGGCTGTTCACACACATTAGCAGCAGATCTCCATTCCAGAAGCTTGTCCAGGTAGTGGACCTGTTGGGGGGGGGGGGGGTGATGAATCACCTCGCTCTGAACCAGCCAATATGGGAGGTGAACCCTCGCTGCCCAAAATAGAACAAATCAATGTCAGCGTGGATGAGTCCGTGCCATGCAGAAAGCAAATGCCAGAGTCATTGATTTTCCATCTGAAGGATGTGCCATCGACCCCCTTCAAGTCCTCTAAATTAGAGCCTGCTAACGGGAGGATGACAGCCGAGGAGGAGGAGGAGGAGGAGGAGGAGGAAGTCTGAGGAGCCAAAAAAAAGAATCCTCATAGTTTTCCTTCTTGTGGGATGAGTCCAAGCTTGAAGGAGTCCTGAACAGTAGCTGGATGGCTGATTGCCTCACAGGGATCGGAGCTGTCAGTACGACTCTCCCTCATACAGGGCTAATCTGCCGCTGAGCAACTTCATCCACCCCCCCCATTAGTCACGGCCGAGGAGCTTCGCCGAGTGCCGAAAAGTCCCGACACACTCAAACGCCCCGCTTCCCTCCTTGTAAACGCAATCAGGAGGAGGAGGAGGAGGAGGAGAGTCTGGAGAGGATGAGGAGTCGTTCTGCTGTCGCCGAGCAAAGCCAATCAATTAGTTCTGTTTCTCACGCTTTCATTCATTTATTATAAAAACAATAAAACAGTCTGGGATCAGGGATTAGTTCTGTTCTGAGGTGAGAAATATCCCAGAAAGATGACGAAACCAGCTTCTCTGACACGCATTCATTGGTGTTCATGGATTCAGGGAGTTTTCTGCTGCTGCAGCAAGTCTGAGTCTGTTTGTCTGACCCAGATCTACAAATATATATATATATATACATATATATATATATATATATATATATATCTGCAGAAGTAATACGATGGCGTTTTTCATTTCTCTCGGCCTAAACATAATCACATTTGATTTAAGAGTATTTTACGTCTTCTATGAATATCCGTTGGGGCCGAATCTAAAAAGATGTTCATAACAGACTCTAAATCCAGCAGGATCTCAGCTCCTCTGTGGGATCAGGACCTGGAAAACAAGTCTGCTTCTTTTCAAGCTCAACAACCACCTTAAGGTCACAAAGAAAATCCCTACGTTTCCTGACAGATATCAAGGACGCGACCTCGAAGTACGTAGAAACCATGTGATCCAGCTCATGACATCTTAATGTGATGACGCCAATTATGAAGCATGTTGAGCTTTTATTTTCTCTGTGGGGGAGTTCAAAGGTCAGGGACACACAAACAGCTCCGGTAGAAAAGGTGGGAATTCCCTCGTTGTTCCTGGACTTTTATTTTTTAATTCTTCCCTTTTTTTCCTGGACTTGTAAAGCTTTTATTTTGGCGGTCATTGTGCTGTACGTTCCCTCACAAAGGCTCCTGACCTCCTTTAGCCAACACCCACACTCTGCCTGACTCATGGTGGGTGCACCATGTGAGGACGGTGACACCGACACCAGGGCTCGCCTTCAGGGTGTCATTTCATCAGCTGGCTTCACCGGAACGTTCATTCCCACCAGAACGAACCTGTGAGGCTAAAAACACCGAGGACACAGCGTTTAATAATCTAAATCACTTTTATTAATTTAAGTTAGGTAGAGACACTAAACATTGGAACCACATTTTGCTCGGCTGTGGAGTCTTCAGAAAATTACAAAAAAAAAAAAGAGGCTTATGTCATACTGTCAAAATAAAATAAGAAATAATAATTGGCAAAACAATTAGAGGTAGAGAATTGAGGCTCATCGCTGCGACTGAAGGATGAAGCCTATTGGAATGTAGTTGAAATTCAAAAACTCTGGTCGTCCCAAAAAAAGGTATATAAAATATTCATACATCAAATATGGTGGAGATGCTGGGGAGGGGGGGGGGGGGTATTCACAACATTTAAACACTTATATTTCACTTTAACTGGACGAGCTGGACAACTGGACAGGAGTTAAAGTGTTACTTTGGATAAAGAATAATGGAAAGCTAGTGTCTGGTTTTAATACGTTTTCCCTTAAAGACGTCGGGACGGCGGCTCGCCTCCTTATCGTTTCAAACATTTACCATAGAAAACACCACAGATCTTCATCAAATGAAGCCAAATCAGAGGAAATATGGAGAAAATACAGAGAAAATGCCGTTCCCTTCGGTACATTCTGAACACGTCACACATCCTTTATCCCATTTTTCATTTGGAGAGAAAAATAAAGTGTTAAACCGTCCCGTTGCGTTCCGCTCCACGTCTGTTACTTTTAACAGCGGGATACGGTCAACTTTTAATGCTAAACGTTAAATCCTGCAAACCAAACATAAAAAAGAAGCGATGCTGCGTTGAACCTTCTGACTGCTGGCAGTGTCGAGAAAAACAATAATCTGAAATTACAGTGCATGTCTACAAAAATAAAATAAAAGTGAAAAACATTTTTTTTTACTGTTTGTACAGTAACATACTGTATATTCCACAATGACACTAGATAAAGGCTGGTGACTACATTACGTAAATAGTTAATTATAGGATAGCTTCTGTATGATTTCAAAAAAACTAGTGACACAGTATATAGATGTTGGTTTCTTTAAACAAAAAGACAAAGTCAAATAAATCCTTTGTGTAGTACACAGCTTTCTTTGTCCCAGAGGAACAATATGGTAAACCTTTGCATCTGCTCCATGCAAGTGCACCAGTCTAGACTCAGTCCGTCACCCCGTGTCTCATCCTCAGTGGTCGTTTCCTCATGCTTGCAGGTTTATGTGCCTTCGTTCGCGTTACACAAACAGCCTCCTCCTCCTCCTCTTAGATCCCGTTCTTCGCCTCGTTGTTGTTCATGGCCTCCTTTCTCTGAGCCAGGAAGGGGTACATGCACTTGTCGGCGCCGAGGAACCGGTACATGCACACGATGGCCTCGAAGGGCAGGATGCTGCAGGGGGGGAGGGGTGGTTAGTGACACCAGGCGGAGGACCGACTATGAAGGTCTGCACAGAGGATGACGGCTCACCTTTTCATGAAGTTGACCATATAGACAATGCGAGGCGTGCAGATCATGGGCTGGTCGGTGAGGATGGCCCTCATGGCCTGCTTCACACAGAACTCAGGCTTCAGGGGGGGCAGGAAAGGCTCAATCTCCTTCCTGGGGGGAAATAAAAAGACTTATTTACAGGCTGGAAAACAATCCGGCTATTTAAATATAATTTACAACAAAAATCTGTGAGCAAAAGCCTTTTATGTTTGATTGAAAATGCGATCCGAGGTTGAAAGAAAAGCGAGGTTGGGCTCAGTAGACCTGCAAGCATCAAACAAAGTGAGGACTATTATAGTGGAGGAGGAGGGGGGGCGGGGCAGACCAGACCAGGTGCACCTGTTCCTCCTGGGAAAGTCTCTGTTCCAGCCTACCAGTGACTTTTATAATATGTCAGAACATCAGCTGCTGCTTTGAACTTAAATCAATAAAAAGGGTGTTTTATTTGCTGGAAATTAGAGACGCAAACTCATCCCAGCTGCAAGAAAGCCTTTTATTAAAGGAATAACTGTCCCATTAGACCGCTGTGTGTGTGTGTGTGTGTGTGTGTGTGTGTGTGTGTGTGTGTGTGTGTGTCTGCTAACCTTATCCTGCAGCCTTTGAACATCCCCGTGTCGACCAGGTAAGGACACACCAGGGTCATGTTGATGCCGTCCTTCTCCGAGGCCTTCAGCTCGTGGCTCAGCGACTCGTGGAAGCCGATGGCACCGAACTTACTGGCGCAGTAATCCTGAGGGAACGGAGAGGGAACGGAGAGGGAACGGGTGAGTCCTGTAAAAAAAACCACCCTGGGACCAGAGGGGGCTATTATCCCACATGCCCCGGGGGCAGAGGTCTCTCAGCCGTTAATGATACGGTGAGCTGCTCTACGGTTTCATAGCATTCTTCTCCGGTGCATCGGAGGCCGGCGGCTCGGCGGGAGGTTTTGATGTGGTTTCCGTGGAAATAATCTTTTTTTTTAAAGGCTTGGGCAAACACAGATGCTTGTCGATAAACACGGCGAGGATAAAGAGATCTGTGCCCACATGACAGACGAGGGCTTGCATTAATGTGCATGTCTGAAATCACAGGATGTATTTTCCATCATTATGGATGAATGCTTGCATAACAAAAACGTGCAGCTATGAAAACAAACGTCCCTGTAGACCTGGAAACCACACCGATCCTGAGCCCCCCGCTCCCCGAGATATCAAAATAAAAGCCCTCTTGTTACGGAGATAAATGACTCCACTTAATATTTTAATATGCATTTAAATAAGAGTCTATAGGAAGGAGAGCCTGGCTGTGAGCTGAATACTGAACCGTGTTCACAAAGCGGTGATGAAGATGTCTCGGTCCCTCGGGGAGCTGTCAGCTCATTCATCCCCCCCCACCCCCCCACTGCTAGATAGAGGATCTATAAGAGGCTCCCCGATGCTCATCTGTGTCCCTTAATTTAACGGGTGGAGGGACAACGAGAGAAAGGGGGTCTCCCCCCGTCCTCCCCCGGCGCTGTGTGCTAGCTGGCAGGAAAGCACTGGTCTGGATGGTGGGAACGATGGGATGCATGTGTTGTTGTGTATGATACTAACCTCCACTCCAGCTGTGCTGAATAAACCCAGGGAGCTGGCAACCGTCACAATGTGGCCGTGATTCAGCTCCAGCATCTTGGGGAGGAACGCCTTGGTGGTCTGGAGGGGGGGGGGGGGGGGGGGCAAAGAGGAGAGGGAAAAGAGAGGAAGGTTAGTTTGTCTGTGCCAAAGGCCTTTGATCCCCCCCCCCCTCTCCATGGTGATGCCGAGTCTGAATGAGAATTCATAACAAAAAAGAGCACTGAGGTGTTTAAAATGTATGAGTTCCTCTCTTTGTGGGAGGTGTGAATGAGGAGGAGGAGGAGGAGGAGGGGGAAGGCTTTCCCTCCGCAGGTGGACAAACAGGTATGCAGGTGTACGGTCTGTTCTTTTCCCACACAGATCTGGTGCCGAGGCTCTAAAAAAAGAAAACACGACTCGCCTCTCCGCCGAGCCGCGGCGGGAACAATCGGCGGCGGCGTGAGCTCCCGGGATGAAAGGGTTTCACCGGTGGGGGCCGGTCCAATCAGAGGTGGTGAGAAGAGCCCCGCCCCCCCCCCTCCCCAACACGGACCCATTCCTCACGCTGCTGACTTTGGACTCAGCATGGGCCAATCAGCAGGTGTGACATGTGACAGGAACTGACCAATCACTCTCCCTCTAGGAGGTCTACAAACACCCAGCAGGCCTTTCTGTCGGTGCCGCCGCTCCATTCAGGCGTGGATGTTGGCTGCCGTAGGGAGGAACAATGCACGCAACGCGGCGACACCCGGGGGATAACGAACAAACAGGACGTCTCCATGGTCACATGGTACGCTGACATGGAGAAGTCTCAAAGCTGGGAGAGCGGATCGTTAGTAGCTGACAGTTTAATTTCCTCGCTCACAATAATTCTGTGCTCATAAATATAAATATAAATATATATAAACTGGGCCAGAGGAATGATTCAGCCTCCTGTAAAGCTGGAGGGGAGCGTGGAGCCAGAGGAGTGCATGGTACCAGGTAGTACAGCCATGAAACCGCTGGCAGGAAGAGCCTCATTAAAACCAGAGATTAACGGCATCGGACCTGCTGACCTCTGCTGTTCACACATCCTCGTCATCCTCCTGATGAGGAAGAACACGATCAGATCTCAGGGAATCCTCTTCGAGGATGACGTCACCGTTTTGATGGTTTTTTTTACTTTAACTGATCCGACTCCAAACATCTGGGCTTTTTCAGGACGTTTTCAACGTTGCTGCAGAAATAAAAAGCTGAGAAGCTGAGAACGGCTCCGGGAGGCAGAAGGCAGGAGATGTGACGTGCAAACGAAGCATAAACCTAAGATATGCCCCGCCCCCCCCCCACAGCAGCCAGTGATCCACTCTACGACTCGATGCATTGGACAATTCTGCCGAGTCGTCTGAGAACCAGAGCGATGGCGAGGAGGCCGTGGACAGACCTCGTCCTCGCTCTCCCACCCTCCGTGATGTCCTGCCTCTCATGGCAGCGCTGGCATGTGGGTTTGACCCCCGCCGACCTCTCAGACACAGAATGTGTGAAGGCGACCGGGGGGCTCGTGTCTTACATCAGAGCGGCCGTAATTGGGTCTCAACGCTCCCTTCGTTCCGCTAAATTACCCGCCGACACAGTCGGGCCTCCTTGGCCCGATGTGGGGGTGCCTTCACCCCCCCTCCTCCCCCCTAATTGGTGCGTGCCCCCAGGAGCATTTAAGCCACACAAAAGCTCCTTGCAGCTGGGGTGTCAGGCTGGATTAGTGCTAGCGCCCGACCAACAGGAATATGAACAAAATATTGGCCTTAGCGTCGGACCAGATGGCCGTTTAATTGGGCTGACTTCTCCCCCGGACGAGAGAGGAGAACACATCGGGGAATATGAGTGGGTTTACAGGTCATCAGGGTGGGGGGGTCAGATCGGTCGTGTTGTGGTCAATAACCTCAAACCGTACGACCCGATTCCTCTGCATCGAGCTGTTGCCAGGGAAACGGAGGTGTCGATGCGCGATAGGAGAACAAAAAATCGATATTCTTCGAGCGCCGGTCACATTATAGACTCAGCCGAGGTCTGGATCGATATTTTAAAGCCTCATTTTGCAAATATAATCTATTTACTGTATAAATATTAGCTGTGACGCTACAAACGCTTCCTATTGGAAGTCCAGGAAGATAAAAATCACATCACGAGATAAAATACAGGTCGTATCTGGATGAGTCGACCCTTCATCATCCCTCGCCACATGAACAGGTGAACAGGAAACGCACGGCTCCATCTGAAGACTACAGGTGCCGAGGAGGTCTGAGGAGGTCCGAGGAGGTCTGAGGAGGTCTCAGGAGGGAGGGTAAACTAAAAACCAGTCAAGTAGCACCCTTCTGCCTGGCTGCCTCCTTTCTCCGACTCCAGCAGGAATGCGGCCTGCAGAACTTGGCTCCTGTCGCCTGGCATCTCGTCAAGCTGATCCACAGACAAGAAACCAATTGTCAGATAAAGTGGGTCAGCGGCAGCTTACCATTACCCTCTCGCCTCGCCGGTGGATGGGAAGCCACTGCCTTCCTTCCTCTCTCCCTGCTCTTTTCCCGCCACGCCGCCGCGGAAAGGAAATCACTGCTTATTGTTCCGAATAAAACAACCACCTGTCGGATAAACGGCTCAAGATGCTCCAGGAAGATGCAGGAGGATGATTTCCTTTCATGTCATCATCAAACGGCCAAAAAACTACTAGTGGCACGTTCCACTTCCTGTCATGACTAAACACTGAACATCACAGATCACCAGCTGGACCAATCACAGCGTCCGACTAATTAAATGGTATGACCCTCCGTCTCAAAAGAGAAAAGCCTAAAACAAAGAGTGTGTGTGTGTGTGTGTGTGTGTGTGTGGCCTCCATTGTGACTGCCATGCAGCTGCATCCACTGCCTCCAAATCAGGTTGGGAGGAGTCAGAGGGGCCTGAGGAAGGAGGACGAGGAGGAGTGTGGGGTCCGGGCTACACACACACACACATTACCATCCTTTTTCCTGCTCACGCCTCCATCCCTGCCTTATTCCCTGTCCAACAAATGAGCATCCCCCTCCTTGTTCTGCCTGTTTTCCACTGGTCTGCAGCTTGGATCGGGAACCTGCTGTCGTGTCGCTCCGGAGGACAAACTGGGTGGGTGAACAATTCCTCCAAAACTGGCTGGAATACATTTGAGGGAGGCCGAGAAGTTTTGGGGGTTGACATAGCTCCTCTCGTGTCTCCCCGAGTGGCCAGAACTCATTATGAGGTTTTTTGGCCAGAACAGTGACGCTGGACGAGCTGAATGAGACGAACACTCCTCAAGAAGAATGCGCTGCTCAGTCACCGCTCAAGCATTAAAAAAAAAAAGATTACAGAATGACGAGATGGAGCAAGCATTCGATAAAACACATGAAGTGGAATACAAATCCCTCGACTTCGGCGGTTCTAACGTGCCACCTGAAAGCAGCGAGGACTGTACCGTGTTTGTGTTGGAGGAAAGTGGACAGGTCCCTGTTAGTCTAAGCTCCATTCATCCAGCTTGTGTCTTTAATGAACCACATCCTCTATTCTGGCTGTCTCCATTCATTAAGCCCTCCTTTCATCTGCCACCCCCCACCCCGAGAAGGAAACCACGCTCTCCACAGAATATGGGGAAGAACACAAACACAGATGGGAAGAAACACAAACACACAACCCCATTAAAAAAGAAAAGCCAAAGAAATCTGCCATCCAAACCCACTGGATCCCTGGAAAAAAACCCGGGGAGATAACCAGCAGAGAGGGAGATGAATGGAGGGAATAACAACCTGCCTGACTGACAACACAAGAGATTTTCATGCTCAATTACGGAGCTTGGAATCACCGTGGTTTCATGGTGTCATTGAGAATGCAGCCCCGTTTAAAAGAAGAAGAAGAGCCTGCAGCCAAAGCCTCTCCAGGACCAACATCATCCGCTCCAGCGGACACATTGCTCAACATATAGAAGATGAACTGCTCCCATGCTATTTCCTCCCCAGCAGGGCTTTTTTACACCAATTTGTGCAACAGTCTGCTACAACGGTTCATTCTGGAGGGCTTAAACACTAAACTCTCGCTTTCTCAATGGACTTCTAATTGCTGCACACACTCAAACACACACGCCAACACACACACACACACACACACACACGCTAACACACACAAAGCCTTCAGAGTTTATATCTTAAACAAAAATAAATCATGTCCATGCAGCCTTTCCAATAACTGTCTCACTGGAAGCACCGCACAACAAATCACAGCCTGCCAACAAAAACTGTGGTGAATCCGACAGATCCAGATCCAGACCCAGACCTCATACAGGAGACCCCCCCCCCCCCCCCCTCCATCATGCACAGATCTGGGCTGCAGAGACTTGAGAAGCCAAACCCGTGACTCTCCTCTCACAAGGAGGCTCAGCGGAGCTGAAATCTTTCCAAACATGCAAAGACGGTCACACTTTCTCAATATCAGGACACACACGCACACGCACACACACGCACGCGCGCACACACACACACACGATCCTCACCCAGAAGTGCGCGTGGCAGTTGACCACCATGGTGCGCTCGATCAGCTCGTCGGGACACTCCAGCAGGTGGTGTCCGGAGACCACGCCGGCGTTGTTGATCAGGAGGTCCACCTCGCCCACCTCCCGGCGCACCTTCTCGGCCGTGGAGTACACGCTCTCCCGCTTCCCCACGTCACACACGTAGGTGTAGACCTGCGGCTGGAACGGAGGGACCTCCTCGACGCCTCCGACAGGTCCTGCAGGAGGAGAAAAGTTGGTTTTAGGCGCCTGGAACTCATTCTACAATAAAGAAATATCGCATATTAAACATGTGTTCGAGTCATTATGTCAGCTTTTTCGTTGCACATGTTTGGAGCCACACAAGGAGATAGTGTGCAAAGATGTCCCGTGTTCCCATGTGAGACAACATGCTGGGAATGCTGATTTGCCGCTGCAGAAGCGAGACGGAATGTGTCCTCAACGTGTCCGCTGACCGCGCGTAAAAACGCGTAAAAACGCGTAAAAACGCGTAAAAGGGATTAAAGCAGCCGGACTCACCGTCTTTGGTTATGGGAGCGTCCAGCTCGTGGTAGATCTGCCGCACCATCTCCGCCGTCTCCTCGTTGCTTTGGCTGTTTATGTCCCACAACACCAGGATCGCTCGTCTCCGGGCGAACTCCTTGGCGAAGAGCCGGCCGAGGCCGCTGCCGGCCCCGGTGATCACGCACACCTGTCCCGCCACGCTCTTCTCCTTCGGCCGCACCACCCATTTGGCCCCGGCGGTCACAAAAGCCCAGAGCACCTTTAAGATGACCACGAAGAACTCCGCGATGATGATCATCATCTTTGTGGCCGTCAAACAAGTCAAAACGAAGAAGAAGAAGAAGACGCGCAGGGAGAGGGGTGGGGGTGTGGGGGTGCGTCCCTCTTGGAGACCTGAACCAGCAGCAGAAGAGGCACGCCGACGGACGGAGGTGAAGCAGAAACAAGCGCTCATGCACACTAAAGCGGCGTCCAAAAACAAAGTGGGAGCGGAGAGAGTTCAGGTGCTGAAAGTCAAGAGTCCAGTCCGCGTCGTGTGAGCAGCTCAGCGCGCCTCCCACTTCCTCTGCTGCTCCTTCCACTCATCTCATCTCAGCCCGTCCGCTCTATTTATTCAGTCCTCCCATCAAAGCGGACCCAATAGGACGGGGGCTGGAGCGCCTGTCACGGCGGAGCCGGGTCCATGCCTTACACTGGAGGTGATGTCACTCACATCAAAGGAAAACGGCACGAATCTGTAAGATCCCGATGGAGGACCAGACCAGAAGCTGTTCATGCGCTTTAAAGGGAGAAAACATGTTGAAATACCAGATGGCTTTAGAAGATAATCACACAAACGCATTAAAAATATATATATATATATATCACCCAGAGGATATACATACAAGACTAACCCTACTTAATAATTTAAAAATCTCGTTTTTAAATTACAAATTAGGATTTCAGGAATATTCTTTTTATTTCTGACCACGGAACGCAGACTTGAGATCAGGCCACGTCCTGCAGGTCCAGGTCAATGTCCACGTATGGGAGGGGGGAGCAGAAGCATCGTTCTTCCTTAAAGAATCGTCATTAAAGCTGTTTTATTGAACCCCAATCAGTAGATTTATATGATCATATTTATTTATAGTTTGCTCTTTGTGGAAAGTGAAAGTGATCGATGAGGTGTTACGTATCCAGACGTAAGAAGGGCTGCACTATGTTTTTGTGAGGGGGAATAAACTGCATATTGTTTTTTTTATTATTATTCATAACTTGAATGCAATTATAATGATTAAAAAATGAAGTTTACAAGCTTTTGTTCAATGATTATCCAACATAGCTCAGGGCTACGAGGTTATGCAACGTCTCCTCTCGCAGCAGCAGCAGCAGCAGCCTTTTGAGGAGAAGCTCCTGTTTGGTGGGTGTGTCTGGATTCACTGCATTCAGTGAAAGTCCTTTTCGAAATGTTGCTGCAGAAGAAGATAGAATAAAAGACAAAGTTGCCTTAGTAACAGCAACATGTAGGCTTACAGAGAAGAAGGTCTGTTTCTTGTGAAGCTTCCTTACAGAAACAATACATCACTGATGTTATTTAATACACTTATTTAGCTCTCCACACTGTTTAGGCCCCAAATGATTTATGTGCAAAATATTTGATTTATATATCTGCAAAAAGTAAAGCAAAGTTTAAATAAGCCTGTGCCTTGGAGACAATTTAATTAATGCATTAATTGAATTATGTATTTGGCCTTATTGTCCTCTTAAAGTCAGTCTGCATCATGTAATGCGTTAAAACCTCAGGTTAAACGGTTCAGCGAAGCAAACTTTGCCCATCGTGGAAATCAGAACAGACGCTTCGTGTTCCTGCTCTGCAAACATGAAGTGTTTGCGCCCTCTGCCGGCTCAGAGGGCGCATTGCACCACCATCGCCTCCCTGTGTCATCGTGGGATTTTTAAGGTTTTAAGGTTTTCTTCGGTGGATTTTGAGAATTCTGAGCCATGTTGTTATAAGAATTTTGTTAAATAGATGGGCTTTTTGTTGTTTTGATGTTGTATTTTGTCATTTTATACTATACTATTGTCTTTAATAAATAACTATCCCGGAAATGACAACAAGCTGATTTTAAGGTTAGCTTAACGTCTCGCCTGTAGAAGTTGTAATACCGCTATTCAAACAAGACAAAAACATTATGATACCGTATCATTTAGTATTACAAGAGAGTACTCCCTCCCAGCTTCGACTGCTGCTTTAATAGGGAGCCAATGGCAGGGCAGACAGGGACTTTTCAGAATAATTTGAGTACGGTAAATTGCTATTGACACTGAATCGTTATAATAATAAAACACTCTCTAAAATATAGGTGAACTGATTTATATTTATATGTGTTCATGTAGTAGCTAGTTGCGTTTTTTGTTTATGCTGCACTGTAGCTTTGCACAACTAATACTTTTATTCTGGAAATTCAATAGCGGAAGTGCCAAACTGCTTCTGTTTGGGGTCGCAGCGTTTTTAAAGAACGTTTAGCGCCATTTGCTTTCAGACTTTAATGGAAAACACAACATATCTAGCAAGCGTTGGGTCATAGCTGACTAATAAATAGGAGGTTATTGTAAAATTACAATCGATTATATTGCGTTTGTGTGTGTGTGAGTGTGCTTCCCATCGCTTTAGCTCACGTTAGCCGCGGTAGCCTCGACGAAGGTAAGGCAACTGCGCAACGTTAGCTGCTAATTAGCATCAGGCTAAAAAGTTAGCTTGTTTTATTGGACATTTTGATCATATTGGGACGTTTTGGGGGAATTAAAGTCACTAACAGGTTATCTCACAATTTAGAAGTGTCATCCGTTTAAACGGTGTGGCTAACGGTTAGCTTGTGTGCTAACGCAATACACCTGCAAAGCTACGGTTACGTTGAGGAACAAGAGTTGAAATCTGTTTATAAATCCCCTAATGAGTGTTTTGTCGTTGTAAACAGCATTATTATCAGTGCTAATAAACCAGACCCATGTGGATCTAGCTTTACATTGATTTCTAGGACACTCACATTTGAATAAGTACACCTACTGTCGTCATAAATCAAAAAAAAAAAAAAATAAATTTTATGTTAGTGTGTATTATGATGGTATGGCAACTATAACAAACCTGTGAAGTGGTTTCCAGCTGATGCATCAGGCCTCAGGAGACGAATCAATTTTAATTATGTTGGTTTCAAGAGGCTTTACACTGTTGATTGCACAGCAGTTCCCCCTCAGTATGAATAATTCTATCTTATAAAACACCTTGTCATTATAGACAGTTAAATAAAGTAATTCTCCTTGATAAGTTTAGTAGATTAAAGTGCTTGTGGCGTGCTGGTTTGCCTGCAGCTTTAATGTTATTCTTCCTTTTCTGAAAGGCTTAAAGGATGTCGAGACCACGGTCTGGATCGCCACGTTACAGGTAAATACTGATACTGCCGTTGTTTTATTTTCAGATTGTGTCCCACAAGAGCACTGCAACTTAGAAACTCAGAAATGATCATCAGCAGTCAACCACACACACACACACACACACACACAAATGTCCTGTGTATGGTTCCGTTTTCTTTTCATTACAATGAAAAAGCTGATTTATTGCTTCCTGAAGTAATGAGTTCTAACATTTACTTTCTCAGGAAGTTCCCATGGGAAGAACCCGGCTTTAATGCACACAAAGTAGTCGCAGAACTGGACGGGAGTCCGTGGGACCGGAACCAACGCCCTCGAGAAGATCCTGAAGAATCCTGGGACTACTTCAGGGAAGGTCCACACCATGAAGCCCAGAGAAGATCCCCATCTGTTCCAGACGACCGTCAGTTTGGACGTCAACGCCATTCGAACCAGGAGGAGTTTTACCACCAGATGTCATCGCCCAATCACGACGGGATGGGCTTTGATGATGAGCGGAGGATTTCCCCGCCGCGGGACGGAGGAAGTAGACGCAGAGGAGGATTTAGGGATCTCTTCCAGAGCTTTGAAAACAGGGAGAGGCTGCCCCACTCGCCTCCGAGGGTGATGAGGGAGAAACTGCCGCCGACGCCGCGGCCTAACTCGGACCACCAACAGAGAGAGTCGGGGATGGGCTGGAGGAGAGAGGAGCAGGGCCGAGGTCGAGGGAGGTTCAGAGACCTCAGTCCCGGTGGGAGGTTGGATGCCCAAAGAGGGGGAGCAGGTAGGGAAAGGGGAAGGAGGACCACACAGGGTCTGAACACAGACAGACGAAGAGAGGAGTCCCATCAGGAGAGGAACCCCCCCTTTAAAAGGCAAAGAAGAGAAATGGATGACTCCGCTCACCTCGGGTAAATTTGAAGCCGAATGCTTTGCAGCACTGTCGCAAGGAAAACGACGAATGCAGAGGATTCTCATCTTTCTGATTTTCCATAGAGCAAAGTTCCTCTCTGTTTGTCATCACGCCTTGTTTTCCATAACAAAGAATACTAATCTGATAGTAGTCTGCATGGCTGTAACCTTTCTTGCTTTGCAACTTCCTATGACTCTGCATGTCTAATGTTGAACACACACTAGTTGTGGATGCAAATGAGTTAAAGCTTTAAATGGCAAAGTTACAGTAGTGATACGATTGATGTAGACTGTGTGATAGTCGACGCTCATTTAAGTGTACAATTAAAACCAGATGTGAATTTGAATAATAATAAGCATGAATAACTGTGAACCGTGTCACCTCCTCTTATGCTGTCGCAGGTACAGGAATGAGGAGGACTTTGAGGAACAGCGTTACTCAGTGGACACACCCAGAGATAGGTTTGGAGGAGACAGTCAGGGGAGCCTCCCCCGCGGAAACGCTCGCCACTCTGGACCAGTCGTCATTGAACACGACCACGGCATCACAGGCGGCAGAGACCTGCCACGATGGGAACAGTTTGGATCTCGCGGAGGTCTTGACCCGGACTTTAATCAACAGAGGACTCCCCGTCCAACGGCCTCCTCCCAGGAGCGCTTCAGGACGTCGGACAGCAGGTTGGATGATCGGGAGGACGCAAGAGGACGCCACTTTCAAGATAACGCTAGAGACTCTGGCTATAGCGAAACTAGGAGGAACCCCGCGCCACAAGAAAGACCGAACCCCATGAGACATGGTAATCGAGATGGTCCCGTGAACCACAGGGGGAGGGGAGGTCCTCACCCAGCGAGGGGGCAGTTACATCGTGGTCAGGGTGGAAGGACCAGACCCCCCAGGAGTCAACAACGCTTACAACAGTCCTCACAAGGATACCAAGATCTTCCTCGTGAAGAGCAAAGACCGGGGTTCCGACCCCTCAGGGAGGAGCGTTACAAGGATCCCACGGACGGGGAGCCCGACTGGGCAGAAGAAGACAGGCCTCAGCAGTGGGAACCCCGCAGGCCTGCAAGTCTGGACCGACCCCCACAGAGGAATGACTTGGACCCCAAAATGCCCCGTCAGAGGGAGCGAGGCTGGACCGCCCAGAAAAGCAACAGCATGACCGTTGTGACGGAGGAAACGCTTACCATCAAAGTTGACATGAGCCGACCCTTAAACAAAAACAGGTAGAGTATTTTAAGTTATTTTGAATCAGAATATCAAGGGTGAGAGGGGAAAGTTCACACTTCTCTTTCTGAGCTCATGGAAAGCTGAAGGAAGACGACGGGAACAGCCGTCGAAGGCAGAGGTTGAAGGAAAATCACATCCCAGGAGACAAACGTCTGCTTTCATTGAACTGGATCGTGCTGCATGTTGTACCGTCCTGCTGTTACCAGGCACTGCTGGTCCAAGCAACTACCGTACATTACCCAGGATGCATCACAACAACACATTTAATCAAAAACGTGATACGAAGTATGGATTGACACCAGGAAAGCAGAAGAATCAAACCCCAGTGGAACTCCACATTACTGAAGAGACTTGGAGACATAAATAAGAGGAGGCGCTCACCAGCTGGGAACGAACCTTTTCATGTAAATGCACTGAAGGATCTGGTGTTCTGGCCCAAAGCAACACACAGGAGTTCATCACCTCCAAAACCAGGAGAAGGTGGAAAACCTTTAAAGATGGCCTGCAGGGAAACGTCCCACGCCATCAGATGCACTCTGGATTTTTAAGTCTCTGCAAGCTGGAGGGCAGATGGAGGAGACGGCATGTGAGAGGTGGTCCAGACAGGATTCAATCACAGACCAAGACCCACAGAAGAAGCAAGACTTTAAACATGATGCTGATGTGTGAGTCAGGAGGATTTGGCTGCAGAAATGGACCAGAAACTGTGGGCATGTTGGAAGATCACAGACCTGAAGACTTCTAGTTTTCTGCTGCTGTTAGAGGACGTTACCTGCTGGAGAAGCAGTTTGTCATCACTCAGTGAAGTTGATGTCATACACCTCGAGAAAGGTTTTCTTTAACCTGAAGATGGAAGGAGGACGGCATTGTTAAAGCTCTTTACGGAGCTCCGTTGGTGTTTAACCTGATTGATGCTGCGGATGTTGCATCACGTTGGGCAGATTTACGATTCTCTGAGATCGTTGAAGAAATTCAAGTGAAGCCGGATCAGGAGATGTGAAGCCATCACTGCCGACACGAGGGAGGAAGTGTTTCCTGAAGAGTTGCACTGCTTTTGGTTAAGCAACATGAAGAATGTGATGACACAATGTCTCCCTGAACACACCAGAGAAAAGGAAGGATAGAAAAACGCCGTGCGATGGAAGACGGGAAGATGTTGGATTCTTTTAACGGCATGAATGAAGATATCTGACGGGAAGATGACTCATGTTTGAGCTCGGAGCAGAGCTGCTGGTCCACACGTCAGATCTGATGTTGTGAAATATAATGAGCCTGTGTGAGGATGAGTGGGAGGAAGTGAACACAAACAACGCCGGCCATGGTCAAGGAATGCACTTCAGGAATTTGTGTGCCAACGGCCTTAATTGGCCAAATACGGAAACGTGTTTCAGAGAACGGGAGTTTGATCTCATCTCAGTGTGATTTCTGGAGAAGAGGATTCAACAACGTGGATGCCGAGATGCAGCAGCAGCTGTGTGGTGGTTGTGGTATGTTGGTCCGCCTGCTGCAGGGACACGGGAAGCAGACCTGCAGCGCATTAACTGGAAACTGAACGTCGGAATAAAGAAAGATGTGAAACCATGACGACCACGAGCACAACTCATTCACTTCAGATGGTTGAAAGAAGACAAAGAAGCCGTGAACAACAGTCATTAGAGGAAATGAACAAACGATGCAAGAACATGAATATAATCACCATGACGATGAATGGATTGAACCGATGGATTGAAGCCTCATCAGTGTGCCGTCGAAAAGGAGACAAAACCCACAGGATTAAATATGAAAATGAATGTGAAGCCTTGAAGATGAATAAATGTACGTTCACATCATCAACATATCTGGGAGATGGATGGAGCTGAAGCGTCATCGGCGCTGCGAGGCCTTAAAGTAAACGTTGGAGGGAACGGGAGACGTTCACGTCATCAAACTGGAAAGCAAAGGTTCATTTATGATCTCCAATACAGATCCACGGAGACCTGGAAGAGGCTCCTGGAGGAACTCTCCACAGAGGAGTCTGGAATCTATCCGACGTGAAGGATTAATGGATCAAAATGAGAAAAGAAGTGTGAACTTTCACCCAGCCTTTAACCCACCCGTCTTTAAGCCTTTAGAAACATCCAGACTTCCACCTTTTAACCTGTATTTAGTGTTTACTTGGCCCCCAGAACACATTCTGATTTATTTGTCATCAAATAACAACAGAGACTAAAGTTAATTATCACTTTTTATCCTCCTGGCTCTCAAAAAAACAAACCCAGTTGGAGTTTCGCCCACCAAACTCATCTCCTGTTTCCAGGAGAATTGAACCGCTCGCTTGCAAACTGCGTCTTTACCCGCTGCCGTTTCCCTGCGGAGTGCCCGATCCACATGTGCAACTCCCAGCGGACGAGTAGAGACCGTTTAAATCACTCTTTAGCTCACCTTCATCCTCAGCTGCACACAAATCATGTTTATTTGCCCAATCACTGTCCTAGTAGGAGTTTTGTACGAGTAGTAATACTGTAAAGATGGTCAGTTGTGGAACTCAGGAAAGGTAAGTTTTTGATGGGTAAGGTAAAACTTTGCTTTTTGCTTTTGTTTTTACACGGACGGAAGTTTTTTTTAATTAAAGCAAATAAAGTATTTTGGATAAAATATATGTTCAGTAGATATCTATATATCTATATATTTACAAAGGATTTAAATCTACTACGGCTACGGTAATTAAAAAGCTTTATGAAGGAGTAGGTCAGTCATTGTAAGTAACTCTTAAACACGGTGTAAGCCGACTTCACAAACTGGTCTGGACGGGAACGGGTCTCTGCTGGTCTCATCCCGCCCCCCTCTCCTCCTGCAGCCTGCTGTGTTACAACTTGGACCGGCAGCTGTCTCTAGACCTGGTCAACGTGGGCCGCCAACGTCTGGACTTCCTGCCCATGCTGGAGCACTCGGGGACGTACCGGGAGACCGCCATGCACACCGGCACGTTCGCCCAGGAAATCATCACGCTGGTGCACCATGTCAAAGGTCAGCACACCGCTGCACTCGGGCCGCTTCAGCGTGTTTTTTTTAATTTAATTTTATTGAAATCGAGCACTGATAATAATTATGATTATATATACCTTCACATGGTGAACCTGCTCATCTGGTCTGATGGATTCTTTTACAGAGCAGTATTTCCGTGACGACGGGGTCACGCTGAGCGAGCGCTTCTCAGCGCCGCCGAAAGGCAGCTACGTTGAAGACGAGCCGGAGGAGCTCACGCTGGACGAGAGGTTCAGTTCCAACCGGTAGGTCAGGGGTCACGACCTTTATCCTTTATTCTCTGGACTTTCATTAGTGTTTCCTGTGTTTACTGTCTTTGTTTTGAAAGGAGCTGCATGAATGAAGATGATTATCATTAAGACCAGGGTTCTTACAGGTGCTGGAAATCCTTGAAAACACTTGCATTTTAGTGGTGGTGTTTTCAAGGTTTGAAAAGTGCTTGGATGTAGACTAAAGGTCTTGAAATGTGTGTTGTATGTGATGACATCTATGATAGAAGAGAGGAAAGAAGATCTCCATATCTGAGGGACTGAAAACAGCATTTCCTGACATTTCTTTATGAAAAATGACTTTTGATGATGAACAGATGATGAAAATAGTTGGTGATTATATTTCTGTGGATCTGTTAGTGGAATTAGTTTTCCTTTCATTTGTGGTCCTTCTGTAAAAAGCTGTCTCCAAACATCATGTTGGTTGTTTAGAGGACAAGAACATCTCATTTAATGTGATGAACAAGTGACAGAATAAGTAGACTGAATACTGACCATTGGATTGGTACAAAGATGGAGTTTACCACAGCTGGAAGGGGCTGGAAAAGCATGGAAATGCACCTGGAAGTGCTTGAATGTGACTCTGGTCTCTTCCTTTGCAGAGGCTTCAGCTTGAACATGAACTCGCTGCTGGATGACGACGACGACGAGCCTCTGTTCTCCAGACTCGGACCGCTGCAGGTGAACAAACCCCTCGTGGCGTTTCGGCGTCCTGAAATCCCTGAAACCGTGTTTTTACTTTGATCTTCCTGTGATGTGATGACAGCCGGTCCGAGGCCCGGGAGACTTGAGGCACGACCTGGAGAGGAGGAGGCAGGAGAGGCTGGAGGGGGTGAAGGTCACCATCTCAGGGAACAGTGTGTCCCAGCGCCCCCTGGGGCCCGTCAGGTGAGATGACGCTGACTGTGTCTTCCTGCTCTACTGGATGATGTAACCGTATTATTCTCTGTATAATGAGATCTTCCCGTGTGTTCGTGTGTCCGGCAGTGAGTCGGGTTTAGAGTACAGCGACTCGGAGGACATGCCTCCGATGGAGGACGAGGGATTCTCTACCTGGCCCGAGGAGGAAGTCGGGAGACGAGAAGGCAACATGGTGAGTGTTGGAGACCTCTTTGTCATGTGATGCGTCTGATGGAGAGGGGGCGTGGCCAATGATGTGATCCTGATTCTTCACCTTGTTAGGGTCCGAGGCGAGGAGCTCCCTACCAGCGCAGGAACAGTCGGCCCGTCCACCGGCTCGGACCGATGAGGCGACCGAACAACCGCAGCAACCACGCAGGTAAGGCAACGCCAACACGCAGGAAACATCTGGATCCCTGAGAGGATCCACTAGATATAAGACCTGCAGGTTCCAGTTCTGTTCTTCTTTCTATGTGGCTCTTTGAAATGCATTTATATGTTCAGAATAATACATCATTAATGATTAAAGTACCCTTTCTCTCACTCAATCAAATCCAAATTAAAGTGCTCCTAATTGCACCAATTAAAATCAAACTGAATATTTATTTATGTCACGTGTTTTACTTTCCACTCTGATGAAGCGTTTGTGGCCGTGAAGACATTTAAGTTCTTATTCTTTCTCCTTTCTGCTCTGATAAAACAGATTCAATTATATATCATTTTCCTTTTGTTTAACTTTTTATTAACCAAAATAAAGATAAACGGTAAATCCATCCATTTCTGTGGCTGCTATTTTAGACGGGTCAAACAGAGGTGAACTCTGTTTGACCCGTTGTGTAACCGCCTCGTCAGCTTCCAGGTCGGTTGGGAAGTCGAATATTCCCCGACTGTTGTGACCCGCTGACACGTTACCGCTCTCCCCCCCGCGCCGTCGATCGGCTCCTAATCACACCTGAGCCGCTCCCAATCCTCTTTTCTATTGTTTCCAGCAGTTAGCCATGACCCAGATCTCTCTGACCTTTGCTCCTCTTCCTGTCTCTTTACCACTCGTAGGTCCAAACTGGTGACTGGACACTGGGAGGGTATCGGACTCTAAAGCTGCTGGTGTTAACCACCAGCCCGTCTAAAGAGGGTTTGCGTCTCTGTGTTGATGTTGGTGAAGATTCTGTTTGTGTAAAGAGGTTTTAGTTTTCCTGTGCAGTAACAACACCTCCCTGACTGTCGCTGAATAAATAAAACATTTCTCTTTTTCATTTGGTTTCATCTTTGTGGTTCGTCTGTGTCGGCAGAGTCTAAATACTGACGAGTCACTTCTCAACAACACAAATTAACTATTTAATCCACTTTAGGAGCCAATTTACTGCATAATTAATGTTGAACTTCTGATGTTTGAGTCCTAAACCCTTCACTGTGCTCTTCACCACATGTAAGGCCAATTTAATAAATAAACAATAAATAAACATGTGTTTTTGTCATATGAATGTTTATTCAAACCGTGGGTGAAAATACATAATAAAAAAGACAGTGTAGCTTTTCAAAAGATATAAATAAATCTTTGTTCTCGCTGCTCATTTAAAAAAAACACTCAAATTCCCCGAAAACACTTTAAACATCTGAAACCTTTCAGAATAAAACTCTTCAAACATGAACACAGAAGGACTGGAGTAGCTTATGACTGGTTGTGTTTGTTTAAGTGGACAAACGTCGTAGTTCAGTTTGCGTCTCGACCACGATGACCTCACACTGTTTTAAAGTTTGCAGCAGGAAAACAAAGTGAGGAGGTGGAGAGCTGCAGGCCGAAGGCACGCGAGGTAAGAAGCTGCTTAATCTGTCTTCCACTGCACTGAAACGAAGGAAATGTCATCATTTCACATCTTTGTAGGAGAAACTCTGACTTCAAAACATTTCTACTGGAAAAATGTAGGGTTTTTCACATCGTCATATTCAGGGAAGCATAGTTTGTATTATAAGTATTTTTGATAAAGGGAAGGGAAGAGTGGTAATAAAACAAAAAATAAGATTTCTTTCAATCAAAAAATGGGGAAAATTAAAAATGAATCCCTAATAATAAAAGTTTCATCCTACCGAAGCCTTAATCAGGGCAGAAATATGTTCTGTTAAATAAATGTTTGTTGCTGATGCAGAAATCTGTTGATGTAAATAAATAAATTCTGTATGTCGCTGTCATAAATGTATCATAGCTCAAACATTAAAAGAAAATGTTTTTAAATGTATTCCACAAAGATTATCACCACCTTTGTAAACCATATGGGAGTAACCTGTCATTCTCTCTGCTGGCCACCAGAGGGTGGTCACTGATTGTATAGAAGTCTATGAGAAAATGGTCCTACTTCTCTCTGCTGGCCACCAGGGGGCGACTCCTCTCTGGTTGTATAGAAGTCTATGAGAAAATGGTCCTACTTCTCTCTGCTGGCCACCAGGGGGCGACTCCTCTCTGGTTGTATAGAAGTCTATGAGAAAATGGTCCTACTTCTCTCTGCTGGCCACCAGGGGGCGACTCCTCTCTGGTTGTATAGAAGTCTATGAGAAAATGGTCCTACTTCTCTCTGCTGGCCACCAGGGGGCGACTCCTCTCTGGTTGTATAGAAGTCTATGAGAAAATGGTCCTACTTCTCTCTGCTGGCCACCAGGGGGCAGCGACTCTCTTGTTGTATAGAAGTCTATGAGAAAATGGTCCTACTTCTCTCTGCTGGCCACCAGGGGGCGACTCCTCTCTTGTTGTATAGAAGTCTATGAGAAAATGGTCCCTGAGTTGTGTTTTTGTGGTCCTCCTCCTCCAGTGACCCTGATACGCTGATGAGAGAACATGAAGAGAGCTGGTCTCACCGTGAAGGCTCTCCTGCAGCAGCAGACGTTTCCTTAATCTGGTTGCCGTGGATCCAGATCTCACAGATTAACAGTGAAAAAGTCCCGTCGGTGCCAGCAGGGACAGACGTGGCTTCGCTCCTACGTAACGATATGTTGACTTTCCAGTAGCTGGGAGTTGGAGCCCCTCGGCCGTGGGGCGGTAGACCCCGTAGCACCCAGAGGACGTCTGGCTGAGTTTGGTGTTTCCACAGGAGGAGGAGGAGGAGGAGTGTGACTGGTGGGGGGTTAAAGGTGAGAGTTGCAGGGCAAAGGTCGAAACGCCACCTCCATGTTCTCCTCCATGATGACGTCGAAGCGGCACATTAACGGCCTGAAGGAGAGGACAGAAGACTCCGTTACTCACTTCCAGACAGAAACCTGCTGAGATGATGGACTGTGTTTCCAGGACTGACCTCTCGGGGCGCTCCAGCGGCGTGAAGCGTATCCGCAGCAGCCTGATCTTGTAGCGAGGGCCGATCACGTTGCCCGTGTTGATGCGGATGGAGATCTTGTGGACCTGCTGCAGGTCCTCATCGAACTGGGCCAGCAGGCGGGTGGAGGTGTACTGCTCGAAGCGGAGCAGCTTACTGCGGAGGAACACCTGTTTCAGAGCCATGTTGTTATTTATCTCTGCTGGTGTGAACTACAGACTTACTGGTCCACTCGGGCCTCCGTGAAGGTCCTGCCACTGTGCAGCCGGATGTAGACCACCCCCCAACGCAGGTACTGGTTCCAGGTCACCATGTCCACCCGGTAGCTCGGCTCTGTCACACGATCATACACAAGTAGAATGTATAAATGACTTTAAACTAGCTGTGTAGGGGTTTGAGACCCGGTGTGTGGGACTCACTCCTGTAGGGCAGCGTGGCCGTGGTGCTGAAGAAGACCCTGGTCTGACCCAGTCTCAGCAGAGTGTCCCTCCACGGGCTGACGTCGTAACCTGCAGGTCAGACCAACCGCTGCTCAGACATAAACATATACAGAAATCTACGTTTTCATACGCCACTGTTTTACATTTACCAGTCACCATGGCGACGGGCTTACCGAGCACGGGGCAGGAGGCCGGCCTGAAGGCCTCACACTGCAGGCAGCGGCCCTCCAGGAAGCCGGCGTAGGAGGAGCAGGGGTACCCGGTCAGGGTGCAGGTCCGGTTCAGGGCACACAGGAACAGGAAGACCGAGCGCTGGTGGTCACACACGAAGTAGGATTTACCTGAGGGGGGCCACACAGCTGTGAGTGTGTGTGTGTGTGTGTGTCTCTGTGTGTGTGTGTGTGTGTCTGTGTGTGAGTGTGTGTGTGTGTGTGTGTGTGTGTGTGTGTGTGTGTGTGTGTGTGTGTGTGTGTGTGTGTGTGCGTGAGTGTGTGTGTGTGTACCTGAGAAGATGGTTTTGGGACAGCCCGGCTGGTCGGCGCCCCCGTTGGCGTAGAAGTCGATGTGACCGTGAGCTCCTTGCAGCCCGAAAGCTGCTCATGAAACACAGAAGACACACCTTCATGTTGAAAATACCTCGTATTAATAAACATACTCATGTTTGTCCTCAAGCTGCTGTTTTTGTGACAATTATTCATTTTTTTATATATCTTATATACCTTAAAAAAAGGTAAGTTGAGGTTTTACATCAAAAAGACAAAAAAAAAAGTCTTTAAAGTTACACTAATTTTGTTGTATGTCCTTAAAAAACTATTTGAAAGCATTATTTGAAAGAAATTCTGGTTTAAAATGATGAAATACTCCAGAAGAATCTCCATCTGATTGGCTGATGTTTGACATTTAAATAATAATAAAAGGTTTGTACGTTTATAAAAGTTATTTAATCTCTCAACTCACAGTTCATGTCGGTGTGAAGGACGTCCACGAACATGGCGTCCGACGGGTCCAGCCTCTCCTCCGGCATGGCGCTGGTGAACATGGGCCCGGCCGGGTCCAGACCTGGAGGGGGACCGGGGGTCAGTCTCTGCTGGGTTCAGACCTCATTAGGATCGTATGTGTTATTTGTGCTCACCTGTGATCCGTCCGATCTTCCCTTTCAGGTTGGCTCCCACAAACCCAGCCAGGTGAGCTCCCAGACTGACCCCGATGAGGTGGACCGAGCTCAGAGAGGCTCCCTCCTCCTGCTCACCAGATACACAATCACATGGAGGTACGTTCAGTTCTCTCTGGGTCCTGGGCCTTTTATAGTCCAGCAGTTAAAGCTTCTACAGACTCAAAACCACTCGTCAAAAGAAAACTATTCATTTGAGTCCCGACTGTGGAGGGAAGATTATAAAAGACCTTTATGTTGGGAAAAACTCTTCAAATAAAATAATCTCCACAATATAAAACACTCAACTATATAAATACAAGATTGGAAGATCGGATTCAAGGATTCAGGACTCATTTACACGAGAAAAACAAGACAAACAAAGATTTTTTTCTCCTCAAAATAACATATTTATAGTGTTTTGTTTTAACTTTCATGTAATCTATCCTGATCAAGAGATGAGATGAGTAATGATCTGGACCTGGACCAGGACCTGGCTCCTGACCTAAACCTGCAAACCTTATCTGAAACAACACCTTAAGGTGTTAAGTCGAGAGGTCAAATAGAAACTGGCAAAAACAACAGGTGTACGACACCTGGTGGATCTAAATCCAATTATCTCTCTTTTAGCTCCATGTTTGGTCTCCACCAATCCCAGATAGAATATATTACACATACCGTACATCACTAAACACCTGGACAACACTTAAACACCCAAACTAGGAGCTGGACAGGTGACAGGTGGTCTCACCTGCATCGTCACGATGAAGCCCGTCAGGTTGGACGCCGCCTCCCGGGTGTAGGTCACGGCGGTGAAGTAGTTGAGGTTGGCGGCGCCCTTGTTCCAGTCCACCACGATGATGTTCATGTCGTCCTGCTCGGCCAGCAGGCGGACCAGGTGGTCTATCCAGATGGGGGGCGCCCCGGTGGGCCGGTAGCCGTGGATGACGAAGGCGGTGGGGCGGGACGGGTGGAAGAGCGGCTGGGAGGACGGGTGGCGGTGGTCGAGCTCGCGGCCGCAGTCCAGGTTGGAGCGGGTGTAGAGCAGCAGGCGGACGTACAGGCTGGTGCCCATGAAGCAGTGAGACAGGTTCAGGTCTGTGAAGTTGTCACAGGTCTCACCTGCCCCGCTCTCCTCCTGACCTGGAGGCAACGCAGACAGACGGGCTGTTAAAGCCACCTTAAAACTCTCCAGACCAGACCAAGGCCTATAGAGACCCGGTGGAGGGACCACCGAGGCCTATAGAGACCCGGTGGAGGGACCCCCAAGGCCTATAGAGACCGTTTGACACCGTCGGACTGGAAAACGCCGCTGGGATCAGGTCTGTCTTGGAAGTGACTCTTTAGCTCCATGATGGGAGGATTAAGTCTCTCTAGCCTATTTAAGGTGTCCTGCAACGGGAGGGTTGCTGGTTGAAGTCCGACTGACCCGGCGCTGACCTGTCTGTCTTTATATATATACTGGAATGAATGATCAACAGACGCTATAAACAAGGTTCTTCCTGCTTTTAAGACGACGACCCAGAGGATCAAACAAACACAGGACTTTCACCCAGGAGACGGATGTTCGCGTTCGTACCTAACAAACGTCATTTAAAGCCAAAATTAAGATGATTGTTATCAAGCTGGTCCTGGAAGGATTTGAAGCTCGCTGATTGAAATGCACCATGGGGGTCGTAGTTTTTATCAAAGAAGCAAATTTACAGAATGCTGTTCTTGCTGATCCGATCTCCAATGGTCAGTGGTGTTACGCTGACTTTGGGAGAAATGAATTGGACTTTTACATAAGTTTTACATCCTTTGTTGCTGTACAGTTTAGTCTGTCATATAATATGTTAATGAGTAAGATTTAAAGATGCTGGTGGGCTGATTTTTACCTTCATGTACAGAGCCACGCTAGCTGTTTCCTCCTGCTTCCTTATGCTAAGCTAAGCTAATTGCCCCCCACCTGAAGCTGAACACACAGACATGTCAATCTTCTCATGTTCACTCTGAGCAACAAACCAACCCCCCCCCCCTCCCCCCCCCACCACCACCACCACTTATATAACCTTAAAGCAGCTATAATCTGCATTTCAGGATCATAATGTACGAGCCAGGCTAGCTGTTTCCCCCTGCTTCCAGTCTTTGACCAATGTCTTTGACCCCCCCCCCGAAAAAAACCTTACCTATAGCACTCTGATCTTAGCACTGTTGCTCTTGAAGTACTACTTTACTCAGATGAGGACCTAACACTTGTTCTATTTTTAGCTCTTACTGCATCGGCAGTGATACGTCGTGGTTTCTTTGTTTCCTTCTTTTGACAAATGTACTTATTGTAAGTCGCTTTGGACAAAAGCGTCTGCTAAATGACCTAAATGTAATGTAAATGCTTCCAGTCTTTATGCTATGCTAAGCTAATCGCCCAGACATTAAATTGACTAATAAACTCTCAGCAACGAAGCAAGTATTCATCCCAAACTATTAAACCCACCATGGGTGGCGATCCCCCCGCTCTGCAATTAGCACACACACACACACACACACACACACACACACACACACGATGCGACACTGCCCTCAATAGGATCAGGCTGCTATAAAAAACACCTCATCCCCTCACAACCCGCCCGGCCTGAGCACCAGAGGGAGGAACCGGCCCCCCATCCAGCCCCAAACACACACATTAGTCAACTATGAATAGCTGGTGGCTGGCTGGGAGACCGTGTGTGTGTGTGTGTGTGTGTGTGTGTGTGTGCTTTTCTACCAGCAGACAGAAGCAGCAGGCTTTAACTTTAAAGTGCAGCAGATAATCTGTTCCTTCCTAAACCGTCTGATCTCTCACACACTTGATGGCGTCTCAGTTGGTGTTCACTCTTACTTTCTAGTTTCCTGCAGCGTCCATCACTCCTCAGAGACGAGAACCAAACCGGTGTGTGTGTTTCTTACCTCGGCAGAGACCCAGGAGACTCAGCAGCAGACCCAGGAGTCTGCAGGGGAGCATCCTTCCTACGAGCAGGAGACGAAGAGGGGAGTGATGGAGGTATGGATGGAGAGATAGGGAAGGAGGGCTGGGAGTGAAAGGAGGGAGTGACTGAGGAAGGGAGGGAGTGTTTGGAGAGGGAGGGAGGAAGGAGGGAGGACAGGGAGGACAGGGAGGGAGGAGGCGTCTTCATTTACAGGAAGGATAACAAAAGATCTGAAAACGTGCCAATAAATGTTGTTTTTATATCATATTCATCTAAATGTCTTTCAAAACAAGACATTTAAATGACATCACTGGATATTTTTCACTTTTTTAAAAAAAATAATTAATTAATTTTTTTACATTTTAGAGAGCAAACGATAAATCGTTGAATAAAGATGATGATCATGAGTTGCAGGCCGGTTGTGTGTAAATGAGTTCTGCTTTTCTACTTCTTCATACTGCAGAACGAGTTTCAACACTTGTGTTTCACAAAACGTACCAGACTTTATTCATCAAAACAAATTCACACAGTTTGTTCAAATCACTGTAAACGTCCTCACTACTGGTAGGAGAAATATAGGAAATAGTAACTCTTCCAACAAATGAACTTATTGTAATTCGCTTTGGATGAAAGTCAAATTTAAAGTTAGCATAGCGGCTAGCTCTGTTAGCTTTGTAAAAAATCGATGTTCTTTTTATTTAAAAAATAAAACTGCAGATCTTTCAGATTAATGTAACAAACGGTCGAGCCAGTTCTGCCTGTTGAAGTGAGTTTTATGAAGCTGAACAAAATCCCCTCCTCTGGAGGATTTGATGATGATGATGATATGTCAGAGACGTGGCGGGTGGCCGCTCCTCGTCTCTGATTAGTGAGCTGCCAGTCTGACTGTTTGTAATCTGTGCTGTAAAAGATTTGCAGGCTCCTTCAGTTCTGGTTATTAATAGCTCGGCGGGCTCCGACCGCGTCCCGGCCCTCGCTGCCGGCTCCATCGTGTAATTTAACATCCCGCGGCCGAGAACACACTTCAAAGGCGAGACTGAACCGCCATGAAATCGATGGAGGAGCTCGTTTTGACTTCTTAAAGGCACAGAGGGAGAAACAAACATCCAACACTAGAACAATGACTGCGAATGCTTCTCCCGGTTTGATCTCCGGGTGATCCGGCTCGCCTCCCAGAAAAACCCAGCCTGGTTTTCACTCTTTGGTTTCAGTCAAGAAGTTGCAGACTTCATGCTAAGCTATGCTAACTGAGCGGTAGCATCACATTGGACAGACAGATACGAGTGTCGTCGTCAAAGCGACTTCATGGCGTGTTTCTTTGGGTTAGTGTGTGATCGCCCCCTAGTGGTGTAAAAGACAACCGAATGTGCTGCTTCAAGTCGAGCTGAAATAAAGTTCCCGCTCATATCGTTCACCTTTTTAACAATATATGCAAAACAAAAGCAACTTCTTCATATTTTTATATAAGAATTCAATATTTTTCTTCATTTTCTTGGAAAACAAAATATGACGCTTGGTTACGTCGGCGAGTACTAACCAATAATATCTTACAATCATCAATCAGACATCAATCAATCAAGTTTTTTCTTTGGATTGGCTTCAAGTCCCTGCAAGTTTTTCATTTTTATTCAAAAGTCGACTTTTATTCAGGACTGAAATGAAAGGAAATCCACAAAGTGTGAGACGTTTGTCTCCGTGATAGTTAGCTTTTGTTTGTGCCTGTGATTGACAGGTGAGCAGGTAAAAGGTCACGATGTCCTGGCCAGTTAAAGAGCTTACCTTTGAGGCCCCGCCCCCTCATCAGTCACCTAGCTTGACACATAAGAGAGAGAGTTGGAGAGATTATCACACCGGCAACATGCCAGGCTGCAACTTTTCTTTAAAAATTAACAAAAATTCAATATATACAAAAATCATAATTATGAATGTAAAAAATATAATACAAATAATAATAATATGAATAATTTGCTCCCTTTATCTACCCCATTGTGAATTAATAATCAAGTCTTCTTGTTTCTTTCTATTATGACTGGTATTCAACTGGAGTTCAAACCCCTACAAGTACTTCTACACAGAATAATACTGCGAGTACTGCTGTTGGTGCTGTGGCTGAGGTAGTAGAAGTATGTCACCTACTTCTTCCTCTGCCGCTCCGTCTCTCACACCCCAACACTTCCTGTGAGTGACGCCAGGCCTCCCTCGCTGGTTTTCTCTTGTTTCTGTTCTCTCACGCCTCACTCGTCTGAAGTCCTCCTCGTGTTGAGTCCTCCTCTCTCCTCCTCTAGCCCTCCAGGCTGCTGCTGCCTTCAGGGGACCAAACCCACCACCAGGCCCTTCAGATCTGGACTTCTCTGTGGCTCCTGGATCAGGACCCGGCAGGGGTCGGGGGGCCGCGGAGCCAGCGTCCTTAGAAACGGAGCTGTTCTGAGACCAGCGTCGGGTTGTGTGCAGTGGATGTCCGTCCGTCTCTGGTCACCATGGCAGCAGCTCTGCCGGTTTGTTACCATGGCGCTATCACCAAGAAGGAGTGTGAGGACCTGCTGGGCAAGAAGAACAAGGATGGAGCCTACCTGATCCGGGACAGCGAGACCATCCAGGGAGCCATGTGTCTGTGTGTCTAGTGAGTACTTTTACTGTCTTTACAGAGTACTCTTTACTGTCTTTACTGTTTTAACTGAGTACTCTTTACTGTCTTTACTGTTTTAACTGAGTACTCTTTACTCGTTTTACTGTCTTTACTGTTTTAACTGAGTACTCTTTACTCTTTTTACTGTCTTTACTGTCTTTACTGTCCTTTACTCCTGTGGAGGGTGGGGGTTAAAAACTGTTGGTCATGTGACCACCTCATCATGTTGTACTAATATTGTTAATTCATTATGAAAAATTCTGCAAACGTCGTGTCTCAACAACGTTCATCTTTGCAGTAAACAGAAGGTGGTGTATACCTACAGACTGCTGCAGACCTGCACTGGACACTATACTCTCATGGTAAACACACACACACACACACACACAGACACACACAGACACAGAGGATCCCGTCATCGACCCCGGCTCGTTTCAGTTTTGAACCGTGTGTTTAGTTGCCCGCCATGAAGCTTCTGATAGAACGTTTGGTGAGATTCTTTGCATTCTTTACTCATTCTGTAAAATAATTGAGATTTTATAGCGGCTTTTCCCGCTTGCAGAAAACACACGATTCAAAGTGAAACCACACCAGACGTCACAACCTCACGAGCTGCTTGTTTCAGCTCGTGAGTCTGAGTAGGAGTCATCGAGGCAGCTAGGATTCGTGGTTTCAGCACACTCGCTGTGTTTTTATTTATAGTACAAGATGCCTTCCCCCCAGCTCCTCAAAATAGGAAAAAATCAGGGTTGGTACGGTGCTGGAAACCCTTGAAAACACTTGAATTTTAATGTGGTGTTTCCAAGGTCTGAAAAGTGCTTGGATTTAGACTAAAGGTCTATAAATGTGTGTTGTATGTGATGACATCTATGATAGAACAGAGGAAAGAAGATCTCCATATCTGAGGGACTGAAAACAGCATTTTCTGACATTTCTTTATGAAAACTGACTTTTGATGATGAACAGATGATGAAAATAGTTGGTGATTATATTTCTGTGGATCTGTTAGTGGAATTAGTTTTCCTTTCATTTGTGGTCCTTCTGTAAAAAGCTGTCTCCAAACATCATGTTGGTTGTTTAGAGGACAAGAACATCTCATTTAATGTGATGAACAAGTGACAGAATAAGTAGACTGAATACTGACCATTGGATTGGTACAAAGATGGAGTTTACCACAGCTGGAAGGGGCTGGAAAAGCATGGAAATGCACCTTGAAATGGTTGAAAAGTGCTTGAATTTGACTTTGGAACACGATATTCAGCATCGACATCTCTCACATTTAGCCTTCATCAGCTGATCTTAACACAAAATTAAACAACAAAAATATATATTTTCTTTTGTGTTTAGTGGGTTTACGTTAGTCGTTTACTTATATAAAATAAAATAAAAAATAAAATGTGGTGAAATAAGTGAGAAGTACCACATTTGAAGTTCCTTATCATTTCTAATGTATTTGTCAGTATTAATCTGGAGAGATCTGATAAAAACAGGTCCTCCTCCTCCTCCTCCTCCTCCTCCTCGTCCTAAAGCTACTAACAAACATCACACATCAGATTAGTGGTTAAAGAAACCTTTCAGCCTATAAAGGAAGTTATGACTGAAGGGATGGTGTCACCCCCTCATCACCTCATCACAGGAAACGTCTGACGTGAATTCATTATATCCAATGTTTCCACTTAAAACAGCAAGTATTCAGCAAATTTGCATATAAGCACTGATCTCAAACATTTTTAGTTTCCAGATCCGTCAATGGTTGCTACGCCCACTCTTTTTGTTTTTTAAGAGATGAAGGTCAAAGGAAATGGAAACTTTAACCGTTTATCAGGCTGCTGGAGTTTTGGATTTTACATTTTAGATTTTGATCTGAAATTCATGATTTCGATCTTTAAAAGAATCGTTGCTTGATGTTCCTTCGGATGTTTCCGGCTCACATATTTGTTTTTTTAAATATTTTTTCTACTCAGATAGGTTTTCCACTCATATTGTAGTGTTTCCACTTCTATCTAAATATAATTTTTAGGTTTTTTTCTGCTTTCCGAGCTGAAACTTAGTAAAGGACGGACAGAAAATGAATGATCAAACATTTTAATAATAGGTTATCGTCATATATAAAGATATTGTTTCATTATTGTTTCAGCTTCTCCAATATGAGGATTTTTTTTTATTCAAATTTTTATTGAAATCTAAATTGGAGTACATTATACAGCACAACATATATACATAATTTTATTTTTTTAAATATATAAATAATAATAATAAAAAACAAATAATAATAATAATGATATATACCTACCTACCTATATACAATGTGATGATTTTAAACTGAATCTATTTTGGTCAGACTAAACAAGACTCATTTCTTTCTGTTATTTTCTCAGTTTTAATCTATAATCGGAGATAATAATCGGACAGCAAAGAAAATACTTGTCAGTAAAGTTCCATGAAAGCTTTCACATTTAGTGTTGTCGTTTGTTCCACTCTGTGCTGTTGTGGTTTCCTTCAGACCTCACCAGGTTTCAATGAGACCATTTTCAAGACTTTGGACGAGCTGATCCGTCACTTTAAGAGGAGGAACCAGGGTCTGGCCTTTCACCTGCGCCACTCCATCAAAAGGAAGACCGCCTTGTTGATCCAGCCCCAAAAACCTCCCGAACCTCCGGCGACGCCTCCTAACGAAGACGAACCAGACTATGAAAGTACGCCCCCCCCCCCCATGTTTGATCCTCCCTGTCTCCTCCTCACAGCATCTTTTTGACTTTTGCCTTCCTTTCTTCCTCCAGATGCTCCCGACTCGTCTGATTACGTCCAAGTCTTGCCTCCCTGAACAACTCTTAGCTTCGAAGACGCGACAAGACTCAATGAGACACTTTTGTGTGATCCATAGAAATCCACGTCCACCGTGCTTTCATGCTACACCGATGTCTGGAGCTACCCATGTGCTTTTTCTTACGGTGTTACGAGAGTGTGGACGAAGCATTGCGTTGATTTAATTTTCTCTCTCTGCTTCGGAACGTTACTTTGTGGTTTTAGTCTTTATTCCAGAAAACCTCTCGACTGGATCGAGTTCAGAATAATGATGGAAGATGGACGAATGAACTAATGCTGAAGAAGGGGGCGGCTGCGGCAGCTCGTGTTTCTATAATAAGAGGTGGAAGTGAAAATTGAAACGACTCCACAACTACCGGATGGTTCCGGTTCAGACATTTGTGATCCTCAGAGGACGGACTGTAATCGCTTTAGTCGAACCCTGAACTTTTTCCATCTCGTTCCGTTATCTGATCCAATACTTTGCTTTTTGTTGACTTTGTGTATTTAGCGTGCTAGTGCTGCTAGCACGCTAAGATAAGGTGGTTAATCGTGATGTGAATTTGATTTTCCGAGGAAGGGGGCGAAGCCTCTGACTGGCTTCGTTGGTTGGGTTAGGGTTTAGGGTAAGATTCACCGTTAGGGAAATAAACAAATAACCAGTAAAGTAAACCTGCTCATCGTCAGCATGTTGCCACGTTTTATTTTTGAAGCATACGCTGCAGATTTTCTCTTTTATTTTCGGTTCTGCTTAAAGGGCCGAAACGCTAAATGTTTGTGTCTAATCTACATTTACAATTTTAACCAAACCACATCTTTGTCTTCTGTGCGGACCACAACTTCACCAGACTTCCTGTTTATGCTTTCACAACCCCCCCCCCCCCTTCTTTTTAAGCATTAGTTTCCATCACTTTGGACATTTATAGTTTTTTTTGGTGACTTCTTAAATGTTGCAACGCTTTGAGGTGAGCGCATTTCATTTGTGTGATGTTTCTGACCATCAAGTGCAGAAGAAAATAGGAACACGTGAAATAAAAAGCAAACTATCCAGTGGTGGGCTTTTAAGGCAATACATGGTCTCACCACAGTTTCCTCACAGAAACAGAAACATCTACAGGACACGCACATCAGTCATAAATTGCAGAAAACAATAAAGATATCAGGACACTTTTATTTGCCAACAAATGCATGTAACATGGTTGAGATAGGACATTTTGCTGGGGCTGGAGGGGCTTGCTGAAAACAAGTCGATAATTAAGAAGTGGTTGACGCTTCATTAACGTGCGTGTTACGACTGTTTCCTGTCATAACCGTTAATAAAACGGAACAAGAGATCACAGAAATGCTCAGACTGATCTTGGTCACGATTCTTTGATCTTTATCAAATGTTTTCTTATATGTTTTCACATTGTTTTCATGTTTGTTCAAATCGGATGAAAAAAATAATAAAACAACATGTCAAGTAAAGTACAGTATAGTGCAACACCACCACTAACCAGAGCGCTGAATCAACTCTAACTGAATAGTCTAAAGTTGTAAACACAGGGCTCTTGTATTTGATGCATTAACCGAATCGACTGGCGATTCTGTCATAATGAAATTAAAATTAATCTACATCTATGAAAAAATATATTTATGTTACACAACTTTGCAAATCAGACATATCCGAGAGAACTTAGTCTTTAAATCTTAAATTTAAACCGATCTTACTTGATATATTTTTTAACTGAACATATAACTCTTAACTTGTAATAAAATAACATTAAAGAACATTTTTATTTTGATTTACAATGTTATATATGTATTTTTTATATTTCATTTTGTATTTAATAAAAAAAATGTATTTTATATTTAAATTTCCGTCTGGTTCTTGCACCGCCCCCTAATATCACGTGACCCTGCCACGGCCTCGCCAAAGACATGCTAAAGGCGGAGGGGGTACGTCATTAGTTTGATTTACTCAAGAAACGTACATACAACTTCCCGTGTTGTATAATTTACAATTAAACCAATTAGTTGTTTCATATATTTTCGTTTTTATTATACAGGAATCAAAATAAGCTTCATCGATGTAGATTTAATGTGGGTTCTCTCCCCCCTCCTTTCCCCACCATGGTACGGTCCATTCCCGTTCGAAGTCAGAAAGCGGGAGCAGGAAGCTAGCTGTCGCGTCGCCGGTTGTTGATGTTTCTTGTGAAGAAGAAGAAGCAGCACTCCAGGTAGTCTGCTACAAACACGAGCATAAAACTAAGTAATGTCATCGTTTAAAATATACAGCCCTCGGTCACAATGTCAATCCACACTCGAACTACTTAAAGTGCTTTTGGCTGTATAAAACTGTAAGTTACGCTTGCTAGCTAGCGTTAGCATGTACGAGGTTCAACATGGAGGGTGTAAAAACCGTCAGTTAACTACGGATTCTGAACTAATGTCGCCTCGCCGCTATAACCTTAAAGATAACAGCTGTTTGCTCTACAGGATGGACATGACGACGCGTCTGCAGTCTTTGTTGCTGGCTGTCCAGAGGTACAGTGACGGCAGGACGGCGCAGAACGCGGCGCAGGTCCAGAAACAAGTGGAGGTGAGTGACGTCAGCGTGTATGACGTTTGTCAGTGCCGGCCAGGTGTACAGTAACAACAAAATCAATACACTGAATGCAAACAAGAATGTAGATGTATTTATGTGTGATCAGAAGTAATAAAATAATTTATATAGAGATGTAAAAGAGACTAAGTACAGGGTTCTTAAGGGTGCTGGAAATCCTTGAAAACACTTGAATCTTAGTTTGAAAAGGTCTTGGATGTAGAATAAAGGTCTATAAATGTGTGTTGTATGTGATGACATCTATGATAGAACAGAGAAAGAAGATCTCCATATCTGAGGGACTGAAAACAGCATTTCCTGACATTTCTTTATGAAAAATGACTTTTGATGATGAACAGATGATGAAAATAGTTGGTGATTATATTTCTGTGGATCTGTTAGTGGAATTAGTTTTCCTTTCATTTGTGGTCCTTCTGTAAAAAGCTGTCTCCAAACATCATGTTGGTTGTTTAGAGGACAATAACATCTCATTTAATGTGATGAACAAGTGACAGAATAAGTAGACTGAATACTGACCATTGGATTGGTACAAAGATGGAGTTTACCACAGCTGGAAGGGGCTGGAAAAGCATGGAAATGCTTGGAAAGTGCTTGAATTTGACTTTATGAAAATGTGTAGGAACCCTGTGTATAGAGGTAAGGTCCCAAAGTGTGTGTGTGTGTCTGTGTGTGTGTTTGCAGGAGGTGTCAGGTCTTAAATGTGAGAAGCTGCTGTCCTCGGGCCAGGTTCTCCCCCGTGAGTGTGTGATTGGGTTGGTGGAGCTGGCTGGAAACCCGAACACCAACCCCTCCCTGACGAGCTCCATCATCTCCCTGCTGGCACAACTAGGTACTGCATACATAAGTGCATCACCACCATCAACATATCAGTTCCAGTTATTGGGTCGAAGGTCACACGTTACTAAAAAAAACAATATCTTCAAATCAGCTGGTTCATGTAAAGCATTTAACCACTTCTGAAATGATGAGGAATAGAAAGCTAATATTTTGGATGTATTTTTGGACGTATATACTATATACACTATACATTATATATATGTATGTATTTGTATATATATGTACACACTATACGTCCAAAAATACATTCAAAATATCATCTTTCTATTCCTCATAATTTCAGAAATACAGATCTTTGAAATTTGACCCCAAAAGAGCCATGTGCAAAAAATGCATTTGTTTCCAACTTCAGGAACTTATAATTGTATAATGGATTGATCTAGGAAGCTAATATTGCAGATATTAACTAAATAGCATCCATATTTTACCATATTTTGCCTCTGGGATGCTTATTTATTGCTCTATATGAATCTAAAAATGGCTTTCCTTTAGCCTGTGACGATGACAGTCGGGAGATTCTTCACAGCAGCTACAACCTCACCAGCACCCTGGCGTCTGTCATCCACTGTCACAGCGCCACCCCAGGAGAGCCCCTGGTACTGCAGGTAAGTCCAAACCCCCATTTTCATTTTGTTTTTAAAAGAAAAAGAAAGTGATGTATATAAGTTGTGCTAAATAATGAACTCCACTTTCGATTTCGATACAAAATTGAATTTAAAAAAAGACTAATGGACTACAATCACATACTGCATTAAATATAAACAGTCCAAATAAAAAATTTAAAAAAAAGTTAGTCTCCTAAAGAAAACTTAGTCCACTAAGAGGTGACGGCCATTTATACTTTGATTTTACTTTGCAGTAATGCTGTCTCTCGTGTCTCATCTCAGTGTTTGCAGGTGCTGCAGAAACTGACGTACAACACTCGCGTCTTCCAGTCTACAAACTACATCCACGAGCTCATCGCTTTCCTCATGACCAACATGTAAGAAACCCCGTCTTTCATGCCTTCCTGAAGCTATCTCTGTAGTCCTGCTGATTAACGGCGTCGCTCTACGTTCTCACAGCCAGTCTCACAGCGACGACCTCGTCATGCCGTGCCTCGGCCTCATGGCCAACCTGTGTCGAGACAACCACTCGGTGCAGAGCCACATCAAGTCTCTGGTGAGTTTCACCTTATGTTAACAGGCATACAT
Organism: Chelidonichthys spinosus; assembly: GCA_029853015.1. Lineage (NCBI taxonomy): Eukaryota > Metazoa > Chordata > Actinopteri > Perciformes > Triglidae > Chelidonichthys > Chelidonichthys spinosus. The sequence continues at coordinate 21,291,982 of CM056837.1, forward strand.
TTACAGAATGTACATGGTAAACATTGAGCTGTGGTCTGGAACGTTTTGGTGTGTTGGATCGAGTCAAACAAGACATTTGAGGACAATCGGGAAACAAAATTAAAATTAGTGAAATAAGACTAATAAATAAGACTAGTATTTGTGCTGAAAAAAGGCTTTGAGTGTCTGGACAAGACATGAAAGTGACTTTAAGCTGCTTTCAGATATCTCGTGTGTTGATATGATGCGTCTGTGTTCTCGCAGGGCAACGTGAAGCCGTTCTACAGAACTCTGATCAACTTCCTGGCACACAACAGTCTGACGGTGGTGGTCTTCACGCTGTCCATCCTGGCCAGCCTCACTCTGAACGAGAAGGTTGGAGAGAAGGTAGCTCATCCGTGTCTGATGGAGAGAGGTCTCGACGGTGTTTAACGACGTGTCTCATACGAATGCTTCCTGCTGATTGGCTGTTCAGGTTGAATGAAGTGTGGTTCTTGACGCTCGCTGGCGTCGAGTGTACGTTCATTCATCACACAATGTGGCAGTAACACATCGGATCTGCATTGTTCTAGTTCTACTTTATCTAGAACATACACACACAACAAATATAAAACAGTTATAATAAAACACTGGTGGATCAAATAAATAAAATAAAAAATGTAAATGTAGCTCAACCAGTCATCAAATATCTTGTGCTTAAAACTCACGAAAACATGGAATCATTTACATTTTGTTAAGAAACAAATAAGTATTGCATCAAAGATGAACGTCCTTTTTACTGAAAAATAATCCTTAATAAGATGATCATGAATCATAAGGTCTCCCTGCAAAAATACAGGATGAATACGTTTTTAAAATATGTGTTTGTATCCTTTAAAAAAGGAAATCAGGCTCAATTCTTCACGTCACTACATGATGGCGAGCTAGAGAGATTTTTCAAGTCACTCGATGATGGAACTCCATCAACTTCTCATGAGTCTTTACGAGTTGGTTTGCGGCGGTCGTGCTCATCTGCTCTGTTTTGTGTGTTTTTTTTTCTGCAGCTATTTGATGCAAAGAACATCCACCAAACGTTCCAACTCGTGTTCAACATCATTGTGAACGGAGACGGCACGCTGACTCGAAAATACTCTGTTGACCTTTTGGTCGACTTGTTGAAGAACCCCAAGATAGCAGATAACCTCACCAGGTACACGTGCAGACACACACGCTTCACTCTCTCTCTCTCTGTCTCTCACACACACACACCACACACACACACACACACACAGTGTTAACCCTCAGCGCTTGATCGGACAGTGAACTAAAACCACTTTTTTCCATTTGAAGGTATCAGCACTTCTCAGCCTGTGTGTCTCAGGTTTTAGGACTGCTGCAATCAAAAGACCCCGACTCTGCAGCAAAGGTGACACGCAGTTTCACATGTGACACTTTCCCACACTTATTTTTCACAGTTTTGTTTAGACAAACATACGTAAATACCTTTACACACGGAGAGAAAGAAATAGTGATAATACATATGAAGTAAAAATAAACAAAAACAAAACAATTTACATAAAAACATGTATCAAATAGAAGATTAACAAAAGCAGACTTATGAAAAGGAAAGTTAGACTTGTCATGTGTGTACTTGTGTCGTTTGTGAAGTTGCTCTTCTAAAAATCTAATAATTCAAAATGTAGTTTAGTGCAGGTAACAGACACCAGCCGATCCTGGTTGATGGATTTATCACGGGGTGAATAAACTGTCTTGACTTGCGTGTTGTAGGTGCTGGAGCTCCTGCTGGCCACGTGCAGCGTGTCGGGGCTGCGTCCGCTGCTCTGCGAGGTGGTCTTCAGGCCGGCGGCGGCAGCGGGACTCAAACTCAGAGCGGGGGGCCGCCGGCAGGGGGCCGGACTGGACGGCGGACGCAAGGCCGAGCCCGGGCTCGCCCTGGTGCAGTGGCTGAGCTCGCCTGTGGAGGGCGCCGAGTCCTGCTCGCTCCAGGCCCTGCAGCTGCTGAACGAGCTGCTGGAGGTACGGCAACATCTCAGCATCTCAGCAGCAGCACGGTGTCGTGGTCTCACCCAAGCCTGACACGATCGATGCACTTTGAATTAAAATGGCTTATTTCCTCACCTTTTCCAGCACGGTCTGTTGCTGTCGTTCGGGTTTGGTTGTAGCTGCTGACCTTTTCTCCCCACCAGGAGGCGCTGGGAGCAGAGTGTGTGTCCGAGTGTGTGCTGAGCTTCGTGGAAGTGTTGCTCCCGGTCCTGCTGGCACTGCCTAAGGGCCTCGATCCTTCACAGGGAGACGCTCACCTGAGGAAACACTGCCACCGCATCACGCATGTCACCAGCCTGCTGCTCAATATCCTCCAGCTGGTCCGTGTGTGTGTGTGTGTGTGTGAGTGTGTGGGTGTGTGTGTTACATTACACGTGTGTTTGTTGCGACACCTTAACTCCTCCACTCCTGTGTACCGAGGACTCCACCAGGTCTTTGGTGTCCCGTCAGCTGAGCGCTCAGCTCTGCCTTTCTCAGGTGGAAGCCCTGCTCTCCTGTTGTCATGGCGACAGCCCCCTCACCTGCCGCCCTGGCTCCGACAACGATCTCAGGTGAGTGAGTGATTAACAGTATTTATCTCTGTAGTTTGTAGGGGTTGAAGGTCGGATACGAGTCATTGTAAAGTCTGTTTATTACTTAATAAAACATGATTATTGATCTGAAATATTTCCTGATCGGGATATGTTACGTTTTGTTGGTACGAAGATGTTAATCATATAGTCGATGAACATAAATTTAGCTTCAACAATGTTGGTGTTTGATTAATAATTTTAAGTCATTTAAGCATAAAAAGCTGAACATTTACTGGTTCAAGTTTATCAGCTGTGAGAATTTTCTGATTTTTCCCCTTTTTTAAATGTTGTGTTTTGTGCTGTTGGTTGAACAAAACAAGCCTTTAAAGAATCTCATGTAAGGATTTTAAAATGATGACGGCTGTTTTAGGATTTCTTTATAGGTGAAAGCATTACTTGGTTAATAAATAAAAGTGATGGATTATGATGGAAATACGTGTCTCTCGTTACTGCAGATTAAGATTTTTTCAGATTAAGTGTTTTGCTGAGGTTTGCCACCTTGCCTTCAGTATAACATATATAATATATATATTGTGTGTTGCAGTCAGGTGTGTGCTGACGCGCTGCTGAAGACTCTGGAGCTGATGAGCAAACTGAGACAACAGGTGAAGGACATGGAGACCAGCTTCTACAGGATGTTACAGGTAAACATGCATTTCATTGTGGGATTTTTCTCCTTTTGTTCTGTTTTTCAGCGTATTGAGGGCTCTTCTTTTCGTGATTCTGGGGGGATCCCCGTGTAAAAACATCCCCTCTTTCCCCCACTCTGCTTCCTCCTCCTGTCCTGCTCTGTGGTTTTGCCCCGCCCCTCTCTCCGGGTCTTTATTTCCCAGGACCAGAGGATAGTGACCCCCCTGTCTCTGGCCCTGACGTCCCACCACAGAGAGCGTGTGCAGACCGGACTGTCCCTGTTGTTTGAAGCCACGCCCCTCCCAGACTTCCCCTCTCTGGTGTGAGTCACTCATTTCACCTCTTCATGTCTTAAAAAAAAAAGCTCTTCAATGACCATTTGTATACGAGTTAATCGCGCCGTGTTACCTTGAATTCCTGGAAGGAAACGTTTTCGTCGCACGCCTCAACGCTGAGCGAAGAAGCAAAAAACACCCAAAACAACGTCTCGATGTATTGAAGTAAACGGAGGCTGATTTTAACAGCTCGACCAAAACATCCATCTACAAACTCACACAACATGTGCAGTATGTTCCCTCATGTTTCCAGCTCACTACTTCCCAAACACCTTCTTTATTTTAACTTGTTTAAAACACTAGGCTACGAGAAAAACAACCTCTCCTTCAAGAATTTGAGGCAGCACAGGGCGGTGGATGCATAAATGATAGTTTTGGGAGTTTAGTATTCCTTTAAGCATACTCTTAGATGATTTAATGGTCTCATATTCTCAACACGTGTGAAAGGTTCCCCTTATATTTAGTTGCATGCACTAATTGTTGCTCATTCTAAAAGAATAATAACCAACACAAACATCCTGACGTCTGCTGGCGTTAAACGGTCTCCGTTAATCAAACCTTGTTTCCAAAGTCTGGGAGAAAGTATGGCCGCCAACAACGCCTACCGCCAGAGGGAGGCCGAGCTGTCCGTCAAACGCGTCGCCGTGCAGGAAGTCCCGCCTTCCAGCATCCTGGACTGTTCTGGTGGTTCCAGCAGGAGCGTCCACAGTCTGGCTGACAAGATCCAGAACGGCTTGGAGGTTTGTGTGTGTGTGTGTGTGTGTGTGTGTGTGTGTTTATGAGGATATATATATATATGTTTTTTTTCTTGACTTTTGTATATTTATGTTGCTCTGAACGTATTTCCAGCTGCAGGAACACGTCAAGGACTCACACGTGTCGGAGATCATCGACGTTTATGAACAGAAGCTCTCTGCGTTTGCTGTGAGTACGTCGTTACCTCCACAAACACATGACATGTTTAATAAACTGCTTCTTTGAGAACTGTTTAACGTCGTGCAATAACATCCTGCCTTTGTGAGTCTATGTGAGCTGTGATGTTCTTTGTGTCCCATCAGTCCAAGGAGAGCCGTCTGCAGGACCTGCTGGAGGCCAAGGCTCTGGCTCTCTCTCAGGCCGACCGCCTCATCGCTCAGTATCGCTTCCAACGAGCTCAGGCCGAGGCCGAGGTAATGTTGTTATGATAATTTTTAATGTTAAAATGAAGCCGTCTCCGTGGCCTCCCAGACTCGGATCTAAGCATGTGGTCTAAGGATGTGGTCTAACGATGTGGTCTCGGCCTGCAGGCCTGTAAGCTGGGCTGCCTGCTGAAGGAGGCGGAGCGCCGCCGCGAGGACATGCAGGGGGAGCTGAGCAACCAGGTGCTGGAGGTGGAGCGCTCCAAGGCCGACACGGAGGAGCTGCTGCAGCACAACGCCAGGCTGCAGCAGGACTCCGAGGAGCACCAGGCCCTCAAAGGAGCCTACAACACCTTGCTCAACAGGTCAGAGGCAGGAAAACACGCGGCAGATTCACATCAATCCACTGAATCTGGAAGTCAGCTCCCTCAGCGGTCACAAAATGTCTTAAATGAGTTGCTTAGTTAATTAATTGCTTAATTATTACTGTTGCATACAGCTGGGGTTCTATCATTCTTTGACCGATACTGAGAAAAAGCTATTAAATCACACTTTATGTGTTTTTAAAAAGTCTTAATTGTTACTTAATTTGTTCTAAACTATAAGAAGCAGTTTTAGATGAAGCACTTTTGTTTTGCGTAATTAGTCATTAAATTCTTTTCCGTTTTGTGTTTTTTAGGGGAGGGGGCTGGAAATGTCACCCACAATGTCTGCGTTTTACTTTTAAACACATTCAAGCAGAATAATTTCTGTAATTAATTCTACATGTGAGATAAAGAAATGCAGCATCCAGCGGTCGACCTTTGGCCTGAGGTTCAGGCCTTGGAAACCTGGGAGACGGCACCCTGAGGTGCAGGTTTCCATGTTTGTGGTGTTCAGTGTGTAACGGTGGATCTCCTGCAGGTTCAACGAGAGCGAGCGGCTGCTGAAGGAGCTGCAGGCGGCTCACATCTCCCTCACCAAACACAGCGACGCTCTGAGGAGGAACCACGAATCGCTGCAACTGCAGCACGAAAAGTATCCGCATCGTCCTCTTTGCGTTAATCCCTCAGAAAGCAAACTTCAGAGTGGAAGGCTCCGGTCTCTAAACTGTGTTTGTGTCTCAGGATGGCGTCGGCGTTGGGCGAGAGAGAAGAGGAGGTCAGATCCCTCCGTTCAGATCTGCAGCAGAAGAACAGCGACGTCGCAGGTTGGTCTGACGGCGACGTCGGTCGGACTAGCTGGGATTTTACTGCCAGGAACTTTCACCTTGTGTTGTTTTGGTGCCCCCTGTGGACAAAAGCGGTAGTGTTTGTTGAGCACCAGAGTCCCTTTTTAGAAAACCTCTCATTTGACTGCAGCAGGGTCTGACGGTCTGCCCCCTTCTCTTCAGTATCGGCCTGGTCCTGGATAGATCAGAAATATATCACTCTTCCTTTGTCTCCCCCGTCAGGTCTGCGAGGGGAACTACGGGCCGAGGAGGAGAAGCTGAAGGAGAAGGATCAGGAAAGGAGAGATCTGGAGGAGACGGTCGACGTTCTGAGGAAGGAGCTGAACAAGACGGAGCAGGCGAGGAAGGACGCCAGCATCAAGGTGATGAAGAGGAGCGTTTTTCTTCACGCTGCAGGCTCCAGGGCTCATACTTCAATCAGTTTGATCAATCAGTCCAATCAATGTTGAATATACAAGTCAAACACGCTTGATTCAAACTTCTAATGGACCTTTTTAGTTTCCTCAAGTCCTCAAAACTGACTTCAGTCAATCAGTAAAACAGAACAACCAACGATGTTTTCATCATCAATTAATCATCAATTTCTGGATTAATCAATTAATCATTTTGGTCCAAAAATGTCAAAAAAAAGCCCATGGGCCTGTATCTTTGTCCAAAACCTGAAGACAATCAGGTCAATATGATTGAAAACAGAAAAGTAAGAAAACTGAAAGGCTGAAATCAGCATTTTCTGCCAGTTTTGCATAAAAGATTCCTTTTAAACGATCAATCGATTGTTGATCGACTAATAATCGCAGCTTAAACAATAGCAATAAAACAGTGACTTTAAAAACAAACAAGATCCCACAAAACAGGCAAAGAAGAACACGTTCAAAGAAAGGAAGCAGCACGTTTAGTTGAACGGCGACACGTTTTCTTTGTGTTGCAGGCGTCGTCTCTGGAGCTGCAGAAGAGCCAGCTGGAGACGAAGCTGAAGCAGAGGGAAGACGAGCTGAACAAACACTCGTCCATGATCGCCATGATCCACAGCCTCAGCAGCGGCAAGAAGAGCGACGTCAACCTGTCGCTGTGAGGAGGCTCCGCCCACAGATGAGTGTCCAGGCCCCACACTGCCCTCACATTTTAGACTCCAAATATTCAAATAAACGTGTTTTTAGAGTCACGTCATGTTGTTTTCATTGGTCAATAAATGACCTTTCTCTATTTGAAGCTGCTTATTTAAAATCTGTTTGTAAAGTACATCCAATTTAGTCCCTTATGTTATTTTTATGAATGTTTAGAAGGAGATCTAGATATAAACACAGTATTTAACAGTGTTTGTTTTTAATGAACTTCTCAGGCTTTAATACGTGTTTTTCTTGTTACGTCTCTGTAGCGTTTGAGCTTCCATGACGGTTTAATGTGCAGATATAAATGAAATGTTTTTATTCTCTGGACTAACACAGTTAGATCCTCTTAAACCTGGAATAAATAAATGTGGACATATTTAGGAAAACGGTGTTAGAATACATCCTGACAAAGAAAAGCTTCACATGTTGGTATTTGAAAGTTAAAACATCACATATTTATACGTCAGCCTTTTTAAACAACACAATAATGAAGAACCAGAATGTACACCGATAATACATTTTATACTTAGACAATACCATAAAATACCTCAAACATATCATTTATATTTATTTCACCAGTGGTGGAAGAAGTACTCTGAGATTTTACTTTAATGGAAGTAGTACTACTCTGTTACAAGTAAAAGTCCTGCATTTAAACATGTAAAAAGTTTTTTTCTTGATCTATAACATTACATCAGAACTTGCCGTTGACTATATTTTGTGTTATTGATGAATCTGCAAAGTTGTAGTAAATGTAGTGCAATAAAAGTACAATGTTTGCTTCTGAAGTGTTGTAAATGTACTTATTAAAAGTATGTGTTTGTCTTTTAAAAGCCTTCTCTCCTCATTTAAAGTCAACTGAATGAGTGTATGTGTGATGTTTGGTGTCTGTGGAGTAACTGGACTCTCTGTTGTGACGTGAGTCTGACTTCCCGTGCAGACGGAGGTGAGTTTCTATTTTCTCCTCCTTGTTTCTGCAGCTGCCGCCGTCACTCGACCCGACCCGGCCGGCAGAAGGTCGGCGGCCGACGGGACTCACACACTCCGGCCATGAAGCCTCTCACTGCCGCGCTGAGCGCCGTCTTCCTGCTCGCCCTGCTGCCTCCCGGTGAGTCCAGCAAACCAGAGTTATTACTATTATTGTTATTATTAGTTCAGTGTTAAAGCCTTTCTCTGCTCAATCCTCTTTAACAGGACTCAGGGTTCCTGTTGGGAATCCTTGAAAACACTTGAATCTTAGTGTGGTGTTATCAAGGTTTGAAAAGGTCTTGGATGTAGACTAAAGGTCTATAAATGTGTGTTGTATGTGATGACATCTATGATAGAACAGAGGAAAGAAGATCTCCATATCTGAGGGACTGAAAACAGCATTTCCTGACATTTCTTTATGAAAAATGACTTTTGATGATGAACAGATGATGAAAATAGTTGGTGATTATATTTCTGTGGATCTGTTAGTGGAATTAGTTTTCCTTTCATTTGTGGTCCTTCTGTAAAAAGCTGTCTCCAAACATCATGTTGGTTGTTTAGAGGACAAGAACATCTCATTTAATGTGATGAACAAGTGACAGAATAAGTAGACTGAATACTGACCATTGGATTGGTACAAAGATGGAGTTTACCACAGCTGGAAGGGGCTGGAAAAGCATGGAAATGCACCTGGAAATGCTTGGAAAGTGCTTGAATTTGGCTTTGGAGAAGGTGGAGGAACCCTGAGGACGTTGTTTGTGCAGCTCTGTGAAATTATACAAACTCTGGGAGTCATACGTCAGTTTATCATGTAGTCTAACAACAAAAGAAATCGGCAACAATTCAGATTGATTAATTGTTTTAAGTCTTTTTAAATTAAAAGCAAAAATAAACAGGTTTCAGCTTCTTAAAGTATAACAAATATAAGTCATATTTTCCTTATGTGTTTCTAGTTCTCAGCGATGTCAACTTGGATTTACTTGTAAAATATGAATGCAGTTGGTTCAGTCCTTTCAAAGGAAGGATTACGTGTCACAGAGAAGAATAAAGTTAAACCAAAGTGTCCGTGTGGTGAACTGGGAGTACTGGGAAAGTCTGCCGGCTCTCTCAGCTGGTGTGTACAACTGAAGCTGGAGCAGCTGCCCTGAAATATGAGCGGCATGAAAGTATTCACACACTCCGGACGCTGCGTCTTTTCCTCCGTGTGTGTGTCTGTGTGTGTGTGTGTGTGTGTGTGTGTGTCTCTGTGTGTGTGTGTGTGTGTCTGTGTGTGTCTGTCTGTGTGTGTGTGTGTGTGTGTGTCTCTGTGTGTGTCTGTCTGTGTGTGTCTGTGTCTCTGTGTGTGTGTGTGTGTGTGTGTGTCTCTGTGTGTGTGTGTGTGTCTCTGTGTGTGTGTGTGTGTCTCTGTGTGTGTTGTGTGTGTGTGTGTGTGTGTGTGTGTGTGTGTGTGTGTGTGTGTCTCTGTGTGTGTGTCTCTGTGTGTGTGTGTGTGTGTGTGTGTCTCTGTGTGTGTGTGTGTGTGTGTGTGTGTGTGTCTCTGTGTGTGTGTGTGTGTCTCTGTGTGTGTCTGTGTGTGTGTGTGTGTGTGTGTCTCTGTGTGTGTGTGTGTGTGTGTGTGTGTGTCTGTGTGTGTCTGTCTGTGTGTGTGTGTGTGTGTGTGTGTGTGTGTGTCTCTGTGTGTGTGTGTGTGTGTGTGTGTGTGTGTGTGTGTGTCTCTGTGTGTGTGTGTGTGTTGTGTGTGCTCTGTGTGTGTGTGTGTGTGTGTGTGTCTTGTGTGTGTGTGTGTGTGTCTGTGTGTGTGTGTGTGTGTGTGTGTGTGTGTGTGTGTGTGTGTGTGTCTCTGTGTGTGTGTGTGTGTCTCTGTGTGTGTGTGTGTGTGTGTGTCTCGTGTGTGTGTGTGTGTGTGTGTGTGTGTGTGTCTGTCAGGCTGCTGGGCCAGGAACGAGGAGGAGCGTCTGATCAACTACCTGATCAAGGAGCGAGGATACAACAAGGAGCTGCGTCCCGTGGAGAGGCAGCAGGACGCCGTGGACGTTTACCTCGCCCTCACGCTCTCCAACCTCATCTCTCTGGTGCGGAGGAGTCGACCAATCACAGCAGCCCGTTCTGACGCTGGTTACTTCTAATTCTGCTTCTGTGTTTCCTCTTCTGTAGAAAGAAGTCGACGAGACTCTGCTGACGAACGTGTGGATCGATCATGTGAGTGAATGTTTGCTCTTCCCTTTACACGGAGCGATCCTGGATACTCTGTCCAACGAGTGTGGTGTGTGTGTGTGTGTGTCTCTGTGTGTGTGTGTGTCTCTGTGTCTCTGTGTGTGTGTGTGTGTGTGTGTGTGTAGACCTGGACTGACAGCCGGCTGTCCTGGAACGTGACGGAGTTCGATGGCATCGACATGCTTCGTCTGCCGACCAACATGGTTTGGCTGCCGGAGATCGTTCTGGAAAACAAGTACGGTTTCTCCTCCTCCATTTACACAGAAAAAACTTTTATTTATTTATTTGATGTCAAGAGGTGCTTGGTGGTGTGTTCAAGTGCTTTTTCATTTTCAATCAAACTCATTGTAGATTACAACAGGTTTCTTTTTTTTTTTTTTTTTTTTGCAGAAATCTAGGAAGAAAAACAGATTTATTGAAAACAAAATCTCCAGATGTAGAAGTTTCTGTTTTGAGGATAAGATAAAATGAGATGATCGTCTATTAGAGCCACAGCAGGTTAAAGATCAAGAATAATAAACATATAAAAAACTAAACTTATACTACACGTATACTAATAATAGTGCTCACATGAAATGGGTAGAATATTCCTGATTCTTATCTCCTCCCTTCCAATGTTTTATTTTCTTATTA